>CM042401.1:12449962-13049962 GCA_023634145.1 Thymallus thymallus
ACTGGGCTTGAGTAAGACAGATGAAGAGTTAGGGAGAGAGTGAGAGAGAGTGAGAGAGAGAGAGAGAGAGAGAGAGAGAGAGAGAGAGGAAGAAATATGCAATGTCGAGGAATTGTGATCAAACAGGACAGAATATAGAGCCTGACCTTTCACATCAAACATCACACACTTCCATCTATTTCTTCTCTTGTTCTCTCATCACTGAGTCTGTCTGTTTCTCTCACTCTGTCCACGTTCCTCACATTTAAGTCCCCTTCAACTCCCCTTCCCGCTCTCCTCTCCTGTTCAATGATCACATGTGAAATACTTCAAATACACAACCTGTAACACCTGTACTTGAGGAACTGTAGAAACTGTTGTCAAACTAAATAACACAACATTTGTAAAAAATGTGTCATATCACCATGCTAAGGATAAAATCCAACTGTGCAGTGATTTACAATATCCACTAGAGGGCGGTAACACCATGTATGCAGGAGAGTCACGTCTATCTACAGTGCCTTCGGAAAGTATTCGGACCCCTTGACTTTAAGGTTACAGCCTTATTCTAAAATGGATTAAATAGTTTTTTCCCTTAATCAATACACAATACCCCATAATGACAAAGAAAAACAGGTTTTTAGAAATGTTTTCTAATTTATACAAAATTAAAACACGTAAGTATTACATTTAAATAAGTAATCAGACCCTTTACTCAGTACTTTTTTGAAGCACCTTTGGCAGCGATTACAGCCTTGAGTCTTCTTGGGTTTGACGCTACACGCGTGGCACACCTGTATTTGGGGAGTTTCTCCCATTCTTCTCTGCAGATCCTCTCAAGCTTTGTCAGGTTGGATGGGGGAGCGTTGCTGCACAGCTATTTTCAGGTCTCTCCAGAGATGTTCGATCAGGTTTAAGTCCGGGCTCTGGCTGGGCCACTTAAGGACATTCAGAGACGACTGTGTTGTCTTGGCTGTTTGCTTAGGGTCGTTATCCCATTGGAAGGTGAGTCTGAGGTCCTGAGAGCTCTTGGGGACCTTCAATGCTGCAGAAAGTTTTTGGTACCCTTCCCCAGATCTGTGCCTCGACACAATCCTTTCTCGGAGCTCTACGCAAAATTCCTTTGACCTCATGGCTTGTTTTTTGCTCGGACATATACTGTCAACTGTGGGACCTTATATAGACAGCTGTGTGCCTTTCCAAATCATATCCAATCTATTGAATTTACCACAGGTGGACTCCAATCAAGTTGTAGAAAGATCTCAAGGATGATCAATGGAAACAGGATGCACCTGAGCTCAATTTTGAGTCTCATAGTAAAGATTGATGAGGATAAATTTTAGCATAAGGTCGTAACGTAACAAAATGTGGAAAAAGTCAAGGGGTCTGAATACTTTCTGAATGCACTGTAAATTAACAACATTACGTTTTATCATAAACATCACGATTTTCCAAGCCACAAGCTAGAACTAGTGATCACAATATAGTAGCCATATCTAGGAAAACCAAAGTTCCAAAGGCTTGGCCTAATATAGTGTATAAGAGATCATACAATGTATTTTAGTGATTCCTATGTTGATGACATAAAGAATATTTGTTGGTCCGTTGTATGTAATGAGGAGCAAACAGACACTGCACTTGACACATTTATGAAATTGCTTATTCCAGTTACTAATAAGCATGCACCCATTAAGAAAATGACTCTAAAAACTGTTAAATCCCTGTGGATTGATGCGGAATTGAAAAATGGTATGGTTGAGAGGGATGAGGCAAAAGGAATGACAAATAAGTCTGGCTGCACAACCGATTGGGAATCGTATTGCAAATTGAGAAATCATGTGACTAAACTGAATTAAAAAATGAAGAAACTACACTATGAAACAAAGATAAATTACATAAAGAATGACAGTAAAAAGATTTGGAGCACCTTAAATGGAATTTTGGGAAAAAAGGATAACTCAGCTCCATCATCCATTGAATCAGATGGCTCATCCTTCTAAAAAAACTGATATAGAGTTTTTTATTGGCAAGATATGCAAACTTAGGCATGACATGCCAGCAACAAATACTGACACTACATATCCAAGTATATCTGACCAAATTATGAAAGACAAGCATTGTAATTTTGAATTATGTAAAGTGAGTGTGGAAGGGGTGAAAAAATTATTGTTGTTTATCAACAATGACAAGCCACCGGGGTCTGACAACTTGGATGGAAAATTACTGAGGATAATAGTGGACGATATTGCCACTCCTATTTGCCATGTTTTCAATTTAAGCCTACTAGAAAGTGTGTGCCCCCAGGCTTGGAGGGAAGCAAAAGCCATTCCGCTACCTAAGAATAGTAAAGCCCCCTTTACTGGCTCAAATAGCCTTAGTTATGTTTGACCAGATACAATGCTGTTTTACAGTAAACAAACAAACTTTCAGCATGCTTATAGGGAAGGACATTCAACAAGCACAGCATTTACACAAATGAATGATTGGCTGAGATAAAAAGATTGTGGTGGCTGTTTTGTTAGACTTCAGTGCGGCTTTTGACAAAACTTATGTGTTATGGCTTTGTGGATAAAGAGTTACCTGTCTAACTGAACACAGAGGGTGTTCTTTAATGGAAGCCTCTCCAACATAATCCAGATAGAATCAGGAATTCCCCAAGGCAGCTGTCTAGGCCCATTACTTTTTTCAATCTTTACTAATGACATGCATCTGTATGCGGATGACTCAACACTATACATGTCAGCTACTACAGAGACTGAAATGACTGCAACACTTACCAAAGAGTTGCAGTTAGTTTTAGAGTGGGTGGCAAGGAATAAGTTAGTCCTAAATATTTCTAAAACTAAAAGCATTGTATGCTGCTGAATAAATTATGTAATATGCCATATGTATACTGTAGCTAAAAAAGTAATACTAAGTGTATGTTGTGTAATAAGCTGTTAGTAGCCCATATGCCTCTAATATTTTGCTACCTTTTCCCCTAATAACTTAGCCTACTGTTCTGACGTGGTGGTGCACATTTAGCCTATAGCCTGTTTTAGAGAAATTATATCATTGAATATTGTAAGAGCTTTCATTGTCTGCTTATATGCCCACTTTATTTATCCTACAGTTCTGACTTGGTGCACAGGGAGAATACTGTAAGAACGACCCATGTTCTGAATTCTGTCGCTGTACATTTCAAAATTGCTGAACAAATAGTTATATTGACTACGTCCATCGTCGCTAGCTCATTAATGTCTTAATCGAAGTTATGGATGGCCTCTTATCCGCTCGTCGTCCCCTTACGCCATAGTTTATACATCTAAATTTTCAGTAGAAACCACATTTGTGGTCGTCCATATCAGCTTTGTTTTTTCAAAAGGCAGTAAATGAGGCTGTTTCGCTGCCAGACAAGGCTCCGCTGATAGCCAGGTGTAGCAGTGGTAAGGTGTTGGGACTGCTTTCGGGACAGCTTTATGTAGGCCCTAACAGTTTGTGGGCACCGTTTGTCACTGTTATAGTGCAATTCATGTATTGTTTAATGTTGTGTTGTATAGTGGCTTTGCTGGCATTTATCTAAAAGCAATTGTTTGAGTTTGCCCCACCAAGATTTACATGCTAAAAATGCCACTGGTCAGGATAAAGATGAGTCTGTGACAGTATGAGTGACATCTTTGAAAAAAGCGGACCCTTGCCTTTTGGTTGATCCATTTTTGGTTTCAGGGTGGGTGAAAACAGAGTTGGGTGCTGTGGAATTGGTGAGGGTAACCAGAAGTGGTCTTGTGATAATTGTTTGTGTTTCTGCTCGTTAGAGGGAGCAGGTGCTCTGCAGCAAATTAATGGGGACAAGAGAGGTGAATTGTTTTGCTCTCAAGGAAAGGGCACCACTGACAGGAGTGATTTTTTTGGTGCTGGCATCAACTCTTTGTTTCAAATCCTTTTCGCTATATTCCGGTTGAAACATATCTTCTTCGGTGGGGTTTAGCCAACTTTTACTTATACTTCACTACATTCCCAAAGAAAATTATGTACTTTTTAATCCATACATTTTCCCTGACACCCAAAAGTACTCGTTACATTTTGACAGGAAAAAGGTCCAATTCACACACTTATCAAGAGAACATCCCTGGTCATCCCTACTGCCTCTGATCTGTCGTTTGTAAATTCTGTCTGAGTGTTGGAGTGTGCCCCTGGCTGGTCTGGTTTGCTTAAATAAGGAATTTTAAATGGGTTATACTTTTACATTCACTTTTGATACTTAAGTACATTTTAGCAATTCCATTTACTTTTGATAATTAAGTATATTTAAAACCAAATACTTTTAGACTTTTACTCAAGTAGTATTTTACTGGGCGACTTTCACTTTTACTTTAATCATTTCCTATTAAGGTATCTTTACTTTTACTCAAGCATAACAAATTGAGTACTTTTCCCACCACAGGTAAAAATAGCCTCCTCTCTTCTGTCCCATCCTGCAGTCCTCCCCTCCCTGACTTTCCTCTGTACTTGAAATAAATGCCTCCCCTTAGTATCTCTATTCCACTGCTCCTGCCATCTCTGCACCATCACTGCCCATATCAGGCTTTTTGCCTCTGTGTTGCTCATTGAAACTACAACATCAACATCCCCACTACTAAGTGCATGTTTAGCCAGTACATCAACTACCTCGTTCCCCTCCTCCCCCACATGGGATGGGACCCAAGTAAATCTTATCTGTATACCCATCCGTCTAATCCTGCCATGGGTTTGTAGTACATCATAACGGAGGTCAATGTCTGCTACATGAGCTGAAGGACTCATCAGCACCGCACATGAATCAGAGCAAATAACTACTCTGTCTGTCTTGACTTCCTCCATCCACTGCAAGGCCAACAGTATGGCCATCAGCTCTGCCGTATATACAGCCAGATGATCTGCAATACGTTTCCTGCACCACAAATGCTGACCCAGTACATCCTGTCCTTGGATCTTTTGAACCGTCTGTGAAAATGTCCACAAAATCCTGATACACAGTATACAGACGTCTCTTAAACAAATCAGATGGATCAACACCCTCTCTATCTTTCTGCAGTCTCTCCAACACTTCTAGATCAACTACTGGAGGTGGGAGTAGCCATGGTGGATTTACAGGATTAAACCCACTTCCATACAGTCCCATTTCCATCTCTCTGTCCTCACTCATGTTCCCAGCATGACTGTAAAATCCCTTTCAATGGCACAACGGAAGGACAGGCCGACATCTAATTGCCAGTCAAAAGACAGACAGACAGACAGACAGAATGACTGACAAGCCGAGTCATAACCAGAAGTCAGAGAGAACAAACCCCCCCCCCCGTTAATGCCATTAAATAACGCTGATATGTATTCGTCTTAGTGTTTGTACCTGTCGTAAAAACATCCCTAATTGAAGAGTGACAATATAGCGTTGCTAATACTTACAACCTGCCGAGAGCAAGATAGAACACAAACCAGACGGGAGGAAAGACCAGAATGAGTGTTCCAACCAATGACCCCCTATAGTGTATTAAGCACCATACTGACCTGCTCTGATCTGTTCTGACCCATGCTGTAACTTAATAACCTCATGCTATCTAGTCTCTCACACATATAGGTCACTGGCATAGAAGAGCCTGGCACTACCTGGAGTTAGTGATCCGGTGAGGAAGCCAAGGAAGCAGCGTAGGATGTTATTCACCTCCTTCTTAATAGCCGTCCTGTACTCGTTCATCCTCACAAAGGTAACAGGGTAGGAACGAGGTAACCAGGAAGAGGGGGTCAACAGCTCCAAATCAGGATACAAACCATAAAAGGAGGAGCATTTGAATAACATTCATGTAAAGACAAATTAACGTGTGAAGTCTTTCATTTTGGCCTAATTATAGGGACTCAAAAAGTAGATCCATTATGAGATGAAGGATCAAGGAGACTGAGAAAAAGAAAGAGAGGGAGAGGTTGAGGTAGAGGCTGAGGTTGAGGCTGAGGTAGAGGTTGATGTAGAGGGGTGAGTAAACGTTTAAGCTTAAGGTTTAAGTTGACAAACAACTGTAGAACAAAATGTGGAGAGGCAGAGTGGTTTGGTGAAGGTAAGCAATTATGATAGAGAGAGAGAGAGAGATATGAATGAATGTAATATGAGAGGTATTGGGGGAGGATCAGAGATCTTTTGGCCTCCCCTAATTAGCTAATCAGCGTTGAACTGAGCTCAATTGTGGGTTGTCCTGGTGCAGCAAAACGCCCCCGAAGGGAGGCCAGTTTGGATTCGGCTTCAGACCAATCAAATCGCTTCCTAGGCAAAACGTCATTTTCAGAAAAACTTGTCTCTTTCTGGTCTGCTTGTGTTGATGTCCTGCAGTAGCTAGCTTTCTAAATATGCACTTTCCTAAGCCATGGACGGAGATGGGGATTTGGATTTGTGGTTTTGAATTAATTCTATGTACAGGCCAATGATTATGATCTAACCGTAATTTAACATGTTGTGCCACTGGCCGGAGACCACTGAAGTTCAATATGTAGCCTAGATGTAGCCTAATAGGCTCATGTTAACTAGCTAGTTAGCTAACTTAGCTGGTTCTGTGGTTCATTGTTGCCTATGCGAGGAAGTTAGGCTAGCAAGCATTTGAGCTAGGTAGCCTATGACAACAAAAACTAAAAGTGTACTGTATGACATAATCATAGACCGTTTGGCCAACATGAAAGAGGAGAGTGAGCAAAACATTTTTGTTTGACTTGCGCGCACATGCACACACACAAATCAGTACCACGGACAGCCACATGATATGTAACAACATTGACTGGATTTTTTTTTTTTTATATGTTTAAGTTTGTTTTAAGTGCATTAAACTTAGAATACAGTGGCAAGAAAAAGTATGTGAACCCTTTGGAATTACCTGGATTTCTGCATAAATTGGTCATAACAAGTCACAACAATAGACAAACGCACTCTGATTAAACTAGTAACACACAAACAATTATACCTTTTCGTGTCTTTATTGAACACACTGTGTAAACATTCATAGTGCAGGGTGGGAAAAGTATGTGAACCCTTGGATTGAATAACTGGTTGACCCTCCTTTGGCAACAACCAAACGTTTTCTGTAGTTGTGGATCAGACCTGCACAACGGTCAGGAGGAATTTTGGACCATTCCTCTTTATAAATCTATTTCAGTTCAGCAATATTCTTGGAATGTCTGGTGTGAACCGCTCTCTTGAGGTCACGCCACAGCATCTCAATCGGGTTGAGGTCAGGACTTTGACTGAGCCACTCCAGAAGGCGTATTTTCTTCTGTTGAAGCCATTCCGTTGTTGATTTACTTCTGGGTTTTGGGTCGTTGTCCTGTTACGTCACCCAACTTCTGTTGAGCTTCAATTGGCAGACAGATAGCCTTACATTCTCCTGGAAAATGTCTTGATAAACTTGGGAATTCATTTGTCTGTCTGATAGAAAGCTGTCCAGGCCCTGAGGCAGTAAAGCATCCGCAAATCATGATGCCGCCTCCACCATAATTTACAGTTTGTTTGAGGTTTTGATGTTGGTGTGCTGTGTCTTTTTTTGTGTGTGATCCTTCTAAACAACTCAACTTTCTTTTCATCTGTCCACAGAATATTTTACCAGCTGTGTAAGATCCAGGTGCTCTTTTGCGAACTTCAGACGTGCAGCAATGTTTTTTTTGGACAGCAGAGGCTTCTTCTGCGGTGTCCTCCTATGAACACCATTCTTGTTTAGTGTTTCACGTATCGTAGACTCGTTAACAGAGATGTTAGCATGTTTCAGAGATTTCTGTAAGTCTTTAGCTGACAGTCTAGGATTCTTCTCAACCTCATTGAGCATTATGCGCTGTGTGTCACACCCTGATCTGTTTCACCTGTCTGTGTGCTTGTCTCCACCCCCCTCCAGGTGTCGCCCATCTTCCTCATTAGCCCCTGGGTACTTTAACCTGTGTTCTATGTTTGGCTGTTGCCAGTTCGTTTTGCTTGTTGAAGCCTACCAGCGTTTTTTCCCTTTGCTCCTGCCTTGCTATTTGTTACTATCTCCTATATTTTCACGGTTTGACCCCTCCTGCCTGCCGTCTTGTACCTTTGCCCCACTACCTGGATTACCGAATTCTGCTTGCCCCTGGCCTGTCTCTTGCCTACCCCTGTTGTGATAATAAACATTTCTCATTCTGACATTGTCTGTGCCTGGATCTTACCTTCGAACATGATACTGTGCTCTTGCAGTCCTCTTTTCAGGACGGCCACTTCTAGGGAGAGTAGCAACAGTGCTGAACTTTCTCCATTTATAGACAATTTGTCTTTCCGATGAACATCAAGGCTTTTAGAGATATTTTTGTAACCCTTTCCAGCTTTATGCAAGTCAAAATTCTTAATCTTAGGTCTTCTGAGATCTATTTTGTTCGAGGCCTGGTTCACATCAGGCAATGCTTTTAGTGTTTTTTTATAGGGCAGGGCAGCTCTCACCATCTCCAATCTCGTCTCATTGATTGGATTCCAGGTTACTGACTCCAATTAGCTTTTGGAGAAGGGTTCACACCGCCACAGCTCCTGACACAGAACACTGTGATTGTGACCCCAGAAACAGAAACTATAGGATATATTGGGATGTGATTCTCTCTTCCTTATCACCTTTCACTGACCTGCTAGAATAGCATCCATGAAACATCAGCTTTTGATCCATGGTCCATTGTTGTATACTAGAATAACTCTATAACTTTAGATCCATGCGGTGCTGTTACGTTACTGAGAACAAAATACACACAGAGTAAGGTCAAGTTTGGGAAACCCTGGTCCATACAAGCTTAGCCACTGAAGTTCCAAAATAACGAGCAAATGAAAGGCTTTTGATGCATCAAATACAGTGTGTATGTTTGCGTGCGTGTGTGTATGAATTCTGACCCTGTGGTCAATGTTCCTGTTCTACCACTTTCTCTCCACCCCCTCTCTCCTCTCTCCTCGCTCTCTCTGTCCCTTACCCCTTTCTCTACCCCACCTTCCAGCCCTCCCCCACCCCCCACCCTCTCCCTCCTCACCTTTGTCTGGTGTTGTCCTGCTGGTGATGATCCATTTGACCAGACAACAGTTCATCAGGGCTTTGTGTGTGAACTGGGGCTTCTGCCATTTCCCAGACTCCTTCACTCTTCCTGGACCAGGCTCTACCCCATTGGCTTCACCCAACAGACTGCCATCCACCACCTTACCATCCTTCTAGAGAGAGAGAGAGAGAGAGAGAGAGAGAGAGAGAGAGAGAGAGAGAGAGAGAGAGAGAGAGAGAGAGAGAGAGAGAGAGAGAGAGAGAGAGAGAGAGAGAGAGAGAGAGAGAGAGAGAGAGAGAGAGAGAGAGAGACCACATAGGGAGACAGACAGTGAGTGATTACAACTGAAGACCATTGATGATAGACGTGCAGTCTCAGAGAGGCTCAATGGATCAATAAAGCAATGTAGGCTCTGTGTGTCTCTGCTACTGACCTTTAACCTTACACTTATATCCTATTCCCTCTCTTGGATTTAATACATTGGATTGATGTAAACTTAGGCTAGGAGGAGTTTGCAATACTTTTTATACCAATTCATTCCTTTTAAATTCACGAGAGGGAGGGAACAAGTGCACACTTCAGTTCACAGGCCAATAGTATTGGAGGAGAGATACAGGGTGTGCAGGCTTTAGTTCCAGCCCAGCACTAACACACCTGATTCAGCTAATCAAGATGAGTAGTCAATTAAGTGAATAAGGTGTTCTAAAGCTGGGTTGTTCAAAGCCATGCTCCATCTCTGAGCTCTATAACAGATAATGTTATCAATACTACTGTATGGCTCATCATTAATAATTCATCAATGAAGTGCTTATTAATTAAGATAATCCGTCACATGCCAGCTCTAACAACTGTGGGCTGGTCTAACAGCAGAGATAAATGGACATGTAGAAGTGAATAAAGTGATGAAAGCAACATGACAAATTTATGTCTGTAAAGTTCTTACGGGACTATAAAAAGCTATAGCACGAAGGAGAGATGGATGAAGATGAATGGGGGGAGAGAGAGAGAGAGAGTGTGTGTGTGTGTGTGTGTGTGTGTGTGTGTGTGTGTGTGTGTGTGTGTGTGTGTGTGTGTGTGTGTGTGTGTGTGTGTGTGTGTGTGTGTGTGTGTGTGTGTGTGTGTGTGTGTGTGTGTGAGAGAGAGAGACGGATGGAGAGGGTCATCAGATCACACTCTAGTGAAAGATTCAACATGAGAACAGACAGATGAGAGGAGGGACAGAAGAATGGGGGGAACGAGAGCAAGAGGGGAGAGGTTAGATTAAGAGGTCCAAGGCAATGTTCCCTCTAATCCCTTTAAACTGCTGAGCGCAAACTTGAACGTTGAGAAAATTCTGTGCAACTTCCAGCGCTGTGAACACTGAGGCTGTACCCGCTTTGAGTTACAGTTTCAGACAGTGGTCAAGTTGGCTACTGTGGCTATTTGATCATAATGGACGCATACCAGAGTGGCCTACCGTCAAAAACAATTGTGAAAATGCATCCCATATCACCCCTATAATTCAGCCTACAGTAGAAGCCAATGTGTGGTGTTCAATGTAGGCCTACATTCCATGAGACCTTTGAAAAAAACATGCAGGGCTTGACATTGTCAGGCCCTGACTGAGGCCAGGTCTCTGACTCCCCCTAGTGGGAGTTGGATGGCCACAGTCTGGACCTGACAATAGTTCTGAGTGTTTATTTTCTGTTGGTCTAATCCCCAATTAGAGGCAGTTGTCTCTAATTGGGGATTTCACCTGTGTTTGTGGGTTTTTGTGTGTGTTCCTTTTGTTAGCACTCCAGTTCATGGTCACTGTTTCTCCTTTGTTCGGTTTTGGGAATATATTACTGGAATAAAGGAATGTCTTCGCACTACAGCTCTGCGCCTCGGGTCCTGTTTCATAGCGATCATGACAGACATTAACCTGTTTATCCACTGGTCCTCCAAACAAGAGGTGACTGAAAATGTTGTGTTTGATGCAAGAAACTAACTAACTAAAATGCAATATTATTCCCATACTATTATTACAGAGAATCAGACAAATAATGCTACTCTCTGCCTATTGGCTACTTAGCTTATTGAAGACAACACTGCCCCTTTAAAAGAAGCTCTTTACTGACTTGCTTTAAAAAGATGTCCAGAAATGGAATCTAGGAATCCATCCCCTATTGCTAACTATAAATGATCTGTAACTGGGCTAACCTCACTAACTCACTAACTAGCAAAGGATAAGAACAAATGTGCACACGTGGCTACATGCAGTTCTCACTTTGATCTCAAAACAAGCGCATCTACTCACGACCATTCATGCTGTAAACACAGTCCAGTTCAAAGTGAATAGCACAGATTCATATATGGCAATGGCCTATTTGCATACAGGCTTACTGCAGCTCTGATTGGTTATGCCGTACTGGTCTGTGTAAAGTATGGGCTGAGTCGTGTGTCAATGCAATAAAATCCTACTCCGACGCGTTCTGCCTACAACAAAATCCCTTGCATTGTTAGTTGCATTCTAAGTCTTATATAGTTAGTTTTGTTTCTGTATATTGCATTGAAAGTGGTTAATATTGTGTTGATTCGATCTCAATTCCCACAGTACAGGGAAACGTTGATAGTGTTAACTAAAGGGGGAAAACTCCAGAAAGTTGAGTGAAGTTCAGTCTCATGTATGCTGCGCAGGTTGATATTTCTTCTGGGTAGCAGTCCTGGGGGAGCTGCTCACCCATGCACCCACACAGCTTAGAGGAAACATTGGTCCTAGGGTTTATGTATGTCTCCACCGCTAACCGCTAATCCTAAAGCATAGCAAAACAACATTGTCTCTTTACATAAGGATGTTTCAACAAGATAATTGAGTGGTCCAAGGGCATTGTGAACGTCAGTCTGGATGGATGAGGGATCTGATAAGATACAGCTAATTTCCAGAAAATCTTCCAAAATGTCTCCATTGATTAACCGTCTGTCTTGCCCCCCGCAACCACACCCACACCCACACCCACACACACACACACACACACACGATTGGGTAGGTCCCCTTGGTGAGAGAGGGAAGGAGATGACACAGGAGCTCTGTTTGGTCTCTGCCTTGTGGGATGGAAGCGAGAGAAGAAAATACACACAGTGGAAAAATGTAAACAGCTGTGAGATCATGGGGGAGTCTGACCACACAGGCTCATCCCTCTCTTTATACAGAGAGAGAGAGAGACGAGAGAGAAGAGAGAGGATGTAGTGAAAACAAGGACTGGTTTGTTCTTTGTTTATCCTAATAAATATTGGGCTATCTAAGCAGGAGAGCAAAGGAAGGAGAGAGGAGATGGGAGGGGGAAGAGAGGAGAGAGGAGAGAGGAGGGGGAAGAGAGGAGAGAGGAGGGGGAAGAGATGAGAGAGGAGGGGGAAGAGATGAGAGAGAAGAGAGGAGAGAGTAGGGGGAAGAGAGGAGAGGGAAGAGAGGAGAGAGGAGGGGGAAGAGAAGTAGTCGAGAACAACAGAACGAGAGAGTGTATGTGCGTGGTGCGTGTGTGTGTGTGTGTGTGTGTGTGTGTGTGTGTGTGTGTGTGTGTGTGTGTCTGTGTACACGTGGATGTGTGTGTGTTAATGTCATATAGATATCCCATTGCATAATGACCACATAAGAAGATGGAGTGAGATCATTCTACACATCCTATTATCTGGAAATGTTTTTATCGTTCTTCATGCCAGATAAAGAACAAAAGAAACACAACCAAGATGAGAAGATGGAGAGAAGGAAGAAAAGAAGGACAGGAACAGTATTGTTTTGACTTTTCCTTTTGAAAAACAATAGTTTGAGTATAAATACAGGACTGTAAATACACTTAATAAGGGTACAAAAAGAAGAAAATTGTGTTTTTTAGACACAACTGCAAACTTCAAGGAGTAGAGGAGAGAGGAGAGAGGAGAGAGTAGGGGGAAGAGAGGAGAGAGGAGGGGGAAGAGAGGAGAGATTGGAGAGGAGAGAGGAGGGGGAAGAGAGGAGAGAGGAGGGGGAAGAGATGAGAGAGGAGGGGGAAGAGATGAGAGAGAAGAGAGGAGAGAGTAGGGGGAAGAGAGGAGAGGGAAGAGAGGAGAGAGGAGGGGGAAGAGATGAGAGAGAAGAGAGTAGGGGGAAGAGAGGAGAGAGGAGAGAGTAGAGAGTAGGGGGAAGAGAGGAGAGAGGAGATAGTAGAGAGTAGGGAGAAGAGAGAGAGGAGAGAGGAGAGAGTAGGGGAAAGAGAGAGAGGAGAGAGGAAGAGAGTAGAGAGTTGGGGGATGAGAGGAAAGAGGAGAGAGGAGAGAGGAGAGAGTTGGGGGAAGAGAGGAGAGAGGAGAGATTAGGGGGAAGAGAGGAGAGAAGAGAGAGTAGGGGGAAGAGAGGAGTGAGTATGGGGAAGAGAGGAGAGAGGAGATAGTAGAGAGGCGAGAGGAGAGAGTAGGGGGAAGAGAAGAGATAGGAAAGAGGAGAGGAGAGAGGAGGGGGAAGAGAGGAGAGAGTAGTGGGAAGAGAGTGATGGGAGAGGAAAGAGGAGGGGGAAGAGAGGAGAGTGGAGAGTGGAGAGAGGAGAGAGGAGAGAGTAGAGAGTAGGGTGATGAAAGGAGAGAGGAGAGAGGAGATAGGGGAGAGGAGAGAGCAAAGAGGAAAGAGTAGGGGGAGAGAGTAGGGGAAAGAGAGGGATGAGTAAGGAGAGAGTAGGGGGAAGAGAGGGATGAGTAAGGAGAGAGTAGGGGGAAGAGAGGAGAGAGAAGAGAGTAGTAGGTAGAGAGTAGAGGAGGTAGATAAGGGAGGTAGATAAGGGAGGTAGATAAGGTGGGAGAGAGAAGTAGTCGAGAACAACAGAACGAGAGAGTGTATGTGCGTGGTGCGTGTGTGTGTGTGTGTGTGTGTGTGTGTGTGTGTGTGTGTGTGTGTGTGTGTGTGTGTGTGTGTGTGTGTGTGTGTGTGTGTGTGTTAATGTCACATAGATATCCCATTGCATAATGACCACATAAGAAGATGGAGTGAGATCATTCTACACATCCTATTATCTGGAAATGTTTTTATCGTTCTTCATGCCAGATAAAGAACAAAAGAAACACAACCAAGATGAGAAGATGGAGAGAAGGAAGAAAAGAAGGACAGGAACAGTATTGTTTTGACTTTTCCTTTTGAAAAACAATAGTTTGAGTATAAATACAGGACTGTAAATACACTTAATAAGGGTACAAAAATATGTTTTGAAGAAAATTGTGTTTTTTAGACACAACTGCAAACTTCAAGGAGTAGAGGAGAGAGGAGAGAGGAGAGAGTAGGGGGAAGAGAGGAGAGAGGAGAGAGGAGGGGGAAGAGAGGAGAGATTGGAGAGGAGAGAGGAGGGGGAAGAGAGGAGAGAGTAGGGGGAAGAGAGGAGAGAGGAGAGAGTAGGGGGAAGAGAGGAGAGAGGAGAGAGAAGAGTGGAGAGAGGAGGGGGAAGAGAGGAGAGAGGAGAGAGGAGGGGGAAGAGAGGAGTGATTGGAGAGGAGAGATTGGAGAGGAGAGAGTAGGGGGAAGAGAGGAGAGAGTAGTGGGAAGAGAGGGATGAGAGAGGAGAGAGTAGAGGGGAAAGAGGAGAGAGGAGGGGGAAGAGAGGAGAGAGGAGAGAGGAGGGGGAAGAGAGAAGAGATTGGAGAGGAGAGAGTAGGCGGAAGAGAGGAGAGAGTAGGGGGAAGAGAGGAGAGAGTAGTGGGAAGAGAGGGATGAGAGAGGAGAGAGGAGTAGGTAGAGAGTAGAGAGGAGAGAGAAGGGGAGGTAGATAAGGGAGGTAGATAAGGTGGGAGAGAGAAGTAGTCGAGAACAACAGAACGAGAGAGTGTATATGCGTGGTGCGTGTGTGTGTGTGTGTGTGTGTGTGTGTGTGTGTGTGTGTGTGTGTGTGTGTGTGTGTGTAAAAAAGAACAAAAGAAACACAACCAAGATGAGAAGATGGAGAGAAGGAAGAAAAGAAGGACAGGAACAGTATTGTTTTGACTTTTCCTTTTGAAAAACAATATTTCCAGTATAAATACAGGACTGTAAACACACTTATTAAGGGTACAAAAATATGTTTTGAAGAAAATTGTTTTTTTTAGACACAACTGCAAACTTCAAGGAGTAGGCCATTCAAGGAGTTGGTCTGGTGGTGCCCTTTGATATCATCGGCCTCCCCCCTTGCTTCCGGTAAACAATAGTGGCGCAATAGTGAACAAAATATGAAAGTCCCACCCCACACTTGTGCCTGGTCATGAGGATACCTGGACCACCAATTGAGATGTGCCTTTTGTTAAGTAAATCAGGTGATAAATGATGTAAAAAGGAGACTGTAAAGAGTAACAGAGAGAGAGAAGGAAAGTCGAGGAGGAGAGGGCATGCAGGAAGAAGAGAGGAGAGGACGGAGAAAAGGAGGAGAGGAGAGGAGGAAGATAGGAGGAAGAGAAGGAGGAGAGACGCATACCGAAGAGGAGAGGAGCAACACACCCTTAATTAGCTCTTTCTCTGTCTCTCTTCTTCTGTCGACAGCAGATGGATTTAAAAACTTTGGCATGGGAAAGCACTCGGGTCAATGGGTCGCTCTGACATCACCACACACTCCTCGACCTAAAATTTATTTGAATTCAAAATCATATTTTCATATAACCCTAACCCTTACCTTAACCCAAACCCTGAACCTAACTCCTGACCCTAAACATAAACCTAACCTAACCTCTAACCCATTAAAGCCGTGCAGCATGTACAGGGATACGGCCTCGGCAGAAGTCAGGGCATTCATACTTGCGCTTTGCGGAGCATCGCACTGCTGTTGAGCAGAGCTGTTGTGAAGGAAGTTGTCAAGGAAGTGAGTTTGTGTTTATACAGGACCTCCCGCCCCCACATATCCTCAACCAATCATGTCAATGCGAAACTATACAGAGCCATACGGAGCCTCCGACCACATTTTCAGATCAAGCATAAATTATTTTTTACCCTTACCCTAACCCTCATTTTAATCCTAACCCCAATTATAACCCTAATCCTACACCTAACCCTTACATTTAAAATAGCCTTTCTCCTCATGTGGTGATGTACTGAATGAGAGATGCTGAGATATTATAGACCCATCACTAATGAAGGAGAGGAGAGTGAGGAACAAAGGACAGGAGAGAAGGGGGAGTGAGGAGAAGAGGACAGGAGAGAGGGATGAGGAGGGGGAGTGAAGGAGAGAAGCAAAGCAAGGAGAGGAGAAGAGGGGAAGCGGAGGAGAGAAGAGACGAGGAGTCCTCGACTGTAGCGTCACAGACGGGTGATTCCATTAATAAGTCATGTGTGATTAACATCCTGCCTGGCCACCCTGGAGAGATATGTTCTCTCTCTCTCTCTCTCTCTCTATCTCTCTCTCTCACTTCTCCTTCTCTCTATCTCTCCCTTTTTCTATATGTTTGTGAGTGTGTTTGCCTCTCTCTCGCTCCTCTAACGCTGTCCTCCCTCTACTCCTCTCTCCTCCTCTCCTGTCCTCTTCTCCTCCCCCACTATGTATTACTCCTGTTTTAAAGACTGTAGTGTAGGCCTATAGTTTCTCAACACTACTGCTTTCCATCCTTCCCACCTTATCGGGACTGATTCAGACCTGGCTAAGATACCAGAGGTCTATATTATGACGGCAAATAGAACTACTCCGAATGTTTTAAAGTTAGCCAGCTTCAGTTAGCTTCAAATTCCAACTCAGGCTTCCTCCACATTACGAAGGTGGATATTGATCCTGCACCATCTCAAGCCAGGCTTGTAATCGCAAGTGCATGTCGCACGTGGATTACCCAGCAGAAAACAACCGGGCCCGGACTGGGCACCGGTGGGGCCAACGGCTCCGGCCATGGAGCGGGACCATTAACCGGGCCCGGACTGGGCACCGGTGGGGTAAACGGCGCCGGCCATGTAGCGGAGCAACCAACCGGGCCTGGACTGGGCACCGGTGGGGCAAACGACTCTGGCCATGGAGCGGGGAAAACAACCGGGCCTGGACTGGGCACCGGTGGGGCAACCGGTTCCGGCCACGGAGCTGGGAAAACAACCGGGCCTGGACTGGGCACCGGTCGGGTAAACGGCTCCGGCCATGGAGCTGGGAAAACAACCGGGCCTGGACTGGGCACCGGTGGGGCGGACTGCTCAGGCTCTGGAGCGGAGCAGACGGCTGAACCCGGACTGGGTACCGGTGGAGTGGACTGCTCTGGCACTGGAGCGGAGCAGACGGCTGAACCCGGATTGGGTACCGGTGGAGCGGACTGCTCTGGCACTGGAGCGGAGCAGACGGCTGGACCCAGATTGGGCACCGGTAAGGCGGACTGCTCTGGCACTGGAGCGGAGCAGACGGCTGGACCCGGAATGGGCACCGGTGGAGCGGACTGCTCTGACTCTGGAGCGGAGCAGACGGCTGAACCCGGAATAGGCACCGGTGGAGCGGACAGCTCTGGCTCTGGAGTGGAGCTGACGGCTGGACCCGGATTGGGAACCGGTGGAGCGGACTGCTCTGGCACTGGAGCGGAGCAGACGGCTGGACCCGGATTGGGTACCGGTGGAGCGGACTGGTCTGGCCCTGGAGTGGAGCTGACGGCTGGACCCGGATTGGGCCCCGGTAAGGCGGACTGCTCTGGCTCTGGAGCGGAGCAGACGGCTGGACCCGGATTGGGCACCGGTGGAATACAGGGGTCCTGCTCCACTGGGGGGGTTGGTTCCAGCCACAGCGCTATGCTGACCTTTGGAGCCTCCGGGCTGCGGACCTTCATTGGAGGTTCCGGGCTACAGACCTTCGCTGTAGGTTCCGGGCAGTGGACCGTAGCTGGAGGTTCCAGGCATTGGGCCGTGGATGAAGGCTCAGGGCTGCGGACCTTCGCTGGAGGTTCCGGGCTGCGGACCTTCGCTGGAGGTTCCGGGCTGCGGACCTTCGCTGGCGGTTCCGGGCTGCGGACCTTCGCTGGAGGTTCCGGGCTGCGGACCTTCGCTAGAGGTTCCGGGCTGCGGACCTTCGCTGGAGGTTCCGGGTTGCTGACCTTCGTAGGAGGCTCAGGGTTGCGGACCTTCGCTGGAGGTTCCGGGCTGCGGACCCTCGTTGGAGGTTCAGGGTTGCTGACCTTCGCTGGAGGTTTCGGGCTACGGACCTTCGCTGGGGGTTCCGGGCTACGGACCTTCGCTGGAGGCTCAGGGTTGTTGACCTTCGCTGGAGGTGCCCGTCTGTCCCATAGCCTCAGCAGTAGCGCCCGTCAGCGCTCGAAGTCCTTCTCCTCCTCTATCTCCAGTAGGAATTGGTCCTTCTGCACCTCCAGCGGAAGCGTAACCCAGGCTCTCCACCACCTCGTCTCATCCTTTGGGTATTTATGAAACCCCTCGGGCTTCTCCCGATCATGAATCGTGGGCAGACAAAGTGGTGTGCGATCCCCTTCCTTCAGCCTCTCCGGGCTCTGGCTGCGCACCGATGGAGTGGTGCTCGAAGCCACGACGGACCTTCGTTGGCTCCGGGCTGGCGCTGGATGTACCGGACTGAGCGGGCGCACCTGTGGAGCGGACTGCTCCGGTACGGGAGTAGAGTAGACGGCCAGACCCGGACTGGGGATGCTCACCATGGGCCCCTTTAACGCCAGCTCTGTCCTTTCCTTCTCCATTTTCCTCCATTGCTCCATGAACCTTCCACGGTCCTTTGGCTCCACCCTAGGCCACGTGGGAAATGGTACTGGCGCTACCTCCTCCTCCTCCGAGTCCGTCTCGAACCCCCCGAGGAGTTCCGTGTCCGTATACCGACGCGGGGCACTCGCTCTCTCCGTCTCTCGCCAGTTGCGCTGCTTGGTCTCAAGGTGGTGGGTCGTTCTGTCACGCTTGTGTGTGTTGAGAGACCAAGACGCAGCGCAGGGATAGTAGTTCGACATTCCTTTTTAATTTACTATGTATACAAAATTAAGGAGAACGAACTATACAATACAAACAAACACAATCCACAAACGTAACGTCCAAATGAAACACGATAAAATAAACGTAATGTGGCAACTCACTTGTGACTGGAGGAATAACGACCCACACAAAGGTGTAGGACATACTGACACATATAGGATCCCTAATTAGAGACAATGCGGTGCAGCTGCCTCTAATTAGGGATCCAACCCAAAACCCACACAGAAACAGAAAGGAATAGAAACTGTCAGACTCTGACCATGGCTACATAGAGAAGCAAATAGGCTTCTATGGCCAGAGCCTGACAACCGCTTACACTGGGTAACATGGCTACTAGAGAGAGAGAGGGGGGGATGGAGAGAGACTGATGAAAAGAAAGAGAGAAGGATGGCGCTTCTATTGTCTCTCTCTCTGTGAGAAAAAGCATGGTTGTCATAGAGCATAGGTGTGTGGGAGGGTGGAAGATTCATATGGGGGTGGTTTGTGTGTGTGTGTGTTTGTGTATGTTTGTCTGTGCGTGCGTGCGTGCACACGTGTGTGTGTACTGACATAACAGTAATCCAATCAAAGTTAATTGGTCGCGTACACAGATTTGCAGATGTTATCGCAGGTGCAGCGAAATGCTTGTGTTTCTAGCTCCAAAGGCGCAGTAATACCTAGCAATAAAAATAAAGAAAATACACACATAATCCTGAAAAGTAAATAAATAAATGATATAGGTTGAGCTAGAATACAGTATATAGTGTACACATAAAGTGAAACAGTATGTAAACATTTTGAAAGTGACCAGTGTTCAGTGACTCTATGTACATAGGGCAGCAGCCTCTAAGGTGCAGGGTAGAGTACTGGGTGGTAGCCGGCTAGAAACAGGGACTAAGGTTCAGGGCAGGGTACTGGACGGACGTTGATCAATGTTAGCTCAGCCTGTAAACATCAAGAATGGAAACTTTTCCATCAACACACTTTGTGTACTATATAAATGCCTTATCAAAAATATATGATACTGCCTTTCTATTCATGTTGAGCACTGATACTAATATTTGTGTCTTTTCTACTATTCCTGTTATGTTTAATTTCCTCTGGTGTAAATCTCTCAAATCAAATCAAATGTTAATGGTCACATACACATGTTTAGCAGATGTTATTGCGGGTGGAGCTCCGACAGTGCAGTAATCTCCCTATGTAGCTCCAGTCACTCGATACCCGCACTGATTCTGTTCCACACAGTGCTGTGTGTGTGTGTGCCACCCCAGGGGATGTGGTTACAATTATTAATGAGCCTCTGTCTGTCTCTCTAGGGACCGATTGAACAGGTGTATTTGCATGCACTTGCAGGTGTATGTGTGGGTGTGTATGTTTGTGTGTGTGTGTGTGTGTGTGAATGCTTTGAGTGATGAAGACTGACAGAGCAGTGGAAACTGTCTGTGCTTGTAAAGCCATGTAAAGCCATGTGATACTGACTGGGAGTGTATTCTCATTCTGCTCTTACTGTACAGGTACAACTGGTGTGCGCACACCTATAGTGTGCGCACACCTTTGTTCCAGCCCAGCACTAACACCTGACTCAGATAACGAACTTAACATAGTCTTCAATTTAGACCACAATTAGTGTAGTAAAGAGAGCCTAGCTGGAACCTGGGCTCTAGGTCCTTGGTTGGTCAGCCCTGGTTTAGACCTGATTATAACAGAGAAGGGCTAAGGATGGACAGAGGAATGGACACAGGGACACAGACAGACAGTCATATGTAGTTCTTGAATAAAAAAGATGAAAGATGAATAAGGTATCTTTCTTGAAGCTGTCTTGAATACATCCCCCTGAATTACAGCACTAGAAAAACGGTCTTACTTCAATACATATCTCAGAACTATCTATGTAAATACTGTACACATGTAAATATGACATTATCGTTTACATAAACATCCAAATGTCAACAGCTCGTCAATGTCAGCCATGCCTGCAGAGAGAGAGGGAGTGAGGGAGAAAGATAGACATAGACTGAGGGGGATGAGAGTGAAATAAAAGGGTGATTCCACCAATTCGGTGCCTTAAAGAGCACATGTTCAACTTCATAAAAAACATGTTCCCATCTCAAGACGTTACATTTAAAAAATAAAGTCACAGGGTTGACTTTAACAGGGTTGACAGTTTCATCTTAAATCAGCCATAAATCCTGTTGTGACAGGTGGAATGGAAGTATGTGGACATTGTGTATGATTGAATGTATGGCACAGAGTGCCCATGTCACTTGTTTTGCTCTGCAGCCACTTGCCTATCAATAGAGGACCACAATGGGAAAAAAGTATTAGACCTTTTGTATCTATAATCCTCAGCAATTTGATACATGTACTGGTGGCCTGGTATGGTTTCTTTATGTATTTTAAGTTATCAAATCAAATCAAACAAGGAGTGGCATTTGAATGCAAGCTTCACAACAAAATGTTTATTGTTAAAACATTTCTAGCCTGTCTATCTATGGGTAAAAGAGTTGACTTGTTATGCTTGACCCGCTCAGTTTTCCACCGCAAAACATCTGCAAATGACCAAAAAGAGTAGAACCAGCTCACCTGCTTTTACACTATGATTTGACTATTAGATGTACAATGTTTCTTTTGAAATAAATATTTTAAAAAGAATAGTTTCAACATATTAAAAAGAGAGTTCACGTAACAGATGAGTCGCTAATCACATGAAATAAATTATAATCTTCAGAAATAACAACATTACAATTATGGTGAAAACTTTTGATGTTAAGAGGATTCAAATCTTCCTAGAAGTCACAGAGAGTACATGAAGGGGCATGACAAAATGCTGAATTTGGGCACTGGATTGATTGAATTCTCCATGTGGTCTATATTAGGAGGCACTTCATTTAGTATAACAAGCTTTTGAAAATGCAATATTGGTGCACAATTTCTACTTAAAATATCAAAGGGACGCAAAAAGCTAAATGTTTGTGGAATTACCCAGAGATCGACAGAGAGAGAAGGAGTGAGTGAGAGTGAAAGAGGGAGAGAGAGAGGAAAGGTTTCTCTGAGCCCAGAGCCAACCCTTTCACTCCAAGCTAGTTAGCATCAAACACACGATGATGATTCAAATCACAAGTCGCCATATGCACATAACAAGTGCACAAATGCACGCATGAACAAACACACAAACACACACACGCACGCACGCACGCACGCACGCACACACACACACACACACACACACACACACACACACACACACACACACACACACACACACACACACACACACACACACACACAGACAGTCCCTCACTACAGCCTGAGCCAACACCTCATCAGCTCTTTTGCCAATAATTGGTTTTCGATCAATGTATCGATTTATTACACCTCCCCAATCCCAGGAGGTAAATAAGACCACCTCTATAGTCTGCCTACATCCCTGTAACAACATCTCTGTACTGTCACCCCCTACTGTAAGGCTTGAGGAATGTAGTGTACTTGTGATAAATACACTAAACCCATGTGTCTACCTAAGATCCAATATTACTAATCCCTTCAAACTCAACTCTGGACCTCAAAGCCAGTTCCACTGCGTTTTTTCATTGTTCCACTCTAATCAGGGACTGATTTAGACCTGGGACACCAGGTGGGTGCAATTCATTATCAGGTAGAACAGAAAACCAACAGGCTCCGGACCTCGTAGGGTAAGAGTTGAATAGCCCTGTACTAGACCAACTGTCACTGACAGACAGAGGCACGTTCATTTTACCCGGTTTTCTTTTCTCCCTGACTGTTCGGCCATGTACACGATTCATCTAGGTCTGAATCAGTCCGATTAGGGGGAAGGGTGAATGTCAGCAGTGTTCAGCGAGCCTTTGCCTTTCTCCACTTCCTGTATTTTTCAGTGTTTCTGGGTCAAACTATATAGTGATGGGTCAACCTAGTTCAGGGGTGGCCAGCCCATCTCCTATAGTTTCTATGTCAAACTAATATAGGCTGACTGTGAATGGTAATGTGTAAATCAATAGATCAACCAATTAATCAGATAAATAGATCCATCAATCAATCAAAGTCGTGTGTGTGTGTGTTTGATATCTGTCCACTCAATCACCCCATAGATTTCCCAATTCCCAGAAATTCGAACAGCAACATAACACACAGTAACACACACTCTCACACACAGAGCAACACAGTCCTCAATAAGTCAGACTATTTAAAGATTTATAGTCACGCTCACACATTAATCATCACAAACACACCCACCCACCCACCCACCCACAGACACACACAGACACACACGCACACACGGAGCGAGAGACACAGCACATTCGCTGTGGAAGACATGATTCTCTGTGACACCTCACTGGAAGCAGCCGGAGAATGAGGTCCTCGTGCCCCAGCCCAGGGCGACAGACAGCACTGTAGAATTACCAGCAGTCGAATTACTTAACTTTTCTGCTTTGGCTCAAATAGGGAGAAATGTGCTGCTGAAGGACATGTGGACGGAAGCAAAAGTTTGTTTAGGCTACACTGGATGTCTTATTGCAATTTCTAGTACGAATTATTAAAGGGGCAATCTGCAGTTGCTACATAAATTTTTGGACTTAAAAAAATTAAAATAATGATATGTACCCATTGATTCTTGAAGAATGGAATTTATAAATGCCTCATATATAAATGCCCGCAAATATAAGGTGGTTTTACTCCAATGTTTGTAAACAAAGTAAATGTAAACAAACACTGCATGGCTTCAAAACATGGTAAAAATTAAAATTTTACATCATTAGCTTTTTACTGCGGATTGCCCCTTTAAGGTGTGAAACATACAGTTTTGGATTGACACGCAATTTCAGAAGCAGTGATAGGCTAAATGTAAAACAACCATGACCATGTTAATAGAATTAATTAAGTAGAATTTGTTTACCTGCATGTTGCCTGATGTGAAGTAGGCTTGCTCTCCGATATGAAGGGTTAATCTGTCCTTGCACTCTCCTCAAAGCAGACTTGCCTCGCGCTGTGATGTCCCTGCTAATGCAAAGGAATGCACTGACTCTTTTCTTACTGCACAGAGAGAGAGGTGGATGAAGGGAGGGTAAAAAAAGAGAGAGAGTGTGGGGGGGGGCGCACGGAGGAAGATGCGCTATGTGCTCTCTCGAACTCTAATCGTTTTATAGGCTATGCCATTTCCATTTTCCACAATTGTTTTAAATTAGCTATGTAAATAGAAACACAATTGAATATACTTATTTTAAGAGAGAATAGTTGCAGTTCAGGAAATTTGAAAAACTCACAAAATAATGGATTGTTTAATCACCAAATGGGAGGAAATGAGCTGCGAGGGGAATTCTTTTTCCACAAAAAGGGCTCTTCTTTCATTACTGTTTCGTTATGCATCCAATTTTGTCTCATCAGGTGGAGAAGACAGGAAAGACTGTGGTGTGTGTATGAGTATGAGTATGAGTATGAGTATGAGTATGAGTATGAGTATGAATATGAGTATGAGTATGAGTATGAATGTGAGTATCAGAATGAGTATGAATGTGAGTATCAGAATGAGTATGAATATGAGTATGAGAATGAGTATGAATATGAGTATGAGTATTAGTATGAGTATGTGTTTGTGTTTGTGTGTGATGGTTGTTACAGAAACGCAATAAAAAACCTGCCGAAGATTCCTACAGCTCTGTGAAAAGTGTGCAAAGCTGTCATCAAGGCAAAGGGTTGCTACTTTGAAGAATCTAAAATCTAAAATATATTTTGATTTGTTTAACACTTTTTTGGTTACTACATGATTCCATATATGTTATGTCATAGTTTTGATGTCTTCACTTTTATTCTACAATGTAAAAAATAGTGTAAATAAAGAAAAACCCTTGAATGAGTAATATTCCAAACTTTTGTTCGGGGGGTGTATGTAAATGAGATATTTGTGTATTTCATTCTCAATAAATGTGCTACATCTAAGTAAGGAATGAGTTAAGAATATATACTGTACATATTAAATAGAGCAATTAGAGTTAAGTGAAAAAACAAACAGGCTATAAGACACATCATGTGGAATAAGTCAAGGGGTATGAATACTTTCTATAGGCACTGTATCTACTACTGTATATTGCATTTTGTTACTCTGTTTAAACACACTGCATACATACTGTATATACTGGATTCTTGACATATATTGAGCAAAAATATAAATGCAACATGCAACAGTTTCAAAGATTTTACAGATTTACAGTTCATATAAGGCAATCAGTCAATTGAAATAAATTAATTAGGCCCTAATCTATGGATTTCACATGACTGGGAATACAGATATGCATCTGTTGGTCACATAAAAAAAAGGTAGGCGCGTGGATCAGAAAACTAGTCAGTATCTGGTGTGACCACCATTTGACTCATGCAGCGTGACTCATCTCCTTTGCATAGAGTTTATCAGGCTGATTGTGGCCTGTGGAATGTTGTACCACTCCTCTTCAATGGCTTTGCGAAGTTGCTGGATATTGGCGGGAACTGGAACACGCTATCGTACACGTCGATCCAGAGCATCCCAAACATGCTCAATGGGTGGCATGTCTGGTGAGTATTCAGGCCATGGAAGAACTGGGACATTTTCAGCTTCCAGGAAGTGTGTACAGATCCTTGCAACATGGGGCTGTGCATTATCATGCTGAAACATGAGGTGATGAAGGCGGATGAATGGCATGACAATGGGCCTCAGGATCTCGTCACGGACTCCGAGACTAGTCAGGATCGAGGGAAAGATGATTCGCGCAAAGTACAGAGAGATCCTTTATGAAAACCTGCTCCAGAGTGCTCAGGATCTCAGATTGGAGCGAAGATTGATGAGGGGAAAAAAACAATTTTATAAATGTTAGAATAAGGCTGTAACCTAACAAAATCTGAAAAAGTCAAGGGGTCTGAATACTTTCCGAAGGCACTTTATACTGCTGTACATATTCTTACTTAATCTTTTTGGTGTATATTCACATAAATTGCATTTGGATTACTGATTGATTACTTGTTTGTAGTTTTTTATTATTTACTATTTGTGCACGGTTAGGAGCTAGCAGCACAAGCATTTCACTGCACCCGCTATAACTTTTGCTGAACTATAAATGATTTGATTTGATAAGGAAACAGTGAACAGAGGTCCCAGCTGTTGTCCTACTTTAGGCCATTTCCATGTAAAAAGCCCCATGAGCTCTAAGATGTCAAGTTCACATTAAAGCATATGAAATTAAAGCATATATAAATGTTTCAACCATTTTCAATGCAAAAAATGTGGAATAAGCAAAAGGCTTTGATTTCTGGTCAAACAGAAGGAAACGGTGTCTTAGAAAACATCTATCAGAAAAAGTCTTAAAAGATATCAGAAATAGTTTCAAACACAATAATCTTGAAGTAAACTAATATCTAATCTTAAACTAATATAAAAGTTTATATTTTATTTTGCAGAAATGATTTGTAGGTTTAAGAAATACTGCCTAACCACTGGGCACACCACACCATTTCAACTTGGAAAATTGGGTAATATTTGGTTGAGACGTTGATCAATGAGATTAAAACCTATATTCACCCACTCACAAAGACAGGCACATGTTTGTTGAATTCCCAATGTGTTATCAACATGCTTTCAGCCATCTAAAAGCACAACCAAATTCCAATGGAAAAACAATATCTGATTTTTTATTTAGTTCTCACATAAATGTGTAATCACTGCACTTTCAACCATTTAAAAGCACAACAAAGTTCAAATGGGAAATTAAATGTCAGATATTTTGTTTATTTATACAATAATTTAATGTGTTATCACTTTGACTTGTATTGCAGTTGAGATTACATTAAAAGAACAAGGGATCAATGCAGTTTGAGATTCTGGGTAGATTATTATAACACTTGTGAAAATCTCCACAGATTTGAAATTTTGAACATGCATACTTTCTTTGATTACATAATAATACATTAATAGAACACAGTAACCTTTAAGGTTGAATAAATACTGTTACATTAACTTTAGGCTATTTACTGTATTAAAAAAGCAATATTCAATTGTTGTCAATTGTCAATTGTCAATTGTTGTGGACAACGCAACCATATATCATCATTAAAAGGTGAAACATCTACTGCTTTGATGGTTCTATCTGAGCCACTGGCATAATCCTATTCCTGAACTTTTATTTTTGCACGCTACACGCTCTTGATCTAGGCCTGTTTGTGTTGCGCATAATTCATGAGTCATCTACTGTTGTACACTCACACTACTATACACTGTTCACTGAAATGGCTGTCTGTGTGGGTGTCTCTCTCTGTCTTTATCTCTCTTACCATCAGTCTCTCTCCATCCCCCTCTCTCTCTCTCTAGTAGCCATGTTACCCAGTGTAAGCGGTCTGCCTTGGGTCAATACTCATTATACACACGGATACTTTACTGCAGACCACTGTCACACACACGTGTATGCACATACCAGTGTGTATGTCTATAGCTACATTTATCTGACGAATGAGTGGCTCGGCAGGGAAAACAATCAGAGTTGGGGTCAATTCCATCTCAACCGTAGACAGTTCCCCCCCAAAAAACACTATTTCAACTTCACATAATTGAAAAAGTCCTCATAATAGATTATGGGCTGCAGTTTTTAGTGGAAATATTTCAACTCGTTGAGAAAACCCTGACTTACAACAGCACAGTACAGCACAGTACGTAACAGTACCGCTCCCAAACCAGACCATGCAGGACCATCTTATCATCTTTGAAAAAGACATAAAAAGTCTCAACAATACAAATATAGGTTTAATAAAATATTATAAAGTAGCTATACACTGATTACTAGATTCCTTTGTATAAACACAAAATGCATTGATCTAACAAGCTGAAGTCTCTCCATAAACCACATAATTTCAAATGTGAACCCTGGTTTTATCTAATAGGTCATGCCATAAAGGTCCATAAATATTTGGACATTGACCAAGTTACTATTATTTTAGCTGTCTACCACAGCATTTTGGAGTTGAATATGAGCTGAAAGTGCAGACTTTAATTTTAGGGTATTTATATCCAAATTGGGTGAACGGTGTAGGAATTATGTGTTCCCAGCCTTTTTAAGGGACCAAAAGTAATCGGACAACTGGCTGCTCAGCTGTTCCATGGCCAGGTGTGTGTAATATTCCCTCATTAGTTAATTTACAAGTAAGCAGATAAAAGGTCTAGAGTTGATTTCAAGTGTGGCATTTGCATTTGAATCTGTTGCTGTGAACCCCCAATATGAAGTCCAGAGAGCTGTCACTGCCAGTGAAGCAAGCCATCATTAGGCTGAAAAATCTAAACAAACCAATCAGAGCGATAGCAAAAACATTAGGTGTGGCCAAATCAACTATTTGGTACATTCTTAAAAAGAAAGAACACATTGGTGAGCTCAGGAACAACAAAAGGCCCGGAAGACCACGGACAAAAACTGTTTTGAATGACAAAAGAAGAACACTCTCCAGGAGGTAGACGAATCTGTGTCAAAGTCAACAATCAAGAGAAGACTTCACCAGAGTAGATACCAAGGGTTTACCAGAAGATGTAAACCATTGGTAAGCCTCAACAACAGGAAGACCAAAAAACATCTAAAAAAGCCTGTACAGTTCTGGAACAACATCCTATGGACAGATAAGACAAAGATCAACTTGTACCGGAATGATGGGAAGAGAAGAGTATGGAGAACAGAAGGAGCTGCTCATGATGCGAAGCATACCACCTCATCTGTGAAGCATGGTGGAGGTAGTGTTTTGGCGTGGACATGTATGGCTGCCAATGGAACTGGTTCCCTTGTATTTATTGATGATGTGACTGCTGACAATTCTAACAATTCTTATCTGCTCAGATTCAGCCAAATTCTTCAAAACTCATTGGACGGCGTTTCACAGTGCAGATGGACAATGACACGAAGTATACTGTGAAAGCAACCCAAGTGTTCCAGGACTAGTCTGAAGGGAACCGGTACCGGTTTAAAAACATTAATGGAAGTATGGAGGTAGTTATGTGCCAAAAGAAAGTGTCCAAAAAAAACTTAAATATATGCTTAGCTGTCTTATATCTCCTATTTTTTGATTGTCTGTTTTGCTATGTGTGATGTGTTATTCAATGTGTTTCTATGGGCTATAGTAGTAAATGCAAAATTCTATATTTATCAAATCATTTTTAAATACATATATTTATTTTATACCTACATATACAAAACTCTAAATCAAATAGCTAAATGATCCATGGTATGACCATCTAAAACAATTTCATATATTAACTTACTATAACCCCCCCCAACACACACACACACACACACACACAGCACTTACATTGTGTGTGTGTGTGTGTGTGTGTGTGTGTGTGTGTGTGTGTGTGTGTGTGTGTGTGTGTGTGTGTGTGTGTGTGTGTGTGTGTGTGTGTGTGTGTGTGCGTGCATGCATGCGTGTTTGACGTCTCTCCATTCAATCACCCCACAGACGGAAATTCCTTCTAGATGAATTAAAACTATGATTTGAGGACAGTAGCAAACAGTAACACACACACTCACACAAAGTAATACAGTCCCATATATGCCTGCATCTATAGCTTCTCTAAAGCTCTCTGATCTTACCATTAAAACACAGAGCATTGACATTTTCTCATTTCATTCATATAAATGTCCCTCTGTTCATGCAATGGATATTTTTAAAAGCTTTGCAATCATTGACTGTATCTGATATGTGCAGTATTTCATTATATTCTCAAAAATACATACGTAGATACGTGAGATAAAGATGGCTATGAGATATCAAGATATATTAGTCAAGATCAATAAACATCCAAACCAGTTTGATCCATGAGAAAGACCCTGGAGGAAGTGGACAGACTCTACACAAGACTTCCATAAATAATACGTTGGGAGGAAGATGGAAGTTCAATAAAAGGTATTTACCTCTCATTAAAACCAACATGTTTAGTCTTCATTAAAGCCTTTATGGTGGAGCTTTAGGAAGTGGACAGAACATAGCTCAGGGACAGTCAGATACTTATCTTGGAGGTGGGGAGGGGGCGAGGGAGGGAGAGACTTTGTAACCCTGGAAACCTGTTACTAAGTAGCGGAGCGAGGGATGCCGGGAAAGAGGGACGGAGATGGAACTGTGAGGGTGTGAGGAGGGAAGAGGAGAGAAAAGTGGGGGATGTGTGTGTGTGTGTGTGTGTGTGTGTGTGTGTGTGTGTGTGTGTGTGTGTGTGTGTGTGTGTGTGTGTGTGTGTGTGTGTGTGTGTGTGTGTGTGTAGTGGGGTAATATGTATCATATACACTACCGTTAAAAAGTTTGGGGTCACTTAGAAATGTCCTTGTTTTTGAAAGAAGTGCAATTGTTTTGTCCATTAAAATAACATCAAATTTATCAGAAATACAGTATAGACATTGTTAATGTTGTAAATGACTATTGTAGCGGGATGCTGGCCTTCTAGGCAGAGTTGCAAAGAAAAGGCCATATCTTCCTTTGTCCAGTGTCTGTGTTCTTTTGCCCTTAATCATTTATTTTTATTGGCCAGTTTGAGATATGGCTTTTTCATTTCTAAGTGACCCCAAACTGTTGACGTTGAGACTGGTGTTTTGCGGGTACTATTTAATGAAGCTGCCAGTTGAGGACTTGTGAGACTGTTTCTCATACTAGACACTTTAATGTACTTGTCCTCTTGCTCAGTTGTGCTCCAGATACTCAACTAGTCTAAAGAAGGACAGTTTTATTGCTTCTTTAATCAGCACAACAGTTTTCAGCTGTGCTAACATAATTGCAAAAGGGTTTTCTAATGATCAATTAGCCTTTTAAAATGATAAACTTGGATTAGCTAACACAACATGCCATTGGAACACAGGAGTGATGATTGCTGATAATGAGCATCTGTATGCCTATGTAGATATTCCATTAAAAATCAGCCATTTCCAGCTACAATAGTCATTTACAACATTAACAATGTCTACACTGTATTTCTGATCAATTTGATGTTATTTTAATGGACAAAATGTTTTGCTTTTCTTTAAAAAACAAGGACATTTCTAAGTGACGGCAAACTTTTGAACGGTAGTGTAACCTATGTGTATTATATATGCAGCACCAGTCAAAAGTTTGGGCACACCTACTCATTCAAGGAGTTTTCTTGATTTTTACTATTTTCTACAATAATAGTGAAGACATCAAAACTATGAAATAACACATGGAATCATGTAGTAACCAAAAAAGTGTTAAACAAATGAAAAAAAAACAATTATATTGAAGATTCTTCAAAGTAGCCACCCTTTGCCTTGAAAACAGCTTTGCACACTCTTGGCATTCTCTCAACCAGCTTGATGAGGAATGCTTTAACAACAGTCTTGAAGGAGTTCCCACATATGCTGAGCACATCTTGGATGATTTTCCTTCCCTCTGTGGTGCAACTCATCCCAAACCATCTCAATTGGGTTGAGGTCAGGTGATTGTGGAGGCCAGGTCATCTGATGCAGCACTCCATCACTCTCCTTGGTCAAATAGCCCTTACACAGCCTGGAGGTGTGTTTTGGGTCATTGTCCAAATGATGGTCCCACTAAGCGCAAACCAGATGGGATGGTGTATCGCTGCAGAATGCTGTGGTAGCCATGCTGGTTAAGTGGTCCTTGAATTCTAAATAAATCACAGACAGTGTCACCACCACACCATCACACCTCCTCCTTCACGGTGGGAAACACACATGCAGAGATCATCCATTAATCTACTCTGCGTCTCACAAAGACAGGGGTTGGAAATCTCAAATTTGGACTCACAAGACCAAAGGACTGATTTCCACCGGTCTAATGTCCACTGCTCGTGTTTCTTGGCCCAAGTCTCTTTTTATTATTGTCCTTTAGTAGTGGTTTCTTTGCAGCAATTTGACCATGAAGGCCTGATTCACGCAGTCTCCTCTGAACAGTTGATGTTGTGATGTGTCTGTTACTTGAACTCTGTGAAGCATTTATTTGGGCTGCCATTTCTGAGGCTGGTAACTCTAATGAACTTATCCTCTGCAGCAGAGGTAACTCTGGGTGTGACGGTTCCTTTCCTGTGGCGGTCCTCATGAGAGCCAGTTTCATCATAGCACTTGATGGTTTTTGCAACTGCACTTGAATAAACTTTAAAAGTTCTGACCTTCATGTCTTAAAGTAATGATGGACTGTTGTTTCTCTTTGCTTATTTTAGTTTTTCTTGCCATAATATGGACTTGGTCTTTAACCAAATAGGGCAATCTTCTGTATACCACCCCTACCTTGTCACAACACAACTGATTAGCTAAAATGCATTAAGAAGGAAAGAAATTAAACAAATTAATTAATTGTTAATTGAAATGCATTCCAAGTTAAATAAATAAAGTTAAATAAAAAAATTAAAAAAGCTGGTTGAGAGAATGCCAAGAGTGTGCAATGCTGTCATCAATGCAAAGGGTGGCTACTTTGAAGAATCTCAAATATAAAATATATTTTGATTTATTTAACACTTTTTTGGTTACTACATGATTCCATATGTGTCATTACATTGTTTTGATGTATTCACTATTACTCTACAATGTAGGGTCCACAGTAAAAATAAAGAAAAACCCTTGAATGAGTAGGTGTGTCCAAACGTTTGACTGGTACTGTACATCATATATGACCCATCATAAGAATATGTGATTTTTATGTTAATACATTCTTTTAAATTAATTATCTGACTCCATAAAGATTATTACAATTTGCAAGCAAGCATTAGGCAATGAGTTGATTTTGACTAGCAAGAATTGGTCTGAGAGTGGAATACTAAAGGCAAATAGATTTAATGAACATTGTAAAATGAATTATTACATTATAAGGCATAAGCTTAAGTTACAAGGCAATACTGACATTAACCAAGGAATTTAGTATAGAGGCATGATCAGACAGGGAGAGAGAGACAAATAATCCATGTCTTGAGCCATGGCCCATAGCTCATGGGAGAGGGAGAGAGAGAAAGACTGTATATATCTAACCACAGCAGGTCAGGAACAAAGAGCAGAGAAAGAGAGACAGTGAAGCTAAGACCCTTTTATAACCATTTGACCATGTTTAGATTCCAAATCGGAGATATTGACCAATAGCATTACTGTTGAGCTAACTTCCAATCAGATATCAGACCTACAGGATGTCATCACAACATCACCTACTGCTTTACAGATGTGTGACAGAATTGGGGATGTGGAGAGAAGGCTAGATTCCTGAGAAGACAATAAAACATTAGCATACAGTGTTGATAAAAGAGAGATAGGAGTTTGGGCCGTTCTGTGTGTGTGTGTGTGTGTGTGTGTGTGTGTGTGTGTGTGTGTGTGTGTGTGTGTGTGTGTGTGTGTGTGTGTGTGTGTGTGTGTGTGTGTGTGTGTGTGTGTGTGTGTGTGTGTGTGTGTGTGTGTGTGTGTGTGTGTGTGTGTGTGTGTGTGTGTGTGTGTGTAGTCTGTGAATCGAGTCACTCACACAAACATGGAGCCTTAAAGTGCTTTTACCCTCTGTGGACCCTGCCTTTGGCTGGTGGGATAAAAATAACCATGGACTGGCTGTACTACGCCATAGTAGACTACAGACACACACACACACACACACACACACGCACAATTACACGCACACACACCATTTCCATTCAATCTCCTCTCACTTGAGTTCATTCCTCTCGATGCCTAGTTGAACTAAAACATCAGTTCTCTCCTTTCCTCTCTCCATCCCTTCTCCACTTCTCCACTCTTTTTTATCCTCTCCTATCTATCGTCCTTAGTTATGAAATATGATTGACAGAATGTGGACAAAGAAGACATCTAATTCACATGCTAATCCATGTGGGTTTGATTCCCGCACGGCCGGGCCACAATTACTAAATACACAAGTTAACTATAAATCAATTTGGATTAAAGCAGAGGTCTCCAACCTTTTCTAGCATGAGAGCTACTTTTAAAAATTAAACATGTTGCGAGCTGTTACTATTTTTTTTTATAGCTTTCAAATAGGCACATTCTTCTCTTCTCCTCTACCTTGTATCTCTTCTCCGGGTCCTTGGACCACCTGTGGTAAATTCAATTGATTTGACATGATTTGGAAAGGCAAACACCTGTCTACATAAGGTCCCACAGATGACAGTGCATGTCAGAGCAAAAACCAAGCTATGAGGTCGAAGGAATTCTCTGTAGAGCTCCGAGACAGGATTGTGTCGAGGCAGAATTGCAGGTCCCCAAGAACACAGTGGCCTCCATCATTCTTAAATGGAAGAAATCTGGAACCACCAAGACTCTTCCTAGCGCTGGCCACTGGCCAAGCTGAGCAATTGCGGGAGAAGGGCCTTGGTCAGGGAGGTGACCAAGAACCCGATGGTCACTCTGACAGAGCTCAGGAGTTCCTCGTCGGAGATGGGAGAACCTTCCAGAAGAACAACCATCTCTGCAGCACTCAACCAGTCAGGCCTTTATGGTAGAGTGGCCAGACGGAAGCCACTCCTCAGAGAAAGCCACATGACAGCCCACTTGGAGTTTGCCAAAAGGCACTTAAAGACTCTCAGACCATGAGAAACAAGATTCTCTGGACTGATGGGACCAAGATTGAACTCCTTGGCCTGAATGCCAAGCGTCACGTCTGGAGGAAAGCTCGTACCATTCCTACGGCAGGACTGGGAGACTAGTCAGGATTGAGGGAAAGATGAACGGAGCAAAGTACAGAGAGATCCTTGATGAAAACCTGCTCCAGAGTACTCAGAACCTCAGACTGGGGCGAAGGTTCACCTTCCAACAGGGCAATGACCCTAAGCACACAGCTTCGGGACAAGGCTCTGAATGTTGTTGAGTGGCCCAGCCAGAGCCCGGACTTGAACATCTCTGGAGAGATCTGAAAATAGCTGTGCAGCGACTCTCCCCATCCAACCTGACAGAGCTTGAGAGGATCTGCAGAGAGGAATGGGAGAAACTCCCCAAATACAGGTGTGCCAAGATTGTAGTGGCATACCCAAGAAACCTGTTTTTACTTTGTCATTATGGGGTATCGTGTGTAGTTTGATGAGGGGAAAAAACTACTTAATCCATTTTAGAATAAGTACGTAACGTAACAAAATGTGGAAAAATTCAAGGGGTCTGAATTCTTTCCGAATGCACTGTGTATATTTAAGCAATAAGGCATGAGGGGATATCACAATTCCCCTCAAAGAGATGTGACAAAGAGGACATCTTTACCACGGCGGTTTCTATCCCCCCTCGAGCAGATATCACAATTCCCCTCAAAGAACTTCACTGGACTTTATGCAAACTGGAAACCATATATCCTGAGGCAGCATTTATTGTAGCTGGGGATTCTAACAAAGCAAATTGGAGGACTAGGCTGCCAAAGTTCTATCAACATATTGACTTTAGCACTCGCGCCGCAAAAACTCTCGACCATTGCTATTCAAACTTCTGGAATTGTTACAAAGTCCTCCCCCGCCCCCCTTTCGGCAAATCTGACGACGATTCCATTTTGCTTCTCCCCTCCTATAGGCAGAAACTCAAACAGGAAGTACCCGTAATAAGTACTATTCAGCGCTGGTCTGACCAATCGGAATCCACACTCCAGGATTGTTTTGATCACATGGACTGTGATATGCTTTGGGTAGTTTCCGAAAATAATCTAGGGGTATACACGGACACTGTGACTGAATTTATAAGGAAGTGGATAGGAGATGTAGTACCCACTGTGACTATTAATACCTACCCTAACCAGAAACCGTGGATAGATGGTAGCATTCGCACAAAACTAAAAGCGCGAACCACCGCCTTTAACCATGGCAAGGTGACTGGGAATATGGAAGAATATAAACAGTGTAGTTATTCACTCCACAAGGCAATCAAACAAGCTAAACGTAAATTCAACGACTCAGACACGAGACGTATGTGGCAGGGACTACAGACAATCACGGATTATAAAGGAAAAACAACCATGTTGCAGAGACCGACGTCTTGCTTCCGGACAGGCTAAACGTATTCTTTGCCCGCTTTGAGAATAACACACTGCCACCGACCCGGCCCACTACCAAGGACTGTGGTCTCTCCTTCTCCGCGGCCGACGTCAGTAAAAGATTTAAATGCGTTAACCCTCGCCCAGACGGCATCCCTAGCCGCGTCCTCAGAGCATGCGCAGACCAGCTGGCTGGTGTGTTTACAAGCATATTCAATCTATCCCTATCCCTGTCTGCTGTCCCCACATGCTTCAAGACGGCCACCATTATTCCTGTACCCAAGAAGGCAAAGGTTCTGTAACTGAACTTAATGACTATCACCCCGTAGCACTCACCTCTGTCATCAGGAAGTGCTTTGAGAGACTAGTCAAGGATCATATCACCTCTACCTTACCTGCCACACTAGACCCACTTCAATTCGCTTACTGCCCCAATAGATCCACAGATTATGCAATCACCATCACTCTGCACACTGCCCTTTCCCATCTGGACAAGAGGAATACTTATGTAAGAATGCTGTTTACTGACTATAGCTCAGCATTCAACACCATAGTACCCTCCAAGCTCATCATTAAGCTCGAGGCCCTGGGTCTGAACCTCGCCCTATGCAACTGGGTCCTGGAAACAAAACCTCCACTTCGCTGATCCTCAACACTGGGGCCCTGCAAGGGTGCGTGCTCAGCCCACTCCTGTACTCACTATTCACCCATGACTGCGTGGCCAAGCACGCCTCCAACATAATCATCAAGTTTGCAGACGACACAACAGTAGTAGGCTTGATTACCAACAATGACGAGACAGCCTACAGGGAGGAGGTGAGGGCCCGTTTTTCACTCAACGTAAAAAAAACAAAGGAGATGATTGTGGACTTCAGGAAACAGCAGAAGGTGTACCCCCCCTATCCACATCCACATCCCTATCCTTGGCGTACACATCACTGATAAACTGAAATAGTCCACCCACACAGACAGTGTGGTGAAGAAGGATCAACAGAGCCTCACAAACTTTTACAGATGCATAATTGAAAGCATCCTGTCGAGCTGTATCACCGCCTGGTACGGCAACTGCACCGCACACAACCGCAAGGCTCTCCAGAGGGTGGTGCGGTCTGCCCAACGCATTACCGGAAGCAAACTACCCGCCCTCCAGGACACCTACAGCACCCGATGTCACAGGAACGCCAAAAAGATCATCAAGGACATCAACCACCCGAGCCACTGCCTGTTCACCCCACTGTCATCCAGAAGGCGAGGTCAGTACAAGTGCATCAAAGCTGGGACCGAGAGACTGAAAAACAGCTTCTATCTCAAGGCCATCAGACAGCTAAACAGCCATCACAAGCACATTAGTGGCTGCTGCCTAAAGGCACAGACTAGAAATCACTGGTCACTTTAAGGTACGGAACACTAGTCACTTTAATAATGCTTACATATCTGGCATCACTCATCTCATATGTATATACTGTATTCTATACTATCCTTTGGTATCTTAGTCACTTAATAATGTTTACATATCTTGCGTTACTCATCTCATATGTATATACTGTATTCAATACTATTCAATTGTATCTTAGTCCATGCCGCTCGTCCATATGTATATAGGCCTAATTCATTCCTTACTTAGCCTGAGACTGCCATCGTAGAAGTTGTTTCTGCTGACCTCAAAGTGAGGGGAATCATCAGCAATTGGATTGTTCTACTTAGCATCTTTTTTTTCCAACAGTGTAGTCGCTGCTCCCTCTACGCCCATCTATACCCAGAGTAAGACCAAAGTAACCTTCTCTCCTCTCTCTCTCTCTGTAACGCAGCTCTCACAGAGTTAACTAATTTCCCTCTGAGAAGAGGACGCTCACCCTGTCCCCTTATCTCACCCTGTCTCTGGCCCAAATCCCACATCTCTAAAAGGTAATTTACAGACTAGACAGAGAGAGCATGAGAGTAGGGGAGAGAATGAGAGAGAGAGAGAGAGAGAGAGAGAGAGAGAGAGAGAGAGAGAGAGAGAGAGGAGAGAGAGAGAGAGAGAGAGAGAGAGAGAGAGAGAGAGAGAGAGAGAGAGAGAGAGAGAGAGAGAGAGAGAGAGAGAGAGAGAGAGAGAGAGAGAGAGAGAGAGAGAGAGAGAGAGAGAGAGAGAGAGAATTTTGGTAGAGACAATTTTGGTACAGTAATGGCCAGAAATGCTGAGTATGCAGATAGGGCACTCCAGTAAAACTCAGTAAAATCTTTGAAATTGTTGCATGTTACGTTTATATTTTGTTTCAGTACAATTCCACTGCTCTATCGCCACATACAGTCGTGGCCATAAGTAGTGGTCTCCACAAAGTTTGCTGCCTCAGTGTTGATGATGGCAATTTGCATATACTCCAGAATGTCATGAAGAGTGATCAGATGAAGTCCCTCTTTGCCATGAAAATGAACTTAGTCCCCCCAAAACATTTCCACTGCATTTCAGCCCTGCCACAAAAGGACCAGCTGCCATCATGTCAGTGATTGTCTCATTAACACAGGTGAGAGTGTTGACGAGGACAAGGCTGGAGATCACTCTGTCATGCTGATTGAGTCAGAATAACAGACTGGAAGCTTTAAAAGGAGGGTGCTTGAAATCATTGTTCTTCCTCTGCCAACCATGGTTACCTGCAAGGAAACACGTGCCGTCATCATTGCTTTGCACAAAAAGAGCTTCACAGGCAAGGATATTGCTGCTAGTAAGATTTCACCTAAATCAACCATTTACCGGTTCATCAAGAACTTCAAGGAGAGAGGTTCAATTGTTGTGAAGAAGGCGTCATGGCACCCAAGAAAGTCCAGCAAGCGCCAGGACCCTCTCCTAAAGTTGATTGAGCTGCGGGATTGGGGCACCACCAGCGCAGAGCTTGCTCAGGAATGGCAGCAGGCAGGTGTGAGTGCATCTGCACGCACAGTGAGGCGAAGACGTTTGGAGGATGGCCTGGTGTCAAGAAGGGCAGCAAAGAAGCCAGGAAAAACATCAGGGACAGACTGATATTCTGCAAAAGGTACAGGGATTGGACTGCTGAGGACTGGGGTAGAGTCATTTTCTCTGATGAATCCCCTTTACGATTGTTTGGGCCATCCGGAAAACACCTTGTCCGGAGAAGACAATGTGAGTGCTACCATCAGTCCTGTGTCATGCCAACAGTAAAGCATCCTCAGACCATTCATGTGTGGGGTTGCTTCTCAGCCAAGGGAGTGGGCTCACTCACAATTTTGCCTAAGAACACAGCCATGAATAAAGAATGGTACCAACACATCCTCTGAGAGAAACTTCTCCCAACCATCCAAGAACAGTTTGGCGACGACCAAAGCCTTTTTCCAGCATGATGGAGCACCTTGCCATAAGGCAAAAGTGATAACTAAGTGGCTCGGGGAACAAAACATCGATATTTTGGGTCCATGGCCAGGAAACTCCCCAGACCTTAATCCCATTGAGAACTTGTGGTCGATCCTCAAGAGGCAGGTGGACAAACAAAAACCCACAACTTCTGACAAACTCCAAGCATCGATTATGCAAGAATGGCCTGCCATCAGTCAGGATGTGGCCCAGAAGTTAATTGACAGCATGCCAGGGTGGATTGCAGAGGTCTTGAAAAAGAAGGGTCAACACTGCAAATATTGACTCTGCGTAAACTGAATGTCATTGTCAATGAAAGCCTTTGACACTTATGGAATACTTGTAATTATACTTCAGTGTACCATAGTAACTTCTGACATAAAGATCTAAGAACACTGAAGAAGCAAAACTTTTGGCCACGACTGTACATTCAGCCTGAGATTGCCATCGTAGAAGTTGTTTCTGCTGACGTCAAAGTGAGAGGAATCATCAGCAATTGGATCGTTTCTTACTAATCAGAGTATTAAAGCCAATCAATAGTTCCGAAAGTCCGCTTTACCCACGTGTTCACATTCCAATAGCCTCTGCTGAGTCCCCAACAACCGGATGTTCCTGTTTTCAGGGAAAATGGAAAGAGAGCCTGTGACCCAACTTCTGCTTTTTGATGTTAACAAGGTGACACTCCATCTTAACTCTTCCTCCACATTTACTGGATTGGTTGAACAGTGCAGTAGAGAACCTCCCCCGACAGTTTTTTCTCTTCTCGTCAAGACCGCTATGTAGGGGATCGAGTTTCAGGCATTTCTTTCACGTTTGCTACATTAGGTTAACATTAGAGAAGTCGTCAGGGAGGATATCAATCCAGACTCATTGTGGAGCAGAAACGTTAATCAGTGAGGCATTTGGCCGAAGCGATACGGATGGGTATATCCAGTCAAGAAAAATCCTACTTCATATAGGCTACCAGGTGAATCTTTATAATGAGTTGCCTTGCTCAAGAGATAAGTTACTAAGGACTGTGCAGCAATAATTCAAATAGAAAGGTTGCTACTGTACTTTTAAAATGATTAGAATGCATGGGAATAAATAATCAGAAATAACCATTTAGTAAACATGGCTAGAGGGAGAAGCAAGGGAGGAGAGAAAGAGAGAGAGACAAAGGATGGAGGAGAGAGAGAGAAACGCAGGGGCTAACCAAAGAAGAGACAGACCTGGCACCAGAGAAAGCGACTGATAAAGACATGTCCAGTTACGCTGTGATAGCTGCCTCAATATTTAATTAACCACGATAAAGATTCATCACTTTATGAAATTAAGTCCCTAAGTTTCCCCCTGGAGGGGGAAAGATGGAAGCATTGCCTGGAGTGAGCAACCTATGAAAGGCAGTCATTATTTTACCTCCAGTGGAAGTTGGTTGCTTTCACTGAATCCGTGATTCGTAAACTTGTCATAGAACACTGCAAACTGTGAAATATGGAAAAAAGGTTTCATGAGGGAACAATTCTCCCATGGTTGCTGTGGATACTAACTCAGTGCCGATTAGCCTTCTCAGCAGACGAGAGCCTGAGGTAGCTGGGAATGGGACATAGAAATGCTATCTACAGAGAGATCGAAATCCAGTCCTCCCCTTGTTGCTTTTGGGCTGTTTGAACTCAGTGATGTGCCAAGGTTGAGGGTAGAGTGGAGGAAGGGTGTGGTGTAACTGGAGCCAGATGCACCAATGGGATTTAGGCTTTAGTTTCGAAAACCCAGGCTGACTGAGCTTTGTTGGCCGGCCCCAGAGATAGAATTGCCAGAGGACATAAAGTACATAGCATATTTACTTATAGCCTGAGTGCCAGTCTGTTTGTGCCATCATGCAAAACATTGTTTGGTTTGACAATGACAGCAATAGTTGTCAAGGGCACAAACAGATCTGGGGGCAGGGTTCTTTTTACTGCAGTCAAAAACCAAATAGCATTATCATATATATATATATATATATACACACACACACACACACATATGGCAGCACAAAATAATGTATTGTTGCTGCATGTGTACAAAGAATAAGGCACATGACTGAGGAATTACATTGTAAGGTTCTAGGAAGTAACCACAAATGTCAGATTACTTTAGCCCAATCCTAACATTAGTTTGAAGAACCACCAAACCCGATATAGTTAGTGAGAATGTATGCCTTTATATGTGAATTTTCATTGGTACTAGCATTAAAACATGCACCATTAGCCTAAATAAAACGTGTCAATTGTTCAGGACAAAGTTCCCATTACAAAAAAACATTTTGCTCTATATATATATATATACACACACACATTTTTTAAAGATTAAGCCCAATCCTGTAATAAAAACTGTTCAAATGTTTCCCCATCGCAAGTTCTTCGTAATCCTAAAACAATTTTAATCTGTGTCCAGGAATCTAGCCCCCAAATTAAACAGCTCAGTAAATTCTGATTTATTGTCATAGCCCCACCTTGTGGTTACAAATAAAATGTGCATACTAAGTACAACAGAATCAAATTATTTATTGAGACATTGAGTTCATGAATACAAAATTGGGGTGGTTAACATGACCGCAGAAAATATTTACAGACTTATCTACAAATCGGAATGAGCATTTGTTTTCCAAACAGATGAGAGGGAGGGAGAAAGGGATGAGTGGACAAGTCTATTGCTCTTCCTCAGAGGGCTGGATAGGACACAGGTTAACTGAACACTAAACCCCTGAGCTAGAATAAGAACCCTGGTCACAGAAAAGACAGGGGGATCATTTGGTAGAACCATTTCACTATTGTCTAGCCAGTATCAAATACTGCATTAATCGAACTACTGATATTAATAAATGTATCCAGATACATCAACCTGCATTTAGACCCATATTTCCATAACTCCCCTCATGGACGCTGGAACAGCTAGCCAATCTATCACCCAGGAGAAATGTAGAATACAGATAAAACCAAAACCAACAGCGATGCCATGATACAGAGGAAGTCAACAGTCAGCCATGACATCCCTTTCCCTCCCAACAGGAAGTTCCTCCTCAACCCCTTCTGTTCTTCCATTGGACTTTGGACCAGGGAGGTTTAGGAAGCCTCCTCATCGATCTTGGGTGCCAGGTAGTACTTAACGTGGCCCATGTCAGCTATCTTGTACTCCACCACTGTCAAAGAACAGATTAGTAAAATTAGTTCAGTCACACCAGGAAACAAAAACCGCACACAGTACATACTAGGATGTTTGTATATGGGGCTTGTTAGGGGGCAGGGTACCTACCGAGGGGGATGTCTGCAGACATGCTGAGGATGACGGTCTTGGAGAGGGGTGTGGCCTTGGTGAAGAAGTTTAGGTAGTTGAGTGCGAAGATCAGCTGGACTGGTTCGTTCATCTCAATAGTCACCTGAGCGTACGGAAGGGGGAGATAAGAGCCAAACGAAACTAGTGAATATTTGCTGTCCAAGAGAACCATCTTTAGGGAACTGGTGATGGAACAATTCAACCAGAATGGTCAGTCCATCAATGCAGTTTCTCCTGCCCCATCCATCCCTCCCACGTTTCACTCTGGGGGATTGGTCCTAAACAATATAGTGCATTATATAGGTAATGGGTTCTCATTCGGAACACAGACCACCCTCCCCCATACTTACAGCTTCATCTTCCTTGTCCACATTGCTGGTCTGGGACAACTTGACGTTGCCAGTGCCCAGCTCTCCTGTGGCAGAAAACTTAACTCCATCCTTGGCGCAAGAGATCATGACGGCGTCACCAATCTGAGAAAGGTCACGGCATATACGGGCAAACTCCCCTGATGGCATCTTCACCACACAGCTGTACTCCTGCTCCTGAGGGGGCAGAAGAGAAAGATGTGAGAATGTGGCTACTGAGGTGATGTGATCCGATGACAGATGCTACTGCCACTACAACTATTATTACTTAATGGAATGTTGGGAGAAGAACGCTTACTGGGATTCCCAACTGCTCTACATCAAGATCCATCAGCTTCATCTCATAGTCGGACACCTTTTCCTGGTCTGAGAGCGAGAGAGAGACAGATTAACACTTATCTCTAATTAAACATATAAATACATTACCAAGCATGCATAAATGATAGCATTGGTTTATCATGGTTCCTGGCCGTTCCAAATCTTACTACTACTGATATGAACCTCTTTATTTAGGGAATATATCAATTCTAGCTGCATATTGAAATATCCCTACAGTATGAGTAGAGCTATTGACACGGATTGATGGATAAAGGTACTCACTGAGTGTCTCGAAGACAAGGGCGAGTGTGTCTGCATTGTCCTCTGCTCTGAGAGTGATGATGTCCTCATTCCCAGCACACTTCAGGATCTTTGACATACTAGGAGGAAGAGGGTGCTAGACCAGTCAATATCTGGCATACTGTTACAGGAAAGTTTTAAAACACTATTCCTTCTTTTGAGTGATCAGTATAAAAAGTGGTCACCATTATCAGGTCTGTCCCGAAAGATGATATGCCATCATTTCACTCAAAAAACACAATATATTCTTAAATTGTTGACACCCTGTAAAGATGACAAGTTGATTACATATGTTATTCGTGTGGAAAGCCATTTCAATAATTGGCGTATTAGAATAAATTTAACTCTGCTCTTTCATAGGCTATGTAGTGATGTCATTCAAACGTAAGTCATCACGCCACTGCATGAAGCACCATTGTCGAAGTCAAGATCTACTACAAGTCGGAGGATAAATTACACAGATGCATTATGAGGATGTATAATGTGATTTATGTTTGTAACGTGTGATCACTTGATCCATTTAGGAAGTGGCCAATTTCAGAACAATAGTGACTGGCGTAAACTGACATTCGCGGGTTCGAGAAATTCCCGCCAACCACCACCCAGAGATTTGGCGCTCAAATTACGTCACACTTCATTTTCTAAAGGCGGCTTTGCGCCATACATGTTGCAGCATAACGTTAAAATGCCGATTTCCAAGTATCAAAAACAACGTTTAAAATGTACTCTGTTACAGTAAAAAAGTTGTATGACAGACTACAACTTCAAGACGCCAGTTAAAGTTATTGGTAACTGGCTGTAAATTCAGCTAAAATCATAAAATATCAAACCTAATTCCTGTTAAACTAACGCTAAGTTATCGTTATCTGGCTTGTTAGTTAACTAAACGTCAATCATGTTGTCACACTCAAATAGTTTTGCTTACCTGCTAAGATTGACTCCCATGGCAAGGTTGCGGTCGCAGCGGTAAGAGTCGAACCCGTCGCTGCGGAGGGTGAGTTGGACTAGGGAGACGTGGGACGAATCCATACTCTGGAGAGAGATACCCGACGAGCTCACGTCCCAACAGGCCTCCGTGATCAGGTCCTTCAGAGCCTCCAAAACCTTCTTCAGGATGGATCCCTGTACCAAGCGAGCCTCAAACATAGTGGATTTAAGTTTGGTTCAAGTATAAATAAGAAAATCTTTACTGAGACGTTTTACTGTAAACTTTAGTGCTGCAGTCTAAAGTTGCTAGCTTGGTTTCAAAAGATGTCGCTTCAAAATACGACACAAGCTATCTCTTATCTTTCTAAAGTGAAAATGGTCAGTGCTGTTCACTGCCGCGCGCTAAACTTGCTGTTTTAATGCGTTGGCGTCATTTCCGTTTAAACAAGTGCTCATCCGGCTCCTCCCAGGTACGCTATTCTCCATCTTGATCAAATGTTATAGCCATTTGTCCATACCGGTCATACACATTCCTTGAGCCAAATGGTGTATGTTCCCAAAACTAGAATATGTTATGAACAGAGTGGGCTAAGTTTTGCAGACTTTACCGTTTGCAAACGTTTTTCGCACTGTTAAATGGAGTACAAAGGCGAATTGAGTTATTGCACACGCGTACTTCACAGAGTAGGCGTTCCCTAACCGAAGAATGCAGATGTCTGCTAGAACGCGCCAATAGGATATCGCTAGCGCATGCTTGGTTCTGCCCACTTCCTGGCTTGTTCTGCCCACTATGACTAATTTGTTCCCATTGAAACCGACAAAGCTGTGGTATATCTTGGTTTAGTTTTTCAAGTCTTTGGTGTAATAGTAAAGACCATCACCCAATTAGAAGATGATTTCCTGACTTGCCAAGTTAAATAAAGGTTAAAAAAATGTAAAGAACGAATCATTTTCTGTTTACAGACATAGACGCACGAGGGCGATGCGCGCAAGTTGGTGGAAGAACATGGGGAGTTCTTATTGAACACCAGCAAAAAAAGCTTCTATTTACATATTGCTTATGAGTGCATTTCACAATAATTTTGAATTAGATTTGGATTTTAAGGCTCGTATGAATATCCTGCATAATATTTATTTTACCAGGCAAGTCAGTTAAGAATAAATTCTTATTTACAATGACGGCCTACACTGGCCAAACTCGGACGACGCTGCCCTATGGGACTCCCAATCACGGCCGGTTGTAATACAGGCTGGATTCGAACCAGGTTGTCTCTAGTGATGCCTCTAGCACTGAGATGCAGTGTCTTAGACCACTGCGCGCATTTGGGAGCCCACTTAATGCACTATACTTAAAAAAAAAAAAACTTGTTAATATCAACATTAACGTTTTCCATATACCATTATTCGGTGTCTTAGTCACTTAATTGTGTTTATATACTGCATACTATAAAGCTTATTATGCCACTATCTTAATCCAATGCCGCCCTGACATTTATGTATATATTCTCAATCCATTCCTTACTTAGTTTGTGTATATGTTGTGAAACTGTTAGATATTACCGCACTGTCGGAGCTAGAAGCACACGCATGTCGCAATAACATCTGCTAACCACGTGCATGTGACCAATACAATTTGGCCAGAAATATGACATGCCATACTCTTTTGGTCCAGACAGCATCAGATCCATGGTCTACACATACTGAGACAGAGGGGCGCTGTTTCGGTCGCTTTAAAAATCAATATTTCAATATTTTGTTTGTACGGGCAAGGAGGTACGGTAGGACAGGCCAGGCCCCGCACTGGTTCGAAGGCACCACCATTTTCCAGCTTCATTTTAAAAGCAGTAACATGACTTAGAAGAGCTACTTCGTAGTTAGCTAGTGTTTCAGCAGTTTTTAAACCTATTCATTTGTGATATGCAATCAAGTACAAGCCTTCTCAGCTTCTCTTTTTTCTGTGAAACAAAACATTGGAATTTATTTAAACATGAGACAATCCATGCACCAATTATTTGCAGGTGCAGTACACTGTACTTATGGACAACTGTAATATCTTTTTAATTGATTAAGAGAAACAATATCTTGTTTTCAGTATAACATTGGATAAAAATGAGGGGACTTCCAGATTTCCCCCAATTTTGTATTGTAGATATGTAGTGTAGTGGCATGAGGGCACACAATGTGTTGCGAAAAGTGTTATCAAATGTAATGTTATGTTATAATTTTAATTCTATATAAAACTGCTTTAATGTTGGTGGACCCCAGGGAGAGTAGCTGCTGCCCAGCAGCAAATGGGGATCCTTAATAAATACAAATAGACTTACAACCATTTGGTTGCTGACCTAGTAGGCCTACCTATGTAACCTGTACCCTTTTCACAATACCTGTTTCGCAAAAGCTAACATGGATTGAAATAAACATTACATTCATATGCTTGATATTGTCTGGCATACAACTTGCAACTCACAAAATGGATGCATGAACAACAAAGTGCGTTTGGTAATTGAGTGTATTCAATACAGTGACTCATGATAGAAATAAGTCAAACATTTGAGGTTGGACGGATAAACAGTAGCAGAATCTTAGAAATATAATCTATAGAACAGATCTTGGAATGTTCGAAATGAACTGCCGATATCACAGAATTGAGTGATATGTGTTTTTGAATACTTTGTGCAACGTATCAATTGAACTGGCACTATCAAGACGGTACTATGTGACATTTCTTATTAGAAAATAGGGTCCATTCTATCATCAAATTGCTAGGCTCTGGGCAGGCTGTCGCTGGGCAGGATGTAGTTGGTAGCCATGGCGAGTATTGGAGCTCCAGTGGGGACACCAGGGAAGGGGCCGCTAGAGCCAGCGATGTCAATGTGAGAGTAAGGCAGAGGAGTGCCAGAGTCCACACCGTACTGATGAAGAGAAACAAGACAAACACATACCAACAGTGATTAGGTTAGATTCAGGCCTATAAACAAGGCTGTGGAGTTTGTGTGTGTACCTTGTCCAGCCCAGATGCCATGATGAGGAAGGCAGCAGGGGTCTGATGTCCACGGGGGGTAGCAGAGGATGGCAGGTTGTTGCTTTGCAGAATCTCCTCATACTCAGACTTCCCCTTATGGAAGTCATAGTCCTCACGCCTGATATTGGACACCTCAAACAGATCACCCAGCACCTCCCCCGCTAGAGAGAGAGAAAGGACTAACAGGTTACATACACCGTGTTCATACCAGAAAACCCATGTTCAGACCGATTAACCCTGGTCTCACCTTTCTGCCACTGATGGGCATTGCCAGAGCGATGGGCAGCTCCGTTGTCCATGATGATCTACGGTATAACCGAAAGAGTTTAACCGACAACTTTAGATTATTAGCCATCCTTCTCACCATGGCCAGTGTGCCATTTTATAAAGACTGTATGATACAGTACAGGTACTGTGTGTATGGTACAGTACTCACAGAGTAGTTGGGTCCCATGGCTCTGATGGCATGTCCTGTCAGAGTGGCAATGGTAAACAGCTGAGGAGACACCTCACGTACCGCCTGTAGAGAGAAGAGGAAGACATGAGATTAAGGTGACAGAGAACAGGTTTGACAGGAGGAAGAGGGCGAGTGGGGGGAGGACGGGGAATAGAGTTGTGTATCCTTTACCTTCTCTTTCATCTCACAAAGCAGGTCGACCATCACCATGCGTCCCTCAGCGTCTGTGTTCCCTACACGAACCCTGCGACCCGCACGGGACACTACCAACTCATCAGCTACGTAGCAGTCTGAAAGAACAAAGAGAGAACCACAACACGCAATCCTTAAACCCTCATTCTGCCAGAGAAACAACCACATTTAGAGGAGAGAGTGAAGAGGCCAACTACTCAGTAGGTGAAACCATAGAAATATAATCTATAGTAGATTTTTATCTTCTAGATTCTATGGATGAAACTCCAACCCCACGACATCACACTGACCTGAGCCCACGCTGTTCCTCACCATCGCCATGGCACCCACCACCTTCAGATGCTTTGGCTTGAGTTTGGCCAGGACCTGACAGGACAGGAGACAAGCTACATGCTAGCAGGAGTAACAGACTATGTCGGGGACTATGAGTCCACTAGTGATAACTGAAGTGTATCAAAGTGTTAGTTATTTACCTGGAAGAACCCAGCCACGGCAGCAGCACCACACTTGTCTCTGTGCATGCCAGCCATGATGCCACCAGCCTTGATGTCAGCTCCACCGGTGTCATAGGTGATGCCCTGAGAGAGACACATACACAAACAAATGCATGCATGTTACACACAGAAAAACATGTTCATGACGGAACACCCCCACATCCTTTAAAAATCGCCATTATCAATTCATCATCTTCCCCTCTTCCACCCTCACTCCTTCCTCTCTCTCCTGCTCACCTTGCCGACCAGCATCAGTGTGTGTTGAACGGGTCCTTCTCCACAGTACTGCAGCTTGATTACTCTGGCCTGGTGACGAGGCACAGCTACAGGAGAAAAACCCACATGGATTAAAAAGACAAACAAACAAAACACAGAAACAGACACATACAGTGCATTTGTGAAGTATTCAGGCCCCTTGACTTTTTCCACATTTTGTTAAGTTACAGCCTTATTCTAATAAAATAAATCCTCATCAATCTACACACAATAACCCATAATGACAAAGTTAAAACAAGTTTAGACATTTTTGCATATGTATTAAAAATAAAACAGAAATATCTTATTTACATAAGTATTCAGACCCTTAGCTATGAGACTCGAAATTGAGCTCAGGTGCATCCTGTTTCCATTGATCATCCTTGAGATGTTTCTACAACTTGATTGGAGTCCACCTGTGGTAAACTCAATTGATTGAACATGATTTGAAAAAGGCACACACTGGTCTATATAAGGTTCCACATTTGACAGTGCATGCACAGATCTGGGGGAAGGGTACCAAAAAATGTCTGCATCATTGAAGGTCCCCAAGAACACAGTGGCCTCCATAACTCTTAAATGGAAGAAGTTTAGAACCACTAAAACTCTTCCTAGAACTGGTCGCCCAGCCAAACTGAGCAATCAGGGGAGAAGGACCTTGGTCAAGGAGGTAACCAAGAACCCAAGGGTCACTCTGACAGAGCTCAAGAGTCCCTCTGTAGAGATGGGAGAACCTTCCAGAAGGACAACAATCTCTGCAGCACTCCACCAATCAGGCCTTTATGGTAGCGGCCAGACAGAAGCCACTCCTCAGTAAAAGGCTCATGACAGCCCGCTTGGAGTTTGCCTAAAGGACATTGACCACGAAAAACAAGATTCTCTGGTCTGATAAAACCAAGATTGAACTCTTTGTCCTGAATGCCAAGCGTCACGTCTGGAGGAAACCTGGCACCATCTCTACGGTGAAGCATGGTGGTGGCAGCATGTTTTTCAGCGGCAGGGTATGAGACTAGTCAGCATCGAGGGAAAGCTGAACGGAGCAAAGTACAGAGAGATCCTTGATGAAAACCTGCTCCAGAGCGCTCAGGACCTCAGACTGGGGGCGAAGGTTCACCCTCCAACAGGACAACAACCCTAAGCACACAGCCAAGACAACGCAGGAGTGGCTTCGGGACAAGTCTCTGAATGTACTCGAGTGGCCCAGCCAGAGCCCGGACTTGAACCCGATCAAACATCTCTGTAGAGACCTGAAAATAGTTGTGCAACGATGCTCCCCATCCAACCTGACAGAGCTTGAGAGGATCTGCAGAGAAGAATGGGAGAAATTCCCCAAATACAGGTGTGCCAAGCTTGTAGCGTTATACCCAAGAAGACTCAAGGCTGTAATCACTGCCAAAGGTGCTTCAACAAAGTACTGAGTAAAGGGTCTGAATACTTAAGTAAATGTGATTTCAGTTTATTATTTTGTATATGTATTAGCCAATATTTCTAAAAAACAGTTTTTACTTAGTCATTATGGGGTATTAGGAGTAGATTGGTGAGGGGAAAAAACATTTTAAAATAAGGCTGTAACGTAACAAAATGTGGAAAAAGTGAAGGGATCTGTACACACACTTACCATTTGCACAGCGGTTCACAGCGGCGAGGCAGGGATACTCCTTCTCCAGCACCTTCAGATCACTCACCACATCCACCTGAGAAACAGGCCGGTTCAGCATTATCACATTAACACTAATACATTAGTTAGATCCAGTACTTGAGTTAAGTAGAAATTAGATATGCCGGCGTTACTAAAGGCTTATATGGAATGGGGTGCTCATCTACGTACAGTCATATTTTTTTAAATAAAATAAAGTGATGCATCTCCCAAAAAGAGCTTTTACAATGACCGATTGAGGTCGAAACGCAACAGTTTTTTAACCAATAAAAAAGCCTCTATGAATAACAAAATACTTTTGTTGTCGTCTTTTTGGGAGATGCATCCAAAAAATAAAAGGTGATGGTATGAGAAAAGACTCTCACCTGCACTGGGCTCTCCTTAAAGAGGGCCTGGACATACTCAGCTACACGAGGTGCAGCCATCCTCTCAGGATCAGACCCTCCTATGTCACGGCAAACCAGCCTGGAGAGAGAGATGGAGGGCCAAGGGAAGAAGAGAGAAAGATCATAATACATACGTATACAAAACATGCTCTTTCCATGACAGACTGACCAGGTGAAAGCTATGATCCCTTAGTGATGTCACCTGTTAAATCCATTTAAAGTCAGTGTAGATGGATTTTTACGCCTCGAGGCAATTGAGACATGGATTGTGTATGTGTGCCATTCAGAGGATGAACGGGCAAGGCACAAAATGTAAGTGCCTTTGAAGGGGGTATGGTAATAGGTGCCAGGTGCACCGTTTTGTGTCAAGAACTGGAACATTTTTCACGCTCAACAGTTTCCCCTGTGTATCAAGAATGGTCCACGATACTAAGGACATCCAGCCAGCTTCACACAACTGTGGGAAGCATTGGAGTAAACATGGGCCAGCATCCCTTTCAACATGCCCCGACTAATTGAGGCTGTTCTGAAAGCAAAACTCAATATTAGGAAGGTGTTCCTAATGTTTGTTATACTCCGTGAGCTCCAAAAGTATTGGGGCAGCAACACATTTTTATTATAATTTTTTATACCCCTTTTTTCTCCCCAATTTCATGATATCAGTTGGTTACAGTCTTGCAACTCCCATATGGACTCGGGAGAGGCAAATGTCGAGAGCCGTGCGTCCTCAGAAACACGACCCGCCAAGCCACACTGCTTCTTGACACAATGCACGGAAACACTGTACACCTTGCGACCGTGTTAGGGCGCATGCGCCCGGCCCGCCACAGGAGGCCAAACACTCCCTAACCCGGACGACGCTGGCCTAATTGTGCATCGCCTCATGGGTCTCCCAGTCGCGATGCAGTGCCTTAGACCGCTGCACCACTCAGGAGGCCGACAGCAACAATTTTTGTTGTCATTTTGGCTCTGTACTCCAGCACTTTGGATATGAAATTACACAATGACTGAGGTTAAAGTGCAGACTGTCAGCTTTATTTGAGGGTGAACCATTTAGACTTTTTGTACATAGCCCTACCTTTTAGGGGACCAAAAGTATTGGGACAAATTCACTTATATGCAGGGCCGCAACCCCCCCCCCCCCCAACACATTCTGAAATGGCAATTTTGTCCCCACAAGTTTTATCATTGCAGTGTGGCGCCGGTGTGCTTTAGGACCATGCGGATGCGTTTGAGCGGTCACGTAGGCCATGTGAAGGCAAAGCTTCTGAAAGGCTGGCTGGAGCAGAACGGGAGAGTTGAGCATAGTTCAGTATGTGTTGTGCTCTTTCACAGAGTTGTAGAAGCAAGCAGAACAGAAATTGGCTACTCTTTAGTTGACTGATTTAGCTGGCATGGTAACTAACTGACATTGTAAGACTGGTCAAGTTGATTTCCAAACTGTTTCAAGCGTTGAGAGGCTTTTCCCGATGACACAAAAGATGTAAAACAAAAATGTGAGGAAGACCTGGTAGAAGCTATTGATGATAAATGGATACATATATGTTTGAATGCCCAGTTATGTTCATATCTCAGACATAAATTACTGCAGTTTAAGACCATCTATAGAACGTACTATACTGAACAGAAATATAAAACGCAACATGTAAGGTGTTGGTCCTATACTTCAATACATTTTTTTAACCCTACCGGGGGACCTTCAGACGAGTCTTGTGAGGCTTGTGGGCGTCCAAAAGCAAAACAAGCGATGTCTCATGGTCTGACACTGCTCTAGCGCCGTCACCTTTCACCGCAGATGCGGAAGTGCGACATCGGCGGATTGAGACAGATATCAGGTATCTCTAGCTTAAACTGACAGATGTTTATGGGGACTTTTATTATTATGCTAATTAGGCTTTCACTGGGGCACGGACATCGACTCTAGGGGGTTAAATGGACATGTCAAATCTGATTTATCAATAACTCAGCCATCTCTTAAACCGATCCTTTACATGTTTTTCAAACTAAGTTAAGAGATGTACCATGGGTCTACATTAGTGTGATTCTTTTTTTTTTTTTTTATATTCCAAGATGGAGGAAAATCTATCCCAACAGACCTAATGGGTCCTTGAGGCAAATCTGTTCAGCATGAGGACATTTAACAAATGTCTCCCCATAAGAGAGATCTCTCCTTTGTTACAGATGAAAATATGGGTTTGTGCGCGACTCACCGTCCACTCTCCAGAGCAGAGACCAGATCCACCACCTCCTTCCCCTGGGCCTCCTGGTCCACCCACAACCCCAGAACACACACTTTATACTGGCTAGACTTCACAGACACCTCCCTCACCTCCAGAGGCTGGAAGAGAGTGAGAGAGGGGAAAGAGAGAGATTGTGGATAAAGGATGAATGTCAGCACCACATTTGGAGCAAAAGACAATTCAGCTGTCTTTTTTATTTTATTTTTATGGGCATAAGAGTGCCTTCAGCTCGAAACATTGCACAATAAAACAACAGGAGAATTCGTCAGTGTGCAGGCATCTATTGCTTATTTCACAATGTTCTCACCATGTAGAGGGCATGCAGGGCCCCTAGGGCAGCAACAAGGGTGCTCCTTTCATAGCTGCTGTGACGAGGACAGACCAGAAGGGGGCGCTGCATGCCTGCTTTCATGGCCCTGAAGAAATACCCACAGTATATGGTAATGAATGGGAGAGATACACACGACAGGAATACAGATATACAGTAACCTCTTGGTACATTTTGTGTGTACACGTGTATGTGGTGTTGACTTGGACCTCTTGATGCCATTAACAGCTGCGTCGCTGAAGCGTCTGACGTCATCGTAGTCCCGGTTAACGGGCCCGGTGGACGCAAACACCAAGCGTTTACCAGGCAACCCCGGAACCATCAACACCACCACCTCATCTCCCAGACCACAGTCCACCTAGAGGAGAAAGGGAGAGAGAGAGGGAGAGGATGGAGAGAGAGAGAGGAGAAAGTAAGAGGGGTATATTCCTCTATCTATGCTGTTGGTGTGGGTGTGTGTGCGTGACTCACAGAGCTGTAGTCCTGCAGAGGTGCTTTCAGACATTCCAGCTCCTTGGGCAGAGTGTCATAACTCTGGGTCACCAAGACTATGCCATCATAACTAGGAGAGAGAGAAAACACAGAACACACACACATTTTGTTCTTCTACCCTTGTGGGGAATTAAAATTCATTTTCATTAAACCCCCCCCAACCAACTACACACACAACCTGTGACCTGACCAGCAGTTCCTCAATACTCACTTCTGGTTCTTACAGTCAGTGGTCCACTCGATGGGCTGGACACTATAGAGAGAAACGCACATTCAATACAGCTCCATATTATTGGTCTTGAAGGTCCAACTCAGTAGCCTGGTCCCAGATTTGTTTGCACTCTTGCCAACTAACTCCATTGCTGTCATTGTTAAGACAAACATTGTTTGGCATAACAATGGGTGAAAAGGAGTTGGCTACAATTATAGCACAAACAGATGGCACTGGTTACCAACTCAGAGAATGGTGAGATAAAATATTGCTTTAAATTCCTGTCTGGTATTCTCTGCTGCTGGGTAGTGATATCAGTGACATTGGGTCAAAGTCTGGCTTCAGAGAAACCTTTGGTCTCCAGATAATCTGCAGGACTTGTGCACACTTGGACTGTCAGGGTGACATCTCAATAGTCTAAATCAGCTCTTTTGCCTTCACCTGTCCAGTCTATTCAAATCAGTACAGAAAGAAAGGACATAAGGAAAGGACTTACCTGTAGACCATTGAGATGCACCCTACATTGTGTGATATAATATATGCCATTTAGCAGGCGCTTTTATCCAAAAATACTTATAGTCATGCATACATACACTTTATGTATGGGTGGTCCCGGGAATCAAACCGATTATCCTGGCAATGCAAGTGCCATGCTCTACCAAATGAACTACAGAGGACCTGGCCCATTCAATAGACGATCATGATAAACATTATACCGTCTATTCACAAAGCTGTTTGCCGCCTGAGGGGAATTCCCAGACGCTTACGCTTTGAACACACTGACTGTGTTATTGCGCAAAATAGTATGCAGTATCAACTAGATGTGTGCAACAAAAGTTCAACATTCACCTTCTGCTACCCTTTCTGTCAACCTGTTTACGCTGCTGCTGGTGACGCTGCTGATGGTGACTCTCTGATCCATCTCTACGCAGACAACGCCATTCTGTATACATCTGGCCCCTCTTTGGACACAGTATTAACTAACCTTCAAACAAGCTTCAATGCCATACAACACTCCTTCCGTGGCCTCCAACTGCTCTTAAACGCTAGTAAAACTAAATGCATGCTTTTCTATCGAACGCTGCCCGCACCCGCCCACCGGACTATCATCACTACTCTCGACGGGTCTGACTTAGAATACGTGGACAACTACAAATAACTAGGCGTCTGGTTAGACTGTAAACTCTGCTTCCAGATTCACATTAAGCATCTCCAATCCAAAATTACATCTAGAATCAGCTTCCTACTTCGCAACAAAGTCTCCTTCACTCATCCTGCCAAACATGCCCTCGTAAAACTGACTATCCTACCGATCCTTGACTTCGGCGATATTATTTACAAAATAGCCTCCAACACTCTACTCAGCAAATTGGATGTAGTCTATCACAGGGCCATCCGTTTTGTTACCAAAGCCCCATATACTACCCACCACTGCGACCTGTACGCTCTCGTTGGCTGGCCCTCACTACATATTCGTCGCCAAACCAACTGGCTCCAGGTAAACTATAAGTCTTTGCTAGGTAAATCCCTGCCTTATCTCAGCTCGCTGGTCACCATAGCAACACCCGCCCGTAGCATGCACTCCAACAGGTATATTTCACTGGTCATCCCCAAAGCCAACACCTCCTTTGGCAGCCATTCCTTACAGATCTACCATCTCCCTCAATAACGTTAAGCATCAGCAGTCAGAGCAGCTTACCGATCACTGCACCTGTACATAGCCAATCTGTAAATAGCCCACCCTACTACCTCATCCCCATATTTATTATTTTTGCTCATTTGCACTCCAGTATCTCTATTTGCACATCATCATCTGCACATCTATCAGTCCAGTGTTAATGCTAATTTGTAATTATTTCACCACTATGGCCTATTTATTGCCCTACCTTCCTAAACTTACTACATTTGCACACACTGTACATAGATGTTCTATTGTGTTATTGACTGTATGTTTGTTTAAAAAAGGAAAAATGCACCAGGCTGTATTTTGAGAAACACCGGAAATATGGAATGGAATGGTCCAATGGAAATGTGAGCGCAAGGTGAGAGGACGTGTAGTAGCAGAGGCTGTGTGTAAAATCATCCGGGTACAACTTTTCTAAACTACGCACAGTAAGTTTATCTTTTGTATTCTAAAGATTATTTCTCGTTTATATGAGTTAAGGTTTCCAAAACCGTAGCGCAAGTGAGGCGTATTTGCAATTAGACAGCACCGGGATTAAACAGAGCATGGGGATTTTAGTTCACATGGAGCCAACTGCGGTCCGTACCATAAGCTAAGAACCCAGAAGGGGGGGGGGGGGGGGGGGGGGGGTCGGCTGTAAACTGGGTATACCCCCTTGGATTCTAGAGAGTTACAGAGGAACCATGAGATGCACCCTGTGTGATATGCAGAGTTGCAGACTATGAGCCTGACTCTACTCATCTTTCCATTGCCAAACCATGCTTTCAGAATGAAATGGAGTGTTCTAAAAAGGGCAGTGTTCCCTTTCTCTCAGCCTCCCTTTCCTGTCATGTGTCTAGATTCATGCATTTGGAACGAGAATAAAATGTCATGACATGTCATATGGGGAATGTTTCAATTTGAGATACTGTTTTTAGGGAAGTAACAAGAAGTAGGCACATGACCTAGGAACAGAAAGTGCATATTGGGCAATATGAATTTTGGCCATAGAGCATATAGGGCTTTAATAAAAAGCTAGCTTGCTGGTACTTGGATGCAAAATTGCAACGATCTGGCTAAGCAGCGGTCTGCATAGACAAGGGACAGTACACTCCATGCAGACAGATCAAGATGATTTAAATATAGTGCCTTCAGAAAGCATTCAACCCCTTGACGTATTCCACATTGTTTTACAGCCTGAATTCAAAATGGATTAAATAGATTTTCTCTCACCAATCTACACACAATACCCCATAATGACAAAGTGACAACATGCTTTAAACATTATTTGCAAATGTATTGAAAATGAAATAACCTATGTAAATTAGATTTTGTTTCGCACCTCTGAGTCACTACGTTAGAATCACCTTAGGCAGCGATTACAGCTTTGAGTCTTTCCGGGTAAGTCTAACAGCTTTGCACACCTGAACTGTACAATATTTGCACATTATTTAAAAAATTGATCAAGCTCTGTCAAGTTGTTGGTTGATCATTGCTAGACAGATATTTTCAAATCTTGCCATACACTTTCAAGCCAATTTAAATCAAAATTGTAACTATGCCACTCAGGGCCATTTAATGTAATCTTGGTAAGCAACTCCTGTGTACATTTGGCCTTGTGTTTTAGGTTATTGTCCTGCTGAAAGGTGTCTGTTGGTAAGCAGACTGAACCAGGTTTTCCTCTAGGAAGGTACCTGTGCTTAACTCTATTCTGTTTATTTTTATCCTAAAATAATAACTCCCTAGTCTTTGCAATGACATGATGCAGCCATCACCATGGTTTGAAGAGTGGTACTCAGTGATGTGTTGTGTTTGTCCCAAATATAACAACACTTTGTATTCAGGACATAAAGTTAATTTCTTTGGCACATGTTTTGCAGTTTTACTTTAGTACCTTATTGCAAACAGGATGCATGTTTTGGAATATTTGTATTCTGTACAGACTTCCTTCTTTTCATTTAGGTTAGTATTGTGGAGTAATTACAGTGTTATTGATCCATCCTCAGTTTTCTCCTATCACAGCCATTAAACTAGAACCGTGAAATCCCTGATTGGTTTCCTTCATCTCCGGCAACTGAGTTAGTAAGGACGTCTGTATCTTTGTAGTGACTGGGTGTATTGATACACCTTCTAAAGTGTCATGAATAACTTCACCATGCTCAAAGGGATATTCAATGTCTGCTTTATTTATTTTTACCCATGCACCAATGGTGCTCTTCTTTGCAAGGAATTGAAAAACCTCCAATGTCTTTGTGGTTGAATCTGTGCTTGAAATTCACTGCTCGACTGAGGGCCCTTATAGATAATTGTATGTGTGGGGTACAGACTTGCCTAGTTAAATAAAGGTTAATATATAAAATAAAACAGAGATGCAGTAGTTATTCAAAAATCATGTTAAACACTATTAATGCACACAGAGTTAGTCCATCCAACTTATGCAAATGTTTACTCCGGCACTTATTTAGGCACTTATTTAACCTTAATTTAACTAGGCAAGTCAGTTAACAACAAATTCTTATTTACAATGATGGCCTACCTACAGGGTCAGCCCCTGGAGCAAATTAGGGTTAAGTGCCAGCTCAAGGACACATCAACAGGTTTTTCACCTTGTTGGCTTGGGTATTCGAACCAGCGATCTTTCGGTTACTGGCTCAAAACCCTAACCACTAAACTACCTGCCGCCACAAAATGTAATTAGTTTGTAAAAATGTATAAAAACATCATTCCACTTTGACATTATGGGGGTATTTTGTGTGTAGACCTGTGACACAATCGCAATGTAATCAATTTTAAATTCAGGCTGCAACAACAAAATGTTGGGGCGTGAATACTTTCTGAATGCACTGTATGCACGCAATCCTGCTTAACAAAACCACGTCTCAAGAAGTTACATCACTCTTTCATTAATTAATTAATTAATACGCAATAACAACAGGTCCTGCACACATTTTATGAAGTACATATTCTGACGGAAACTTTGTAAATAAAACTGCACGGTTAACGGCTAAATGTATGAATAGATAGACTTACTGGGTACACATCGCTAGCTTTCCGACGTCTTGGGTGGAAAGAGACAGCAAGCAAAGTTGTCAGCTGACACAACTAAGCTTCCTCGGTCAATCACGTGATTTATGTCCTTTCAACGTAGATGCTGGAATTGTAGTTTTTACATACTGATTACTACGCGGAAATGTGCAAATGATCTACTTTTTTCTCCTTCCAAATATAGTATCAATTTGAAGTCTTATATATATGTATATACTAGAGAAGCATCTACACTTCCGATTGCGTACATTGAGTGAAAGTATCCAATAAACGAAACTACAAATACCGAACCAGGAAGTGTAGTCCTGTGCATGTTGTCTGTTGAGTACACAAGCCAGCAAGGTGAGTGCCTGATCTTTAGTCCAAAGTGCAATAATGAGACCATTTATGAGACTTTTCACCGGACTGACGATATGATATCAGTCAAATTAGCTACTCTTGATTGACTTGATTATATTTGCAAATTTGGTTGTGCAACATTGTTGTTGGCTGGTTGTGGTTATTTTGCATTTGCGGAGACAGTCAGTAATCGCTGGTGATCAGGTAGGACGGTCTTAACTGAATACTGTGCGACTTTGCATTATCATGATTGTAAAGCTACTGTAACTGTAGGTTATCTACAGGAGTAGAGCTTGCTCTCTGGCTGATAAATGTACCACTAATAAAATGATTTACATTGCAACTAAGAGTAGGAAGACAACCGTAAGGGTTTATTAGATATTTTGGGAATTCCTTGGCTATGGGTCCCAGATATGTCAAAGTGCAACTAGCTCCGCTAGAGTTCCCAACTCATGAGTCACTTTACTGCATCATAAAACAGTATATAGGCTACTGAACTTTGATATTATCTACAGAAATTGTTCAATACTTCTTTAATTGTGAATGGACAGTTCTTAGCCCATCATGTTGTCTGAAACTATTAAATTCACCCCTTCACTTTCTTTCCTTTTGTACTTTCACTCTTTGTCTCTGCTTTTCTCTCAGTTTTTTCCCTGCTCTCTGTTCTCAGTAGATGAGACTTCCTCTTCACTCCTTGTCTCTCATCTCGAGGAGCTTCTCTGATAGGCTGTCTGCTAACCCCAGTAGGCGGGGAGTGTGTGGTGCTGCGATGCGATTGGTGCAGTTCTGCCGCCAAGGCGATGAGGGAGGGGTTAGGGTCGGTGTTGATCGGGGGGAGGGGCTAGGGGTCGTTGACCTCAAGGCCTTTGATCCTTCGATGCCCATGACAATGAGAGAGCTGCTGGAGATGGGAGCGAAGGGCATGCAGTGTGCACAAAGGTAACACATACACAGTACACACACACACACACTTTCTTGGTGCTTGTCAGTAGGCATCCTTTCCACTCAGAGCATATACTATCCTCTCTCTCTCAGGGCACTGGAGGCTAGTCCTGCTCAGTGTGTGGTTCCCTTTGCGGAGGTGAGGCTGCTGTCCCCAATCCTAGCCCCAGAGAAGGTGGTGTGTGTGGGGATGAACTACCGTGACCACTGCCTTGAGCAGAATGCCCCTATCCCTAAAGAGCCAATCATCTTCAGCAAGTTCCCCAGCGCAATTACTGGGCCCTTTGATGACATCACACTGCCCGACGAGAGCCAGGTGAGAGCAGCCTTAGTCACTGGGTGCGTTACTCTGCCCAGGCTTTGCTGACGCATGCCAGATCTTACAACGTCTGGATAGGTATTTTTTACGTATCAGCTAACCACATATGTTATAGCAATCTGGTGCCCGACGGCACAGTCAAGGATGTGGTATGTGTGGTACGCAACCATTGGTTGATGCTTGCAACGTCTGAGCAGGGGAACACGACCCCTATCAGTCCCAGAGGAGAAGATGGAGATACAGTAGATTTGCATTATTCTAGATCTGTGCCTGATACAAGTATAACATACAGAGGTGCTGTAGCCTGGGTGTTACACGGTTTCTGCATTCAATAACCTAATTGATGGATGTTTATTCCTGGTTCTCTCTTATTGGAGGAGGTGGACTGGGAGGTGGAGCTAGCCTTTGTGATTGGACGAAAGGGGAAATACATTAAGGTGAGTCTGAATAGAACTTGACAGATACAGGGGTTTCATGTCCCACATATGAGCTCACTCTACCTATGCGTACCCCCCGCTCTCCAAGGAAGAGGATGCTATGTCCTACGTGGCAGGTTTCACCGTGGCCAACGATGTCAGTGCACGTGATTGGCAGATGAAACGCAACGGGAAGCAGTGGCTGCTGGGAAAAACCTTTGACAGCTTTTGTCCTCTTGGCCCCGCCTTAGTGACCACCTCCGCTGTGATGGGTGAGAAAGGGAGGGAGAAAAACAAGATAAAACTGATATGTATAATTTGCTTACTTTGGCAGAGTGGTTGCTAAAATGTATTTGTATTTGTCGTCAGACCCCCATAACCTGGGCATTCGCTGTCTGGTGAATGGAGTTGCAGTCCAGAACAGCAACACTGACCAGCTGATCTTTAAGACTGAGCAAGTGGTGGCCTGGGTCTCAAAGTGAGTGACACACACAATGTGTTCATAGCTCTTGTGATGGTAATATTTTACTTGAGTCCTCTGTCACAAGGGCTACGTAACACGGTCACTAACAGTTATGATAACTGAGTTAAAATGTCATCACAAAACCAATATTTGTGATAGCTAATGAGTAGTCTACAGTTGCTCTATGATTACAAAGATTTGCATGTCTGTTCTCTCCTGTGTTAGGTTTGTGACGTTGTCTCCAGGTGACGTGTTTCTGACAGGGACACCTCCAGGTGTGGGCGTGTTCAGGAACCCGCCTGTATTCCTCAAGGTCATTATCACACACTTATATGAAGACATTGGTTGTGTACCATGCCAACTACTTTGCAGATGTTGTAATGCATCAATCAATGGTTATGTGGCACTTCGACTGGTTGCTAAATCATATGATTAGGTTAGTTGAAATGTTAAACACCTATCCAGGCATTTTGAGATTGGACATGTCTGTAATGTAGTTAACCTGGAAGGAATCCGTATTGTTACATGTAGTAGTAATCAACTCCACATCCACCCCAAGCTCCTATAGGGATAGGCACTTCCCCTAGATCAGATAGGACACAAGAGATACAAGCATTGCCTGTTGTGGTCCTGTCTTGTGAAATGTGTAATGAAGTGTTCCTGTGTGTGTTTCAGAAAGGAGATGTGGTGGAGTGTCAGATAGACCAGGTCGGGATCATACGCAACAATGTTATCTGACTTCTGATGCCAGAAGCAGCCAGCCCATTGGACAGCTCTCTCTTCAATCTTGATTCAGCTCTCGTTGGACCCAAGTGTCATTAATCTAGTGTACTGTAAATCAGATCTAATCCGTGTTTTAAAAAAACTGTGTTTACTGTACACAGGCAGCCCAATTATTGGCAAAGGCTCTAATCTGATTGGTCAAAGGATCCGAATTAGACTGCCTGTGTAAACAAATAAAGATGTTGAATTAGGCTTGTAAATTCTATCAATCTAACTCAAGTTGCACATATTTTGTGGAATATCTGTAGAATTGAATAGATTGCTTTTATAAATCAAGTTCTTTATTCTTGTTTTCTGTGATCCTTCTTATACAACGCATCCACTGTCATGAGACTACAGTACCACTCACATGGCTAAATGTGACTAGAAATCATGTCTCCCATAACACTGTGTGCTTTCCAATGGCACCCTATTTCCTACATAGTGCACTACGTTTTTTAAATCAGGGACCTAAAGTCAAAAGTGTACTATATAGGGAATAAGGTGCCATTTGGGACATTGCCAATGTGTCTTGACAAAGATGGTGTTTTTACACAGAGAATTAGATGAATCAAGACTTCCATGAATTAAATTTGATGGATGTGCATTTAAGTTACGACTCATATAATTGGCCTAATTCATTTTATTTTATCTTTGCGTTTTTAAAATAATTAGAAATGTATTTCCGACTATTTAAATTCCATGATCATTGCAGAATAAAATCCTCCTATTTTCTTAATGTGATGGTTTCATACTCGCAAAGTAGCCTACAACAAGTTAGGGTATGCTACCATTTGTCCCGTCTCTCATTTAATTGGACACAAGTATTTTTTTTCTGCCATCTGATTCCCAGCGCAGTTTAAAGGTAGAACTGATGGTTCACCTTTTCCATTGACGTTTGTAGGCTACGTCTGAATTCTGTAATGTCAAACTAGCCTAGACAATAATTAATGTATAAAAAAATAATACATACATCATAATCATTGCACCTGTTCTAAGCAATGATGAGTTCATATTTCCGAAGTAGTCATACAACAATATACAATGCGAATCTAATTTAATTTGGCTTATTATATGGGCTATTATAATTTCAAGTTTTTTCTCTATACATCCGAAAGGGAGCGTGGTTTATAACATACAGGTGAACAGACAGTTGATCTTTTGCATTTAAGCTTATAGGCTACCACTGTAGGTACGCTTACTGTAGTATAAAAAAAATAAAAAATAAAATTCAGAGTAGACAATGTTGCAGAATTCGCGGTTAGCCAGTGCAGCATATTTAGGATGAAGTAAATGCAAAACATTACAGAATTCAAACGGTCTGTTTACAGGTCTACAAAACTGACAGATACAGCAAATGTCAGAGATTTTCTTTTTGCCAACACCTCCAAAGACATTTGATAAAGTTCTTCATTAATATTGGCTTTAGATATACTGTCTTGGCCTAATTCCAATACTAGTAAACAGCAAATAAGGGCGTTATTGGCGATTGATGGGCGGTATTCAGGCGGTGTTATAATTAAGCAATAAGGCACGAGGGGGTGTGGTATATGGCCAATATAACATGGCTAAGGGCTGTTCTTATGCACGACGCATCAAGGAGTGCCTGGACACAGCCCTTAGCCTTGTTATATTGGGCATGTACCACAAACCCCCGAGGTGGCTTATTGCAAATATAAACTGGTTACCAACATAATTGGAGCCCTGAATGCTATATCAGACCACCACGGCTGTCAGCCAATCAGCATTCGGGCTAGTGATGGGAAGTTCGGCTCTTTTCCGAGAGCCGGCTCTTTTGGCTCAGCTCCCAAAGAAGAGCCGGCTCTTTCGACTCCTGAACGGCTCTTAATTTAGGATTTTTTTGTAGGCCTTTATTTTACCCTAACTTTAAAAAAAAAAATGGTTTGTGTGTTGAAAACCCTTTCATGTGCAGTGTTTTTATGCATTTATTTTGTTACAAAAGCATTCTTTTGTTTTTAATCATTTTAATCAAACATTTTTTTGCACAAATTAACAACAAAAAAACAGCAAATAAACAGAATTGAACTAGAACAGAACTAGAACCAAACTCAAGCAAACAGTATTAATGTCCTCAGTGAAGATTGGCATTCAAAAAAATCAGATGCCTCAGCTTTGATGGACTGATCCTATTTCTTCTTTCTGAGATTATCTGCCCTGTTTTTGAGAAGATTCTCTCTGAAGGAACCGATGTTGCCACAATACACAGTCTCCCTTCCATCACCTTCGCCAGGCGTGGAAAGACTGAGGCCTTGGCCTGCCACCAGCTCAGTGGGTCTTCTGCTCGTTGGATGATGGGCTCCTCAAGATAAGACCTCACCTCCAGTATAGCATCAGCTGTAGGATTTCTTCTTGTAGCATCTCCTGTAGCTCTTTCATCAAAAAGCCTCCAAACAACAGAGGTTTGTGGTTCCTCATACACTTGGCCTTCTAATGGCGGAGCTGGCTGGCTGCTAGGGGTGCATCTTGCTGCTGCACTAATTCTCTGAAGTGCCTCATCAACAGCTCTGTTGTCATTGAATGCAAGTTTTTTAAACCTAGGATCCAATAATGTGGTTTCTGAGTGGACAGTGTTGTACTCCATACGCAGAAATTTCCGGTCCATGGCTGAACAAAGAGCTGCAACCAATTCTTTCCCTTTCTGCATGGTTACAGTCTGTTGGGCTGTCACACGCTGCAAACCTTTGCATAGCAGGAGCATTTTTGAGGCAGAAACATAGCTGAGGGAGAGAAACAGCAACTTTTAAAATGAAGCTTTTTTTAAAGTATGTGGCATATTATATGTGGCACATTATACTGTATTGTTTCTGCAATGTATAATAGTGACTGAATGGTAGTAGTGAAAAAAAATGGTCCAAGGTACCTGTCTGCACTTATTTCCACAGTCACCTCCTCAAATGGTTGCAGGACGGTGCAGACCTCTTTCACCAGCTCCCATTCCTCTTGACATAGAGCATCAACTGGTGCGTTGATGAGGGCCAGGGTGGAGATGATGGCATCTTTTGTTTCAAGAATTCGTTTCAACATATAAAATGTTGAGTTCCACCTGGTGGCACACTCTTGTTTGGGCCTCAGTTCAGGCATCCCCATCTGGCACTGTGTGGACTTTAGCCTCTGTGTTGCAACTGTGCTTTTGTGGAAAAACTCCACAACAGCCTTCACCTTATCCACGGTTGGTTTGACCACCTTTAGGGCATCTCTAATCATGAGGTTTAGTGTATGTGCCAGACATGGGTGATGGGTCCACTTAAGAATTTTTATGGCTTTGGTGATGTTTGCTGCATTGTCACTCACACAGCACACTACTTTGTCCTCTACTTGCCACTCTTTTGCCACTCTTACTAGCTCATCTGCTAGGTTTTCTGCAGTGTGTCTCTCTGTGAACTCAAAGCAGTCCAAAAGGCAAGATGTCATCTTGTAATTTTCAATGAAATGGCAAGTGACAGCCATGAAAGAGCAGGTTGTTCTGGAGGTCCAGCAGTCAGTTGTCAGGCAAACTGATGGAGCTTGTTTCACCCTTACTTGCCATAATGCCCGTTCTGTGTCATATAGTTTAGGTATTGTTGTTTGGGACAATGTTTTTCTACTGGGAAGAGTGTATGTGGGATTTAAAGTTTTGACAAAACTTTTAAAACCTCTGTCCTCCACAATTGAAAAGGGTTGGAAATCAGTAGCTATCATTTTAGCTAGCTCTACATCAATGCTGTGCTGTTTGGATGGGGTCATCACTTTGGGTATAAACTGGCTTATTTTGCTTTGAGCTGCAGTAGGAGAGGTTATACCTGCATGTGTGGGGAAGCCAGTAGATGCTGCTGCAGTTGCTGTTTTTTGGGGATGAGACACACCAGGATCTGTAGATGGGGTGCTAGCTTGCCCTCTCTCCTCTAACTGCACTGTAGGATGGACAGTTCTCATATGTCTATGCAGGTTTGTGGTGGAACCTGCTCTTAAAGTAATTTTCATCTTGCAGTGAACGCACTCTGCTTTGTTGTTTCCATTGTCTTTAAACTGGAGCCAGATGCTGCTTCTCTTTCGGGTGTCACTCATAGTTACGACTCACACACTCCCCTCACCGCTATCTGACAGACAGTGTCGTTATTAACGTTGTTACGACTCATTAACTTGCAGTGGAGTGCCGCTTCACTTCACCCCCCTCTCTGTTTTTACATAATGGTATAATCCCATATCCTCACATCTGATTGGCCGCGATGCGATTGCTGACCAATCAAAACAAAGTTCTGCCTGTAAGCACGCAGCGAAAGGAAAAAAACTGGGAGCCGGCTCTCACTCGATGCGAGCCGGCTCTTCTGATTCACTACAAAGCATCGGCTCTCAGAGCCGCATCTTTTGCGCATGACACATCACTAATTCGGGCTCGAACCATCCAGTTTATAATACTAGTTCATACGTGCACAGTTTTATGACAGGGATGATTTATAATGGAAAACATACAGTGGTAAAGTATATTTTTTTTTTAACCTTTATTTTACTAGGCAAGTCAGTTAAGAACAAATTCTTATTTTCAATGACGGCCTAGGAACAGTGGGTTAACTGCCTTGTTCAGGGGCAGAACGACAGATTTTTACCTTGTCATTCGATCCAGCAACCTTTCGGTTACGGGCCCAACACTCTAACCACTGGGCTACCTGCCGTTTACTGAATTCAGTAAACATATGCAGTACTTAAGTAGTTTTTGGGGTATTTGTATTTTACTATTTATATTTTTGACTACTTTTACTTCACTACATTCCTAAAGAAAGTAATACACTTTTTAATCCATAGATTTTCCCTGACACCCAAACGTACTCGTTACGTTTTTGAATGCTTAGCAGGACAGAAAATGGCATAGCTGTGGGAAGTATACTGAACAAAAATATAAATGCAACAGTGTTGGTACCATGTTTCATGAGCTGAAATAAAAGATCAGAAAGTATTCACAGCCCTTGACTTTTTCCATATTTTGTTGTGTTACAGCCTGAATTTGGATTACATGTAGATTGTTTGTCACTGGTCTATGAAATGTTCCATATGCACAAAAAGCATATTTTGCGCAAAATCTATTTGTTCAGACCACCACAAGGTGGAAGTGGTGTGTCATTTAAGATAGGTATTCTGACATTGAGACTGAAGAGTATGTTTTCTCTGTAGTATCTTAAAACAGCCATTTGGCACTAAGGAAATTAATTGCTGCATACATGTTAGAGTCAAAGGTAGAGTTCCCAACCATTATGATCCGTATCACTTCTGAAGGACCGTGGTGCTTCATTTTAGTGAAAGTAGAGCGATGATGGATTCAGGAAACAAACACACATTTTGAGGTTTCATAAAAACATGAACGCAACAAAGAGCATCATATATTAACAAAACCTTGCTAGACACTTTCCACTGACCTATAACACACATTTCACACTAGAAACAATGAGCTTGTCTCAATTTTTCATTTGTGTCCAATAATTTCAACTGTTACTTGCCAACACATTATTCAAAATAAAAAATGTACAGTGAGTGCCTTCAGAAAGTATTCACAGCCCTTGACTTTTTCCATATTTTGTTGTGTTACAGCCTGAATTTGGATTACATGTAGATTGTTTGTCACTGGTCTACACACAATAACCCATAATGCCAAAGTGGAATTATATTTTTTAGAAATGTTTACAAATTAGTTAAAAATAAATAAGCATTCAACCCCTTTGATATGGCAAGCCTAAATAAGTTCAGGAGTAAAACTTTGCTTAACAAGTTACATAATAAGTTGCAGTGACTCACTCTATGCGCATATGCGCAATAAGTGATTAACATGTTTTTTAATGACTACCTCATCTCTATACCCCGCACCGCAAGCGGTACCCGGAGCGCCAAGTCTAGGTCCAAAAGGATACTTAACAGCTTCTACCCTTAAGCCATAAGACTCCTGAACAGCTAATCAAATGGCTACCCAGACTATTTGCATTTGATTTGACAAACAATTATCTGTAAGGATCCTCAGTCAGACAGTACATTTCAAACACAGATTTAACCACAAAAACCAGGGAGGCACCAAAGTAAAACTGCAAAACATTTGGCAAATAAATTAACTTTATGTCCTGAATGCAAAGCGTTATGTTTGGAACAAATCCAACACAACACATCACATCACAGTACCATTCTTCATATTTTAAAGCATGGTGGGGGCTTCATCATGTTATGGGCATGCTTGTCATCAGCAAAGACTCAAGTTTTTTGGGGGATAAAAATTAACGGAATAGAGCTAAGCACAGGCAAAATTCTAGAGGCAAGCCTGGTTCAGTCTGCTTTCCAACAGATGCTTGGAGACAAATTCACCTTTCAGCAGGACTATAACCTAAAACACAAGACTAAATATACACTGGAGTTGCTTACCAAGATGACGTGGAATGTTTCTGAGTGGCCTAGTTAACAGTTTTGACTTAAATAGGTTTGAAAATCTATGGCAAGACTTGAAAATGGCTGTCTAGCAATGATCAACAATTAACATGATAGAGCTTGAAGATTAAAAAAATAATTAATCCAGGTGTACAAAGCTCTTAGAGACTTACAAATCAAATTAATTTCTATTGGTCACATACACATATTTAGCAGATGTTATTGTAAGTGTAGCAGTATATACATATGAAATGAGTAAAGCAGTATGTAAACATTATTAAAGTGACTAGTGTTCCATTATTAAAGTAACCAAGGATTCCATGTCTATGTACATAGGGCAGCAGCCTCTAAGGTGCAGGGTTGAGTAACCAGGTGGAAGCTGGCTAGTGATGGCTATTTAACAGTCTGATGGCCTTGAGATAGAAGCTGTTTTTCAGTCTCTCTATCCAAGCTGTACTGCACTCTCCTTCTGAATCAATACAGGGTAAATAGGCCTGTGTGGGTGGACCATTTAAGATTGTCAGTGATGTGTATGCTGAGGAACTTGAAGCTTTTCACCTTGTCCACTGCAGTCCTGTCGATGTAGATAAGGGTGCACTCCCGCTGCTGTTTCCTGAAGTCCACGATCAGCTCCTTCATTTTGTTGAGGGAAAGGTTATTTTCCTGGCACCACTCTACCAGATCCCTCACCTCCTCCCTGTAGGCTGTCTCGTCATTGTTGGTAATCAGGCCTACTACTGTTGTGTTAACTGTAAACTTGATGATTGATTTGGAGGCGTGCGTGGCCACGCAGTCATGGGTGAACAGGGAATACAGGAGGGTGCTGAGCACGCACCCTTGTGGGGCCCCTCTTGTTGAGGATCAGCAAAGTGTTGTGTCCTGCCTTCACCAGGAAGTCCAGGACCCTGTTGCATACAGCATATTCAGACCAAGGGCCCCAAGCTTAATGGTGAGCTTGAAGGGTACTATGGTGTTGAAGGCTGAGCTATAGTCAATGAACAGCATTCTTACATACGTAGGTATTCCTCTTGTGCAGATGGGATAGGGCAGTGTGCAGTGCTTTGGCGATTGCATTCTGTGGGTCTATTGGGGCGGTATGCAAATTGAAGTGGGTCTAAGGTGTCAGGTAAAGTAGAGGTGATTTGATCCTTAACTAGCCTCTCAAAGAAATTCATGATGACAGAGTGCTACAGGCGATAGTCATTTAGTTCAGTTACCTTTCTTGGGTACAGAAATGATGGTGGACATCTTGAAGCAAGTGGGGACAGCAGACTGGAATAGGGAGATATTGAATATGTCCATAAACACTCCAGCCAGCTGGTCTGTGCATGCTCTGAGGACGCGGCTAGGGATGCCGTCTGGGCCGTCAGCCTTGCTAGAGTTAACACGCTTAAATGTCTTACTCACGTCGGCCATGGAGAACAAGACCCCACAATTATTGAGAGCGGGCCGCGTCGGTGGCACTGTGTTATCCTCAAAGCAGGCAAAGAAGGTGTTTAGCTTGCCTGGGAGCAAGATGTCGGTGTCCGCTACGTGGCTGGTTTTCCTTTTGTAATCCACAATCGTCTGTAGGCCCTGCCACATATGTCTCATGTCTGAGCCATTGAATTGGACCTCCACTTTGTCTCTGTACTGACGTTTGCCTGTTTGATTGCCTTACGGAGGGAATAACTACACTGTTTGTATTCGGTCACCTTGCCATGGTTAAATGCAGTGGTTTGCGCTTTCGGTTTTGCACAAATTCTGCCATCTATCCAACGTTTTTGGTGTGGGTAGGTTTTAATAGTCACAGTGAGAACAACATCCCCTATACACTTCCTGATGAACTCAGTCACCGTGTCTGTGTATACGTCAGTGTCATTCTCAGAGGCTACCTGGAACATATCCCAGTCCTCGTGATAAAACCAATCTTGACGCATGGATTCCGATTAGTCAGACCAGCGTTGAATAGACCTTAGCACGGGTACTTCCTGTTTGAGTTTCTGCATATAGGAAGGGAGGATTTGCCGAAGGGAGGGCGGGGAGGGTCTTGTAGCCATCACGGAAGAGGGAGTAACAATGGTTGAGTGTTTTTGCAGCGCGAGTACTACAAACAATGTGTTGATAGAACTTCTGTAGCGTTTTCCTTAAATTTGCTTTGTTAAAATCCCCCGCTACAATAAATGTGGCCTCAGGATATGTGCAAAAGGCATGGAGTGTTTGATTAGATTTTCGAAAACATTTGCATTGATGTCAGAGTGATTAGAGGAACAATAGAGTGCTGAGTGCCAGGCAGTTAGGAAGTTTAGTACGCTACTAATGACAATTAGCAGCATCAGAGCTTTGAGAAGCCTAATTACTGTGACTAAATGGTCACGTGGAATTTCACTGCCTTCATGACTCGTGACTGCCGGTGTGGCTGTAATACGGTCACCACAACAGCCCTAGCTGTGACTATAACCGAAGAGAACTCTCTTGGGAGGTAATAAGGTCAGCATTTGATTGTGAGGTATTCTAGGTTGAGTGAACAAAAGGACTTGAGTTTCTGTACGTTATCACAATCACACCATGAGTAGTTAATCATGAAACATACACCACCGCCATTATTTTTCCCGGAGACAGTATATCCAGAGAGAGTTATGATTCTGTGAAATAGAGTATGTTACAGTCCCCGATGTCTCTCTGGAAGGAGATACTCACCCTGAGACTGAACATTAGCGAGTAATATACTCGGAAGTGGTGGATGGTGTGCACGCCTCAGACTACTAGTCCACCCCGAATACCTCTTCTCCGCTGGTGGCATCTTGGAGCAGCCTCTGGGATAAGTTCAATTTCCCTGGGGGGGTATGAACAAAGGATCCAAGTCATATTCCTGGTCCTAATGCTGCTAACGTATCGCCACTCTCATATCCAAAAATGATTTCCGGCTGTATGTAATAATAACACAAAAAACGTTCTGGGCTAATAATGTTAGAATTAACACACAAAAAACCAACATACTGCAAAGGAGCTTAGGAGCTAGAAGCAGAGCTGCCATGTCTGTCGGCGCCATCTACCCAGAAAGACTTGCAGTTGTAATCGCTGCCATAGGTGATTCTAACATGTATTGACTCAGGTCTGTGAATATTTACTACGTAAATGAGATATTTCTGCATTTAATTTTCAATAAAAAAATTTAAATGTCTTAAAACATGTCAATTTGTCATTATGGGGTATTGTGTGTAGATGGCTGAGAAAACAAGTATCCATTTTGATTTCAGGCTGTAACACAACAAAATGTGGAATTAGTCAAGGGATAGGAATACTTTCTGAAGGCACTCTACGGATTGTACTTTGACCAAAGGCAACTTCTGAACTGAAACAAGAACCAACGTTCTGGTACCTGATGGACTCATGCAAAGTCTATTACTGAACTGAAAAACACATTCAGATTTTAACACAAATCAACCTGATGAGGAGAAGTCCTGAGTAGCGCAGTTGGTACAGTATGGTGCTTGCAATGCCAGGGTTGTGGATTTGATTCCCATGGGGGACCAGTATGATACAAGTATGAAAATGTTTGCACTCACTACTGTCAGTTGCTCTGGATAAGAGTGTCTGCTAAATGACGTAAATGAGAAAATGAAATGTAAAATGCAACCTTAATGTCAATAAGAGCATACTTAGGGACTGGGATACAAAGTTGTGGAGTTTCTGTCTGTCTGGTGGACTGACTCCCAGGAACACACATCATCTCTGCTGAACCTGAGGATGGACACAAACACTTTATTTAGATACATGTGCAAGTACCAATGAGTCCTTTACTGACACACATGCCACCTCCTCTGAGCAGCTCTCTGTGAAACACACACACACACACACACACAACACACCCGTATGTGTGAATGGTGTGTAAATCGGAGTGTGTGTGTGTAACCTCCAGACAAATAAGCTGATTATTAAAGAGAGGGGGTTTTCATTAGGGAAATGTTTGAAGTATGGGTATTAGCGTTCTGTGTGTGTGTCATTGTGTAGTTCCAGTCTCACCATAGTGTCCCCTGTCCCTCTGGGCGGTGTCACACATATGGGAGTGTATCTGGGCCGAACACACAGGCTCTGCAGGGGGAGACACACATCTGCTTAGAGGAGTTACACACACATCTGGTTGGGGAGTGTGCAGGAGGTGTAGTCCTTATGTAGCCCAGCAGGTGGCCCCCCAGGGTTGCCCACCATCAGACTGCACAGGAAGAACAGCAGCTCGACACTGGCTGGGCTGGCTCAACTACAGAGATAGTGTGTGTGTGTGTTTAGTGACTACTACAGTATATCCCGGGGCAGTAGGTGTGTGTGTGTGTGTGTACTACTCACACATATATACCTGGGGGCAGTGTGTGTGTGTTTGTGTACTCACAACAAGGGTTAGAACCGGTTCAGGGAACAGAACCAAAAATGGGAAAATAACCAAATTCTTCGAGGAATAGAATCAGAACCGGGAACAGAAGTGATCTATACTGTTCCTGAATAGAACCATTATTTTGAAAGCATGGGAACCGGTTAATAACATTATTTTACGTTTCGGCCATTGTTTCCAGTCCCACAAAAAAAACGCAACAAAGCACTCATGCAAAACCCTCACTCAGAAACTTATTCCAGTGTCTGCCTGCCAGCTGAAAATCTTTAACCAGTGTGTGCTAGCTGCCCCTCCCCCTCCGAAGCATAAGCTACTAGCCTACTAACGTTACAACCGTGATTTAGAAATTAGGAAGAGAGCTTTTATATAGCTCTGGTCTGTTAAGCCAACGCTCGGAAGAGCAAAGACATTCAAAGTTCCTTCATAGAAGCCGCTTCTCCGTATGTATATTTCTGTGGGCCTGATTCAGATAATGCATGTCATCATAACAAGATGTCCAGTGCTTAAAGCCAAGCCTTTTCCTCCACCCACTCTCACTCTCTCCCCACCCGCAAAATGTCATCATAACAAGATGTCCAGTGCTTAAAGCCAAGCCTCCTCCTCCACCCTCTCTTGCTCTCTTCCCACCCGAAAAATGTCAGTCGCATCTCACGCCCTACACTTGTCTGTCCAATGCATGTAAACAATTATAGCTTGCCCACTCCATAGTAAGCTGCTCTATCCATACTGATTGGTGAAGTAATTTAACATCGAGTTAAATGTAAAAAATTGTATTTCAGAGGTTAAAATTTTTTTTTACTCATTTTTGGTTCGAACTGGTTCAGAACTTTATTTTGCTGGTCGGAATGGTGGAAAGGAACAAAAGATTGGGAAATAATTTTAGTTCCAACCCCTGACTCACAGGTACAGTATATACCCCTGGGGCAGTAGGTGTGTGAGTTACAGGGCTCTCTCCGTCAGTTCATCCTGACACAGCCTTACCTCAAACTCCATCTCCCCTCTGACCTTTAACTTCTTTCCCCCTGACCCTGCTGCTGCCCTGCAGCCTGCCACCTCACACAGCATGGCCTACACCCCACACGCTGAACACACACACACACACACACACACACACACACACACACACACACACACACACACACACACACACACACACACACACACACACACACACACACACACACTGTTGTTATTGTCAATTATAGGAAAAATAGTCATATAGATAATGAAACTTTAATACAAACTAACCAACTAATATTGTGAATGTGGTAATGATTTTGCACACACACACGTACCTGTACCTTTGACAGCCTCCTAGATGATTGTGTGTGTATGAGTATCTGGGCTTGGTAGGAAAGAGAGAGAGTGGTGGAGAGAGAGGGGTGGGGAGCGATGAGGGGATCAGATAGAAGGAGATAAATATTTGTGTCATTCCCTCTCATACACAGATGCATAGACATACAGTTGAAGGCGGAAGTTTACATACACAAGTCATTAAAACTCATTTTTTAACCACTCCACAGATTTCATGTTAACAAACTATAGTTTTGGCAAGTCGGTTAGGAATTCTACTGTGTGCATGACACAAGTCATTCTACCAACAATTGTTTACATACAGATTATACAATTTATAATTCACTATATCACAATTCCAGTGGGTCAGAAGTTTACATACACTAAGTTGACTGTGCCTTTAAACAGCTTGGAAAATCCCAGAAAATTATGTTATGGCTTTAGAAGCTTCTGATAGGCTAATTGACATAATTTGGAGGTGTACCTGTGGATGTATTTTTTCAAGGCCTACCTTCAAACTCAGTGCCTCGTTGCTCGACATCATGCGGAAATCAAAAGAAATCAAACGCCTGAAGGTACCACGTTCATCTGTACAAACAATAGTACGCAAGTATAAACACCATGGGACCACGCAGCCCTCATACCGCTCAGGAAGGAGACGCCTTCTGTCTCCTAGAGATGAACGTACTTTGGTGCGAAAAGTGCAAATCAATCCCAGAACAGCAGCAAAGGATCTTGCACAGGATCCGGTACAAAAGTATCTATATCCACAGTAAAACGAGTCCTATATCGACATAACTTGAAAGGCCGCTGAGCAAGGAAGAAGCCACTGCTCCAAAACCGCCATAAAAAAAGCCAGATTACGGTTTGCAACTGCACATGGGTACAAAGACCGTACTTTTTGGAGAAACACCATCCCAACCGTGAAGCACAGGGGTGGCAGCATCATGTTGTGGGGGTGCTTTGCTGCAGGAGGGACTGGTGCACTTCACAAAATAGATGGCATCATGAGGAAGGAAAATTATGTGGATGTATTGAAGCAAAGTTAAAGGTTGGTCGCAAATGGGTCTTCCAAATGGACAATGACCCTAAGCATACTTCCAAAGTTCTGGCGAAATTGCTTAAGGACAACAAAGTCAAGGTATTGGAGTGGCCATCACAAAGCGCTGACCTCAATCCTATAGAACATTTGTGGGCAGAACTGAAAAAGTGTGTGCGAGCAAGGAGGCCTACAAACCTGACTCAGTTACACCAGTTCTGTCAGGAGGAATGGGCCAAAATTCACCCAACTTAAGCATGTGGAAGGCTACCCAAACGTTTGACCCAAGTTAAACAATTTAAAGGCAATGCTACCAAATACTAATTGAGTGTATGTAAACTTCTGACCCACTGGGAATGTGATGAAGGAAATAAAAGCTTAAATAAATCATTCTTTCTACAATTATTCTGACATTTCACATTCTTAAAATAAAGTGGTGATCCTAACTGACCTAAAACAGGGAATTTTTACTAGGATTAAATGTAAGGAATTGTGAGAAACTGAGTTGAAATGTATTTGGCTAAGGTGTATGTAACTTCCGACTTCAACTGTATACACACACAGATACCTCTCTTTGGGATAGGCAGCAAGGGTGAGGTGAGGGGTGAGGAGGGTGAGGAAGTGGTAGACTAACCAGACTCCCACTAAAGTAATGTCTTTGTTTTCCTCCAGCAGCCAGGCCGCCTCATGACACAGACAAACACACCACATGGAGGGAGGGAGGGAGGGAGAGACAGAGAGAGAGAGAGAGAGAGACAGAGAGAGAGAGAGAGAGAGAGAGAAATAAATAAATAAATAGTGGTCAGAGGGAAAGAGAGAAAATGGGTGAGCTGAGCATACTGGAACTAATAACCAATAAAATGAAAGAACAGAGATTTGACCCGTTGAGAGCAAACAGTCAGCATCAGCTAGAGATGTGCAGATCGCAAAGAATTCGTAATTTCTTTTAAAGTTTTTCACATACATTTTTGTTGTTCGTTTGACCAGCTGGTCGCATAGAATTCTACAGGTTTAATATGGACTCCTCCGGCTCAACGGCGTGCTCCGACCACCAACTGTCTATCTTGTGCGCACAGAAAATTAGATAATGCTGCGGGAGGCGTAGAGAAGAAAAAAATGTTTTGAGCTAGTATCTATCTTTAGAAATTAGTGTCAGGATACCAACATTTTACTAATGATACAATACCAGGCCAAGTATCACGATGCCGAGTAGTATTGCGATACCACAGGAGTGTGAATTCAGTGGCCTAGCGTCCTATTTGCCCCGTGCGCTTGTTCCTTTACTCTTCAGTTGTAACACACACACGCTCTCTGTCTCCCTCTCTCACATAAACACCTCTCTCTCCCACAAACACACACACACACAAACATTAGGCACCAAACAAACTGTAAGGAGCGCCAGAAAGAGATGTTTGTATAGAGATTAGACTTACTTATATTAGGCCTATATGAATCCTACCTTTGAAGCACATCTCATAAAGTAGCAGACCCTTTTCCTTTTCTTCCAGTGGCAATCAAATTTGCCTAGTCTTACTATCAAGTTAGCAGGTTGTTAGCTAGCTAGTTAACATGACTGAACACACATGGTTTGTTATCAAACCAATAATTATCGTCATGGTTTGTGAAATTATATCAAATGCGTGCGAAATTGCGCATGAAGAAAAAATGTAGCTCCGGTTGTATGGGTCATATTTTGTTGAACCTTTTGAGCTAGAGACAAGGCGTTTTGTTGTAAAGCTGCGCATGCCTGTCACGAAGCTGTCTTCTGTGGCACTACTGCGTGACAGCGAATTTGCAAAGCCTACTCAGACTGGCAGCCTGTGCACTGGTTATATCAGGGATGAAATTATATACAATGTATCAATTTTGCTCGCTCTCCACGCTGTTCCAATGTATCAAATGTACACATGTTACAACAGAATACTGATCAGGGTCTGCATCCCAGTATGGTGGTGGATCTTTGATGTTGTGGGGCTGTTTTTCTTCCAAAGGCCCTGGACTACTTGTTATGATACATAGTATAATGGACTCCATCAAGTACCAGCAGAAATTAAATCAAAACCTGACTTAATCAAAACCATCTTAAACTGGGCCGTGGTTGGATCTTCCAGCAGGACAATGATCCAAAGCACACCTCAAAATCAACACAAAAATGGCCCTCCCAGTCCCCTGACCTAAACCCCATAGAAAACCTGTGGGATGAGCTGAAGAAGAGAGTCTACAAGCGTGGACCTCGGAATCTGAAGGATCTGGAGAGATTCTGTATGGAGGAATGGTCTCATATCCCTTGCCATGTGTTTTCCAACCTCATTACACATTATAGGAGAAGACTCGGAGCTGTTATCTTGCCAAAGGGAGGTTGCACAAAGTATTGAAAAATATTTGTTTTATGATAAGAATACATTTTTTCTTTCAATTATTTTACTTTAATCAAAGGTTCGATTTTTGTGAATATTTTGAATGAAAGACAAAGAGGATAAATAAAGAAAACATTTTCACAGCCCGTTTTGCTCATATTTACGAAGGGTGCCAATATGAGTGGAGGGCACTAAATCATCCTCTGGCCAAATATCACATCAGATGTGGAGGGTGGAAAAGGGCACACAGCCAGAAGACCTGTCACCAAATCAGCTAATTCAAAACAGGAGATGATCTCAATTAGTTGGGCCAGATAGACAACAGGAAACATAAAATAGAGAGAGAGTAGAGACTGCAGGGCGTGTGTGTGTGCTTCAGTTAGGCACTTTATGTGTTTGTGTTTGAGTGAGATAAAAAAATGTGTGTGTGTGTGTATCCCACCAGGCCCCAGCTTGATTTGGCCAGCTCTCCTGTTGACTGCTTTCAGTGTGCTTATTATTTGAGCTGTGAACAACAGAGACTTTAAACAGAAACAATAAACCAAGTAAAGCCATAAAGTTTGACTCAATACAATCTTGTCTTCTTTCTCTCTCTCCATCTTCAGTGCCCACTGCTGATAACCCCTGCCAATTATTTCTCTCCTTCTTTTCCTATCTTCCTCTCTCCTCCTCCCCCTCTCTTTCTCTCTCTTCATCCCCCTCTAAATTTCATAAGAAGTGAGCACTGAACAACAGAGATTGAGATAAGATGTGATTTATTCCGTTATCTTCTTTGTCAGAGAGACTTGTATTATAATGTTATGGAACCCTGCTACTCATTTGTGACAATGCCGTGACAATGCTGTGACAATGCTGTGAAAAGGCTCATAACACATTTTCACTGGATGCAAACTCACAGAATGTGTAATGCTAACACACAAAGTGTTGAAGAACAATTGCAAGTTGCAACAATATTGGTCGGCATAATTAGGGATGGGCATGAGTACTGTCAAAGCTTGATATTTAACCTGAGATAAAAAAAAATATATATATATACTGTAAAGCTATTTGGTAGAATATGCTTTGTGGTTGCCTGAAAGGGCAATTCAAATTTTGCCTTGAAGAAAACGTTAATTTGCTTCGACTCTAGTGTTCCATTTGTGCATGTGCATTTGTGGGACACAACTAAAAATAAACCAAGCCAAGCATCACACAAGTTATTCTCCCTAAATTCCCTTTCCCCTCTGTGTCTCATTCACTCAATTGCGTTCCACCACTCCCTCTACACACATGCGTGCTGAGTGCGCACACAAGCTCCTGTTAGGCCTACAGAAATAAATGCCTATAAAAATGTGTCTAATTGATGGGATACACAAGCTACATTCCTTGACAAGTGACAACAGAGTTACCACAAATTAAAAATGGACTGGTTGATTGATGTAGGAAAATATGTGTTCCAACAATGAGCTGGAGTTTTGGAATAATTTCATCTCGTCTATTTTCCGCTTAGGCTACTTTGCAAAATGCTAGTGCCATTTAGAATAGTTAGCCTAGGCTATAACCTCCCTAAACATAGACAGGTTTCACTCTGAAAATACACAACAACATTAGTTTGATAAAGAGCATATTTTCATCAGTATCATTAAGCATAGGCCAACTCACCAAACAGATCTCGTGGCCGTTATTCATCACCATGCTGTGTTCAATGTGTAATTGTTAATCCATTTAGAAAAGTCAAAAAAACAGGCACAATATATTTTATTGAATGCCTGTATATCTACAGATTTTGTGTTGAAAACCTTAAAGAAATGACCATTCAACCCGCCAAATTGAGCCCTGATTCAAATGATTACTCTTTGAGAATAACTGTTTCAGATGCGAGATACGCATCAATTCGCAGCAACTTTTTATTCAGTTATATTACATTATGTTGATTTTTTTACTGTAAAATAGGTGTTGATTGCGATAAGGGCTCGGGAAATAAGAGTGTCTTTTCTGCTACATTTTTCTAAGCAATGCTATGCCATTGTTTCTGACTAATGTTAGCCTACCTCAATAACATTTCAGAAGGCAAATAATTAGTAGGAAAACCTTTTGACATGATTGTGATGTCGCCAGTTTGACTTTAGATACAGTAGAACTTTAGCCAGCTAACTAAGATTGAGTGAACCACCGTCTTTTAGCTAGCTAACATTAGCATTGCTAGATATTTTTGACGACGTTTGATAGTAACAGTAATGGCAACATTGCCATCTCTCTGAAGTAAATTTGACAGCATCATAATATGGCAATGCTGTTTCCTACTATTTATTTAGTAATGTCATCGTATTTCCATGCCACTCTAAATTAGAGTATTGTAGATGAAACAGTCACCAGCCTCCGAGGTGCAACCCATGTCTAAGGCACAAATGAATATTGGATGCAGCTATGGTGGTACTTGCTAACTCATGTCTGACTACAACGTTGTACTAACTTGTAGCAACAAACTCAAACCAAGCCAGGGCCAGGGGAAATCATGTCACAGTTGATTGCACAGCGTCACCGGCCTAAATCTAATCCAATCTGGAGCCAATCTGTTCACCATTCTATTTCACTTCACATTTTATGATATCTGAAGCGAAATAGGAAGGTTGGTTCCACCAGAATAATCATAACCACCATTGACAATGTAATCAGTGCTCTGTATGTGTGTGTGTGTGTTTGTGTGTGACCAACCAGTGTCTTTAATGAGGGGCCAGGAGATGATCTACGCTGCTGTGCCCATCAATGGGGCTCTGGCAAAGACCTCACCTCCAGCCTCACCTCTTGCCTGCTCACCAACGGTTGTTGATGGAGAGAACTGAATTAGGTTTTATTACCTATCCTAACTGACATTGGTAATAGAACAGTGACTATGTGTGTATGCAGGCCCGGGGTGGGTAATCGGGAGAATCGGAAGAATTCCCGGTGGGCCGCTTCACTTTTGGGCCGGTCAAGGATTTTTTTTTTTACATTTGTCACGTTAGTTACATTAGGCTACACACGTTCCGCAATCTGCTCACCCTCAAGCACAGGATCTAGACACATTTTTCAATTACCATCCTCAGCAGCCCACAAAACATCACCTACTAGCTAAAGTTTTTCACAGCAGGCATGGCACCAACCGCAAGTGGTTGACATACAGTGAAAAAACACAGTCTCTGTATTGTTCTGTGTGTTTAGCATTTACACCTGCTGCAAGTGATAGTCCTTTCATAAAGGGAGGTATGAAAACATGGAAACATGTTCATCAGCGGAGAGAAGAGCATGAGAAAAGTAAGATCCACAGAGATAGTGCTGATGCTTACTTTCTGTTGGCTAAAAGGGCAGATATAAAAAGCCTTCTGGCAGACAAACAAACGTCTTTACATCATGAGCAGGCGAAGAAGAAGCGTCAGGTGATGGAACGCATAATAGATGTGATAAAAGTAATTGGCAAACGTGGACTTAGTTACAGAGGGGATAAAGCAGAGGCTGCTTATACACTAGAAGATACTGCAGTCAATCATGGCAACTTTCTAGAGTTGGTAATACTTTTGAGTCGTTATGATCTGAGCCTTCAACAGCACATTAGCATTGGTATTGAGCAAAGCAAGAAGCATCATGACACTGGTGCAGAAGGTAGAGGATCTCTTGTGACTCTGCTATCAAAGGACATTGTTGGGAAAGTTGTGGATGCTCTCAGCCAGGTCATAAAGGGCACAATTTCAGATGAGGTTAGAGAGGCGGGACTGTTTTCGGTTCAGATTGATACAACTCAAGATCTCACATCAAAGGACCAGTGTGCTATCATTGTCAGATATGTCACAGATGTAGTTCATGAGCGGTTGGTTGCTGTGGTGAACTGTGAAAAATCCACAGGTAAATATCTGACAAAGCTACTAAAGAACACATTAGACAAACTGGGCATTGACATTGGCATGTGTGTGGGCAACTCCACTGATGGTGCAGCAAATAAGCAGGGACCGTATAAAGGGTTCTCTGCATTCCTGTCTGAACAGTCTCAAATTCATGTCTGGTGTTATGCACATGTTTTAAATCTGGTACTGGCAGACACAACAGGCAGTGTCATAGAGAGTGCATCTCTCTTCTCACTACTTAATGATGTGGAAGTTTTCCTCAGGGAGTCTTATAAATGTATGCAGACTTGGGAAGAGACAAGAGAGGACAAACGTCACAGGAGACTGAGCCCAATAGGGGAAACCAGGTGGTGGGCTAAGGATCAAGCTCTCACTAAGGTCTTTGGGAGTTTTGGTAATCCCCAGGATGCATTGTTTGTTGACCTGCTGCTGACCCTAGCGAAAGAATTAATTGAAAATTTTCTGAAATATGAGATTATCCTCATTGCTCAAACTTTCCTTCGCATTTTCAACATACATCCCCCCTCTCCAAGTACCTACAGACACACGGAATGGATATTTTGTCAGCTCAGCGTCTGGTTGAGGGGACAAAGGATAACCTCAAAAAATATGTCAGGGACTTTGAGGGAGTGAAAGTGGCAGCTGATAAGTTTGTGAGTTGGGCCAATGAAAAGCTGGAAGAGATGGACAACTATGAACTAGTTGTGCAGACTGCACTTCCAGAGAAGCGTGTCCGAAAAATGAAAAGAATGCCAGGAGAGCTTTTAGATGATGAACCAGTAGCCTCCTCTGATGCTGCCTTTGAGGTGAATGTCCATAATGTTATTCTGGACACTGTGGCAGGTAGCATAGATAAGAGGTTTTCAGCAAATGCAAAACTTGCCTCAGATTTTGCTTGTCTTGAACCTAAAAACTTTCCTGAAATTAAGATAAATGGGCTCCCTAACTCAGCACTCCAGGAAATCAGCAAATGTCTGCTTAGGTTTGATGACAGAGCTACTGTTAGCACATTACAAACTGAGCTTTCTAGCCTGGCATACCAGTGGGACAGACTGAAACAGTCCTCTCTTGAAGGTTATACTGTCAGGACATCTAATGAGGTGACACAGGAAGGTCAGGACGATAGTGGTGGAGTGCCATATATGGAAGAACCAGAGATGGAACTTGAAAGCAGGACCTGTTCCTCCTGCAAAAACTGTGCCATTTGTGTCCATTTAATACTCTCACAGTATAACCTCCTCACAGATGCTTATCATGTAATTGGGTTAGCATATAAGTTTCTGTTGACTTTGTCCATCACACAGGTTGCATGTGAGAGAAGCTTCTCAAACCCTGGCAACCGGTCGCTCCACCATCGTACGCCCTCGGGAGCGAGAGCCGAATCCCACTGGGACCAGGGACAGGAGGAGCACTCAACGGAGCTGGTGGAGGAACTGGTGGAGGTGTGGGTGGTCCCACCTATCCCCAACGCTCCATCGTCACCAGCACTCTATCCATGGCTGTACCCAGACGCTGCAGCATGTCCTCATGCTGTTGTTACACGCTCCTCCACTTGGGCAGGAGCGCTGGCCTCACCTGCTGCTTCCATAATCGGGGTCGGTGATTACTACACAGACAAAAACTGTGTAGTGGATCGGTGGTGGCTAGTACTCGGGTGACGTAGACCTTCTTCGGCCCCCCGCCCCAGGGGAGGGAGCAACTTCGGCCGAAGTCGTGACAGTAAAGGATTGTTTATTCTACATAAACCTGTTACTACATTTGAAAGTTATCAAAACACTTAGTTTAGAATATCTACATAAATTCAACAATTTCAATCTTCTAATCTGTAGGATACTGAGCTATTCAAAGCTTCCTCCAGCATCTCCACATACTGCCTGTGGTTATTGAACTCAACCTGCAGGAGGTTGGTTTGTTGTGATTGAGTGGTCGGTTCTGACGGATGGGTGTGTCTTGGTGGTGGCGAGGGCACACCCAAGAAATACCCACATCGAACCACACCCCCAAACAAACTCAGATCTGTCTTGCGGGCCAGGAGTAAGCCAAAAAAACTAGGCCAAATCAGTGGGTGCAGTTCCTTTTAAGCCACCCACAAAGGAACAACATCACCATCACCATCTAACAAACAAGTCAAAAAGCAACACTAGTAGGGACTCCGAGGGTTATATAGGTTATATACTGTACCTGTGTGCTAGTGTTGGGGGCACAGTCGTAAGAGATGCCCATCAGTTGACTCATGCACTTTGACATTGATTGTGGCAAGAGAGGTGTCAGGCTCTGGCCATAGAGAAGCTTTGCTTCTCTATATTTCTATGGTCAGAGTCTGGCAGATCTATTATTTCTACGTCTGTGTGGTGTTGTGTGTGGGATCCCTAATTAGAGGCAGCTGCTAGGCATTACCTCTAATTAGGGATCTTACTTATATGTCTGTGTTCCACTCCGTTGGCGTGGTTCATTGTTGTGTATTGTCTCGTGTCGTGCTACGTGTGTTATCATCATTATTATTAGTTGTTATATTTGTATAGTTCGCCAGTTCAATTAATAAACATGTCGAACTATGGATACGCTGCGCCTTGGTCTCTCTACACACCCGAACGTGACAGAATGAACCACCACCCGACCAAGCAGCGAAAATCTGGAGAAAAGGAGAAGAGAGGAAAACGGCGTAATCGTAGAAACGGAGCCCGTAGTCAACCCCAGGAAAATTTTTGGGGGGGGCTATGGGGGTGGTCTGGTAATGAAGAGGACGCACCAGTACCACTTTCCATGTGGGATACACTGTGCCCGACATATAAATGGGGGGCGCAAAGTGAAGAAGAGGAGGATTATTTGGAGAGCCATTTTGGAGATGTTCTGGAGGAAATGTGGGAGATAGCGGAGGAGGTTGAACGGGAAATGTCGGAGTGGAATAATCTGTGTCCAGTCGCCTACTCCACTCCCATGAAAGAGCAGTCCGCTTTACCGGTGCCCAGTCGGGGTCCGGCCGTCTGCTCTACTCCAGTGCCAGAGCAGTCCGCTCCACCGGTGCCCAGTCTGGGTCCGGCCGTCTGCTACACTCCAGTGCGCCTCTCCAGTCCGGTACGTCATGTGCCTGCTCCTCGCACTCGCCCTGAGGTGCGTGTCACCAGTCCGGTGCCATCAGTGCCGACTCCACGCACCAGGCCTCCAATGCGCCTCTCCAGTCCGGTACGTCATGTGCCTGCTCCTCGCACTCGCCCTGAGGTGCGTGTCACCAGTCCGGTGCCATCCGTGCCGACTCCACGCACCAGGCCTCCAGTGCGCCTCTCCAGTCCGGTACGTCATGTGCCTGCTCCTCGCACTCGCCCTGAGGTGCGTGTTATTAGTCCTGTGCCACATGTGCCGACTCCACGCACCAGGCTTCCAGTGTGCGTCTCCAGTCAGGTACGTCCTGTGCCTACTCCCCGCACTAGCCCTGAGGTGCGTGTTATTAGTCCTGTGCCACATGGTGCCGACTCCACGCACCAGGCTTCCAGTGCGCGTCTCCAGTCAGGTACGTCCTGTGCCTGCTCCCCGCACTCGCCCTGAGGTGCGTGTTAGTAGTCCAGTGCCACCAGTGCCGACTCCACGCATCAGGCTTCCAGTGCGCGTCTCTAGTCCGGTACGTCCCGTGCCGACTCCCCGCACTCGACCTCCAGTGCGTGTGCCCAGCCAGGTTCCTCCAGTGCCGGCTCCACGCACCAGGCCTCCAGTGCGCCTCTCCAGTCCGGTACGTCCCGTGCCGACTCCCCGCACTCGACCTCCAGTGCGTGACGCTCGACAGCCCGGAGCCTCCCGTGATAATTATATGGCCGGAGTCGCCTGCCACACCGGTGCTCAGTCCTGGCCCGGTTATTTGCCCCGCTCCATGGCCTGAACTTGTTCCCCCACCATTGTTATTTAAAGGACCGGTGGGTTGCCCCTTTACATGGCCGGAGTCGCCTGCCACACCGGTGCTCAGTCCTGGCCCGGTTATTTGCCCCGCTCCATGGCCTGAACCTTTTCCCCCACCATTGTTGTTTCCAGGACCGGTGGGTTGCCCCTTTACATGGCCGGAGTCGCCTGCCACACCGGTGCCCAGTCCTGGCCCGGTTATTTGCCCCTCTCCATGGCCTGAGCCTTTTGCCCCACCATGGTCATTTCCAGGACCAGTGGGTTGCCCCTTTAAATGGCCTGAGTCGCCAGCCACACCAGGGCCTAGTCCGGGCCCAGTAGAAATAGGGAGGAAGATATCTACTTCGCCGGGGCCGGAACCGCCACCTGCGATAGATTGTGTGATGTTTTTTCCTCCCTGACCCTTCCCTCATGTTTTTGTGTTTGTTTTCTTGCGGCCGGGAGTCCGCGCCTTTGGGGGGGGGGGTACTGTCAGGCTCTGGCCATAGAGAAGCTTTGCTTCTCTATATTTCTATGGTCAGAGTCTGGCAGATCTATTATTTCTACGTCTGTGTGGTGTTGTGTGTGGGATCCCTAATTAGAGGCAGCTGCTAGGCATTACCTCTAATTAGGGATCTTACTTATATGTCTGTGTTCCACTCCGTTGGCGTGGTTCATTGTTGTGTATTGTCTCGTGTCGTGCTACGTGTGTTATCATCATTATTATTAGTTGTTATATTTGTATAGTTCGCCAGTTCAATTAATAAACATGTCGAACTATGGATACGCTGCGCCTTGGTCTCTCTACACACCCGAACGTGACAAGAGGCCTGTAGACATTACCCTGGGGTTCTTAGAGACTGAATTTGGTGGGATGACCTGTCCCAGGTAGATTGCCAGTGGGCTGGAATTTTCTCTATTTGTAGATGAGCCGTCAGATAGTGGAATGATGTACATCGAATTGCTTGGAAATAGATTTTAACCCCTCCCAGACTCATGGGCATCAATAATCTTTCTTCTGAGGGTAGGTCTTTTGATCTTGGCATGATGTTTTAACACACACCCATATGGTTAAGACCAAACCAGACAAAGTTTCTAATCTTTATGGAAGGCTGTTTCTAATCATTTACACCTGTTTTGGTGCACCTGGTCCTAATGTTAGCCATTTTAGGTGATGGTAACGGTAGGGGTGTACTAACTTTTTCGGCATAAGGAAAATGCATTTTGGTTTATTTTCAAAGTAATTTTATTTTGTGTGATTTGTTAAATTGGGTTACCTTTATCAATGAATGTGGTGGGAATTTAGCTCAAATATCCATGTGTCCAAATATGTAAAAATAGAAACACTTTCCTGGGGGTGTACTTACTTTTTCACATGACTGTACAGTCCTGAATTAATGAGTGCTGAATGAATAAGTCCTGAGTGAATGAGTGATTACAAATCAGAAAGTTACTCACGGATGGATGGATGCCTAATTGTTTAACTAGGTCCTAACACCCCAACAGTTCCAGGTCTATGTTGCCAACGGCACGGCACCCAGATGAGGCATTAAAGAGTCTAATAGCCGCCGGCAGGAAGGACCTCCTATAGCGCTCTCTGGCACACCGTGGTGGGATCAGTCTGTGATTTATATTGACATCATAAAAAGTGGTACTATTAACTGCACTTTTCCCTAACCTTAAAAATGAACTATATTAAGTTCACATAAAAACAAGGTGGACTGGGGACGGGGACAGCCAGGAGTCATCAGACATGGTCCTGAGACATGGTCCTAGGGCGGGGAGAGAGAGATAGAGAGAGAGAGAGAGAGAGAGAGAGAGAGAGAGATGGGAGAATTGGACGGAGCATACTTAAGTTCACCCAGGACACCAGATAAGACAGGAGCACTATAAACTGAATAGGGTGTCATTTGGGGACACAAGGTATTTTTGAAGTTAGTTTTTTTTTTTTTATAGTACAGGATAATATTGTATGGTACAAAAACACATTGATAATCATGAACCACAGATAGGCTACATAGAAAAAAGGAGAATCAGACTAAAGGAAAAATAAAAGAATGAGAGAGCGAGGCAGAGTTGAGGAGGAATGTAACAGCGGGAGTGATTCATCCAGCACTACTTCCCCTGGCCTCTCTAAATAAGGACACACATGGACAAATCACCTCCTCACAGAAATAGACACAACTTGCCTAGGCTTGGCTCCCTCCATCTCTCCATCTTTCCATCTCTCCTCACCATCTCTCCTCTCCATCTCTCCTTCCAGCCAACAGACGCCACACCTCACTAGTGAGATTGGGAGCGGCTGTTAATGGGAATGGCAACAGAGCTGGAGTGGGATGGAGTGTGGGATGGAGATGGTCCTGGAGATGAGATGGGGGTAGGGACAGGCTGGGTTCTGATTGAAGGACTGCCATCAGCATGCCAAGGAGAGCAATAAAGATTGTGTGTGTGTGTGTGTGTAGCCCAAATTACATTTCTACTCTTCCGCCTGAAGGATGAAGGACTTTCAAATGCACTTAGTGATGGAGTTATGGAGGTCATGACTGGTGAGTAGAGGCTGTCTGTTTCTGCTTCCTCCTCTGTGATTGGACCCGCAGGAAGGAGGACTACGCCAAATATCTGCAGCACTGATAACTAAAGAAATCTGTCATTAATTTTTACGTTTTGCCAAGGAGATCTTAGAAGTACAATTTTACATCTAACTAAAGATGTTTGGTGCAGTATTTCCTTCATCTCTCGTTGAATGACAACAAAGACTTTATTGAAGAATCCCTAATGTTGACCAATCAAAGACAAAGGGCATAGGCTTCAGCTACCGACTTTGGCTTGACTCACGAAAATGTTTTGTGTGCACAAAATAAACAAAAACGTCACACAATGTCGTGCTAATATATGCTCGAACTCTTCCGAACTGTTTAGTCTGGGAAGCATGCGGATGCCTTAAGGCAGCCAAACTGCCAGTGGTGGTATTTCCGGGTTGTCTTTTTGGCAGTCTCTGTTTCTGGATGGTGTCCAATCAGTGTCTCTGTGTGTCTGTGTGTGTGTGTACCTGAGCCAGTATATGTAGGTGACAGAATGTGTAGGCCACTCTCAGGTTGTGACAGACGAGAACCAGGGTAATGAGAGCATAGACCACGATGCTCTGAGGCACACATACACTGTATGACCAAAAGTATGTGGACACCTGCTCGTCGAACATCTCATTCCAAAATCATGGGCATTTATATGGAGTTTGTTCCCCCTTTACTGCTATAACAGCCTCCACTCTTCTGGGAAGGCTTTCCACTAGATGTTGGAACATTGCTGCAGGGACTTGCTTCCATTCAGCCACAAAAGCATTAGTGAGGTTGGGCACTGATGTTGGGCAATTAGGCCTGGCTCGCAGTTGGCGTTCCAATTAATCCCAAAGGTTTTCGATGGGGTTGAGATCAAGGCTCTGTGCAGGCCAGTCAAGTTCTTCCACACCAATCTCGACAAACCATTTCTGTATGGAACTCGCTCCTGTCATGCTGAAACAGGAATGGGCCTTCCCCAAACTGTTGCCACAAAGTTGGAAGCATAGCATCGTCTAGGATGTTATTGTATGCTGTAGCGTTAATATTTCCCTTCACTGGAACTAAGGGGCCTAGCCCGAACCATGAAAAACAGCCCCAGACCATTATTCCTCCTCCAACCAACTTTATAGTTGGCATTATGCATTGGAGCAGGTAGCGTTCTCCTGGCATCTGCCATACCCAGATTCGTCCATCGAACTGCCAGATGGTGAAGCGTGATTCATCACTCCAGAGAACGCGTTTCCACTGCTCGAGAGTCCAATGGCGGCGAGCTTTACACCACTCCAGCTGACGCTTGGCATTGCGCATGGTTATCTTAGGCTTGTGTGGCTGCTCGGCCATGGAAACCCACAAGCTCCCGACAAACTGATTTTTATATGCTTCAGCACTCTGCGGTCCCGTTCTGTGAGCTTGTGTGGCCTACCACTTTACGACTGGGACGTTGTTGCTCCTAGACGTTTCCACTTCACAATAACAGCAGTTACATTTGACCAGGGCAGCTCTAGCAGAATAAATTAAATTCTAGGGTGGTGCCACGTTGAAAGTCACTGAGCTCTTCAGAAAGGCCATTCTACTGCCAATGTTTGTCTATGGAGATTGCATGGCCGTGTGCTCGATTTTATACACGTGTCAGCAACGAGTGTGGCTGAAATAGCCGAATCCACTAATTTGAATGGATGTCCACATACTTTTGTATACTGTATATAGTGTACATACACCAGAACTGCACTCCACGCACATGCACACCTACAAATCTTCTGATCAAAAGTGTTTGTGTATGTGTGTGGACATACAGTACATGATGTCACAGTTAGTTTAACATATAGATGCATTTTTAAACCAGTCTATTCAACTAAGGTCAACCTATGGCTCCTAGGCAGGGCTCCAGACTAATATTTTTCCCTTGTGGCACTGGTGCCACTAACTTTTTTAGTTGGTGGCACCAGCCCATGATCTGGTGACACCCCCCCAAAAAACACTATCTGCAGTGTCACACAATAGAATACATTTAACAATAGATCTTATGAAGTAATTACAAAGTCATTCACAATGCTTTATTATGAACTATAATAGACTACTGAGATTCAATACATAGGTTGATACATCTAACATCTCCAAGCAGGAATGCATGATTCCATTTTTTTTTTAATGCAACCTAATCCAGGGATTGTCATGAATTTGGGGTCGACAATTAGGCTTTAAAAAAATATTTTACTGTTAAAATAGGGCTCCAGAATTTTTTGAATTTGCCTTCATCTTTAACTATGTAAGTTCAGTCCAAGAATTACTTACAATATTGCACGTGATATGATATAACAACTGTACATGAATATGTATATACAGACCTGAATGAATAAATAAGTCCTGAGTGAATGAGTGATTACAGGTCAGAGTTACTCACGGATGGATACATAATTGTTAAACTGGGTCCTAACACCCCAACAGTTCCAGGTCTATGTTAATGACGGCATGGCACCCCGGTGAGGCATTAAATAGTCTAATAGCCGCTGGCAGGTAGGACCTCCTGTAGCGCTCTCTAGGACACCGTGGTGGGATCAGTCTGTGACTGAAGGTGCTCCTCTGCGTCATAACCATGGCATGCAGAGGGTGGGTGACATTGTCCATGATGGCCAGCAGTTTGGCCAGGATCCGTCTCTCCGCCACCTCCTCTAGAGTGTCAAGGCTAATCCCCAGAACAGAGCTAGCCTTCCTGATCAGCTTATTTCACCGACCTTTATGTTGGCGAACCAGCACACCATTGCAAAAAAGATGGTACTGGCCACCACAGACTGGTAGAAGGTATGCAGTAGTTTACTGCACACGTTGAAGGACCTGAGCCTCCTCAGAAAGTAGAGTCGGACCTGGCCCTTTTTGTACAGAGCCCTGGTGTTACCAGCCCATTCCAGCCTGTTGTCCATATGGACTCTCAGGAACTTGTATGACCCAACCATTTCCACATCCATCCCCTGTATAGGGACTGCAGTCAGTTGGGCCTTGGTTCTTCTGAAGTCCACCACCATCTCCTTTGTTTTGCTGATGTTGAGCTGAAGGTGGTTATGCTCACACCACATCACAAAGTCATTGATTGTGCTCCTGTACTCCACCTCTTGCCCACCCCTGATGCACCCTACAATTGCGGAGTCATCCGAGAAGTTCTGTAGGTGGCATGTTTTGAGGTGTAGAGGGTGAAAAGGAAGGGGGACAGGACCGTTCCCTGAGGGGCCCCTGTGTTGCACACTGCCCGTTCTAACACACAGCTCTGTAGTCACACAAATTGTGGCCTACCGGTCAGGTAGTCCGTGACCCAGGAGACTAAGGGTGCTTCCACTTTCATCCTATTCATCTTCTCACCCAGTAGCAGGGGCTGAATGGTGTTGAAGGCACTGGAGAAGTAAAAAAAACATAACCCTCACAGTGCAACCTGCGATGTCCAGGTGAGAGTAGGCCTGCTGCAGAAGGTAGATGATTGCATCATCCACCCCGATGTTGCGCTGATATGCAAACTGCAGGGGGTCCAGTGATGTACACACCAGGGGTCTGAGGTGAGCGAGGACTAACCTTTCCAGGGTCTTCATGATGTGGGATGTTAGCGCTACAGGTCTGAAGTCATTCAGGACAGTGGGGCACGCCTTCTTGGGCACTGGGACCAGGCAGGATGTTTTCCAAAGCACAGGGACCCTTTCCAGGCTCAGGCTAAGGTTGAAGCGTCGCTGGAGTATTCCACACAGTTGGTCAGCACAGACGCTAGGCACTCTTGGGCTGATGCCATCAGGGCCTGCCGCTTTCCACTGATGTAGTCTCTCCAGCTCTCTCTTTACTTGGTTGGTGGTGAAAGCCAGCCCAGGTGGGGAGGTTGGGGGAAGGGGGGTGTTGAGGATCAGTCCAGAGGTGGGGGGAAGGGAGGTGTTGCAGATCAGTCCAGAGGGAGCGGGGGAGGAGGTAAGGAGTGGGTCGCTGATTGTCTCAACAGAGGTGTTGTGTGCAAAGTGGGGGTGGGACAGCCTGGAGCTGGAGGGGAGGTCGACAGGGCCAGTATCGAACTTGTTAAAAAATTGGTTCTGCTCATTGGCTCTGTCCTGGGTCCCCTCCGTCTGCCCACTGTTTGACTTTTTGAAGCCAGTGATATTTCTCATACCCTTCCACACCTCTCTCACCTGACTTTGCCTCAGCTTGTCCTCCATCTTCTCCTTATACACTCTCTTCCCCTCAGCAATCCGCAACTTCAGCTCCCTCTTGACACATTTCAGGCTAACGGCTAACAGCATGTCCGGGCTACAAAACTGTTCCTTAACAGTAATATGTCTCAGATTACGCCATCTGTTGTTAACTTCACCTCCCGAGGAAGTGGAAACTCAAAACACATTAGCTAGACATTAACTCTGAATGTAATACCTACTGCTATTAGCCATGTATTAATCTAACAGTAAATGTAATGTCATAAATTAACTTTGCAATGAGGCCTAGTGACTCGCAATGGCTGATTCGCAATTTTGCACCCTCAGTATTTTAAAGCCATATCAGATATTTTGATTATAAAACACTGTGCTTTTAGCTCATTAATGATCGTTGAGAAATAGAACTAAAAACGATTGGCTTATTCTCACTAAATAGAGTTATCGGAAAGAAATTCCAATGTACATAATATGTACATACACTTTCAATTGACATTAGCGACGGGAATGTCACGAGCTGAGAGAGGGTTCGGTTAACTTTCTTGCTTCTCAGCTCAAAAGTACCGTAAATGTCACAGTAGCCACTAGTCAGGAGGCTAAGCATCCGCAAACTATTCATCTAGCTACTAGCTAACATTAAGCAAGCAACTCTTCTTATATCTACCATATTACACTCTTAATTATTGCAACAAAATCATATTACACTCTTAAATAACGCAACAATTCACAAGCATGTGCGTACAATTAAAGGGTTTATTTTCCAGTCTGCACATTCATTACATTTTAGCTTCAAGAAAAAAGCATATACTTACTGCTGACGTTAGCTAAAGCTAACAACGTCTTCATCAAGTAACGTTAGCCTATCAAAAAGGAACAATTACCACTATAATATGAATATAAAAGTACAGGCCTACCTACCAAATTTTACAACAAACCATCCTTCATTTTTATCAATATCAAGCAAACCATTAGGCTACATTCCCGCGCACCCAAAAATAAAATACACATAGATCATACATATATGTTATGTTTTCATTTGTAGCATTTTGTGGCGATTACCATCTATCCACGTTGCAGAGATCAGCACAGCAGCACTGCCGGCAAACGTGTGGCGAGCTGGTATTTGCCCTAGCACTATTTAATTTGATTTAATACAATTTTTTGACACAGCGTTGAAAAGAAGGACAAATTACTGTTGTTAAGACTTATTCGCCTCACGATTTGTCTGACAGGACAAACATGCAACATGCAACAATTTCACTGTTTCAGTTGACATCAGTCAACTGAAATTAATTCATTAGGCCCTAAACCAGATGACGCTGGGCCAATTGTGCGTCACCTCATGGGTCTCTCAGTCGCGACACAGCCGGGTATCGAACAAGGATCTGTAGTAGACCACTGCGCCACTCGGGAGGCCCCAGGAACTATAGTTTTAATATATTATCATTCACAATGGCTGTTATAAAAAAACATTCCTACATTTCCGTGCAGCAGGCCAGGTATTTCTATGAATATAACCAAATGACAGGGATTAACTGTACATTTACTACTGGTAACATATTTAATGGGGAATTTATAAAAAATATATATAAAAGGGAAACAATTCACACAATGAAACAATGAATGTGCATGAATTGGCGGGAGACAGCTGAGCCATTCTGGAGATAGGCTCACACACTCCTCCCCTTCTTCTTGTATCAACATTTAACATTATACTAAAGACACATTATCTTCACACATATTTCAGATGCTTTTCACTGACAGCCGCAACTCAATAATCAGCTAGGCCTATTGCCACATGCTCTGCCCAAATTGCGGGCTTCCCAAATAGGCATAGGCTGTTAGATTGGGATTTGAAACAATCCACAGCTATTCTCAATTCCTCTGTTCAAGTATTTCAAATTATTTAATTTATTTTATATAGACAGGAGTAATTATATAATTTTGGCAAGTTTATTTCCATTCACTTCCCTATTGGACCCACCGCTATGCCATTTCTCTCCTGTTCTATAGTTTTTTTTACCGGTGGAGCGGACTAATCCGGAACTGGAGCAGGTCTGACGACTGGTCCCAGACTGGGCACAGGTGGAGCGGACTGCTCCGGCACTGGAGCGGGGCTGGCGACCGGTCCCAGACTGGGCACCGGTGGAGCAGACTGCTCCGGCCCTGGAGCAAGGTTGAGGACCGGTCCCGGACTAGGCACCGGTGGAGCGGACTGCTCTGGCACTGGAGCTGGGCTGACAACTGGCATTGGAGCTACCGTGCTAGGAACGGGCACTGGCGCCACCGGGCTAGAAACCGGTACTAGTGCTACCAAGCTGGGGACACGAACTGGAGCTATGGTGCTAGGTACCGGCACTGGAGATACTGGGCTAGGAACCGGCACTAGCGCTACCACGCTGGGGACACCCACTGATGCCACCGGGCTAGGAACCGGTACTGGCGCTACCGAGCTGGGAACACACACTGGAGCTACTGGGCTAGGAACCGGCACTGGCGCCACCGGGCTAGGAACCGGTACAGGTGCTACCGAGCTGGGAAGGCACACCGGAGGTCTGGTGCGTGGGGCCGGCACTGGAGGCACGGAGGTTGGCTGTGGGGAGCTGGCACAGGGCTTACCGGGCTGGGGAGGCACACCTGAGGTCTGGTGCGTGGGGCCAGCACTGGAGGCACTGGGCAGGGTGCACGCACTGGAGGTCGGGTGTGGGGAGCTGGCACAGGGCTTACCGGGCTGGGGAGGCACACTTGAGGTCTGGTGCGTGGGCCGGCACTGGAGGCACCGGGCTGGGCACACACACTGGAGGTCTGTTGCGTGGAGCCAGCACAGGGCTTACCGGGCTGGACGTTGGGTGTGGAGAGCCGGCACTGGAGACATCGAACGGGACATATACCTATGATACCAGTTGCTGTAGGCTGTCCCTGGACAACCTGGGCTAGTGCTGCGCATTGGAGGTCTGGTGTGGGAAGCGGACACAGGACGTACCGGATTCAAGGTGGGAACTGGAGGTCCAGCGAGGGAGGCTGGTATTCTGTGACCCGGACTGGGGATGCACACTTCGGGCACCATACCCTCCAGCTCCGCCTTGTCACCTTCGTCCTCCTCCCAATGCTGCCGGCATTGCTCCACTGTTCCCAAGAACATCTCCCTTAGAAAAATAACAACCCATATGACATTTCCTCCACTTTCTTATGTTAGAAATATTGTTCCAGTGTTAACAAAGGACATCCCTTTCGCCAATACTGGAGGGGAAGAGAGAGAGCCCTCTTCTACTTAAATTTACGACAGGGCATGAGCTGTCAACCAGACCCTTTGCAGGTGGGAGGGGATCTAGTTGAAGCTCCCCCTGCAAACCTGATCTTCTCATTTGGATCACACCAGGACAGTCATGACACCATGCAGCCTCTGACAAACAGCGCACAGCATACTCTCCTCACAAGCCAACCACAATGCCTAACACAGTGGACACAACACATCATGGGTGTGTTATTGCGGTAAATTGATGTGATGAGGATAAATAGAACGATATGTTTATAACATTAATGTGCACCACATTTTTTATTTTATTATACAACCTTTTTGGTCACTGTACCGCCAACTGAATGTTGCTCTGCCCGGAGTACTAATGAAGTATCCCCTCATGTGCATTTTACCAGTAAGTCTATGGTCTCATGAGTCTTATCAAGTACCCCCTGTGGATACCACTGGGTTAGACCAGTCCAAAGACTACTACAAAATCCACACCTCAGAATAATGGCTGGAATTGAGTGAATAGAATGGTATCAAACACGTGTTTGAAGTGATTAACACCATCCCATTTATTCCGTTCCTGCCATTACTATGAACTCATCCTCTAATTTAAAGAGCCCCTAGCCACCACTGCAGAAACTGAAGTGAACACTGAAGGTACTCTAAGGATGGAATTTAATGGGGCCATTTATTAGGACATGCCTGGGTCTGATAAATGTGCTTTATGTGTCAGGCCTCTTTGTGTCTCTTTCTCTCGCTCTCTCTCTCTCTTTAGTTTAGATGTAGGGGCATACAGGGCAGTCATAGTGTATACCTGACACTAGGACAGTCTCGGTCCATCTTCCGAAAACATCTGAAACCCCTACCTCTTCAAAGAGTATCTCAAACAAGACATATCCTCCACCCCATAAAAAAAGAAAAGCTTGCACTTGTCTTTTCCTACTAACACTGACTTTGCTGATAACTTGTATTTACTTACTATGACTGTGATATGTGGTTGTCCCACCTAGCTATCTTAAGATGAATGAACTGTAAGTTGCTCTGGATATGACTATCTGCTAAATGACACCACATGAGATTGAATGCACAGTAAATTATTATCATTATTATTACGGAGGATTCATAGGGTAGGTACAGTGTAGTGAGTGTAGGTGAGTGTACTGTAGGCACTTGGTAGGGCACTAGTGAGGTAGTAGGGTAGGTAGATGGGTGTACTGTACACTCTCACATGCTGACCAGACCGCACGTGCGCCATCGTGCACAAGTTGATTTTGTCCCCCCACACCAGACGTGATCAGGACACGCAGATTGAAATATAAAATATCCTAAAAACCTATGAGAATATGAAACGTGGGTATATGCTCCTAAAAATCAATGAGGAGATGGGAGAGGCAGGACTTGCAGCTCGTTGAGTGTCACAAATAGAACCAAGTTCTATTTTAGCGCCTGGCAATGCAGACACTCGTTGATGGGCATGAGTAGTGTAGGTGTAATGATTGAATAACATGTACAGTGGGGAGAACAAGTATTTGATACACTGCCGATTTTGCAGGTTTTCCTACTTACAAAGCATGTAGAAGTCTGTAATTTTTATCATAGGTACTCTTCAACTGTGAGTGACGGAATCTAAAACAAAAATCCAGAAAATCACATTGTGTGATTTTTAAGTAATTAATTTGCATTTTATTGCATGACATAAGTATTTGATACATCAGAAAAGCAGAACTTAATATTTGGTACAGAAACCTTTGTTTGCAATTACAGAGATCATACGTTTCCTGTAGTTCTTGACCAGGTTTGCACACACTGCAGCAGGGATTTTGTCCCACTCCTCCATCCAGATCCTTCAGGTTTCGGGGCTGTCGCTGGGCAATACGGACTTTCAGCTCCCTCCAAAGATTTTCTATTGGGTTCAGGTCTGAAGACTGGCTAGGCCACTCCAGGACCTTGAGATGCTTCTTACGGAGCCACTCCTTAGTTGCCCTGGCTGTGTGTTTCGGGTTGTTGTCATGCTGGAAGACCCAGCCACGACCCATCTTCAATGCTCTTACTGAGGGAAGGAGGTTGTTGGCCAAGATCTCGCGATACATGGCCCCATCCATCCTCCCCTCAATACGGTGCAGTCGTCCTGTCCCCTTTTCAGAAAAGCATCCCCAAAGAATGATGTTTCCACCTCAATGCTTCACGTTTGGGATGGTGTTCTTGGGGTTGTACTCATCCTTCTTCTTCCTCCAAACACGACGAGTGGAGTTTAGACCAAAAAGCTCTATTTTTGTCTCATCAGACCACATGACCTTCTCCCATTCCTCCTCTGGATCATCCAGATGGTCATTGGCAAACTTCAGACGGGCCTGGACATGCGCTGGCTTGAGCAGGGGACCTTGCGTGCTCTGCAGGATTTTAATCCATGACGGCGTAGTGTGTTACTAATGGTTTTCTTTGAGACTGTGGTCCCAGCTCTCTTCAGGTCATTGACCAGGTTCTGCCGTGTAGTTCTGGGCTGATCCCTCACCTCCTCATGATCATTGATGCCCCACGAAGTGAAATCTTGCATGGTGCCCCAGACCCAGGGAGATTGACCATCATCTTGAACTTCTTCCATTTTCTAATAATTGCGCCAAATGTTGTTGCCTTCTCACCAAGCTGCTTGCCTATTGTCCTGTAGCCCATCCCAGCCTTGTGCAGGTCTACAATTTTATCCCTGATGTCCTTACACAGCTCTCTGGTCTTGGCCATTGTGGAGAGGTTGGAGTCTGTTTGATTGAGTGTGTGGACAGGTGTCTTTTATACAGGTAACGAGTTCAAACAGGTGCAGTTAATACAGGTAATGAGTGGAGAACAGGAGAGCTTCTTAAAGAAAAATGAACAGGTCTGTGAGAGCCGGAATTCTTCCTGTTGGTAGGTGATCAAATACTTATGGCAAATTAATTATTTAAAAATCATACAATGTGATTTACTGGATTTTTTTTCTGGAAATTACAGACCTCTACATGCTTTGTAAGTAGGAAAACCTGCAAAATCGGCAGTGTATCAAATACTTGTTCTCCACACTGTATGCCGATAGTGGACAACCTGTCCTGTTTCAGTATTAGTGAAATCAGACCTTCTTGTTGAATATCTGATAATCTACCATTTTTATAGGAGTGGTTAAAACATGCTAATAACGGTCCTTTGAGTACATCAAAAAAGGTTTGATATACCTCAACTGATATGCCATTCAGCCCTGGAATTTTCCCGGACTTAAAGGCTTTAATTGCATCAAGAAGGTCCTCCTCTGTAACTTGGCCTTCACATGAGTCTTTCTGTACAGCTGAAAATGTTACATTATTAATAGAAAACAATCCTTACAATTAACTTGGGTTAGTGGAGATGAAGGAGACAAAGTAAAACATATGTTTAAAGTACTTCCTCTCTCAAAATATTGTTTGAGAGTTTCAGTAAATTATTTTTGGTAGCATTTCTATGTTGATAAAAGATTTTACAATTATTTGGGGCGTTCTTTATTTCTAGAATATATTTCACTTGATCTTTCTTGAATAAGTTCCTCCAGTTGTTTTTGTTTTCCACTAACTTATTCTGTGCCTCTATGGTACAGTTTTATTGCTATCTATCTGTACTGTTGGACCCTCTATTTCCTTTGTTAATATGAACTCTTTTGACCTAAATTGCTTTTGTTTTAAAGACGAGTGTTGAATTGCATGGTCTCTAAAGGCACATTTAAAAGTGTCCCATACAATAAGAGGATCTGCTGTACCTATGTTATGTCTGAAAAAGTCATTTATAAATTATTCAGTCCTGGTTAAAAACAAGTTGTCATCCAATAGGCTTTGATTCAATTTCCAACATCCTCGCCCTCGTGGAAATTCTATAAGAGTAATGTATATGCCAATTATTTTAATGTTCGACCACATTCTGTCCCCTATCAACACTTGTAATTGACCATGAATTAATATAAACACAATTTGCATCTCCTGGCTTCCACACATACCAAGACACTGATGCAGACCTTTGGAACATCTACACTTTAAAAAGTCTAATAAATCCATGTAATATAGCCTACACCTTCACAATTAATCCATTATTTATTTTAGACAGGTCTAAAGAAACATGATATGAAGAAAATGCAGTCTATTTCAGAAGAACAGAATAGCATACTATGAGTTGTCCCTATGTTAGGTCCTCATCTGGCTATGCCATATGGCTGTGGGCTACACTAGTCCATTTAGCAGACAAGATTTGCTTAGAATTCCGTGGCATGATTTTATAGCATGAAGAATACAATTGAACAAATCTGAATAAAATAAAAAATATAATTTCTCCAAACGATTTGAGGGAGTTCGAACATGCGGCTATTCTGTGTTGAGCGGTTAACAAAGAAATATATACTCCTATATGCTTAATTTAGAGTTATGAATGTAATGTAAGTTGTTCTACAAACGTTGGGCTATATGTTTTGATTTTTAATACATTGTAAGGCTGCATAATGTGACTCTAATGATGATTTGAAAAAAGTAGCATGAAAGGCATGAGCTCTGCTTTGTTTTTTTGTGCAGAATATACACACTTCATCAGTCTCTCATTCACAATTTTACAAGCACTTGATAGTGCCTCTAATTTCCCGGCGGCATTCCCTTTGTGGGGCAATAAAAAAAAATCCATGCCTTTTGGGTCCAGTGGTCGTTGTGCCCTTGGGCTGAATATTATAATTTGAATTCCCTTCTCCCTTCTCCCTCTCATTCACATGGCTCTCCATCACGTGATCAAGTCTTTCTCACAGGCTACAAGTCAAGACAGACACATCGGGGATGCAACTGCGTGCATCCTTATCCAATTCCGAGGTGCATATTGAAGATATTGGATGAACTGTCCACATTTACTTTTCGTCAGCCAACAAGATGAGTAGGCCTAACGAACAGCAAAAGCACTTGCCTATGTCAATCTACTATCCCTCATAGTATAAAAGTTGACCTATTCTATTCTGTGTGAGAAATAAATTTTCCAAACATATTCTGGGACAGTTATGAGATGCAATAGATCCCAAATTAATATATCCACTAACATAAAAAAAACTGTTTTATACAATGAGGCTGACGCAACAGATGTTTATAAACTATTAGGCTATTTCTTCACAGTAAAAGCGCAGCAATGCGCACGCGACAGTAGGCTATAAGTGCAAATGTTCCATTAACGGGAAAACACCATTATCAAAAGTGCATGTAATGCTTTTATTATAAAGGTGCATTTATATGGTGAAAATGATCTTCCCCAGACTTGAAACTCACACGCTGCTTATGTATGCCAGTTAGGCTCTACATCCCTTGTAAAGCTGATTAATGTGCTTATTTTTCTGAAGTTATTTGGCCACTTTAGTTGTGATACAAACCTTATCAAAACATATAGGCCTATGGGCTAGGCTATGTGAGGTGTGCGACTGTGATAAAAAAAGCCATTGTTTCTTGCCTTACCTGGGCATAATTCACAAGTGATAATATATAAGTGATAGGCTAATATTGTCACCCATCAGTTTATTCTTGATTTAATCTTGTCTTTACATATACTAAATAATACTATATGTGTGAAATTTGTTTTGATTTAGAATTCACCATTATCATGCACCTGTCTCGAAACAGGGGCAGAGGAAACATGCACTTATATAGCGAATGGAGGAAGCTTTTCCCATGGTTCATTTTCATCCTAGCCAGGTAGGCTATACTCCTGTTGTAAAGAGAAGCAATGTGCTTAATATTAGGAAAGTTGATAAATAAAAATAGTAGGCCTAGCCTATAGAAAGCTGATGGGATTTTCCTATTTTTAATAGAGGCCATCACTCTGTTTTCTCACGCAATAGCATAGCCTATAGAAATGATACGCAACATGAGCTCATGGGCTTTCATGGTGTTTGATTAGATTTTTGATTATATTTGCATTGATGTCAGAGTGATTAAAGGGACAATAGAGTGCTGAGTAGCAGGCAGTTAGGAAGTTTGGTAGGCTACTAATGACCATCAGCGGCATCAGATCTTGGAGAAGCCTAATTACCGTGACTACACAGTCACGCAGAATTTGACTGCCTTCATGACTCGTGACCCACCATAATAATAGTGTCTTGTACTGCTTGTAGGCTAGTTCAATTAGTATATATATTTTCAAAGAAGCATGGATCATCATTATTTGGACAGTATAGATTCATGTGCCAAATCTGTTTATGGTCCAATAACATATTTAAAATAATCCATCTACCTTGTGGATCTGTTTGCACAATTTGCACATTCTGATCAAAGTTATTGTTAATTATTTAATATCATCTTTGCCCAATGGAGAAGTATAATTCACCCGCCTCTTATTATCTGCTCAGCCATTATAATTTCACCATTTACCATAATGAGATACAAGTTTCAATTCTATTTATATTTAAAAAGCACCATGATGATTGTGTGTCCATATAGCTGCACCATGATATTTGTACTGCTACTGAGTAAACCTCCAATTGTTCTCCACTAGTCCACCCGCTAAAACCTCCCCCATCCCAAGTTGGATTGTCGTCCCAGTGACTGGCAGACCACCTCTGTCCACCTGTGTCACGCCTGCTCCCGCTCTCCCTCCCTGGCACTCAAGGGCGCCAGGCTGCCCATCATACACACTCCTGCCACCATCATTACGCACACCTGTTACCCTCGTCACTCGCAGCAGCGCTCATTGGACTCACTTGGACTCCCTACATCTGTCTGTTCCTTTGTGGTGTTCCGGGCTTCAGCATTGATTGTCCTCATGTCACTGTGTTACCCGGTTCTGAAGCTGTTCCTGTCCTGTTTCGTGTCTGTGCTATTAAATGTTAACTCCCCGTACCTGCTTCTCTACTCCAGCGTCAGTTCTTACACACCTGGATCCTAGGGCCTTTGAGAGATTGGGACCCACACAGTGCCACCTACAGAACACAAGCAGATACAAAAATAGATATAAAAATATCTTGCACATTTGAATTTTTTTTAAACTAGTATAAGCTGAGATGTTCAACAGTTGTCCCATCCCCGAGCCCAACTCAAGAGAAGACTTGATGTGCGAATGCATATATGGTTGTAGCTGTTTGAGAAGGCATACAAACTTTTGCAAGAATGGAGAGATTTGATTAACTAATGTCAAGTCCAGGTCCTAGCTGATGGAGCTCAGATACACCCCATTCCCCTGAAACACACACTGAACAGTCCGGCCTTATGATTATTTTGTGCTGCCATGGCCACAATCATTTACCCCTCTCTGTGTGACCCCCTCCCCATGAGTTACTGCAGGGGCTTCGGCTTTGTTTTACAACATTCCTGTCAGCAGTTCACCAAACAAACAAACATAAAATAATGCCCATTCACAAGAAAAACAAAAAAATTATAAAACATTATAAAGAAATAATAAGGAAAAATATTAATTATATTTATATATATTTACTAAAAAAAGGGAAAAAGAAATTGAGAAACAAACCACTGTTTACTTAAATTTCCCTCTCTCCTTTCCATTAAAGTATATACCTACACATATATGCACCTACCCACACATACAGTGGGGAGAACAAGTATTTGATACACTGCCGATTTTGCAGGTTTTCCCACTTACAAAGCATGTACAAGTCTGTAATTTTTATCATAGGTACTCTTCAACTGAGAGTGACGGAATCTAAAACAAAAATCCAGAAAAACACATTGTATGATTTGTAAGTAATTAATTTGCATTTTATTGTATGACATAAGTATTTGATACATCAGAAAAGCAGAACTTAATATTTGGTACAGAAACCTTTGTTTGCAATTACAGAGATCATACGTTTCCTGTAGTTCTTGACCAGGTTTGCAGACACTGCAGCAGGGATTTTGGCCCACTCCTCCATACAGACCTTCTCCAGATCCTTCAGGTTTCGGGGCTGTCGCTGGGAAATACGGACTTTCAGCTCCCTCCAAAGATTTTCTATTGGGTTCAGGTCTGGAGACTGGCTAGGCCACTCCAGGACCTTGAGATGCTTCTTACGGAGCCACTCCTTAGTTGCCCTGGCTGTGTGTTTCGGGTCGTTGTCATGCTGGAAGACCCAGACACGACCCATCTTCAATGCTCTTACTGAGGGAAGGAGGTTGTTGGCCAAGATCTCGCAATGCATGGCCCCATCCATCCTCCCCTCAATACAGCGCAGTCGTCCTGTCCCCTTTGCAGAAAAGCATCCCCAAAGAATGATGTTTCCACCTCCATGCTTCACGGTTGGGATGGTGTTCTTGGGGTTGTACTCATCCTTATTCTTCCTCCAAACACGGCGAGTGGAGTTTAGACCAAAAAGCTCTATTTTTGTCTCATCAGACCACATGACCTTCTCCCATTCCTCCTCTGGATCATCCAGATGGTCATTGGCAAACTTCAGACAGGCCTGGACATGCGCTGGCTTGAGCAGGGGGACCTTGCGTGCGCTGCAGGATTTTAATCCATGACGGCGTAGTGTGTTACTAATGGTTTTCTTTGAGACTGTGGTCCCAGCTCTCTTCAGGTCATTGACCAGGTCCTGCCGTGACCCACATAGTTTGGGATCTTTACCTGGTTTCGGTAAAACTGTTATTAAAGCTTGTTCTAGTGATCCTGGGAGTTTACCAGTCTTTATAGCGTGGTTGTACATGGAAAGCAGGGGTTCAATCAACCTGTTTAGAAACGCCTTAAAAAACTTGATTGGAAATCCATCTAGGCCTGGGGTATTTCCTGACGAGATTCTAGATATAGCTTCAACCACCTCTTCTTTAGTTAGCCGGCCTTCCAGATCATCCCTCCTTTCGTCCGTCAGAGTTACCAACTCAATTTTATCAAAAAACTATTTGGTTTTATCCGGAAAGTTGCCCTGTATTTTAGGAAGGCTGTGTTTATGTCTGCAGGTCTATTAAGATCGTTGTTGTCCCATGTGATAGTATGTATTGCTCTACCAGCCTCTTCATTACGAATTTGCCATGCCAACAGTTTACCAGCTTTATCCCCCTGCTCATAGTACCTGTGCCTCAGCCTTATTATAGCGTTTTCGGTCTTGCGTGTTGTGAGAGTATTGAATTCCAATTGTTTGGCCTTGAGTTTTTGGTGATTGTCAGTGTCTGATGTTTCAATGTGTTCTCTCTCCAAACGTTTAATATCTTGCTCTAAGACTGGACTTGAGAGTTGTATAACCTACGCTTTCTCGATGTGTAGGAAATAATAATCCCCCTCAAATAAGCCTTCATTGAGTCCCACACTATATCTGGTGTTAGAGTTCTGATTAATAGCTAAAAAAGTGTCGATGTGCCTATTAAGATAATCCACAAAGTCTGTGTCATTAAGTAAATAGACTCCAAATCGCCACCTCCTCGAGGGTTTTGTCATATCTGACGCTGGAATAGTAACCAATAGAGCCGCATGATCTGATATAGTTTTGGCCAGATATTCACAGGGAGGTGTGAGATGTAACTTGGAAGAAGGGCCCATAAAAAGATCAATCCGTGAGTAACTATCGTGAACGGGAGAATAAAAAGAGTATTCATGTTTCCCCTTATTTTGTGCTCGAAATACGTCAACCAAACCCAGGCCAAGCATTTCTCTCTTAACCACCTTCGCACTCTGAGTAAGGTTGCCAGTTTTCTTGGATGATCTATCAATACCTGGATCCAACACCAAATTAAAATCCCCCCCAATAAAGATTTCAGTGGGAGGGCCTGACAGGTTAATAAACATGTTCTGGAAAAATTGTGGATCATCGTAATTAGGACCATAGACATTAAGTAGTGTTATAGATTCTGAGTAAATAGAACCCTGTATAATTACATATCTACCAGCCTTGTCTTTGATAATAGAGCACAACTGAAATGGAGTTGTTTTATTTATCAGTATTGCTACCCCCCTTGCTCTTGAAAAAAATGATGAGAAGAATACTTGGTTATACCATCCCTGTCTGAGTTTAGAGTGCTCCTTGTCTGTTAAGTGAGTTTCTTGTAATAGAGTACTCAAGTACTTTAAAATGTGTTTTCTTTTTATACAGTGGTTAATTCCCTTGACATTCCAGACTAAGCATCTATACCCCTTTAGACTATTCGTCATCACCGTTCAGAAATAATCTTAAACCCAGCATGAGTACAACAAAACAGAGAACCAAATACCTACACAGATAGTGCAAAAGCACATACAACATATCACGTAAAGTGCCCTTGTGAAAACTGACCAGTAGGATACATAAAAGATTGCACAAACAAAAAAGTAAAAAGTTGCTTGTAACGTTTAGGCCTAAAACAAATCGACCATCCAGGAAACCCAAACCTTCTCCCCAAACGAGAATGTAGTCCATCCCCTAACTGTGTGTAGCGTGGATGCTGTGTTAAACCTAACAACATCGCCCTACATTTTAACTCTCCATGTAATTAAACATACTTCCCCATAGCAGTTAAACAAAACGTGCAAAGAAATCCATTCCTAGTAAATGCACCTCCTCCCCCTCTGTGAGGGCTTGGTTGTGGTAAGGCCTCTTACTCCCACCTAGGGGAGGAGAGAGGCACACAACCAAGTCCTCACACCCTAATTAGGGGGATTATGATCCCCAATCAGAGACAGCTGTCTAGCGTTGTCTCTGATTGGGGATAGTATTTAGGATCCACACAAATCCACCTGTGTGTGGATCATTGTTTGCTTGTGTTTTCTGTGTGTTCAACACAACGCCACGGTCGTGAGTACTTTTGTTGTTTTTTGTTACAGTTATTATTATATTATATATAATAAAAACATGTTCGCAACGTCCTCTCGTGCTGCGCCTCGTTCCCTCTACACTCACCGTGACAGAATGATCCACCCTCAAGGGAACCCGCAGCGAGAGGAGGAGGATGAGGATTATCAGTGTTTCGACACTACGGGCGTAACGGAGGAGCATGGACAGCATCGGCGTCGGCATCGAAGACATCGAGGAGTGAGGACTGTGGAGGTAAAACAACCACTGGTGGTGGGGAGCATCTGGGGCTCATCGACACCTGCGGGAGAAGATGGGCTCGTGACTGGACCAGCGTGGGGGCTTGGGACGGAGCCCTTACCAGCGGAGCATGAGGAGAGGAAGGACCGACAGTGGACAGCCCCGAAGGTCCCCCATATTAACGGTGGGGGGGGGTTGTGGGGTCCTTGGGACGCGAGGGACAAGGAGGAGGAGAAGCGGCTGAGGAGGTATTTCGGGTGGGCCGAGGAGGACGACGAGATGATGCGTTCGGTCTCCGGTCCCAGTGCCAGATCTTCATCGCGCTCCCGGCCTGCCCTACCCACGCACCTTCTCAGCCCGGTATGTCCAGCGACAGCTTCCAGCACCAGAGATCCAGTGCATGTTCCCAGCCCATGGACCTCAGTACCAGCGCCACGCGATCCACCGTCGGTTAGCCACCCAAAGTTGAATGAACAGCTCCCACCACTTCCGCCTCCGACGGCCGAAAACAGGAAGACACCGGAGGGTTTCTTCGATCGGTCGAAGGAGGAACAAGCGAAGTGGTGGAGACTCTGGGTGGCCCTTCCTCCCGATACCAAGCCCAACCCTCACGTTCGGGAGATCGAGGAGGCGGACAGTTTTGAGGCTAAATTGGCGATCTGGAAGAAGCGTCTGGCTCACCTCTTTCCCGAGGGAAAGGAGGAGGGAGGGTCGGAGCTCCTCGCCAGACGGGTGCCCAGTTCAGGACAGGCAGACAGGTCGATTAAACACCCGGAGCTGTCATCTACACTGCTGCCTGGGCTGGGCATGGGAGCCGATCTAGCCTCTCAACTCGATTCGTCTCCCGGTCGAGGGTCCAGCTCTACATCTCCCATGCCCGCTCCTCACCCCAGACCACCGGTTCACCGCCACAGTCAGGTACAGCCGGTGCCTCCTCCTCACCCCAGACAACCGGTTCACCTCCCTAGTCAGGGACAGCCGGTGCCTGCTCCACGCACTCGACCGGCAGTGAAGAGTGGAGGCCTGGAGGCTCCAGTAAAGGTTCGTAACCTGGAGTCTCCAGCGACGGCCCACTGTCCCGAGCCTCCAGCGACGGCCCACTGTCCGGAGCCTCCAGCGACGGCCCACTGCCCGGAGCCTCCAGCGACGGCCCACTGCCCGGAGCCTCCAGCGACGGCCCACTGCCCGGAGCCTCCAGCGACGGCCCACTGCCCGGAGCCTCCAGCGACGGCCCACTGCCCGGAGCCTCCAGCGACGGCCCACTGCCCGGAGCCTCCAGCAACGGCCGACAGCGCAGAGTCTTCAGCGGCGGCGGTCGACAGCGCAGAGCCTCCAGAGGCCAGCACAGCTCTGTGGTTGGAAACCATCTCTGCGTCGGTGCCTAGGGTGGACACGACGTTCAGTCCCGCTGTGGAGCAGGAGCTCCATAGCGCGTCGGTGCCCAGTCTGGGGCCGACAGCCAGCCCAACCACAGGGCTGGAAACCATCTCTGCGTCGGTGCCCAGGGTGGGCACGACGTTCAGTCCCGCTGTGGAGCAGGAGCTGGGCACATAAAAAGATCAATCCGTGAGTAACTATCGTGAACGGGAGAATAAAAAGAGTATTCATGTTTCCCCTTATTTTGTGCTCGAAATACGTCAACCAAACCCAGGCCAAGCATTTCTCTCTTAACCACCTTCGCACTCTGAGTAAGGTTGCCAGTTTTCTTGGATGATCTATCAATACCTGGATCCAACACCAAATTAAAATCCCCCCCAATAAAGATTTCAGTGGGAGGGCCTGACAGGTTAATAAACATGTTCTGGAAAAATTGTGGATCATCGTAATTAGGACCATAGACATTAAGTAGTGTTATAGATTCTGAGTAAATAGAACCCTGTATAATTACATATCTACCAGCCTTGTCTTTGATAATAGAGCACAACTGAAATGGAGTTGTTTTATTTATCAGTATTGCTACCCCCCTTGCTCTTGAAAAAAATGATGAGAAGAATACTTGGTTATACCATCCCTGTCTGAGTTTAGAGTGCTCCTTGTCTGTTAAGTGAGTTTCTTGTAATAGAGTACTCAAGTACTTTAAAATGTGTTTTCTTTTTATACAGTGGTTAATTCCCTTGACATTCCAGACTAAGCATCTATACCCCTTTAGACTATTCGTCATCACCGTTCAGAAATAATCTTAAACCCAGCATGAGTACAACAAAACAGAGAACCAAATACCTACACAGATAGTGCAAAAGCACATACAACATATCACGTAAAGTGCCCTTGTGAAAACTGACCAGTAGGATACATAAAAGATTGCACAAACAAAAAAGTAAAAAGTTGCTTGTAACGTTTAGGCCTAAAACAAATCGACCATCCAGGAAACCCAAACCTTCTCCCCAAACGAGAATGTAGTCCATCCCCTAACTGTGTGTAGCGTGGATGCTGTGTTAAACCTAACAACATCACCCTACATTTTAACTCTCCATGTAATTAAACATACTTCCCCATAGCAGTTAAACAAAACGTGCAAAGAAATCCATTCCTAGTAAATGCACCTCCTCCCCCTCTGTGAGGGCTTGGTTGTGGTAAGGCCTCTTACTCCCACCTAGGGGAGGAGAGAGGCACACAACCAAGTCCTCACACCCTAATTAGGGGGATTATGATCCCCAATCAGAGACAGCTGTCTAGCGTTGTCTCTGATTGGGGATAGTATTTAGGATCCACACAAATCCACCTGTGTGTGGATCATTGTTTGCTTGTGTTTTCTGTGTGTTCAACACAACGCCACGGTCGTGAGTACTTTTGTTGTTTTTTGTTACAGTTATTATTATATTATATATAATAAAAACATGTTCGCAACGTCCTCTCGTGCTGCGCCTCGTTCCCTCTACACTCACCGTGACAGAATGATCCACCCTCAAGGGAACCCGCAGCGAGAGGAGGAGGATGAGGATTATCAGTGTTTCGACACTACGGGCGTAACGGAGGAGCATGGACAGCATCGGCGTCGGCATCGAAGACATCGAGGAGTGAGGACTGTGGAGGTAAAACAACCACTGGTGGTGGGGAGCATCTGGGGCTCATCGACACCTGCGGGAGAAGATGGGCTCGTGACTGGACCAGCGTGGGGGCTTGGGACGGAGCCCTTACCAGCGGAGCATGAGGAGAGGAAGGACCGACAGTGGACAGCCCCGAAGGTCCCCCATATTAACGGTGGGGGGGGGTTGTGGGGTCCTTGGGACGCGAGGGACAAGGAGGAGGAGAAGCGGCTGAGGAGGTATTTCGGGTGGGCCGAGGAGGACGACGAGATGATGCGTTCGGTCTCCGGTCCCAGTGCCAGATCTTCATCGCGCTCCCGGCCTGCCCTACCCACGCACCTTCTCAGCCCGGTATGTCCAGCGACAGCTTCCAGCACCAGAGATCCAGTGCATGTTCCCAGCCCATGGACCTCAGTACCAGCGCCACGCGATCCACCGTCGGTTAGCCACCCAAAGTTGAATGAACAGCTCCCACCACTTCCGCCTCCGACGGCCGAAAACAGGAAGACACCGGAGGGTTTCTTCGATCGGTCGAAGGAGGAACAAGCGAAGTGGTGGAGACTCTGGGTGGCCCTTCCTCCCGATACCAAGCCCAACCCTCACGTTCGGGAGATCGAGGAGGCGGACAGTTTTGAGGCTAAATTGGCGATCTGGAAGAAGCGTCTGGCTCACCTCTTTCCCGAGGGAAAGGAGGAGGGAGGGTCGGAGCTCCTCGCCAGACGGGTGCCCAGTTCAGGACAGGCAGACAGGTCGATTAAACACCCGGAGCTGTCATCTACACTGCTGCCTGGGCTGGGCATGGGAGCCGATCTAGCCTCTCAACTCGATTCGTCTCCCGGTCGAGGGTCCAGCTCTACATCTCCCGTGCCCGCTCCTCACCCCAGACCACCGGTTCACCGCCACAGTCAGGTACAGCCGGTGCCTCCTCCTCACCCCAGACAACCGGTTCACCTCCCTAGTCAGGGACAGCCGGTGCCTGCTCCACGCACTCGACCGGCAGTGAAGAGTGGAGGCCTGGAGGCTCCAGTAAAGGTTCGTAACCTGGAGTCTCCAGCGACGGCCCACTGTCCCGAGCCTCCAGCGACGGCCCACTGTCCGGAGCCTCCAGCGACGGCCCACTGCCCGGAGCCTCCAGCGACGGCCCACTGCCCGGAGCCTCCAGCGACGGCCCACTGCCCGGAGCCTCCAGCGACGGCCCACTGCCCGGAGCCTCCAGCGACGGCCCACTGCCCGGAGCCTCCAGCAACGGCCGACAGCGCAGAGTCTTCAGCGGCGGCGGTCGACAGCGCAGAGCCTCCAGAGGCCAGCACAGCTCTGTGGTTGGAAACCATCTCTGCGTCGGTGCCTAGGGTGGACACGACGTTCAGTCCCGCTGTGGAGCAGGAGCTCCATAGCGCGTCGGTGCCCAGTCTGGGGCCGACAGCCAGCCCAACCACAGGGCTGGAAACCATCTCTGCGTCGGTGCCCAGGGTGGGCACGACGTTCAGTCCCGCTGTGGAGCAGGAGCTGGGCACGACGTTCAGTCCCGCTGTGGAGCAGGAGCTCCATAGCGTGTCGGTGCCCAGTCTGGGGCTGACAGCCAGCCCAACCAGAGGGCTGGAAACCATCTCTGCGTCGATGCCCAGGGTGGGCACGACGTTCAGTCCCGCTGTGGAGCAGGAGCTCCATAGCGTGTCGGTGCCCAGTCTGGGGCCGACAGCCAGCCCAACCACAGGGCTGGAAGCCATCTCTGTGTCGGTGCCCAGGGTGGGCACGACGTTCAGTCCCGCTGTGGAGCAGGAGCTCCATAGCGTGTCGGTGCTAAGTCTGGGGCCGACAGCCAGCCCAACCACAGGGCTGGAAACCATCTCTGCGTCGGTGCCCAGGGTGGGCACGACGTTCAGTCCCGCTGTGGAGCAGGAGCTCCATAGCGTGTCGGTGCTCAACCTGGGGCAGACAGATGGGCCAACTACAGGGCTGGAGACCACCTCTACGTCGGTGCCCAGGGTGGGCACGGCGTCCAACCCGAGACCTCCAGTGAAGGTCAGCAGCCCGAGGCCTTCGGTGAAGGTCAGCAGCCCGAAACCTCTGGTGGACGTCAGCAGCCCGAAGCCTCCGGTGGAGGTCAGCAGCCCGAGGTCTCCGGTGAAGGTCAGCAGCCCGAGGTCTCCGGTGAAGGTCAGCAGCCCGAGACCTCCGGTGAAGGTCAGCAGCCCGAGACCTCCGGTGAAGGTCAGCAGCCCGAGACCTCCGGTGAAGGTCAGCTGTCCGAGACCTCCGGTGAGGGTCAGCAGCCGGGGACCTCAGGTGAAGGTGAACAGCCCTGAGCCTCCACCAGAGCCCCATCCGGGTCCAGCAGTCTGCTCCGCTACAGCGCCGGAGCGGTCCGCTCCACCGGTGCCCAGTCCGGGGCCGGTCGTCTGCTTCGCTCCAGTGCCGGAGCAGTCCGCTCCACCGGTGCCCAGTCCGGGGCCGGTCGTCTGCTTCGCTCCAGTGCCGGAGCAGTCCGCTCCACCGATGCCCAGTCCGGGGCCGGTCGTCTGTGTCGCTCCAGTGCCGGAGCAGTCCGCTCCACCGGTGCCCAGTCCGGGACCGGTCGTCTGCTTCGCTCCAGTGCCGGAGCAGTCCGCTCCACCGGTGCCCAGTCCGGGGCCGGTCGTCTGCTTCGCTCCAGTTCCGGAGCAGTCCGCTCCACCGGTGCCCAGTCCGGGGCCGGTCGTCTGCTTCGCTCCAGTGCCGGAGCAGTCCGCTCCACCGGTGCCCAGTCCGGGGCCGGTCGTCTGCTTCGCTCCAGTGCCGGAGCAGTCCGCTCCAACGGTGCCCAGTCCGGGGCCGGTCGTCTGCTTCGCTCCAGTGCCGGAGCAGTCCGCTCCACTGGGGTCCGAGCCAGGGGAGAACATCAGCCCCTCTCCAGGGTCGAGGGCTCCCACACCAGGGTCCCGACAGGACTTGGTGAATGGCGGGAGTACTGAGGGGGGAACCATCGCGCCGGGGTCCGGACCGGACTGGGCGTGCAACGGAGAGATAGGAGGGAAGCTACTCTTTAAGCCTGCGCCACGCCCGGAGCCGGAACCGGAGCCTCCGCCAGCAACCACCTCAGTACCCCGCCATGTCCCCCCTAGTTTTTGTGGATTTTTTTTTCAGGAGAGGGGGGATATTTGTGCGATCGGGAGTCCGCACCTTAGGGGGGGGGGGGGTACTGTGAGGGCTTGGTTGTGGTAAGGCCTCTTACTCCTACCTAGGGGAGGAGAGAGGCACACAACCAAGTCCTCACACCCTAATTAGGGTGATTATGATCCCCAATCAGAGACAGCTGTCTAGCGTTGTCTCTGATTGGGGATAGTATTTAGGATCCACACAAATCCACCTGTGTGTGGATCATTGTTTGCTTGTGTTTTCTGTGTGTTCAACACAACGCCACGGTCGTGAGTACTTTTGTTGTTTTTTGTTACAGTTATTATTATATTATATATAATAAAAACATGTTCGCAACGTCCTCTCGTGCTGCGCCTCGTTCCCTCTACACTCACCGTGACACCCTCGAACCGCCCTCCGAAGGTCCAACCGAGTCTTGCACAGTCTTATGTCACTTTTACCGGTCTAAAATCTTTAAATGACTCCAGTATGGATTTCTGGGATAGAGGCTATTATGGTCTAAGAAGGAAAATGGCAGGTAGACTAGAGCCCTTTCTGTCAGCTCGGAATTGCAAAACAAACATATTTATTCACTTACTGGCGTTTTGGCTTGCGTGAAAAAGTCAATTTTAAATATCTGAGTATTCCCTTCTTATGAATGTGTCGGCGGCCTCAACCGAGACGAATGAACGGGTGGCTCCATCTCGTGTGTCAACCTTGAAGGTGGCGGGAAAAAACATCCCGTATTTTATTCCTGCATGGCGTAGCTTTTTCTTCAATGGGTTGAAAGCCATTCTCCTCGCGTGAAGGGACGGCGACAGGCCGGGAAATACCATTATCTTGGAGTTACCGTAGAGAAGATTCTCGTTCTTCCGTGCCGCCTCCAGTATCGTCACCACATCCTTGTAACGAAGCAACTTCAGAACGAAGGCACGGGTCTGGGCGTTCTATCCGATGCTGGCTGGGTCCGTCTCATAGCGCGATGTGCCCTCTCAATCTCCGGTGTTGTCTGTATTTGTAGGACATCAGGGAGCCACCTTTCCAGGAAGCCCACGGCATCTTTCCCTTCTACTCCTTCGGGGAATCCCATAATCTGTAAATTCTTCCTCCTCTGTCTGTTCTCATATCCATCAAGTCTCGCTTCCAGCTCCACCACTTTAGCCGAGAGCTTCTCTGCTTCATCGTTTAAATCCTGTCTCACGTCCACTATGGCTGCCTGATATTCCTTACATTTAGCTTCTAGCTTAGCCACCATTTTTCTGTTCGTCTTTTTTGGGTGACATTTTCCGTTCTTTATAGAGTATATATGTTCATAAATCGGATTAGAGTCACAAAAACAACCATTAACGGGGTTGTACAAAGATATTTACAAGTATCGCAGGAGAGTTGATGAGTCTAACCGATCACGTACAAGCCATAACCGGAAGCCGGGACCGTTCCATCTTAATAGGACAATACATAAAAAGTAATTTATTTTAAAATGTAAATCCCATATCTGCACAAAATGGAAAACTGGCATTTGAAACCATTTTCCTTTTCCACTCACTTAACTCACCACCCTTTTCCAATCACAAAAGCACACACCCCATCTTCCGTCACAAACACACTCCCCCCATATATACACCCACACATACCCACATACTGTGCCTTCTACAGTATGTCCTCAATTTGTTGTGTTTGTATCTCTACCATGTTGCTTCCTATCCAATTTTGGGCTTTTGAGTACTTTTGTGTTCCAGTTCCTTATATTTGAAGATGTACAGTATTATTTCAATAATTGTATTTTCTTCTAATGCTGTCTTTTATCTACAGTGGGGAGAACAAGTATTTGATACACTGCCAATTTTGCAGGTTTTCCTACTTACAAAGCATGTAGAGGTCTGTAATTTTTATCATAGGTACACTTCAACTGTGAGAGACGGAATCTAAAACAAAAATGCAGAAAATCACATTGTATGATTTTTTAATAATTAATTTGCATTTTATTGCAAGACATAAGTATTTGATCACCTACCAAAAAGTAAGAATTCCGGCTCTCACAGACCTGTTAGTTTTTCTTTAAGAAGCCCTCCTGTTCTCCACTCATTACCTGTATTAACTGCAACTGTTTGAACTCGTTACCTGTATAAAAGACACCTGTCCACACACTCAATCAAACAGACTCCAACCTCTCCACAATGGCCAAGACCAGAGAGCTGTGTAAGGACATCAGGGATCAAATTGTAGACCTGCACAAGGCTGCGATGGGCTACAGGACAATAGGCAAGCAGCTTGGTGAGAAGGCAACAACTGTTGGCGCAATTATTAGAAAATGGAAGAAGTTCAAGATGACGGTCAATCTCCCTCGGTCTGGGGCACCATGCAAGATCTCACCTCGTGGGGCATCAATGATCATGAGGAAGGTGAGGGATCAGCCCAGAACTACACGGCAGGACCTGGTCAATGACCTGAAGAGAGCTGGGACCACAGTCTCAAAGAAAACCATTAGTAACACACTACGCCTTCATGGATTAAAATTCTGCAGCGCACGCAAGGTCCCCCTGCTCAAGCCAGCGCATGTCCAGGCCCGTCTGAAGTTTGCCAATGACCATCTGGATGATCCAGAGGAGGAATGGGAGAAGGTCATGTGGTCTGATGAGCCAAAAATAGAGCTTTTCGGTCTAAACTCCACTCGCTGTGTTTGGAGGAAGAAGAAGGATGAGTACAACCCCAAGAACACCATCCCAACCGTGAAGCATGGAGGTGGAAACATCATTCTTTGGGGATGCTTTTCTGCAAAGGGGACAGGACGACTGCACCGTATTGAGGGGAGGATGGATGGGCCCATGTATCGCGAGATCTTGGCCAACAACCTCCTTCCCTCAGTAAGAGCATTGAAGATGGGTCGTGGCTGGGTCTTCCAGCATGACAACGACCCGAAACACAGCCAGGGCAACTAAGGAGTGGCTCCGTAAGAAGCATCTCAAGGTCCTGGAGTGGCCTAGCCAGTCTCCAGACCTGAACCCAATAGAAAATCTTTGGAGGGAGCTGAAAGTCCGTATTGCAAAGCGACAGCCCCGAAACCTGAAGGATCTGGAGAAGGTCTGTATGGAGGAGTGGGCCAAAATCCCTGCTGCAGTGTGTGCAAACCTGGTCAAGAAATACAGGAAACGTATGATCTTTGTAATTGCAATCAAAGGTTTATGTACCAAATATTAAGTTCTGCTTTTCTGATGTATCAAATACTTATGTCATGCAATAAAATGCAAATTAATTACTTAAAAATCATACAATGTGATTTTCTGGATTTTTGTTTTAGATTCCGTCACTCACAGTTGAAGAGTACCTATGATAAAAATGACATACTTCTACATGCTTTGTAAGTGGGAAAACCTGCAAAATCGGCAGTGTATCAAATACTTGTTCTCCCCACTGTATTTCAGCTTTATTTTTGTTTTTTTGTTCGTTTTTTCCTGTAAAGCATTGTGTTGCATTCCATGTCTGTAATGTGCTGTATAAATCAAGCTTGATTTGATTTGATTTGACTTTAGTGTGACTGAGCTAATCCACTTGTAGTGTGACTGAGTTACTGTAGTCCCCTTGTATTGTGACTGAGTTATCCACTTGTAGTGGGACTGAGTTAGTCCCCTAGTAGTGTGACTGAGCAGGCCCACTTGTATTGTGGCTGACTGAATTAGTCCACTTGTAATGTGGCAGAGTTACTGTAGTCCCCTTGTAGTGTGACTGAATAAGTCCACTTGTAGTAGGACTGAATTAATCCACTTGTAGTGGGACTGAGTTAGTCCCCTTGTAGTGTGACTGCAAAAATTAAAGAGGAAATAAAGCCAAAGAGCCTCAGCCCAGTTAAAACAGTTTTTTCTTTATTTATTTTATTTTGCAGTGAGTCAACAAACAGCTTTCAGCTATATCAGGTTCTACTCAGGGAGAGGGTGGGTGTTGAGTTACAGTCGTCAATTTCTTCCAATCATGGACATGACTCGGATGAGTTTAATTCTGAATAGGCTAATTACGGAATTCTATTCAAGCAGAGCTGGAAATAAGACTTTCCATCTGAGGGCATCACCTGTTGGAGATGCCACGGCCATCAATCAAATGACCCTGAACTCTGGTTCATATCTTTTCAAAATCCCTCTTTACCTCTTCTCTCACCTTTCTCTCTTCCCTTTCTATCCACAAGCTAAAGCTGAGAGCAGACAGAGTTCACATTCAATATATTATTCAATGCATTTTGTTCTGTCTTTTATTCTGTCTGTTGTTTTTCTCTGTTCAGAGCTGGGGGGTTTGAACTTGGTTGAGACTCCGAATCATAACAGTTCTAAACCATGGAGGCAACCAAGGAACAACACAGTACATGCACATTCTAATTCAATCAAGGGATTATTCATAACGTCCAAAAGAACTGGGCACAGACACAGACAAAACATGGCTCAGCTAGACTCATATCAATCTCTAACACAGTACTGAAAGAGAGAGGTGGGAGTTATAGTTTAGAAAAGAGGGAAGGGAATGCAGAGAAAGGGAGAGTGACGTAGAAAGAGAAACGGGAAGAAAGAGTGGGAGATAAGGGAAAGAAGATACATCAAAAGACAGAGAGGAGAGAGTGAGGTAGAGAGGAAGATAAAGGGAGCAAGAGAGAAGGATGAAATGTTAGAGAAACAAAAGGCAGAGTGAAGAGGAGGATGGTTGAGTGATGAGAAGAGCGCAGCATGAAGCTAAACGGCGAGGTAGAGAGAAAGCAACGAACAAAGACCTGCTTCTGAGCCATTTAAGAGGAAAACAATGATACTCTGCCTCAATGACTCTACAAGTCACTCCACGAAAGAGAATATGTGTGCGTGCGTGCATGTGTGTGTGCAAGGCCGGAGTGGGGCCACTTTTCAGCCCGGGAGTTTCAGGCCCAAGACCGGCCCACTTTTTGTCATGGTGGAATTCCAAATTAGCATTTTTTCCAAATTGGATAAATGAAGCAACAGTTCAGCTCTTACTATTGTGTAGTTTTTATTAATACCATGGTGCAACAAATAATGTAAAGGTTAAATAATAATTCACTTAAGCTGAGAAGTTAACAAAAAATATTCCACTATTCCACAAGGATAGGTTGAAAAATTAACAAAAGCAGAAAGAAAGACAGAAAGAAATTAAGCATTTGAAATGTATCTCACTCTTCCACAAAGAGGCATATTGAACTAATGTTTACAGTTCAAGTCACAGTACAGTTTACAGTTACATTGCGAATAGCACCAACAGCATCAACAGCATCAGTAGCCGCCTAAGCAGTGCACTGGTTTCAGCCACTTTATCGATAACTGTGTCGTTGCTTATAGACATGTGGATTTCCTTCTCTGTGCACATTAACATGAAAGCCTCCAAGTTGTCATGACTCAATGAGCTTCGTAGCCTATTCTTCACAAATTTTAAAGTTGAGAAGCTTCTCTCACATGCAACCTGTGTGATGGACAAAGTCAACAGAAACTTATATGCTAACCCAATTACATGATAAGCATCTGTGAGGAGGTTATACTGTGAGAGTATTAAATGGACACAGTTTTTGCAGGAGGAACAGGTCCTGCTTTCAAGTTCCATCTCTGGTTCTTCCATATATGGCACTCCACCACTATCGTCCTGACCTTCCTGTGTCACCTCATTAGATGTCCTGACAGTATAACCTTCAAGAGAGGACTGTTTCAGTCTGTCCCACTGGTATGCCAGGCTAGAAAGCTCAGTTTGTAATGTGCTAACAGTAGCTCTGTCATCAAAGCTAAGCAGACATTTGCTGATTTCCTGGAGTGCTGAGTTAGGGAGCCCATTTATCTTAATTTCAGGAAAGTTTTTAGGGTCAAGACAAGCAAAATCTGAGGCAAGTTTTGCATTTGCTGAAAACCTCCTATCTATGCTACCTGCCACAGTGTCCAGAATAACATTATGGACATTCACCTCAAAGGCAGCATCAGATGAGGCTACTGGTTCATCATCTAAAAGCTCTCCTGGCATTCTTTTCTTTTTTCGGACACACTTCTCTGGAAGTGCAGTCTGCACAACTAGTTCATAGTTGTCCATCTCTTCCAGCTTTTCATTGGCCCAACTCACAAACTTATCAGCTGCCACTTTCACTCCCTCAAAGTCCCTGACATATTTTTTGAGGTTATCCTTTGTCCCCTCAACCAGACGCTGAGCTGACAAAATATCCATTCTGTGTGTCTGTAAGGTACTTGGAGAGGGGGGATGTATGTTGGAAAATGCGAAGGAAAGTTTGAGCAATGAGGATAATCTCATATTTCAGAAGATTTTCAATTAATCCTTTTGCTTTGACCCTCACTGTTGACCTCATACTTCCATCTTCCTCAACGGAGGCTAGGGTCAGCAGCAGGTCAACAAACAATGCATCCTGGGGATTACCAAAACTCCCAAAGACCTTAGCGCTTGATCCTTAGCCCACCACCTGGTTTCCCCTATTGGGCTCAGTCTCCTGTGACGTTTGTCCTCACTTGTCTCTTCCCAAGTCTGCATACGTTTATAAGACTCCCTGAGGAAAACTGCCACATCATTAAGTAGTGAGAAGAGAGATGCACTCTCTATGACACTGCCTGTTGTGTCTGCCAGTACCAGATTTAAAACATGTGCATAACACCAGACATGAATTTGTGTTGGAGACTGTTCAGACAGGAATGCAGAGAACCCTTTATACAGTCCCTGCATATTTGCTGCACCATCAGTGGAGTTGCCCACACACATGCCAATGTCAATGCCCAGTTTGTCTAATGTGTTCTTTAGTAGCTGTGTCAGATATTTACCTGTGGATTTTTCACAGTTCACCACAGCAACCAACTGCACATGAACTACATCTGTGACATATCTGACAATGATAGCACACTGGTCCTTTGATGTGACATCTTGAGTTGTATCAATCTGAACCGAAAACAGTCCCGCCTCTCTAACCTCATCTGAAATTGTGCCCTTTATGACCTGGCTGAGAGCATCCACAACTTTCCCAACAATGTCCTTTGATAGCAGAGTCACAAGAGATCCTCTACCTTTTGCACCAGTGTCATGATGCTTCTTGCTTTGCTCAATACAACTGCTAACGTGCTGTTGAAGGCACAGATCATAACGACTCAAAAGTATTACCAACTCTAGAAAGTTGCCATGATTGACTGCAGTATCTTCTAGTGTATAAGCAGCCTCTGCTTTATCCCCTCTGTAACTAAGTCCACATTTGCCAATTACTTTTATCACATATATTATGCGTTCCATCACCTGACGCTTCTTCTTCACCTGCTCATGATGTAAAGACGTTTGTTTGTCTGCCAGAAGGCTTTTTATATCTGCCCTTTTAGCCAACAGAAAGTAAGCATCAGCACTATCTCTGTGGATCTTACTTTTCGAATGCTCTTCTATCCGCTGATGAACATGTTTCCATGTTTTCATACCTCCCTTTATGAAAGGACTATCACTTGCAGCAGGTGTAAATGCCAAACACACAGAACAAAACAGAGACTGTGTTTTTTCACTGTATGTCAACCACTTGCGGTTGGTGCCATGCTTGCTGTGAAAAACTTTAGCTAGTAGGTGATGTTTTGTGGGCTGCTGAGGATGGTAATTGAAAAATGTGTCTAGATCCTGTGCTTGAGGGTGAGCAAAATAATCAAAATGATAGGCTTCCTCATCTACACTACACTTTTATTTAATATTTCCAAATTTATTCAAACAATATTCAAAAATAATGCTTTTTTAATAAAAAAATGTGATACCTTCTCTCAGATAAATGAGGCCTATGATTAATCAGATGCAAATAGAAATATAAAACCAGTCCTAATTGAAAGAAAACAAGTTGACAAAAAGATTTAATCCAATATTGGGTGATAATATAGTATAATGAGAGATTTATAAGCTATTTTTTGTAGGCCGGTCATTTTTGACCGGGAACACCACAAGTGTGACTGTGCCATTTTGTACAAAATAAACGTTTTTCAAAACAAATTTCCTGGTGAAAAGTTAAAGTAGACTAGTGTGATCAACAGTGCCAATTTGTTTCATATTTTATGTGATATTTACAAATGTATTGAAGATTGAATCCAATATTGGGTGATTATATAGCATAACAAGTGATTTATAAGCTATTTTTTGTAGGCCGGTAATTTTTGACCGGGAACACAAAAGTTGTTATAGGGTTTTGAACACAACCTGAGGGTTAAATAACTTTAATTCATATTGTTTACTCTGGTATCCTCTCTACCTGTCCCTGTAGTCATCATGGCCTCCTCATTTTCAGCGGGGGACTGGCTTATCTGCTGCTCAGAAGCTAAAAAATGATAATTAAGAGGTCATTTTACTGCATACACAGATCAAGCTTGAGTTTTGTTATCAATATTAAATTGCATAATATTTGCAAAGTCTATGAATCGCCATGTATTGGGTGATATAAAAAGGCTAATATTTTAATTAAATTGTATATTTTGCTTTGACAACGCTACTAGCCGAATAATTAAGTTGCAGCGTTGTTAATGCTAATCATTACTAGGTCTATCTCTCTTTACCTGTTGCCACTTGTGTTTGTCCTCTTGAAAATAAATCTGTAAGCTTGGCTTTAAGTGAGTCCTGCCCCAAGGTTGCAGCAAACATTTGCACAGGCTGGCTGTTTGTATAAATCATTTATAAATCAAACATTCAAACATAATTTTACTTTGAGGGGTCCTGAGAGGTGAGTATCAGTGTTCACTCAGTGTTGCGTAGAACAGAACGTTTCAACTGGCTGAATGCACTGAGCCCGTTTCTAGAGCTGCTTTATTAGACAACATACTACAGTAGTTTACTATTTAAAGAATAGTATCTACTTGTGAACGCCAAGGTTACACTGCGAAGGCTGTGTGTGTGTGTGCACATGTTAGTATGTGTTGACTCAACAGAGTCATTTGAATAACAGCTTCAGCATTAGCAGAGTTGACCTTGAGGTCAGGTATTTTATTATTGGCAGACCGTTACACCCAGGTCAGACAGACTAAGCCCTCCAAACAAGCACCACAGCCATAGTAATGAGACAGGGTAAATCCTAGCAGCCATTGGTGCACTCTTACAAAAAAATGGTTCTTTGGCTGTCCCCATAGGAGAACCCTTTGAAGAACCCTTTTTGGTTCAAGGCAGAACTATTTTGGGTTCCATGTAGAACCCTCTGTGTAAAGGGTTCTACATGGAACTCAAAAAGGTTCTGCCTGGAAACAAAAAGGGTTCTTCAAAGGGTTCTCCTATGGGGACTGCCGAAGAATCCTTTTAGGTTGTGGTTTGGCACTAGCTGTAAATGTTGCTGCTAGCAGAAACAGATCTACAACTATGTTCTGGATCTATCTGTAGGATATCTGCGGGCACTAGTGGTTTCAAAATGGCCTTGTGTGAGAGGGAGGGGGGGTGGCTGTGTGTGTATCTGCAGGCTCTAGCTGTTTCTGGCCTTGCCTTCCCCTGGAGATATCTTGTACAACCTGATTACAGCCTTCACATTGATATGTGCTGATTCCTCAAATCCTTAATCCACAAATTACTACCCTTTCTCTTCCTTCTTCCTCCGCCTTCCTAGTAGGAGGCTGGGGGGGCCTGGGAACCACTGATCAATTCCTGGTGTTCCCAGGGGGAAGATAATGAATGTGGGAACCAGATTGAAGTGGAGCACCCCCCCAAAGGGAAGGGCTTAGTTTTAATTAGCCAACTTTAATGGGGCAGGAGGTAGGGGGTGGGGGATGAGAGAGAGAGAGAGAGAGAGAGAGACAAGGAGACAGAGAGGGGCAGAGAGAGAGAGAGACAAGGAGACAGAGAGGGGCAGAGAGAGATACAGGCTTTAAGTCTCTGTTACAGGTTTAGCATTGAACCCACTAGTACATGAACTCTACTCTACTAAATAACCATACATCAAAGGAATGTCCTGTGTAAACCTGTTTGTAGAGCAACAACACAGTACTCTGGCTAGCCATTGCTTCGCTAACACTGATTTTATGGGGAAGCAAAAATACCCCAGCTACTGTAGCTGTGTGAAGTGAAATTAGATCATGTTTCCTGAGGCCCTATATAACTGTGACCCACTAGTTTTAATCTAACCTAGATACACTACATATACAAAAGTATGTGGACAAATTAGTAGATTCGGCTATTTCAGCCACACCCGTTGCTGACAGGTGTATAAAATCGAGCACACAGCCATGCAATCTTCATAGACAAACAGTGGCAGTAGAATGGCCTTACTGAAGAGCTCAGTGACTTTCAACGTGGCACTTTAAATAGTAAACTATCATAGGATGCCAGAAAGGACTAGGAGAAACAATGGCTCAGCACGGGACGGGTAAAGCGTGTAGTGAGTACAAATCCTATGTCCTCGGTTGCAACGCTCACTGCCAAGTTCCAAACTGAGTCTGGAAGCAACGTCAGCACAATAACTGTTTGTTGGGAGCTTCATGAAATGGGTTTCCATGGCCGAGCAGCCGCACAAGCCTAAGATCACCAATGAGCAATACCAAGCGTCGGCTGGAGTGGTGTAAAGCTCGCCGCCATTGAACTCTGGGGCAGTGGAAATGTGCTCTCTGGAGTGATGAATCATGCTTCACCATCTTTCAGTCCGATGGACGAATCTGGGTTTGGCAGATGCCTGGACAACGCTACCTGCCCCAATGCATAGTGCCAACTATAAAGATTGTTGGAGGAGGAATAATGGTCTTTGGCTGTTTTTCATGGTTCGGGCTAGGCCCCTTAGTTCCAGTGAAGGTAAATCTTAACGCTACAGCATACAATGACATTCTAGACGATTCTGTGCTTCCAACTTTTCAACAACAGTTTGGGGACGGCCCTTTCCTGTTTCAGCATGACAATTCCCCCGTGCACAAAGCAAGTTCCATACAGAAATGGTTTGTCAAGATGGGTGTGGAAGAACTTGACTGGCCTGCACGGAGCCTTGATCTCAACTCCATCGAACACAGACTGCGAGCCAGGCCTAATCGCCCAACATCAGTGCCTGACCTCACTAATGTTCGTGGCTGAATGGAAGCAAGTCCCCGCAGCAATTTTCCAACATTAGTGGAAAGCTTTTCCATAAATGTGGAGGGGGGACCAACTCCATATTAATGCCCATGATTTTGGAATGAGATGTTCTTCTCTAGATCTAGAGGGTTATACAGAGAGAAATGAAAGCAGTATCTTACTAACAGAGTGTTCCTTTCTTACTGTCAATTTTCTTATTGGTTTGTTGGCTCTCTCTCTCTCTCTCATCTAATGTTTTTCTCCCCCTCTAGACTCCATTCCCAGCCCTGCGGTGTGATGTGAATACCAGTGTGTGAGTTGACGATAGTGTGAGTGACAGTGGTTGCGAGTGCAACCATGGTTACGCCAGTCTCCTCTTCTCACTGAAAAAATCCATGATCCCAATCTCAGCCCAGTAGGGGAGAGTGGGGTAAATTGAGACCTTTTTTACATTCAGTATCACTCTGTCAAGCTACACTTACATGCTAGGTTTAGGACCTCATATTGAAGCTTATAGAGACCCCAAATGATGTATAGAACAATCTTTAAATTATCTACTTTTGTTTAGATACATGCATCATGAAAGCTCTAACGCAATACATTCATTTGACTTGGTGAGAATCTGTTTTGGACCTAACTTATTTAACACTTTTTCCATGTGGTTTCTTCTATCTATCTATCTATCTATCTATCTATCTATCTATCTATCTATCTATCTATCTATCTATCTATCTATCTATCTATCTATCTATCTATCTATCTATCTATCTATCTATCTATCTATCTGTATCGAATGCCCCGCGCAGAGCACCGGTCCCTCCTCCTCTCCAGCGATCATCCTCACCGGCGTTCTAACCGGCGGTCGGGGGAAGATGGTAGCAACACCCTGATGACCCACACCTGTTCCTCATCGGTCATCAGGGTCACTATTTAACTCCATGTTTTCTGTTCAACCCTTGCAGGTTATTAGTCTTTCTATGTGTATTGCTGTCTTTTCTTTATATTAAATTCCTATATACGCTAATTTCCTCTCTCTCGCTCGTTCTTAGCCTCATCACTCACTTTCACCCCTCGCAATATCACAGAATAACCCGCCGAACCAGAGGCACCTTTTATTTTTTTCACTTACCTGTTTTGTCATCTTCACCGTTAACTCTTTTCTTTTCTCACTCATATCCCTAGGTCTCCATGGACGGGCACGTGGGGGGAGCTGGGACACCCGGTAGGTCTCCAGAGCTGGAGGAGAGGCTCCAGGCCATGGAGACACAGGTCGCCGGGTTGGTTAAGGCTCTCGGGGATATGATGTCTCTCATGGCGGCACGATCGAGCGGGGAACACCTGGTGGCTTCACAGGGAGCTACTGCGCCCCCAGCACCCGATCGTGTGGAGTCTCGGCACGTCCCGAGAGGAGAACTCCGGAGAGCCACCCCAGACAAATATGATGGCAATCCGGAGGGTTGTCGTGGGTTCCTTCTTCAGTGCGAGCTGTCAGTGGGCGATCAGCCAGTGCCCGATTCGGAGAAGGTCCACACGATGATCACTCTCCTCACGGGGCGTGCACTCGAGTGGGCAATGTCACTGTGGGAGAGCGGATCCGAAGAGTTACGGTCGGTTCCTAAATTCGTCGCTCAGTTCCGAGCCGTATTTGACCATCCAGCGGAGGGGAGAGATGCGGGCGAGCGGATTATGCGCCTTGCCCAGGGGAAGGGCACGGCCTCGGAGTATGCCCTGTCATTCCGGACGCTGGCGGCGTCCAGTGGGTGGAACGAGCCGGCTCTTAGGACCGCCTTCCGTAGGGGGCTGCGGGTGGAGGTCCAAATGGAGCTGGCCTGTGTGAGTCAGTCTATGCCCCTGGACGCCTACATCGCCCGGGCCATTGCCATCGACGGTCAGCTCCGAGACCGTGACCAACTGGCGCGCCGCGCGCATTCTCCCCTTCCTCGATCCGAGCCGGAACATGAGCCAATGGAGGTGGGGATCACGAGACTCTCCGCGGAGGAGAGAGAGCGACGGAGTCGTCAGGGACTTTGTCTGTACTGCGGGGAGAGGGGTCATGTCAGGAGGGCATGCCCCTCTGTGCCAGCAGGACGCAGGAAAGGGGTAAGTGGCCGGATGGCTCAGGTGGGCACAGTAAGTGTTTTACGGGCTGAGAAAATCGCCAGACCTTTCTGCTGTTCAGTTGTGCTGTCTGGTAACTTCCCCGATTATGTATCCACAGCCCTGATTGACTCCGGAGCGGCGGGGAGTTTCATTGACCGGACTTTAGTTGACGCTCTCCGGCTGCCGTTGCGCCGTTTGAGGTCCTCCCTGCCAGTTCAGGCTCTGGATGGAAGGCCGGTGGGTTCCGGTTCCATTACCCACGTTACCCGTCCAGTCACCCTCACCTTTCACGGCTGCCATCGAGAGAGGCTGGAATTGTTGGTGATCTCGTCGTCCATACATCCGGTCATCTTGGGACTTCCCTGGCTCCAGCAGCACAACCCTACCATCAGCTGGAGCGCACGGAGGATTCTGGGATGGTCGGATAAATGTAGGAAGACCTGTATTCCAACGACGGTAGGGGCAACATCGGTGGAGAGTCCGGAAAGTGCCCTCCCGGGGAACATTCCGCCCGAATATGAAGATCTACGCGGAGTGTTCTCCAAAGAAAAAGCCAAATGTCTCCCTCCACACCGTGATTGGGATTGTGCCATCGACCTGATGCCTGGTGGCATGCCTCCCCGGAAACGTATATATCCGCTCTCTATGGTCGAAACGGATAATATGGAGACGTATATCCGAGAGGCACTGGAGCAGGGGCATATTCGCCATTCTACGTCCCCTGCTTCAGCTAGCTTTTTTTTTGTGAAAAAGAGGGACGGGGGATTAAGGCCGTGCATTGACTATCGCGGACTAAATGAGGTGACAACGAAGTTCCGATATCCAATGCCCCTCGTTCCTGCGGCCATAGAGCAGCTACGGGGAGCGCGTTTCTTCACCAAGCTAGACCTCCGGAGCGCATACAACCTTATACGAATCCGGGAGGGAGATGAGTGGAAGACCGCATTTAGCACGGCGTCAGGTCACTATGAATACCTAGTGATGCCATATGGACTCGCCAATGCCCCCGCGGTATTCCAGTCTTTTCTGAATGAGGTATTTCGGGATATGTCGGGGAGGTATGTAGTGGTATATATCGATGATATCCTAGTGTACTCCCCGACGTTCTCAGAACACGTGACGCACGTTCGTGCTGTCCTCCGCCGTTTATTACAGAACCAGCTGTATGTCAAGGAGGAAAAATGCGCCTTCCACCAAACGGCCGTCTCCTTCCTCGGGTATCGTATTTCTCCGGAGGGGGTGAAGATGGAAGAGTTGAAGGTAGAGGCAGTCAGGTCATGGCCAGTCCCTCGGGACATTAAAGGGCTCCAAAGCTTCCTCGGTTTCGCCAACTTTTACCGCCGGTTTATTAAGGGCTATAGCTCCATCGCAGCGCCACTCACGTCGTTGTTGAAAGGAAACCCTCAACGCCTCACCTGGACCCCGAGTGCCGAGAAGGCTTTTCTCGACCTGAAGGGCCGATTCACCACCGCTCCTCTGCTCCGCCACCCAGACCCGCTGAAGCCCTTCACGGTCGAGGTAGACGCATCGGAGGTCGGGGTAGGGGCGGTCCTCTCTCAGCAGCAGGGGAACCCTCCCCTGCTCTACCCCTGTGCGTACTTTTCCAAAAAGCTGACTGCTGCAGAGAGGAACTACGACGTGGGTGACCGAGAGCTACTGGCGGTAAAGTTGGCATTGGAGGAGTGGAGACATTGGCTAGAGGGCGCTCATGAGCCGTTCACTGTCCTGACGGATCATCGGAACCTGGAATACGTCAGGGCAGCCCGGCGCCTTAACCCCCGACAGGCCCGCTGGACTTTGTTTTTTGAGCGCTTCCAGTTCACCCTGACCTATCGCCCGGGAACAAAAAATGGCAGGGCGGACGCACTCTCCCGCATCCACGACCGGGGGGCAGAGACGAGGCAGGACGTCCCCATCCTGCCTCCATCATGTATTGTAGGACCCGTCTCCTGGGACATCGACACAGAGATTCAACGAGCAGGGAGACGGGATCCTACCCCAGCAACCTGCCCTCCGGGGAAGGTCTACGTTCCAAGGAGAGTGCGGGGAAGGCTGGTAACCTGGGCACACACAACACCTGCCACCGGGCACCCAGGTATCAGTCGGACCCTGGAGGCGCTCCGGGAGAAGTATTGGTGGTCGGGCATGGGGAGGACTGTGCGTCATTATGTACTGTCTTGTGTGGTGTGCGCACAGTCCAAGGCGCCGAGAACGGCTCCAACAGGAAAGCTCCATCCCCTACCAGTACCTCAGCGGCCTTGGACTCACATCGCGGTAGATTTCCTCACCGATCTACCGCCAGCAGAGGGGAAGACCACCATCGCCGTGGTAGTGGACCGGTTCTCTAAGATGGTGCGCTTCATACCACTACCCGGCCTCCCCTCTGCTCTACAGTTCGCTGAGGTGCTCTTTCAACAGGTCTTCCGACAGTATGGACTTCCGGAGGACATCGTGTCTGACCGGGGTCCCCAGTTCACCTCTCGTGTGTGGAAGGCGTTCATGTCCAAACTGGGGGTCGCGGTCAGTCTCACATCCGGGTACCACCCTCAGGCGAATGGGCAAGCGGAGCGCACCAACCAAGAACTGGGGAGGTTCCTTCGGGCGTATTGCATGGAACAGCCAGGTGAGTGGACCCGTTTCCTTCCCTGGGCGGAATACGCTCAGAACTCCCTGCGCCACGCCTCCACTGGTCTGACCCCCTTCCAGGTGGTACTGGGTTTTCAGCCCCGTTTGTGCCCCTGGGGGAGGGGTTCTAGTGAAATTCAGGCGGTGGAGGAGTGGTTTGGGAAGGCTGAGGGAGTCTGGTCCGCCGCTAGGGTCCGTCTGCAGCAGGCAGTTCTGCAGCAAAAGACACAGGCGGACAGGCGGCGGAGTGAGGCTCCAGTGTTCCACCCAGGGGATAAAGCGTGGCTGTCCACGAGGAACCTCCAGCTCCGTTTGCCCAGTCATAAGCTAGAACCCCGGTATGTGGGACCATTCACGGTCCTTCGGAGAGTGAACGAGGTCACCTATAGGTTGAGACTCACACCACCTTATAACAACCTGTCTCCCTCTTTCCATGTCTCTCTTCAGACCGGTGGTTCCTGGTCCACTAGGGGGTCCGGACCTGCAGTGGCGCCTCCACCACCAACGGAGGTAGCTGGGGGTCTGGCATATCGAGTGGACAAGGTGCTGGACTCTCGGCTACGGCAGGGTCGGATCCAGTACCTGGTGGACTGGGCGGGATACGGCCCTGAGGAGCGTAGCTGGGTTCGGGCGGCGGACATCTGCGATCCGTCGCTTACCACAGAGTTCCATGCTCGCCGTCCGGATCAACCAGCACCTCGCCCTCGGGGTCGTCCAGGGCGCCGGCGAGTGGCGACGTCGGGAGCCGCGCCTAGGGGGGGGGGTACTGTAACGAATGCCCCGCGCAGAGCACCGGTCCCTCCTCCTCTCCAGCGATCATCCTCGTCGGCGTTCTAACCGGCGGTCGGGGGAAGATGGTAGCAACACCCTGATGACCCACACCTGTTCCTCAACGGTCATCAGGGTCACTATTTAACTCCATGTTTTCTGTTCAACCCTTGCGGGTTATTAGTCTTTCTATGTGTATTGCTGCCTTTTCTTTATATTAAATTCCTATATACGCTAATTTCCTCTCTCTCGCTCGTTCTTAGCCTCATCACTCACTTTCACCCCTCGCAATATCACACAATCTATCTATCTATCTATCTATCTATCTATCTATCTATCTATCTATCTATCTATCTATCTATCTATCTATCTATCTATCTATCTATCTATCAAACTGGCCATATACACTTCACCCAAGCAAGTAGCCCTGTCCTCATCACTTTTCCTCGCTTAGCTAACATTAGCTAGCTACAATAGCTAGCCATCAAGTTGCATAGTTACATCAGCTAGATAGTTAAGCAAGGCAGTGCAAGGCAGGCCGAGTCATATCATGGAGTACCTTCAGAGCTTCAGAGGAGAAGCAATATAGACAATTAGTTAAGAGGGAGTAAAAGGAAAAGGAGCAGGATTGAGGAGGAGCTAACTAGCTAATTCCTATGCCTTCTGTTTGTTCTGTCTAAGTACCATTTGACTTACAGTATATCTTATGAGAGATGCACCCATTGGGGGTGGAATGGGAGAGGGAGGAAAGGACGAAGAGTGCATAGGTAGAAAGGGGTGGAGAGGGAGAAAGTGAGGGAGAGACAAAAGTGGTGTGGAAGGGCTGAAGGAAGATGAGTGTAATAGGTGGTTGACTTCTGCTAACACTCCTTGGCATGGACTGGGGGAGTAAATTAATTTAGGTGTGTGTGTGTATGTGTGTATGTGTGTTTGTTAAGGCCTTAGCTGTAATTAGCTGGGGCTCCCAAGTGGCGCAGTGGTCTAAGACAAGGCATCTCAGTGCTAGAGGCGTCACAACAGACAACCTGGTTTGAATCAAGACTATATCACAACTGGCTGTGATTGGGAGTCCGATAGGGTGGCGCACAATTGTCTGAGTTTGGCCGGTGTAGGCCGTCATTGTAAATAAGAATGTGTTCTTAACTGACTTGCCTAGTTAAATAAAATAATAATAATTGGAGTGATAAAGCACATTCTGTGCATTTAAATCACAATACTCTTTTGTTGGTTGTGTACAGTGTCCAGCATAGCACTGTTATGTATTTATAAAGTGTGTGCATGCTTACGTGTGTTTGTGCTCTTTGTGTCTGTAATGGTAGGTCCCTGGGAGACCGACAGACGCCTATGGGACAAACCGCCATGGTGCCGGAGAGTGGGGATGGCTTAAGTGAAACGTTCATCCACCAGACCACTCAACAGAATAGACCAGCAGTAAGACCAACACCCCTAGTGCCTACTGTACACCCACCTACCTACCCTTCTACCTCCCCAGTACCCTACCTAGTGCCTACACTCTTGGAATTAGAGATGACTCGAGGAACTCTAGCGATCCTCAACGATCCCCTTGAGTTCCTCAAGTAACCATTGTAGGTCAATGGTTCATATTTGCACACTTTTGGTTAGTTGGGGGGTTCTTGGAGGAACCTTTAATGGTTCAATGACTTACCCTGAACAAAAAATATAAACGCAACGTGAAAAGTGTTAGTCCCATGTTTCATGAGCTGAATAAAAGATTGCAGAAATGTTCCATACGCACAAAAGGCTTATTTCTCTAAAATGTTTAAAATTTGATTACATCCCTGTTAGTGAGCATTTCTCCCTTGCCAAGATAATCGATCCACCTGACAGGTGTGGCATATTAAGAAGCTGATTAAACAGCATGATCATTACACAGGTACACCTTCTGCTGGGGACAATAAAAGGCCACTCTAAAATGTGCAGTTTTGTCACACAACACAATGCTATAGACGTCTCAAGTTTTGAGGGAGCATGCAATTGGCATACTGACTGCAGGAATGTCCACCAGAGCTGTTGCCAGATCATTTAATGTGTGAGGCCAACGTTGTTTTAGAGAATTTGGCAGTACGTCCAACCGGCCTCACAACCGCAGACCATGTGTAACCACAGGATCGTCGTAGACCAGCCACCCGGATATCTGATGAAACTATGGGTTTGCACAACCATAGAATTTCTGAACAATACTTTCAGAAACCGTCTCAGGGAAGCTGAGTGCTTGTCGTCCTCACCAAGGTCTTGACCTTACTGCAATTTGGCGTCGTAACCGACTTAAGTGGGCAAATGCTCACTTTCGATGGCCACTGGCAAGTTGGCGAAATGTGCTCTTCGCGGATTAATCATGGTTTCAACTGTATGGCGTTGTGTGGGCCAGCGGTTCGCTAATGTCAAAGTTGTGAACAGAGTGCCCTATGGTGGTGTTGGGGTTATGGTATGGGTAGGCATAAGCTATTGACAACAAACACAATTACATTTTATTGATGGCAATTTAAATACACAGAGATACTGTGATGAGATCCTGAGGCCCATTGTTGTGCCATTAATCCACCGCCATCACCTCATGTTTCAGCATAATAATGCACAGCCCAATGTCACACAGCCCAATGTCGCAAGGATTCCTTCCTGGAAGCTGAAAATGTCCCAGTTCTTCCATGGCATGTATACTCATCAGCAATGTCACCCATTGAGCATGCTTGGGATGCTCTGGATCGACATGTACGACAGCTTGTTCCAGTTCCCGCCAATATCCAGCAATTGAAGAGGAGTGGGATAACATTCCACAGGCCACAATCAACAGCCTTATCAACTCTATGTGAAGGCGATGTGTCACGCTGCTTGAGGCAAATGGTGGTCATACCAGATACTAACTGGTTTTCAGATCCACACCTCAGATTTTTGTTGTTGTTGATATCTGTGACCAACAGATACTAATCTGTATTCCCAGTCATGTGAAATTAAAAAATTACTGCCTAAAGAATTTTTCATTTCAATTGACTGATGTCCTTATATGAACTGTAACTCATAGTAAAATCTTTGAAATTGTTGCATGTTGCATTTATGTTTTTGTTCAATGTAGTAGGGGCATGGCTTTAAGATATATCTTTTTTTGGCCACCAGTTAGAGTAAATGTTATTCCTGTTCATCTGTTCTGTTGTATTCTCATCACATCTTAAGGTTGAACACTGACAGTTTTGTAGCTTTAATGAGGCTAACAGAGGTTTATGAGTTCCTCATGCAAATCCCAAAGTTGGAATAGTTGGCACAATACTGTTGACAAAATCAAACTCGAACATGTACATGTACATTGTTTCGGACAGAGAATAGAGCGATATGAGCACCCAATCGTTGCCAAATTTGCATTCTTTAAAAATAAAATAATGGTTCAAAAGCCTGGGCAAAAGACTTGCTGGCACGAAAATAGGCATGCATGATCCCGAAGGAAATTGCAGAATGGCGCAAAGTTCTGTACCCACTCTTCAAATTGAATAGACTAAAAGGGAAACGTGTAGCTCTATACATTAATAACCAACTCTTCCAACACCAATACTATCCATGGCTATTCTAAATAATACAAAGAGCAGACGGATAATGGAACACCCAATACTCTCCATGGTAGGGATTTGTAACGAATGTCCCGCGCAGAGCGGCGGGCCCTCCTCCTCTCCAACGATCATCCTCGCCGGCGTTCTAACCGGCGGTTGGGGGAAGATGGTAGTAACACCCTGATGACCCATACCTGTTCCACATTGGTCATCAGGGTCACTATTTAACCGTGTGTATTTTTTTTCAACCCTCGCGGGTTATTGTTCTATGTGTGTTGCCGTCTTTATTAAATGTTTCCAACTCAATCCTTCTTCTCCTATTCGTCTTTTGCCTCTACACTCACTTTTACCCCTTGCAATATCACAGAATAACCCGCCCAAACCAGAGGCACCTTTTTTTTTTTTTCACTTACCTGTCATCGTCTACACCGTGTCCTTCGCTAACCTCTCTCTCTCTTTTCCACACTCTTCCCTAGGTCTCCATGGACGGGCACGGAGGGGGAGCTGGATCACCCGGTCGGACACCCGAGCTGGAGGAGAGACTGAGAGCCATGGAGGAACAGGTCACCGCGCTTGGTGGTTTGATGTCCCACATGGCTGCACGACAGGGCGGGGAACACCCGGTGGATCCAGCTGGAGCCACAGCGTCCCCCGCACCCGGTCGTGTAGAGTCTCGTCACGTCCCGGGGGGAGAACTCCGGAGAGCTGTCCCGGAAAAGTATGATGGCAATCCGGAGGATTGTCGTGGGTTCCTTCTCCAGTGCGAACTCTATTTGGGCGATCTGCCAGTTTCGGACTCGGAGAAGGTGCGCACGATGATCACTCTCCTCACGGGGCGTGCACTCAGCTGGGCAACGTCACTGTGGGGGAACGGGGCTGAGGAGTTGCGGTCAGTCCCCATGTTCATCAAACTCTTCCGAGCGGTTTTTGACCATCCCGCGGAGGGGAGAGATGCGGGCGAGCGGATTATGCGCCTGGAACAAGGAAGGGGCACGGCCTCGGAGTATGCGCTGTCGTTCCGGACGCTGGCGGCGCCCAGTGGGTGGAACGAGCCTGCTCTCCAGACCGCCTTCCATAGGGGCCTGCGGGTGGAGGTTCAGATGGAGCTGGCTTGTGTCCCTCAATCCATGTCGCTGGACGCTTACATCGCCTGGGCGATTGCCATTGACGGTCAACTCCGGGACCGTGACCAACTAGCGCGCTGCGCGTATCTTCCCCTTCCTCGATCCGAGCCGGAACATGAGCCGATGGAGGTGAGGATTACGAGGCTCTACGCAGAGGAGCGAGACAGGCGGAGTCGTCAGGGACTGTGCCTTTACTGCGGAGAGAGGGGGCATGTAAGGAGAGTATGCCCCTCTCTTCCAACTGGACACAGGAAAGGGGTAAGTGGCCGGGGGGTTCAGGTGGGCACAGTAGGTGTAATTAAACCTGAAAATATCGCCAGCCCTTTCTGTTGCCCAGTTGTGCTCTCCGGTAGCTTCCCCAATAATGTGTCCACAGCCATGATTGACTCCGGCACTGCGGGGAGTTTCATAGACCAGACCCTGGTTGACGCTCTCCGGCTGCCACTGCGCCGGCTGAGGTCCTCCATGCCCGTTCAGGCCCTGGATGGTCGGCCGGTGGGGACCGGTTCCATTACTCATGTGACCCGTCCAGTCACCCTCACCATTCATGGCTGCCATCGAGAGAGACTGGAATTGTTGGTGATCTCTTCATCCATACATCTGATCACCTTGGGACTCCCCTGGCTCCAGCAGCACAATCCCAACATCAGTTGGAGCGCACAAAGGATCCTGGGATGGTTGGAGAAATGTAGGAAGACCTGTATCACTACGGTAGGGGCAACATCGGTAGAGAGTCCTGAGAGCACTCTCACAGGGAACATCCCGCCAGAATATGAAGATCTGCGCGGGGTGTTCTCCAGGGAGAAAGCCAAATGTCTCCCTCCACACCGTGATTGGGACTGTGCCATTGACCTAATGCCAGGTGGCACGCCTCCCCGTAGACGTATATATCCGCTCTCTATGGCCGAAACGGATACTATGGAGATGTATATCCGAGAGACGCTGGAGCAGGGGCATATTCGCCATTCTACATCACCTGCTTCAGCTAGTTTCTTCTTCGTGAAGAAGAGGGACGGGGGTTTGAGGCCGTGCATTGATTATCGAGGACTGAATGAGGTAACGACGAAGTATCGATATCCAATGCCCCTCATTCCTGCGGCCATAGAGCAGCTCCGGGGAGCGCGCTTCTTCACCAAGCTTGACCTCCAGAGTGCGTACTACCTAATACGAATCCGGGAGGGAGACGAGTGGAAGACCGCATTTAGCACGGCGTCTGGTCACTATGAGTACCTAGAGATGCCATACGGACTAGCCAATGCACCAGCGGTATTCTAGTCGTTTCTGAATGAGGTATTCCGAGACATGTCGGGGAGATATGTTGTAGTATATATTGACGATATCCTAGTATACTCCCCGACGTTCTCAGAACATGTGAAACATGCTCGTGCTGTCCTCCAACGGCTATTACAGAATCATCTGTATGTCAAGGAGGAAAAATGCGCCTTCCACTAGACGGCCGTCTCCTTCCTAGGATATCGGATTGCTCCGGAGAGGGTGAAGATGGAGGAATTAAAGGTGGAGGCAGTTAGGTCATGGCCGGTTCCAAAGAACATCAAGGGACTCCAAAGCTTCCTCGGTTTCGCCAATTTCTACCGCCGGTTCATCAAGGGCTACAGCTCCATAGCAGCGCCACTCACGTCGTTGTTGAAAGGTAACCCTCAACGCCTCGCCTGGACCCCGAGTGCCAAGAAGGCATTCCTCGACCTGAAGGGCCGATTTACCACCGCGCCACTGTTATGCCACCCAGACACACGCAAGCCCTTCACGGTCGAGGTCGACGCATCGGAGGTCGGGGTAGGGGCGGTCCTCTCCCAGCTGCAGGGGAACCCTCCTCTGCTGCACCCCTGTGTGTATTACTCCAAAAAGCTGAGCGCTGCGGAGAGGAACTACGACGTGGGTGACCGAGAGCTACTGGCGGTGAAATTGGCGTTGGAGGAGTGGCGACATTGGCTGGAGAGTGCTCATGAGCCGTTCACTGTCCTGACGGACCATCGGAACCTGGAGTACGTCAGGACAGCCCGGCGCCTCAACCCCCAACAGGCCTGCTGGACCTTGTTTTTTGAGCGCTTCCGGTTCACCCTGACCTATCGACCAGGAACGAAGAACGGCAGGGCGGACACACTCTCCCGCATTCACGACCGGGGGGCAGAAAAGAGGCTGGACGTGCCAATCCTGCCTCCGTCATGCATCGTTGGACCCGTCTCCTGGGACATAGATGATGAGATTCAACGGGCAGGGAGACGGGATCCTCCTCCAACAACCTGTCCTCCTGGGAAGATCTATGTTCCGCGGAGAGTGCGGGGACGGTTGGTAACCTGGGTCCACACGACACCTGCAACTGGACACCCAGGTATCAGCTGGACCCTGCAGGCGCACCGGGAAAAGTATTGCACAGTCTAAGGCGCAGAGAGCAGCTCCTACAGGAGAACTCCATCCCCTACCAGTACCTCAGCGACCATGGACTCACATCGCCGTGGACTTCCTCACCGACTTACCACCAGCAGAGGGGAAAACCACCATTGCCGTGGTAGTGGACAGATTTTCCAAAATGGTGTGGTTCATCCCACTACCCGGCCTCCCCTCTGCTCTCCAGTTCGCTGAGGTGCTATTTCAACAGGTCTTCCGACAGTATGGACTTCCGGAGGACATCGTGTCTGACCGAGGTCCCCAGTTCACCTCCCGTGTGTGGAAGGCGTTCATGTCTAAACTGGGGGTCGCGGTCAGTCTCACATCCGGGTACCACCCTCAGGCTAATGGGCAAGCGGAGCGCACAAACCCAGAACTCGGGAGGTTCCTTCGAGCGTATTGCATGGAACAGCCAGGTGAGTGGACCCGTTTCCTCCCCTGGGCGGAATACGCTCAGAATTCTCTGTGCCATTCCTCCACCGGTCTAACCCCTTTCCAGGTGGTCCTGGGTTTTCAGCCCCGTCTGGGGGAGGGGTTCCAATGAAGTTCAGGTGGTGGAGGAGTGGTTTGAGAAGGCTGAGGGAGTCTGGTCCGCCGTCACTGTCCGCCTGCAAAGAGCAGTCCAGCAACAAAAGACGCAGGCGGACAGGCGGCAGAGTGAGGCACCCAGGGGATAAAGCCTGGCTGTCCACGAGGAACCTCCAGCTCCGCTTGCCATGCCATAAGCTTGAGCCCCGGTATGTGGGACCATTCACGGTCCTTCGGAGAGTGAATGAGGTCACCTATAGGTTGAGACTAACACCACCATATAATAACATGCCTCCCTCTTTCCATGTCTCTCTCCTCAGACCGGTGGTTCCTGGTCCACTAGGGGGGTCCGGACCTGCAGTGGCGCCTCCACCCCCAATGGAGGTAGCTGGCGGTCTGGCATATCAAGTGGAGAAATTGCTGGACTCTCGGCTACGGCAGGGTCGGATCCAGTACCTGGTGGACTGGGCGGGCTACGGCCCTGAGGAGCGCAGCTGGGTTCGGGCAGCGGACATCTGCGACCCATCACTCACTACTGAGTTTCATGCACGCCGTCCGGACCGACCAGCCCCCCGCCCTCGGGTGCGACGTCGGGAGCCGCACCTAGGGAGGGGGGTACTGTAACGAATGCCCCGCGCAGAGCGGCGGGCCCTCCTCCTCTCCAACGATCATCCTCGCCGGCGTTCTAACCGGCGGTCGGGGGAAGATGGTAGTAACACCCTGATGACCCACACCTGTTCCACATTGGTCTTCAGGGTCACTATTTAACCCTGTGTATTTTGTTTCAACCCTTGCGGGTTATTTTCTATGTGTGTTGCTGTCTTTATTAAATGTTACCAACTCAATCCTTCTTCTCCTATTCGTCTTTTGCCTCTACACTCACTTTCACCCCTCGCAATATCACAGGATTGTAATAAAAAAACATATACCAAAAACATATACAAATAAACTATACCATTCAAGATAGGGAATGTTGTAAAATAATTAGTATTCGACTAATATTTACATTAATATTACGACTAATACAAATACAGTGGGGAGAACAAGTATTTGATACACTGCCGATTTTGCAGGTTTTCCCACTTACAAAGCATGTAGAAGTATGTAATTTTTATCATAGGTACTCTTCAACTGTGAGTGACGGAATCTAAAACAAAAATCCAGAAAATCACATTGTATGATTTTTAAATAATTAATTTGCATTTTATTGCATGACATAAGTATTTGATACATCAGAAAAGCAGAACTTAATATTTGGTACAGAAACCTTTGTTTGCAATTACAGAGATCATACGTTTCCTGTAGTTCTTGACCAGGTTTGCACACACTGCAGCAGGGATTTTGGCCCACTCCTCCATACAGATCCTTCAGGTTTCGGGGCTGTCGCTGGGCAATACGGACTTTCAGCTCCCTCCAAAGAATTTCTATTGGGTTCAGGTCTGGAGACTGGCTAGGCCACTCCAGGACCTTGAGATGCTTCTTACGGAGCCACTCCTTAGTTGCCCTGGCTGTGTGTTTCGGGTCGTTGTCATGCTGGAAGACCCAGCCACGACCCATCTTCAATGCTCTTACTGAGGGAAGGAGGTTGTTGGCCAAGATCTCGCGATACATGGCCCCATCCATCCTCCCCTCAGTACGGTGCAGTCGTCCTGTCCCCTTTGCAGAAAAGCATCCCCAAAGAATGATGTTTCCACCTCCATGCTTCACGGTTGGGATGGTGTTCTTGGGGTTGTACTCATCCTTCTTCTTCCTCCAAACACGGCGAGTGGAGTTTAGACCAAAAAGCTATATTTTTGTCTAATCAGACCACATGACCTTCTCCCATTCCTCCTCTGGATCATCCAGATGGTCATTGGCAAACTTTAGACGGGCCTGGACATGCGCTGGCTTGAGCAGGGGGACCTTGCATGCGCTGCGGTATTTTAATCCATGACGGCGTAGTGTGTTACTAATGGTTTTCTTTGAGACTGTGGCCCCAGCTCTCTTCAGGTCATTGACCAGGTCCTGCCGTGTAGTTCTGAGCTGATCCCTCACCTTCCTCATGATCATTGATGCCCCACGAGGTGAGTTCTTGCATGGTGCCCCAGACCGAGGGAGATTGACCGTCATCTTGAACCTCTTCCATTTTCTAATAATTGCGCCAACAGTTGTTGCATTCTCACCAAGCTGCTTGCCTATTGTCCTGTAGCCCATCCCAGCCTTGTGCAGGTCTACAATTTTATCCCTTATGTCCTTACACGGCTCTCTGGTCTTGGCCATTGTGGAGAGGTTGGAGTCTGTTTGATTGAGTGTGTGGACAGGTGTATTTTATACAGGTAACGAGTTCAAACCGGTGCAGTTAATACAGGTAATGAGTGGAGAACAGGAGGGCTTCTTAAAGAAAAACTAACAGGTCTGTGAGAGCCGGAATTCTTACTGGTTGGTAGGTGATCAAATACCTATGTCATGCAATAAAATGCTAATTAATTATTTAAAAATCATACAATGTGATTTCTGGATTTTTGTTTTACATTCCGTCTCTCACAGTTGAAGTGTACCTATGATAAAAATTACTGACCTCTACATGCTTTGTAAGTAGGAAAACCTGCAAAATCGGCAGTGTATCAAATACTTGTTCTCCCCACTGTATTTACTACACAACAAACATAAGATACAAAAACATAAGAATGACTCAAACTGAACAACTAAAAAGCACCATAAGGAAAATAAAATATACAAATATGTTTTTTAAATATGTTCACATTTTCAGCCCGCCTCAGGTTCTCTGGCAGGCTATTCTAGAGGCTGGGGGCATAGTAACTAAAGGCTGCCTCTCCATGCCTCTTGGTCCTAGGCTTTGGGATAGTTAAAAGCAGTGGAGGCGCCTGAGGGGACGATGGCTCATAATAATGGCTGGAACGGAGTGAATGGCATCAAACACAATGGAAACCATGTGTTTGATGTATTTGATACCATTCCACCCATCCTGCTCCAGTCATTACCACGAGCCCGTTCTCCCCAATTAAGGTGCTACCAGCCTCCTGTGGTTAAAAGGCCAGTGCCAGAGGACCTAAGGGACCTACTGGGTACATCACTTAAAAGCATGTCTGACATGTAGTGGAATGCACAATTGTGGATTGATTTAAAATGTATTCTAAAACTCACAGGCAGCCACTGCAGAGACCTTAAAACCGGTGTATTGTGTGCTCTCCGTCTGTGTCACGTGTGGGTGTATAGGGAGACCAAGACGCAGCGCAGGGATAGTAGTTCGACATTGTGTTATATTATTTACTATGTAAATAAACGCCCAAATGAACAAACTATACAAAAACAAACACGATCGAACAAACGTCAAAACGTACAAAATCAAACACGAATAATGAACGGACGTAACAAAAGGTTGTACACTTACTTTCACCGTGACTTGCGAAATAATCGACAACGACCCACAACCCAGTGTGAAACCTACCAACCTATGTAGGATCCCTAATTAGAGACGATGCGCTACAGCTGCCTCTAATTAGGGATCCCACACAAACCACCACCAGAAAACTGAAAGAATAGAACTATCAGACTCTGACCATGGCTACATAGAGAAGCAAATGGGCTTCTCTATGGCCAGAGCCTGACAGTCTGGTCTTGGTCAGTACCCGTGCTGCAGCATTCTGTATGTTTTGCAGTTGACCAATGGCTTTCTTGGGTAGACCAGAGAGGAGAGTAGTACAGTAGTCAAGCCTTCTTGTAATAAAAGCATGGATGAGTCTCTGTATCAGCCTGAGAGCAAAACGGCCACACCATGGCAATGTTCCTCAGGTGGTAAAAAGCTATTTGGTCACATTCCTAATGTGTGATTTCGAAATTGAGTTCAGAATCTAAAATAACACCTAGGGTTTTTACTTGGTGTTTTATCTTTATTGCCCGTGAACTAAAATGTGCGGCCAGATTCTCCCTCTGTGCTTTGGCTCCAACAATAAGTACCTCGGTCTTGTCTTGATTTAGCTTGGGGAAGTTGTGAACCATCCAAGTATTTAAATCACTAACACAGTCTAATAATTTATCTGTGGAGCTAAAATCCTCTGGTGACACAGAAATGTAAAGTTGTGTAATGTCTGCGTAGCAAGGGGTAACATATATAAACTGAAAAGTACCGGACTCAAAATTGAACCTTGCGGAATGCCCCATGTGTACATGTATTTTCTCTGAGTTACTCTGAGTTATGTTCACCAGGTGTGACAAAAAAATTCTCGACCAGTTAAATAGGTCCTAAACCAATTTAGAACTGGACCAGAGACGCGAACCCACCTCTCCAGTCTGTCCAGAAGGACATCATGGTCAACAGTGTTGAATGCACATCTTAAATCTAAGAGTAGAAGGACAGAGAGCTGTTTGGCATCTGTGATGGCGCTAAGATCCTTTACCACTAACTAAAGCTGTTTCTGTGCTGTTGTGGGCACTTAAAAAATAATTTTGCTGTTTGAACACCAAATTCTCCAGAATTCTGCTTAAGAAGGGAAGGTTGGAAATTGGCCAAAAACTGCTAAAATCTGAATAATCTAGATTACTTTTCTTCAGAAGGGGTTTCACCATAGCAGTTTTTAGTGAAGTGGGGACGGTGCCTGTGATTAGAAATGGCTTGTCCTTCTTCAGATATGCTATTAAAAATGTTTTGAAGAACGTGGTGGGGATAGGATAGAGAAGGCAGTTAGAAGGCTTAAGTTGTGATATCACTTTCCTGAGCATGTCTGTGTCAACCAGGGAAAATAAATCCATAGTGCATTTGCTTGGTAGGCTAGGGCAAATATAATCAAACTTCTCATCAGGTCTTGCTTGACTGATACCCAGCCACATGTTGGTTATCCTATCTCTGAAATATGCCCAAACTCATCACATTTAGATGTGGAGGAATGGTCACATAGGTTTGCGGGGGTAGGATTTATCAGACCATCAATGGTCGAGAAGAGCACTCAAATTATTCTGATTAATAGTGATCAAGTTAGAAAAATGAGCCCGTCTGGCATTTCTAATTGCCTTGTTATATACTGTATGCCAAGTTGCTCTCTCAGAATATCATAATGGATCTGCAACTTTCTCCACTTCCACTCTGCCTTTCTACAATTTCACTTAAATTCATGAGTTTCCTCACTCATCCAAGGGGCTCTCCATTTGGATGTGGCCTATTTCAACTTTACTGGAGCCATGGCATCAATGGTTGCCCTTAATTTGCTGTTGAAGTTATCAACTAAATCATCACAAGGAGAAGGCAGAATAGGTGGTGGAGTATTGTGCATACACACAATAAACTCTGTAGCAACTTCAGAGGTAAGATAGCATTCAGTATTACCCTGTACTATGGGCAACAAGGTAGTAAAAAATACACAGTGGTGAGCAGATAAAGCAACATCAACAACAGAGGATATGTCAATAGAAAGCTCCTTGGTAATAACAAGGTACAGCGTACGGCAGCGGTGATGGGTGGGCCCAGTAACATGTTGGAAAAAGTCCACATAGAGCTCAAAATATTCATAAATTCAATGGCCTTGGAGTCAGTCTCTTTGTCAACATGAATATTAAAATGGTGGCTGACATTTAAACGTTATAGCATGATGCTCAAAATCGCCAAAAGCGCCAAATGAAATGTCCTTACAGCTCAAAGCATTAGTAAAAATAGAGGCTGTCCCCCCACCCTTTTTCCTTTTCTGATAAGAGTATGAAAAAGTTGGGGGGGTTAGGGTTGATTACTCTAACATTCAAAAGCGCCATATTTAATGTGTGTGTGCCACTCTGCCCCTGGGGCATCTGTCTCAATGTTACCAATGGAATAACAACCAAATTATTAACGTTACAACCAAGTTTTCTAACAGCTTCTATCAGAATGGTAGGAGTTTGTATAAACTCACTAGATGGTGGAGTTAAAGGCGCTTAAATTAGGTTACTCACAATAACCATAGTGCCATTTCTACAGGAGTTGATATGCTTTCCAAGTCCCCTGTTGCTTATTCTGACAGGGAGATATGGAGCACTACCAGTTCCTGTCCGTCAGTCTCTAAATAATCCTGGAACCCCTGCGGTTAGGGCGAATCCTGTCATTTAAAAAATGTGCTGGTTGCTCCCACAGCAAATCAAAGTTGTCACAAAAAGAGAAATTCTTGTCATTGCAAAGATTCTTCAGGTACTCATTCAGGGCAAAGAGTTGGCTGAAACGTTCCGAAACCCTTAGGTAGCACAGGAGGGAGCCAGAGATAATTATTCTCTTCCCTGTGCTAGCGAGGGTGTTATAAACATGTTTGTAGTCCTCCCTCAGTTCCTCAAGGGGACTAACTCAGTTCTAACTAATTCACATTACAAGTGAATCACATTACAAGTGAATTAGATCAGTTACACTACAAGTGGACTAGCTCAGTCACACTACAAGTGGACTAATTCAGCCACACTACAAGTGGACTAATTCAGCCACACTACAAGTGGACTAATTCAGCCACACTACAAGTGGACTAATTCAGCCACACTACAAGTGGACTAATTCAGCCACACTACAAGTGGACTATCTCAGTCACTCTACAACTGGACTAACTAATTCACACTACAAGTGGATTAATTCAGTCACACTACAAGTGGACTAATTCAGTCACACTACAAGTGGATTAATTCAGTCACACTACAAGTGGACGAATTAAGTCGCTACAAGTGGACTAGCTCAGTCACACTACAAGTGGACTAGCTCAGTCACTCTACAACTGGACTAACTCATTCACACTACAAGTGGATTAATTTAGTCACACTACAAGTGGACTAATTCAGTCATTCTACAAGTGGACAAGCTTAGTCAAACTACAAGTGGAATAGCTTAGTCACACTACAAATGGATTAGCTCATTCACACTACAAGTGGAGTAGCTCAGTCACACTACAGTGAACTAGATCAGTTACCCTACAAATGGACTAACTCATTCACACTACAAGTGAATTAATTCAGTCCCACTACAAGTGAACTAATTCAGTCACACTAAAAGTGGATTAATTCAGTCACACTACAAGTGGACTAATTCAGTCACGCTACAAGTGGACTAGCTCACTCACACTACAAGTGGAGTAGCTCAGTCCCACTACAAGTGGACTTTCTCAGTCACATTACAAGTGCACTAGCTCAATCACAATACAAGTGGACTAGCTCAGTCACACTAAAAATTGACTAACTCTGTCATACTGCAAGTGGATTAACGAAGTCACACTACCAGTTGACTAAATCAGTCACACTACAATTGGACTAAACCAGTCACACTACAGGTGTACTAGCTCAGTCATTACAGGTGGACTAGCTCAGTCATACTACAAGTGGACTAACTCAGTCACACTATAAGTGGACTAGTTAGCTCAGTGGTGATCATGCTGGACCAGGTGTATTGAAATTTCAGTCAGTCTGACAGACTGTGAAAAGACAATGCTTCTCCACCTCCTCCATGTATCTTTCTATCACTCCCTGCCACTGTCATTCTTTATCTCTTTGTTGAGGCAAGGTATGTACAATGTTTTAATGATATGATAGCTGACATCGGAGCAGGCACGTGCACAGATAGGGCTCTACCTGTGCAGAGCACATGCACCTTTGCCCTTCCAGTCTCCAAAGTGCCCTTTTGGGGTGTGGTATAAATGTTTTTTGTTTTGTTTGTTTTTTTGGTCATTTTGTCAACCACTCCACAAGGTTGCCACCCCCCACCCTGCCCGTTGTTGATCTGGCCTTTACAGAACTTGCACGAGCTCAGCCTTTTTCCCAGTCTGCCGTGTAGGAGCTTGTGCACCAGTATACAAACATGCATGGCTTGAGAGATGCGGCCACCAGTTGAGTGTGTGAAGCTAGCTACCTAGTTTAAATAGCAACAGTACTGCCACACCAGCATAACATTTGATTAACACTTGATAACAGTTGATTTAGCCATCAATATTGAGTCGGGTTGGCTGATAACCGCAGTAAAGAGAGGCAGAAAGACATAGAGAAGTAAATCACAATCAGTAAAATGAATTAAGTTATCTAACTAGCAGATCAAACATCAACATCAACGATCAGCTGATAGCCCATCCTCTTTTTCCAATGTCAATTATTTCTTCAGGAGGCACTGTCACTAGCTTGCTTACAATTTGTGAGAATGAATGAGTATGTCGTTACATCTGAGACACCTCTGTCCTGGTGTGAGGAATGCACAGTGAGCTCTACCTGACACTGAAAGCAGAGGACTTTGCTGTGCTTATCAACGCCAAAATCAGCCAAAATTGTTGCAACACCTATCACTAGCCTGTTCAACCTCTCTTTCGTATCGTCTGAGATCCCTAGAGATTGGAAAGCTGCCGCGGTCATCCCCCTCTTCAAAGGAGGAGACACTCTAGACCCAAACTGTTATAGACCAATATCCATCCTGCCCTGCCTTTCTAAAGTTTTCGAAAGCCAAGTTAACAAACAGATAACTGACCACTTCGAATCCCACCGTACCTTCTCTGCTATGCAATCTGGTTTCCGAGCTGGTCATGGGTGCACCTCAGCTACGCTCAAGGTACTGAACGATATCATAACCGCCATCGATAAAAGACAGTACTGTGCAGCCGTCTTCATCGACCTGGCCAAGGCTTTCGACTCTGTCAATCACCGCATTCTTATTGGCAGACTCAACAGCCTTGGTTTCTCAAGTGACTGCCTTGCCTGGTTCTCTAACTACTTTGCAGACAGGGTTCAGTGTGTCAAATCGGAGGGCCTATTGTCCGATCCTCTGGCAGTCTCTATGGGGGTGCCACAGGGTTCAATTCTTGGGCCAACCCTTTTCTCTATATACATCAACGATGTCGCTCTTGCTGCTGGTGACTCTCTGATCCATCTCTACGCAGATGACACCGTTCTGTATTCATCTGGCCCCTCTTTGGACACTGTGTTTACTAACCTTCAAACAAGCTTCAATGCCATACAACACTCTTTCCGTGGCCTCCAACTGCTCTTAAACGCTAGTAAAACTAAGTGCATGCTTTTCTATCGAACGCTGCCAGCACCCGCCCACCGGACTATCATCACTACTCTCGACGGGTCCGAATTAGAATACGTGGACACCTACAAATACCTAGGCATCTGGTTAGACTGTAAACTCAACTTCCAGACTCACATCAACCATCTCCAATCCAAAATTAAATCCAGAATTGGCTTCCTATTTCGCAACAAAGCCTCCTTCACTCATGCTGCCAAACATGCCCTTGTAAAACTGACTATCCTACCGATCCTTGATTTCGGCGATGTCATTTACAAACTAGCCTCCAACACTCTACTTAGCAAATTGGATGTAGTCTATCACAGTGCCATCCGTTTTGTTACCAAAGCCCCATATACTACCCACCACTGCGACCTGTATGCTCTCGTTGGCTGGCCTTCATTATATATCCGTCGCCAAACCCACTGGCTCCAGGTCATCTATAAGTCATTACTAGGTAAATCCCCGCCCTATCTCAGCTCACTGGTCACTATAGCAACACCCACCCGTAGCATGCGCTCCAGCAGGTTTATCTCACTGGTCACCCCCAAAGCCAACACCTCCTTTGGCCGCCATTCCTTCCAGTTCGCTGCTGCCAATGACTGGAACGAATTGCAAAAATCACTGAAGCTAGAGGTTCCTATCTCCCTCACTAACTTTAAGCGTCAGCTGTCAAAGCTGCTTATCGATCACTGCACCTGTATATAGCCCTTCTGTAAATAGCCCACACTACTACCTCATCCCCATATTTATTTTTGTTATTTTCACAAATCTTGCACTCCAGTATCTCTATTTGCACATCATAATTTGCACATCCTTCATTCCTGTGTTAATGATGATAATCTGTAATTTATCTCACCACTATGGTCTATTTATTGGTCTACCTCCTAACCTTACTGCATTTTGCACTACATTTTGCACTCTGTATTTAGATTTTCTATTGTGTTTTTACCATGTTTGTTTACTGAGTAACTCTGTGTTGTTTTTGTCGCACTGCTTTGCTTTGTCTTGGCCAGGTCGCAGTTGCAAATGAGAACTTGTTCTCAACTGACCTACCTGGTTAAATAAAGGTGAAATAAATAAAAAAAAAACGCACAAGCACCTTTTTACCCCACATAAAATAATGTCATACAAAAATTTGACTGTGCGTGAAGTTTCAAAAGCATTCTAGTCATATCCAGAAGGAAGTTCCTTGCTCAAGGGCACATCAACATATTTTCCACCTAGTCAGCTTTGGGATTTTAACCAGCAAACTTTCGGTTACTGGCCCAACACTCTTAACTGCTAGGCTACCTGCCTAGCATTTTAACATTACTATTTTTAAAACCAAAACATTTGATTAATAAATATTGAATAAGTCTCCTTCCTCAAATGAAGGGGATGATGGCGCAATCTTTGCAAGCGCGAGGGAATCTGATTTCATGGTCCCTCAACTCACAGCTCAGACACTGCATTCAGGATAATGGACTTAGCCCTGATTTAATCCTGCATCCGGATCAGGTTTGTTTTGTTGCCATAAACATTTTCTTGGCTAATTTTTTATTTAACCTATAGTTTACTAGGCAAGTACACATTCTTATTTACAATGACAGGTTAACTGCCTTGTTCAGGGGCAGAACGACAGATTTATACCTTGTCAGCTAAGGGATTCGATCCTGCAACCTTTCAGTTACAAGCCCAACACTCTAACCACTAGGCTACCTGCCCCCCTAAAAGGTGAGCTTCTTTCGATGTACCAGTTATCCCGAGTTGAACTCAGACCGTGTACAGTGCCTTCATAAAGTATTCATACCCATTGACTTTGTCACAGTGCGTCGTTAAGGGACGATAAACGGAGCGCTGATGGAGTGTCATTCCTCTTTTATTTAATGAGATGTACTCACGAAGCATTAAATAAACAGACGGAGATGACAAAGAAACAAAAAACACGATTACAAACAAAACACAGTGACTTACTTCGTGGGCTGCTGGCAGTGCAGACAAACGAACAAATAATGATCCACACACAGGTGGCTTTGTGTGGAGCTTAAATACTATCCCCAATCAGAGACAACGCTAGACAGCTGTCTCTGATTGGGGATCATAATCTCCCTAGTTAGGGTGTGAGGACTTGGTTGTGTGCCTCTCTCCTCCCCTAGGTGGGAGTAAGAGGCCTTACCACAACCAAGCCCTCACAGACTTATTCAACATTGTTGTGTTACAGTGACATTTGCTCCTGATGTACTGACCTGTTGCAACCTCTACAACCACTGTGATTATTATTTGACCCTGCTGGTCATCTATGAATGTTTGAACATCTTGGAGAAAAATCTGGCATATTAATGGCCATGTATTGTTATAATTTCCACCCGGCACAGTCAGAAGGGGACTAGCCATCCCTCAGAGCCTGGTTCCTCTCTAGGTTTCTTCCTAGGTTTCTGCCCCAAACATAACACTTTGTATTCAGGACAAACAGTTAATTGTATTCTGTACAGGCTTCCTTCTTTTCACTCTGTCAATTGGGTTAGTATTGTGGAGTAACTACAATGTTGTTAATCCATCCTCAGTTATCTCCTATCACAGCCATTAAACACAGTTTTAGTCACCATTGACCTCATGGTGCAATCGCTGAGCAGTTTTCTTCCTCTCTGGTAACTGAGTTAGGAAGGATGCCTGTATCTTTGTAGTGACTGGGTGTATTGATTCACCATCAATAGTGTAATTAATAACTTCAACATGCTCAAAGGTCCATCTACCAATAGGTGCTCTTCTTTTCGAGGCATTGGAAACCTCCCTGGTCTTTGTGGTTGAATCTGTGTTTGAAGTTCTGTGCTCGACTGAGGGACCTTACAGATAATTGTACGTGTGGGGTACAGAGATGAGATAGTCATAATAAATCATGTTAAACACTATTATTGCACACAGAGTGAGTCCATGCAATTTATGTGACTTTTTAAGCACATTTTTACTCCTGAATTATTTAGGCTTTTCATAACAAAGGGGTTGAATACTTCTCTATATTTCTAAAAACATTATTCCACTTTGACATTATGGGGTATTGTGTATAGGCCAGTGACACAAAATCAAAATATAATGAATTTTAAATTCAGGATGTAACACAACACAATTTCAAAGGCTGTGAATACTTTCTGAAGGCACTTTAAACAACACTGGTACCAACCAACACAAATCAATTAAATTATAAAAACAACCTAATGACAAGGCTGACAGCCAAAGTTTAGTAGTGGCTGATAATCCCTATAAGAAACACATGCAGGGACATTATTACAAAACCGGATAGTTGCAGTGAAATGTGTTTGTTTTACAGTGTCAGCCATAGTAGTTGTCACGAGAGGGTGCATACATCGACCAAGACGCAGCGCATTGAAGTTCGACACGATTTATTATACTATGTAATATAATAAACACAAAAGACGAACTACCAAAACAAGACAAACACACGATGTACAAACGTCACGTTACAAAACACAAACACGAATGAACGGACGTAACGAATAGCACACTTACTTTCACCGTGACTGCGACATATAACGACAACGACCCACAACCCAGTGTGAAAATCTACCAACCTATGTAGGATCCCTAATTAGAGACGATGCGCTACAGCTGCCTCTAATTAGGGATCCCACACAAACCACCACCAGAAAGAGAAAGAAAAGACCTGTCAGACTCTGACCATGGTTACATAGAGAAGCAAATAGGCTTCTCTATGGCCAGAGCCTGACAGTAGTACAGCACCCCTGGAGCAAATTAGGGTTATGTGCCTTGCTTATCACATCCAGCCGTGATTGGGAGTCCCATAGGGTGCCACACAATTGGCCCAGCGTCGTCCAGGTTTGGCGTCATATGCCGCCATTGTAAATAAGAATTTGTTCTTAACTGACTTGCCTAGTTGAATAAAGGTTAAATAAAAAATACATTTATTTTATTTAGTAATTAAGGGTTACTGTCCCAAACCCTCTAACCACTCGGCTATCTGCCCTTAATATTTGTTACAGTTACCTTAAGGTTAGCTCTAACATCCTGTGCACTCAAGCAATCACAGTCAATATGTATAATTGACAATTTTCCCAAGTAGGACTACATTTGTCACAAAGTGCTAATACAGCAACTATGTCCTGTGTGTGTGTTTGTTTGGGGCTACATGGTTTAAAGAAACTGGAGAAGACAGCACCAGAACCACAGACCAGTCAGTGTGTCTGATACCACAACCATTTCCTTTCCGCAAAATACTACCTTTATTCAGACATTTAGGACCTGGCTGGCACTTCAGTCTACCTCAAGGCACAGCACAGCTGTAAATGTTGAGAATTAACTGTTAGTTATTTTTTACGTCTAAATGTAGTAGAGAACGGAAAAGAACAGTAAAAGTCCAACAAACATTCGACCGATAAGAAGTTTTGCTACACAGTTCAGGTAAGCCTCCGCGCTTCAGCAACGTACATGTGCACACACACAAATACACACACACACACACACACACACACACACACACACACACACACACACACACACACACACACACACACACACACACACACACAAGCACACACAAACTAAACACAGACCTCCGATGTGTCTCCCCTGCCCGGTAAGTCCTGTGCAGCTCCCCACACCCGACCTCCAGTGTGTGTGCCCAGCCCGGTAAGCCCTGTGCCGGCTCCCCACAACCGAACTCTAGTGCGTGCGCCCAGCCCGGTGCCTCCAGTGCCGGCCCCATGCACCAGACCTCAGGTGTGCCTCCCCAGCCCGGTCAGCCCTGTGCCGGCTCTACACACCCGACCTCCAGTGCGTGCACCCAGTGTGCATCCAGTGCGTGCACCCAGCCCGGTGCCTCCAGTGCCGGCCCCATGCACCAGACCTCCGGTGTGTCTCCCCAGCTCCAGTACCGGTAGCGCCAGTACCGGTTCCTAGCCCATTGGCGCCAGTGCCGGTTCCTAGCCCGTTGGCGCCAGTGCTAGTTCCTAGCCCGGTAGCTCCAGTGCCGGTACCTAGCCCGGTAGCTCCAGTGCTGGTCGTCAGCCCCGCTCCAGTGCCAGAGCAGTCCGCTCCACCGGTGCCCAGTCCGGGACCCGTCGTCACCCTCGCTCCAGGGCCGGAGCAGTCCGCTCCACCGGTGCCCAGTCCTGGACCGGTCGTCAGCTCCGATACAGTGCCGGAGCAGCCCGCTCCACCAGTGCCCAGTCCGGGAAAGGGCTACAGTCCTGCTCCTGAGCCGGAGCCCCCGCCTGACCTGGGGTCACATCCGGTCCCGGGTCCAGAGCCTCAACCAACGCTTGTTCCCCTCCCTGAACCCCCATCCCCCCTCCGAGGGTGTTACTGGTCTTGCAGCCGGGATACCGCGCCTTTGGGGGGGGGGGGGGTACTGTAAGGACAAATGTAGGCTAATCACCAACAATGCTAATTTACCATACAGTAGTTGATGACTAAATGTAAAAAAAACATAATAAAAAAGCCAGTGCATATAAACTCCACTGTCTACAGTTATTCTTGGGTCACAGTTTACATCTGGGGTGTGGTAGAAACCCTGTGTCTTTGGTGGATCACAAGAACAGAAAATGTTGGTAGTGGGTCACAATGCTAAAGCCAGTGGCATAAACAGCTCCTCTGTGATGTGTTGAGTCCTGATCACATATGTTGTGAGATGTGTGTCTGGGAGGTTACTAGAGTTCACTGTCTTTCTCCTGGTTCTACAATAGGACCTTTTATACCCCTGTTTGTGTGAGTGTTTGTGCGTGTGTGTGCGAGAGAGAGAGAGAGAGAGAGAGAGAGAGGTGGTATAGCCTGTCCTGAGGTCTTCCTCAGAAAGGAACTGAGTGTAATTTATCTGGGTCTTATGATGGAGGCTATACAAACAGCTGGCTGATGAATCTAATACAAGTAGAGGATAACCAAGTGTTTGTTTGGAACAGAGAGAGAGCCATGTGAGTGTCATTAGGTATGGGCCCAATAAGGAAGCTGTGGGGCTGGGGACATTGAGTGTGTGTGAGTTTGTTTTACTTTACTTGTGAGGAGCAGAAGTCCTCACAAGAAAAGTAAACCAAGGACAATTCGGATAAGAGAGGACATTTGGCCGGTTCTAAGGAAAAAGGCTTGCCAAATGCACGTTCCCTAAAAACTTGAGACATCTGTGGCATTGTGTTGTCTGGCAAAACTGCACATTTTAGAGTGGTCTTTTATTGTCCCCAGCACAAGGTGCACATGTGTAATGATCATACTGTTTAATCAGGGGGGTGGGGGCGCTGTTAGAAGCCAAGGATGGAGGACGCATTTCCCTATCACACCCCTGAGTTAGTGACCAAATTTAACCTTGCAGAATTGTATATATTTCTATTTGGTCAGGCATCTGAAGAGATCTCTAAACAATTCAGATTAAGTCTGAGAAATGTAATTGTAATGTCGTCTACCCGGCCAAAAATGAAGTCTGCAAGAGCAGGCTAATGTCGGCCTCACGGGAACACTGACTGTGGAGCTGCTACAATCCATGATGGTTACCCTCTAAACTGATATTTTCGGTAAATTTGACTCTCTCTCTACCAATGGTCAAAGACGAGCTTAAAAAATCTATCGAAAATATACAGAATAAGCTTGACGCACACGGAGTGACCTTATAGGAGCTGGAGAACGGTGCTACAGACCACAGCACTCGCATTAGCGAGCTAGAGGCTAACGTTGGCTCATTAACGACTAGGTTGTCATACCTCGACAACGGATATGGAAAGTAGAATGCGGAGGAACAACATTCGTCTTCTGGGAATACCGGAGGGGGTGGAGGGCCCAAGAGGGCCCACCACACCCTGCGTACCCGATAATCATCACACCAGATTCCTAAAATTCGAACATCGTCTCATACTAAGGACAAGTTGGAACGCTGATCTTTGCTACACCTCTCCTTAGTCGCAATAATTAGTTCTATTAAAATGAATACTCTCCCTAAATTCTTATATCTCTATCAGTGCCTACCGATTTTTCTTACCAATACATTTTTCAAAAAGATTGACGGCCTAATTCTACCTTTTATATGGGACAAAAATCCTCCTAGGATACGAAAACAGCTTTTGCAGAGGCCCAAACCAGACAGCGGTCTAGCGCTTCCGGGTTTCAGATTCTATTATTGGGCCACTAACTTTAGGATTATTCAGTGCTGGTTGCAGAGCAGAGAGATATTCCCACCCCCAATTTGGCTAGAGATTGAGGCCGCCTCATCTATACCGGCGTCATTGTCTTCCCTCGTTTACTTCTCTATTACAGGCCCTTACTCCTCCTTCACCAAAAATATACTGTATGTGTCAAAACAACATTGAATATCTGGAATCAATTTTGCGTTTCAGACAACCTCTTTTTCGTTCTGGTAGTCTCAAACCCAGCTTTTCTCCCATCTTGTCACGGTTAGTGGTTAGGGAACGAGGCGCAGGGCGAGAGGTCTGTGCAAACATAGTTTATTTAATACGAACAAAACAACAAACGTAAGAGAACACCGTGAACTGGTGACTGGTACTCACACATACAGCCAACGCAATGATCCACAATGCAGGTGGGTGCGCTGTGCTCATGAATAGAATCCCCAATTAGAGACAACTCAAGACAGCTGCCTCTAATCGGGGATCGATCAAACCCAACATATGTCAGGACCTGACTGTGGCCATCCTACTCCCTCTAGAGGGAGTCAGAGACCTGGTCTCAGTCAGGCCCTTACACATCTATGGTTGAACGGTGCTTTCTCAACATGGTCTAATCTCGCTATTAAAAGATTTAGAGATCTCTATATTAACAATATATTTAGCAAAATTTGGTCTCCCCAGACATCATTTCTTTAGGTTCTTACAGATCCGGAGTTACGTCCGCAGCATAGATCCCCGATTCCCCACCCTTCCTGATGAAACACAGTTTGACACATTTCTTATACCACTTCATACTCTGAAAGGCACCTTGTTAATCTATAGTCAAATTTGCTCTATACAAAACACCTCATTAAACAACATTAAATCCTCATGGGAGGAGGAACTGGGTGAGGAAATATCTGATGAACTATGGGAAGGGGCAGTCAAAAGGGTACATACCTCTTCTATTTGTGCCCTTCACAGTTTCATTCAATGTAAACTCATTCATAGGGTTCATTGGACCAACGCAAGATTATCCAAAATCTACAAGGATGTGAACCCTAATTGGGTACGATGTAACCTGTCTCCTGCTAATCATGTACACATGTTTTGGAGTTGCCCATCTTGTTGGTTTCTGGAAAGACATCTTTAACACACTTTCAGAATTAAGCGGCACACAGATCGAACCAGACCCTTTTATTGCATTATTTGGGGTTTCCTCATCCACATTAAAACTGCCAAAATGAATAAGGATGTACTGTAGTAACCTTTGTCACTTTGTTTGTGGAAATCCTCTGCACCCCCCTTCTCATGATCTTTGGATTAAATCCGTTTTGAGTGGCATAAAGTTGGAAAAAATTAAACACACACTCAATGGGGCAGAGGATGGTAGCCTAGTGGGGCGGCAGGTAGCCTAGTGGTTAGAGTGTTGGGCCTGTAGCTGAAAGGTTGCCGGATCGAATCCCCGAGCTGACAAGGTAAAAATCTGTCGTTCTGCCCCTGAACAAGGCAGTTAACCCGCTGTCATTGTAAATAAGAATTTGTTCTTAACTGACTTGCCTAGTAAAATAAAGGTTAAATAAAAAAATGGGTCTATAGGCAAATTCTGTGCAATTTGGGCTCCCTTAATTTTCTTATGTTAAACGACTAAATTTCTCTGCAGTTCCAGAGTGATGTATATTTATATTTATATATCGGTGATGTAAAAAGCCGGGTATGTGTATACACGGCATCTCGGATGTTAAGGAGGACTGTATTGTCTGTGCTAGTTGATCTGTAACAACTGTATCAAAATATAACGACAAATATGTTTTGTTTTCTTTGATGTGTTGTTTTATACTACTACCAAATAACTAACAAGTGCAATTACTTTGTAAATGTTCGTGTTGAAAATCCAATAAACAAAGCAAAAAAAACAAAAAAGAAATACTGTTTAATCAGCTTCTTGATATGCCACACCTGTCAGGTGGATGGATTATCTTGGCAAAGGAGAAATGCTCAGTAACATGGATGTAAAAAATGTGTGCACAAAATTTGAGAGAAAAAATTTCTGGGATCTTTTATTTCAGCTCGTGAAACATGGAACCAACACATGTTTAGTTCATATTTCTGTTCAGTGTAGGTCATAAAAATATATTTGTACTATACATTCCAATCTGGTGCATGAACAGATGAATAAACTAAAAACAAGAATTGTTTTAAAAAAAAAAATAATAATAATAAGAATGAGGTCCATTATCTCCGGCAAGTCTTTACATCGACAACATGAATCCCTCTCCAAGATTCAAAATCCAGGCCAGCGAATTGGTGCTCCATCTATCTTTTGACTAAAAGTATGCCATTAGTGTATATTCAGTAAAACATTCGATGGTGATAAATACAGTACATACAATTAAACTGTTATTTTTTAATAGCTACTACAGGGTTGTGTGAAGCGTTCCAGTTGCTAGGAACAGTTAGTGCCTCCAAAATATCCCTTTTGTGTCATCCTCAAATTATTTTTTATGCATTGTTCCCTGGTTAGTGGCTGTTTAGTTTTTCAAATGACAAATAAATGAAATCAAATTTAAATCACAAAAAATGTAGGCTAAGGTTTACAGAGCACAAGATTAGATGGTTAGATGGAAGCGATCCTCTGAATGGGGCTACCCACCAGAGATGCAAATCACGTCTTGAGCGGCAAACACCACTTGCCCGCTGGCGGTAGCAATATATAGCCTCAGGCGTAGCGACAGCGGGAAATAGCAAGCAGGGGGAAATGTTTTGCTATCCGGGGATGGGTTAGCTAAAAGGGTTAAGGTTAGGGTTAGGGTTAGGGTCAGGGAATGGGTTAGCTAACATGTTAAGTAGTTGCAAAGTAGCAAAGAAATAGTGAGTAGTTGCATTGTTGCTAATTAGCTAAAATTATGAAGTTGTCCATGATGAGATTCAAACACCCAACCTTTTCACATTATGCGCACACCCAACCAACCACAACCAACCACCCTCCTTTTATTTTAGTCTTATGTAAACATAAAAAGTAACATATTGTTTACTATGTTACTTCTAGTCAATGAGACCAGGCTGATCTCTCCCTCTAGCCAGTTGCTGCAGTAAACAGTGAGATAGTGGATGCTACTCAAATACATCCCTATGTAAGAGCCCTCCTAATTATGACTACAAAGTATTGCCTCCTCTCCTCTTCCACCCCTCCCTCCCTCTCTGAACCACTCCACTCCACTCTTCTCTGCTGAATCACTGTACAGCTGTGGAATATAGTTAAAGCTGTTAAAACTCCAGAACACAATAAACAACCTTTTACATTTAATGTTCCAACTCTCTCCCTTCTTTCTCTCTGTCTCTCTCCTCCCGCCCCCGTTTTTCTCTCTCAATTGTAGTGGAACTAATGCAGAGGCACCAGAGCCATAACAACTGTGCTCAGAGTCCTGGATCTCTAGAGGACAATTAAATTCAGACTTTTATGCATTTTATCAATTGTCTCTTCAATGGCAAGATAATAAAGCTATCAGTTATGAAATCAAGCCAGTCAGTTTCACTGCAATAGCACCAGATAACACTACATCCTGGCGCTTGGCAAAGTGGCTGTGTGTGTGTGCGCGTGCTTGCAAACCACCTAAAAAGAAGTGAAGTAGACCTCCTTAGTATGTTTCATGGTAGGGTGTGTGTAAGTGTGCTGTCCAACCGTTTCACGCAAGGATTTATGGGGGAGTGTGCCAGTGGGAGTCCATTAGGGCAGAATGGTCCAGTTAACCTTTCAGCTCAGCTCACTCTGACACCCTTAACCCCAAACCCCTAAACTAACTTCTAACCCTAAAGCGAACCCTAATTGTAACCCTAACCCCTAAGCCTAAAATAGCCTTTTTCCTTGTGGAGACCTGCGAATTGTCCCTACTTTTTCCTTGTGGAGACCTGCGAATTGTCCCTACTTTTTCCTTGTTTTACTATCTTTGTTGAGGACTTCTGGTCCCCACAAGGATAGTAAAATCACACACACACATACGCACACACACACACACAGAGACACTGGGCTATGAATGGTGAGAGTTGAGAGTAGGCTAACCTTTTAAAGAGCTGTGTGTGTGTGTGTTATTCTACCCTCAGCCAGTCAGAGCGAGCCAGTGTTAAATGCCAGGCACAAATTAAACCCCAGCCCTTACTCCTGTCCTCACTGGAGCAGTTGTTAACATATAATGAACATGATCATATGGTCATTGACAAGGCCCTGCGTGTGTGTGTGTGGTTGTGTGTGTTTCTGTCTGACTTGACGTGGATTTGAACTAGGATGACCTGCGCTGCATGAGAACAGTCGTTTCTAATTTCTTATTATTATTTCTGCTGTGTCTTCGTGTCTGGTTAGTTTGTACGACGATGTATTGTTCCTTCTAGCCAGTCCGGTCATAGACAGGTCTGACAAAACTACAGATGGGATTGTTATTCTCTACGCAGAACCTCTACACAGCATCAAAGACAAGTAAAAGCATCCCTTTTTAAGCTCCATCGCTCTCTCTCTGTTAATCTCGTCCTATTGCTCTCTTCCTCTCCTTTCACCCTTCTCTCTGCTACCAACACACAATGATTCGTTTTTTATCTACTTAATTTCCTCCCTAAATTTAAATTACTTTTATGTCCAAAGAGAGGATCGAGATGACACATTCGGGGGAGCTAATTTCTCTCTCTCTCTCTCTCTGAACAGCTCATTCCTCTCTCTCCTCTGGTTCTATGTCTCGTTCTCTCTCTCCTCTGGTTCTATGTCTCGTTCTCTCTCTCCTCTGGTTCTATGCCTCGTTCTCTCTCTCCTCTGGTTCTATGTCTCTTTCTTTCTCTCCTCTGGTTCTATGTCTCGTTCTCTCTCTCCTCTGGTTCTATGTCTCGTTCTCTCTCTCCTCTCACTTTCTCTTTATTTATCTGCTAGCAGATTATTTGTCCCCCAGGATCTAGTTGTGATTGATCCTCTCATCTCCTCTGCATTAAGCACAGCAGGGACAGCCCATAATATTAACACCGCCAGTAAAACTGATGAAGGTAATAAAGATACACAATCTCTCTCTCTCTCTCTCTCTCTCTCTCTCTCTCTCTCTCTCTCTCTCGAGTGCATGCTGGGAGTGAGTGGGCGGAGCGTGGTGAGTGTGCGTGCGAGTTGTAGCCTGTGGCTGGTAAGAGTGCTTTTTTTCCAAACTTTTTTTCTTGTAAGTGTTATGTTTGTGTTTTTCTTTTTTTGAGGTATTTAGATTTTGTTTGTTTTTCTCGTTGTATTTTTGTGAGGATAGTCTGCTTCCAGCATTTTTGCTGGAAGCATGGCGACTCCAAACACGATGGCTTTTGAAAATTTAACTCGGCGTCATGGAGTAAAAATTGATTCAAATGCTAACGTGGAAGATGTTTGTTTGGCTGTAGGAGATGTTGTGGGTCATGAAAACATCGTGTCCACCTCGCGAATGAACAATGCGTTTGTGGTTTTTTTAAAAACGATTGAGAAAGCGAATGAAATGGTGCAAAATGGTGTTGTAATTAAGGGTTCACTCACGCCGGTGTTTCCTCTTAGTAGTCCCGCCAAGAAAATAATGATTTCAAACGTCCCTCCTTTTGTGAAAGACGAGATAATCGTGCAAGAATTGTCAAGATATGGAAAGATAGTTTCCCCCATCAAAAAAATTCCGCTTGGATGTAAATCGCCTTTAGTTAAACATCTCGTGTCTTTTAGGAGGCAGGTGTTTATGATTCTGAAGGATGGCGAGGATGAACTTGACTTGGTATTTAAATTTAAAATAGATTCCTTTGATTATGTTGTCTTCGCATCATCTGATACTACGATCAAATGTTTTGGTTGTGGGAAAATTGGGCATCTTAGTCGTAATTGCCCTGATAAAGTGAATAAGAACGCAGAACAGATTAAAGCAGATCAAGCGGGGAGCGCGAGCGCTGTGGCTGAAACTAGCGCACCTGCGGCGGCTGAAACTAGCTCACCCGCGGCCGCGTCGCTGGAGGCTGAAAGCAGTGTAGCTGCGAGTAACGCGCTGCTAGACGAGCCGCTCGCGGGGGTGAACAGCGCGGGGACACCGGGGTCTGGTTCTCCTGTGGATGATGGAGGGGTTGTGAAGGAGTCTGTGGCGGTAGAGAACGCGGTTGGGTTGAGCAAGACAGTATTTTCTGCTTTTGCAGAACAAGATCGAGACACTGTAAAGGAAGACTTGAGATTGAATGACTGTGAATTGGAAATGGAAATTGAATCAACTTTCAATTAAAAGAAAAAAGAATCGAAACGATAAAACCAGTAAACAAGTCAAAAAAGGTGACGCTGAAGAGGAAATCATAGCTTCGGATGACGATGATTCTGATTCTAGCGTTTCTGTGTGTTCAGAGTATTCTGCTTGTTCTCAAAATGAAATCGTAAATGTTTTGTATAAAGCCGAAGACATTCGTGTTTTTCTGCAGGAAACTAAAGGGCTAAAAGGTGTGCAGATTGAGGATTATTTTCCTAATCGTGCACAGTTCGTGAAGGACACCAGATATTTGATGAAAGAAGGGGCTTTCTCAGATCTCGAGGTGTACCGTTTACGCAAATTTGTAAACAAGTTAAAAAAACAAATTCCTAGAGATGAGAAGAATGCCATGGTTTAAATCCTTATTTTTGTTTTTTTTTACCATATGCACAATCTCAGTTTTTTCCCATCTTAGTTTCTTGTTGAACTTAAATAAAACTATGAGTCAACTAAAAATTGGAACTTTAAATTTAAATGGAGCTAGAGAAGTTCGTAAAAGGATGATGTTGTATGAGTTTATACATCAGAAGTCTGTTGATGTCATGTTAATACAAGAAACGCATAGTGATCAAAGAAATGAGGTAGACTGGAAAAGAGAGTGGGGAGGTCAACTTTTTTTTAGTCATAAATCCTCTATTAGTGGAGGTGTTGCAATTTTATTTTCTAAAAATGTGACTCCAGTATCTTATGAATTTGTTGAAATTGAAAAAGGTCGTTTTTTAAAAGTTATTGTTAAATTTGAAAAACTTGTTATGGTGTTTTTAAATATTTATGCTCCTAATAGTGGAGTGGAAAGAGTTTTGTTTTTAAACTTAATCAACACTACTCTGAAAAGCCTAAATACAGATGATTTTCTAGTTTTAGGTGGAGATTTTAATTGTACTGAGAACGATAAAGTAGACCGAAATCATTTCGAACCACATGTTGCATCCCAAAGAGTTATTAAGCAACTCGTTCAAATTTTTGATCTCTGTGATATTTGGAGAAATATGCATAAACAATTAAGACAATATACATGGGTTCATTGTAAAGATAATTCATTGTCTTTGGCACGTCTTGATCGGTTTTACAGTTTTAAGCACCAGTTCAATATTTTTAAATCTTCTGAAATTAATCCTGTAGGTTTCTCAGACCACAGTGCAGTTCTTTGTTCTGTATTAGTTAGTAATGTGAAGTCAAGCAGTGCCTATTGGCATCTTAATACATCCTTGCTTGATGATAAACATTTTAAAGACTCTTTCAACTTTTTCTGGGATGTTTTTAAACAACAAAAGTATTTATATAGCTCTTTACAGCAGTGGTGGGATTGCGGGAAAATACAAATCAAAAGCTTTTGCCAGCAATATACTCTTAATGTTACAAGAGAACTAACTCGATCACTGAATATTTTAGAGACTGATATAATCGATTTGTACAGTTTGTCTGCATCTACGGGTAAAAAAGAACATATTGAAGCTTTGACATCAAAGAAAACTTTATTGGGTAACCTGATGGACATTAAGGCACAGGGAGCGCTGGTTCGCTCACGTTTCCAGAAAGTTACACAAATGGATGCGCCTTCCAAATTTTTCTTCAGTATGGAGAAAAAAAATAGTCAAAGTAGAATCATTCATTCCTTGGTCTCTGATACAGGACAAGAAGTAAATAAAACTTCGGAGATAAGAGAAGTTGCTGTACAGTTTTATAAAAAATTATATACAGCTGATTTAATAAATGAAAAGATGACCACTAGTAGTTTTTTTGAAGGTCTGCCAAAACTTGACGAAGAGAGCAATGAAAGTTTGCAACAACCTCTCACAGAACAAGAGCTTTACATCGCAATGATGAGTATGGAGAATGGGAAATCCCCTGGGATTGATGGGTTACCCATTGAATTTTATAAAACCTTCTGTCCCATCTTAAGAGAAGATCTCGTATCAGTGTTTGATGAAAGCCTAATTAATGGTTTTCTTCCACTCAGTTGTAGAAGGGCAGTTATCACTCTATTGCCAAAAAAAGGTGATCTTCAAAATATAAAGAATTGGAGGCCTGTTTCTCTCTTGTGCTCAGAGTATAAAATCCTGTCCAAAACTTTGGCTACAAGATCGAGTAAAATAATAGGGAAGGTGATACACTACGATCAAACATACTGTGTACCAAATAGATCGATTTTTGATAATGTAACTCTAATCAGAGATGTTTTGGAAGTTTCAAAGCTGTTTGGTATAAATACTGGCCTTATTTCTCTAGACCAAGAGAAGGCATTCGATCGGGTCGAACACCTTTACTTGTGGCATACTTTACAAGCTTTTGGTTTTAATTCTAGTTTTATTGATATGATCAGAACAATGTATTGTGATATTGAGAGTGTGATTAAATTGAATGGTAGTTTGTGCGCACCCTTTAAAGTGCAGAGAGGCGTTAGACAAGGTTGTGCCATGTCTGGGCTGTTATATGTGCTGGCTATAGAACCACTGCTTTTTATGTTTCGAAACAAGTTAAAGGGTCTAACATTGCCACAGTGTAATAATGCTTTTTATTTATCTGCATATGCTGATGATGTTATTGTTTTTATAAATGATAGTGATGATATGCAAATTGTACAACAGATTGTTAATGATTTTAAAGATATTTCATCAGCAATTGTTAATTGGGGGAAAAGGGATGCCTTATTGATTGGGAAATGGGAAGGAGGGAATCCTATTCTACCTGGAGGATTATTATGGCAAAAAGATGGGTTAAAATATCTTGGCGTTTTCTTAGGTTCTGAAACTTTCATGCAGAAGAATTGGGAAGGAATGGCAGATAAAGTAACAGGACGTTTGAAAAAATGGAAATGGCTGCTTCCTCAGTTGTCATTCAAAGGACGCACACTCATTATTAACAATCTTGCAGCTTCTTCCCTGTGGCATAGACTTGCATGCGTTGACCCTCCTGTTGGTCTCTTACCAAAAATCCAAGCAGAAATTGTGAACTTTTTTTGGGACAATTTGCATTGGATCCCTCAAAGTGTTTTGTTCCTGGCTAAAGAGGATGGAGGCCAAGGTCTAGTGCATTTGGCAAGTAGATGTGCTGCTTATCGTCTTCAGTTTCTGCAGAAATTTATGCTGGGATCTGAAAGACTGGTATGGAGACCAGTGGCTCAATGCATTTTACGCCGAATAAGTGGACTTGGCCTGGACACTGTTTTGTTTTTAATGGACTAAAAAATTTGTTTTTAGAGGAGTTCCTGCTTTCTATCGAAGTTTTTTTTAAATATGAGTCTGTTTAAGCCTCAATGGATGGAAACATTAATGTCTCTGTACTGGTTACTGGAAGAGCCCATTGTGTGTGGAGCACGTCTCGATGTATCTGGTGACGAAATACCAGGTCTTAAAGATGTGTTGTATAGAAGTGGATCTCTACAATTGAAACACATCATAAATAATGCAGGTCCTGATTTTAAAGATGTAGAAGCAGTTTCAGCCTTTTTAAAGGTAAAGTCTGCACGATACATTAAACGTTTTTTAGATAAACTGCAGGGGGCTTTGAATGTACAAGAAATAATTTTACTTGATGAGTACAATAAGAAATATATATTTCCAGATTGTGAAGATTTCTTTCCAGATATAAGTATTGTACCTGATCTTATTTCATTTAATGATATTAATCCCTTGTTGAAGAAGGAACTTGATGAGCAAATTGATTTTTTTGAAGTTAAAGGGAAATCATTGTACAGAAGTATTGTGAAAGTGACAAATATGAAATGGTTAAAGAATAGAAGTGATACTGTATGGAGAGACATTGGAGATTACTGAAACAACAAAACCAGTGTGGAGGATTCTGTACAAACCTCCCTTACCTAAAAGAGTTGGTGATCTCCAATGGAGGATACTCCATGGGGCCATAGCCGTTAACTCTTTTGTGGCAATGTTGAACCCAAATGTAAGTGAAAATTGTCCTTTTTGTATAGAAAGGGAGACTGTGTTCCATTGTTTTATGTTTTGTAACAGACTTTCTGTTTTGTTTAGCCTTTTAGAGATTATTTTTGGATCTTTTGAGGTATGTTTTACAAAGCAGGATTTTATTCTTGGTTGTATGTATACTATTAAGAAAAAATACAAATGTCAATTGCTTAATTATATTGTTGGTATTGCAAAATTAGCAATTTATATAACTAGGAGAGATAAAATTGAACAGAAAGGTGAACAAGAACTTATACCAGCTTTTAAAAAATGGTAAAATCACGACTTGCAATTGAGTTTAATTTTTATAAACTAATGAGTACATTGAATATTTTTGAAATTGAGTGGTGCTGTGATAATGTGCTGTGTTCATTAGTTGATAATGAACTGGTTATTTCGGAAGTGTTGATGTGATGTGTTGATGTGAATTATTATTATTATTATAAGACTAGATTAAAAAGCGTGACCTGTTTTGTGAATGATTTTATTGCCAAGATATTGGAATCTCTCTCTCTCTCTCTCTCTCTCTCTCTCTCTCTCTCTCTCTCTCTCTCTCTCTCTCTCTCTCTCTCTCTCTCTCTCTCTCTCTCTCTCTCTCTCTCTCTCTCTCTCTCTCTCTCTCTCTCTCTCTCTCTCTCTCTCTCTCTCTCTCTCTCTCTCTCTCTCTCTCTCTCTCTCTCTCTCTCTCTCTCTCTCTCTCTCTCTCTCTCTCTCTCTCTCTCTGAATTACACACACGAATTAGGCCAATAGGAAAATAAATATTGTGCCAACAATCAAAATTACAGAGATTGTGTGAATAAGGGACACACTATTTCCACGTCACTTCGATACAAAGTGATTTTCCTAGCAGGTTAGGAGAGGATTTCTGCTAACCCTAACCCTATTGCTAACCTTAACCTCAGTCTCCTAACCTGCTACGCTAACTCTCTTAACCTGCTGCGTACCCACTGGGTACACACTGGTTGAATCAATGTTGTTTCCACGTCATTTCAACAAAATGACTTTGAACCAACGTGGAATAGGCGTTGAATTCATGTCTGTGCCCAGTGGGTAAGCTCTCCTAACCTACTATGAAAAAGTAACTTCTGTATCGAAGTGGCGTGAAAAGAGTGTTTCCCGTGTGAATAACTTCTAAGATTAACGAGTAGGGCTAGGCAGAGATGGAGACTGCAGAGACAGACTTTTCTTAAGCCACAGAGAGGATCTGAAAAGAAAAAAATATATATTCCAATCAAAGCCAATGCTTCTCTGCATAATCCTTATGGCGCTAATCAGAAGACAGCCTGTGAATCTGCCTGTCAGATCATCTCATCCTACAATCTCGCTGGATATGAAAACTGGAAACTTGAGACAATCTTTGTCAAGACTTCCGGTCTTCTTCCTCCTCCTCATCCTCTGCCTAGAAAGAGCTGACAGGCAGAGGAAATTTGGGAGGGTGGAGAAGAGGAGGGGGAGAAGAGGAGAGAAAGAGAGGGTAGAATGAGAGGAGGAGGGGACAGGGGGAGAGGAAGAAGGTACGAGAAGATGGAAAGGGGGTAGGACAAGAAGAAGAGGGAGGAGGATAAGAAGAGAGGGGTGAGGAAGAGGCGAGAGGACAAGAGGAAGAGGAGGAGAGGAAAAGGGGGTAGTACGAGAGGAAGGGGGGAGAGGAGAAGTGGAAGAATACAGAGGCAAACCAGGAGGAGAGTAATGGAAGGATGAGAAGTAGAGGAAGAATGAAGGGATGAGGAGGAGAAAAAGATAGTGAATGTCAGGTCGGTTGAAAGGAACTGGTTCTGAGTTCTACTAGCTACTCCTGTCAGATATATCTCAGCCTGGACGTCATGCTTGAATTGACCTGACTGATTGACTGTGTTAAATCGATGGGCCACTTCACAGCGCCAACACCTGATTAAGTGTTTAATAATACCAGGCAGTTACTCACAGATGAGATAATGTAGGTCCAGACTAATGCCACGTTGCTAGGATCACCACAACAAATGACACGGGCTGAATTTCATGAAGCCAAATACCAAATAATTACTGCTAATGTGGAGAGTGATACTGTGTGGATAGGATTTCACAGTGTTTAGCCTACACTTCAACTGGGATGGGTACCAATTTTATTTTCACAATATCTGATTGGTAGTTACAGTCTTGTCCCATCGCTGCAACTCCCCTACGGACTCTGCCAAGCCACACTGCTTGCTTAACCCGGAAGCCAGTTGCTCACTCACTCACTCACTCACTCACTCACTCACTCACTCACTCACTCACTCACTCACTCACTCACTCACTCACTCACTCACTCACTCACTCACTCACTCACTCACTCACTCACTCACTCACTCACACTCACTCTCTCCTTGAAGGATTTATATCATCAAACCCACTACTGCCCGTGAGGTGACAGCGGTGTTGACACTGCACACACAGATTGATTGATGAATGAATTCACTCTATGTGGCTATCTGACAGGTCTTTCCCTCGACCAATCAAAAGCATTGCTGAATTAAAACTGGTGAAATTATTTATTTCGGTGCATTCTCAAATGGCACCCTATTCCCTTTATAGTGCACTACTTTTGACCAGGGCCCATAGGGAACTATAGGGAATAGGCTGCCATAGTGTCAATAGAGCCAGTATGACATAATGAAATGGTCGTATTGATCCTGGCCAGGTTAGAACACATCAAACAGCCATCTGCCTGTGGGCCAATGGAAGCTCAATAAAACATGAAGTGCATCTATGGTCTGGATCCGCTGCCTGGGACACATCACATTTAATTGGTTTCCTACTGTGTTACAACTAGGCCACTGTCCACTCATTCTCTCCCAAAGGCCTTTGGTCTTGAACCAGAGCATGGCACAGCCAAGGATAGACAACCAAATATGCAGAAGTAGAATTTACCTAAGGGTTGTTGGATCATTTGAATGCTGGGGATCAGTTTGCACTTTTGTTTTAGAAGTCGGCCAGCTCATCTCCTTTCCAAGACCCCAACTTTCTTTTGGTTTTCCTATTGGAATAAGGTCACACCAATCATCGTAATTTCATTAGCCAATCAGTAGCTTTTTTCCCCAGGACTTAGCGTAATACCCGACCAGGCAGGACCTCAGGCAGTCTGCAGTTTCCATTCTGATGATCAACCTGTTTTTCTCTCTGGCTTATTCTACCTCAGAAGAAATAACTTTTCTTTCTGATGTTTATTGTGCGTGCAGCTAAATATAAGTGCCAAAATCCTGATTTCTTGTTGTTTGTACCATTTGTGTTAAACTTGCTAGCTAGCTCGCGTACTTCCGCAAGCATTAGCATTGTCATCCGGAATGCATTACTATTTAGAATTCTTATTGGCGATTAGCATTTGCTAGCATTTGTCTGTGGTGCTAGGCTATTTTCTGTTGTAGATCGCTAATGCTTATTATGTTTTATAATGTGTAGATAGTTCTACTTTGCTCTATTGTTCTTTGTGCATCTAGCATGTGTATGGGTCCACATAACCTGTTTAGTTGTTTGACATGCAAATAGGCATATTTTTTCTCCTCTTTTCTTTACAGAACCACTATTAGTATCAGAGAGAGTGGTGTTGTGTGTGTGTGTGTGTGTGTGTGTGTGTGTGTGGATCTTCATTAAACCCTTGAACTGGAACTACTGCTTCCTCGTGTTCTGAACGGACACCCTGTGGTGGTTGCTACCAGCCTAAAATCTAGCCCCTATGTTTTAATTGGACCTTCCCATATTTTTCAAGTACTGTAGAGCTCTTTTTACTTGGACGCAATATAGCTGGGTTGCCACGTCCTATCCCTAGGGGTACACCACCCTGCAGTTCCCCAACCCAACACACCCCACTCAGCTTTAGGATCTTTGTGAAACATTCATTATTGGTTTCGGGTGTGTTAGGCCAAGGCCAGAGTGACAACCCACAGGACGACAGACCCCCATGGCCAGGACTGAGCAGCCCAGCAGCTAGGGTTTGCTTTTAGTCATACTGTATTCCATATAAGACAGTTGCCCAGTATACCCTTAATCTTGTAATAAATCAAAGAAACTGATACGGAACTTGACATTGTGGGAGGATAACAAACCATTTCTTAGCCGGTATAAATGCTTGGTTACACAGTTTCTTCAGATAACTGTGTCCAGTATCAACATTTCCAAGCAAACAAAAACAGGGAGAAGGGAGAATCTGTGGACATGCTGTGACAAAAGAACATACTCTTTGCCATAATTCAGCCAGCCTTCACAAGATCATAACATATGCAAATATGTCCCATTTTGTGTTTTACACCTCCAGCAGAAGAATGACATTTCTAAAGTCATTCAGTTTCACAGGCATATATACGAACAACAATATAAACGCAACATGCAACAATTCATATAAGGAAATCAGTCAATAGAAATAATTTCATTTGGCCCTAATCTATGGATTTCACATGACCACGTAGGGGCGCAGCCATGGGTGAGCCTGGGAGGGCATAGGCCCACCAACTTGGGAGCCAGGCCCACCCACTGGGGAGCCAGGCCCACCCACTAAGGAGCCAGGCCCACCCACTGGGGAGCCAGGCCCAGCCAATTAGAATGAGTGTTTCCCCACAAAAGGTCTTTATTACAGACAGAAATACTCCTAATTTTCATCAGCTGTCCAGCTGGCTGGTCTCAGACGATCCCGCAGGTGAAGAATCTGGAGGTGGAGATTCTGGGCTGGCGTGGTTAAACATGGTCTGCGGTTGTGAGGCCAGTTGCAACATTGAAGGCGGCTTAAGGTAGAGAAATTAACATTAAATTATATGGCAACAGCTCTGGTGGACATTCCTGCAGTCAGCATTCCAATTGCATGCTCCCTCAACTTGAGACATCTGTGGCATTGTGTTGTGTGAAAAAAACGCACATTTTAGAGTGGCCTTTTATTGTCCCCAGAACAAGGTGCACCTGTGTAATGATCATGCTGTTCAATCAGATTCTTGATATGTCACATCTGTCAGGTGGATGGATTATCATGGCAAAAGAGAAATGCTCACTAACAGGAATGTAAACAAATTTGTGAGAGTCGGCCGTACGGCCAGAAAGGACCAGTTGGAAAGCCAGAAGGGACCAGTTGGCCAGATAGGACCAGTCGGCCAGACAGATGGGTCCAGTCAGCAGGCCACATACAGTGCATTTGGAAAGTATTTCCACATTTTGTTACATTACAGCCTTATTCTAAAATTAATTAAATACTTTTCCCCCTTATCAATCTACACACAATACCCCATAATGACAAAGCAAAAACAGGTTTTTAGAAATTTTTGAAAATGTAGAAATAGAGATATTCAGACCCTTTGCTATGAGACTCGAAATTGAGCTCAAGTGCATCCTGTTTCCATTGATCATCCTTGAGATGTTTCTACAACTTGATTGGAATCCACCAGTGGTAAATTCAATTGATTGGACATGATTTGGAAAGGCACACAACTGTCTATATAAGGTCCCACAGTTGTCAGTGCATGTCAGAGCAAAAACCAAGCCATGAAGTCGAAGGAATTGTCCGTAGAGCTCCGAGACAGGATTATGTCGAGGCACAGATCTGGGGAAGGGTACCAAAACATTTGTGCAGCAAAACATTTGTGCAACCATAGAAGCTGGTTGCACAGTCAAACTGTGGAGAGATCTGAAAATAGCAGCAACGCTCCCCATCCAACCTGACAGAGGTTTTAATGCAGGAAAACTTAAATCCATTTTTCATAATTTCTACATGTGTTCAATTATAGGGGAAACAACTCTAGATCACCTTTATACAGAGATGCATGCAAAGCTCCCTTTGACAAATCTGAGGAGGAGAGGAGAGAGAGGAGAGAGAAGAAGAGAGAGAGAGAATAGGAGAGAGAGAAAGGAGAGCAGTTAGCGAAAGAGGAGAGGAATCCAGAGTAGAGGAGTGGGAAAAAATTGACCGTTCATATTAAAAATAATATGAACATAGATCTGGAACTGTTGGGGTGCTAGGACAACAATTATGCATCCATCCGTGAGTAACTCTGGTCCGTCATCACTCATTCACTCAGGACCTATTTATTCATGCAGGTCTGTATATACATACTCATGTACAGTTGTTATATCATATCACGTGCAATATTGCAAGTAATTCTTGGACCTTACGTAGTCATTCACTCAGGAATGCATATTAGTATCCTGTCAGTTGCACCTTTTCTCATTGCTTTTAGTATATCGAATGTGCAATACGTGCAGTTACGTCTGTAATTAAACCCTGCGCACTAAGGACTGTATTTTAAGGGAATTACTATTATTACCCCAAATTATATCATACACACATTTAGCTATTTAAGTATCTCTTCCTGTCATTTACCTGTACAGTTTATGTAACCATGCAAGTATTCACTTATCTGTAAATATAACTGTATATTTACCTGTACAGCTAATTTAACCATGCAAAATGTTCACTTACCTGTTCATTTAGCCAGTCTGTCTATTAAGTAAACTATTATTACCCTCGCTCATATCATATGCATTTTTAGTTACTGAAGTATTTCTCTGCCATCGACCTGTATAGTATAGTTGTCACGGAATGGGGTTTGGAGAGACCAAGACGCAGCGCAGGGATAGTAGTTCGACATCGTTTATTTTATACTAAGTAAATATACAAAACGAAACTGACGAACTACCAGACACAAAACCAAGGTAAATATACAAAATCGACTAAACGTCATGTTCACCAAAAAAACACACGGAATGAACGGACGTAAAACAAAAGGCACACTTACTTCACCGTGACTGCGACATACATCGATATCGATAACAACCCACACCACGTGAAGGACAGACTCAACCTATATCGGATCCCTAATTAGAGACAACGGGAGCAGCTGCCTCTAATTAGAGATCCACTCAAAACCCACAAAGAAACAGAAAAGAAAGACACTGTCAGACTCGGACCATAGCTACATAGAGAAGCAAATAGGCTTCTCTATGGCCAGAGCCTGACAGTACCCCCCCCCCAAGGCGCGGACTCCCGGACGGCAAAAAACAAACAAAACCACAAAACAGGGGGGGTTAATGGGAGGGAAGACTAGTCCCTCAGGGGCGGTTCTGGCTCCGGTGAGTTTGACAGTTTTGCCCCATGCCCTTTTCTTATCACCGGGCCCGGACTGGGCACCGGTGGGGCAAACGGCTCCGGCCATGGAGCGCGGTAAACAACCGGACCCGGACTGGGCACCGGTGGGGCAAACGGCTCCGGCCATGGAGCGGGGAAAACAACCGGGCCCGGACTGGGCACCGGTGGGGTAAACGGCTCCGGCCATGGAGCGGGGAAAACAACCGGGTCCGGACTGGGCACCGGTGGGGCAACCGGCTCCGGCCATGGAGTGGGAAAAACACCCGGGCCCTGACTGGGCCACGGTGGGGCAAACGGCTCCGGCCATGGAGCGGGGAAAACAACCGGGCCCGGACTGGGCACCGGTGGGACAAACGGCTCCGGCCATGGAGCTGGGCAATAAACCAGGCCCGGACTGGGCACCGGTGGGGTAAACTGCTCCGGCCATGGAGCGGGGAAAACAGCCGGGCCCGGACTGGGCACCGGTGGGGCAAACGGCTCCGGCCATGGAGCGGGGAAAACAGCCGGGCCCGGACTGGGCACCGGTGGAGCGGACTGCTCCGGCACTGAGGCGGAGCAGGCGGCTGGGCCCGGACTGGGTACCGGTGGAGCGGACTGCTCTGGCACTGAGGCGGGGCAGACGGCTGGACCCGGACAGGGTACCGGTGGAGCGGACTGCTGTGGCACTGAGGCGGAGCAGGCGGCTGGACCCGGACTGGGTACCGGTGGAGCGGACTGCTCTGGCACTGAGGCGGAGCAGGCGGCTGGACCCGGACTGGGCACCGGTGGAGCGGACTGCTCTGGCACTGAGGCGGAGCAGGCGGCTGGACCCGGATTGGGCACCGGTGGAGCGGACTGCTCTGGCACTGAGGTGGAGCAGGCGGCTGGACCCGGACTGGGTACCGGTGGAGCGGACTGCTCTGGCACTGAGGCGGAGCAGGCAGCTGGACCCGGACTGGGTACCGGTGGAGCGGACTGCTCTGGCACTGAGGCGGAGCAGGCGGCTGGACCCGGATTGGGCACCGGTGGAGCGGACTGCTCTGGCACTGAGGCGGAGCAGGCGGCTGGACCCGGAATGGGCACCGGTGAACTGACCTTCGCAGGAGGTTCAGGGGCGCTGACCTTCGCAGGAGGTTGCGAGGCGCTGACCTTCGCTGGAGGTTGAGAGGCGCTGACCTTCGCAGGAGGTTGAGAGGCGCTGACCTTCGCAGGAGGTTGAGAGGCGCTGACCTTCGCAGGAGGTTGAGAGGCGCTGACCTTCGCAGGAGGTTGAGAGGCGCTGACCTTCGCTGGAGGTTGAGAGGCGCTGACCTTTGCTGGAGGTTGAGAGGCGCTGACCTTCGCTGGATGTTGAGAGGCGCTGACCTTCGCTGGAGGTTGAGAGGCGCTGACCTTCGCAGGAGGTTGAGAGGCGCTGACCTTCGCAGGAGGTTGAGAGGCGCTGACCTTCGCAGGAGGTTGAGAGGCGCTGACCTTCGCTGGAGGTTGAGAGGCGCTGACCTTCGCTGGAGGTTGAGAGGCGCTGACCCTCGCTGGAGGTTGAGAGGCGCTGACCCTCGCTGGAGGTTGAGAGGCGCTGACCCTCGCAGGAGGTTGAGAGGCGCTGACCCTCGCAGGAGGTTGAGAGGCGCTGACCTTCGCAGGAGGTTGAGAGGCGCTGACCTTCGCAGGAGGTTGAGAGGCGCTGACCTTCGCAGGAGGCTCAGGGTGGCTGACCCTCGCTGGAGGCTCAGGGTGGCTGACCCTCGCTGGAGGCTCAGGGTGGCTGACCCTCGCTGGAGGCTCAGGGTGGGGAGCCGGCACGGGTCGTACCGGACTGGGAAGGCGCACCGGAGGTCGAATGCGTGGAGCTGGCACGGGACGCACCTGGCTAGACGCACGCACTGGAGGTTGGGTGCGGGGAGTCGGGCAGAGGTCCGGACCCAGACTGGACATCGGTGAAGCGGATTGCTCTGGCCTGGAAGGGGAGTATCTGACCGGACCTGGACTGGTCCACTCCGCCATCTCCCTCTCGACCTCCTCCTCTATCTCCACCAATTCCCTCAGAACCTCCCCAAAATGCTCCTCCAGCTCTTCCTCCTGCTCCTTGCTCTGAGCCCCCCATTGGTACCTGGGTCTCCCCATGGTCCACATGGGGAGTGGAGTTGGCTCCTCCAGGAGCCCCCACGGGTGAGGGAACCGAAGCATGTCCTCCTCCTCGTCCTCCTCTGACGAGTCCGACTCGAACCCTCCGAGGAGTTCGGTGTTGGTAAACCGACGCGGGGCTATCTCACTCTCCGTCTCTCCCCATTTGCGCTGCTTGGTCTCGTATTGGTGGGTTGTTCTGTCACGGAATGGGGTTTGGAGAGACCAAGACGCAGCGCAGGGATAGTAGTTCGACATCGTTTATTTTATACTAAGTAAATATACAAAACGAAACTGACGAACTACCAGACACAAAACCAAGGTAAATATACAAAATCGACTAAACGTCACGTTCACCAAAAAAACGCACGGAATGAACGGACGTAAAACAAAAGGCACACTTACTTCACCGTGACTGCGACATACATCGATATCGATAACAACCCACACCACGTGAAGGACAGACTCAACCTATATCGGATCCCTAATTAGAGACAACGGGAGCAGCTGCCTCTAATTAGAGATCCACTCAAAACCCACAAAGAAACAGAAAAGAAAGACACTGTCAGACTCGGACCATAGCTACATAGAGAAGCAAATAGGCTTCTCTATGGCCAGAGCCTGACAATAGTTAACCATCCAACATCCACCAATGTATAGTGTACATATTCAGCCAACCACCCATACTATGCAATGTCTTTTTATAGCTTTTTTTGCACTCCAGATATCTTGCATTTCTATACTTTTTCATACTGCCGCTCTATGTATCATGTACCGTGTATCTGTCTTTTGTGTACTTTCATTGTGGCATTTTGCACCTGCCCTGTGTTGCTTGACAAAGAAATGTCCCCCTCTGGGATCAATAAAGTATCTATCTATCTATCTATCTATCTATCTATCTATCTATCTATCTATCTATCTATCTATCTATCTATCTATCTATCTATCTATCTATCTATCTATCTATCTATCTATCTATCTATCTATCTATCTATCTATCTATCTATCTATCTATCAAGATGCTGAGAGAGAGAGACATCTGACTACATACTTCTACAGAGCTGCATATTTGTCACTCAGTCACAATCCTGCCTGATGCTCCTCAACAATAAATGGCAGCATGTGTGTAAAGTAGAATACCTTCAACCTCAGGACAGCCTCTGCACAGAACTGTGTATCATAGGGAACAGGGATGACAACTTGCTGGAACCGAGTCCAGGTGTGTACCTGTCACGGTCTTGGGTGAGGGAACACATACGCACACAAACAAACAATGATCCACGACGCAGGTGGACAAAATGTGAACATAAATAGAATCCCCAATTAGAGACAACTCAAGACAGCTGCCTGGGCACCGGCATGGCGAGGAGCTCCGGCTCTTCTAACTCCTCCTTTTCCCCATCGTGGAAGAGGTGAGCCAGACGCTCCCTCCAGATCGCCAGTCTGGCTTCAAAACTCTCTGCCTCCTCTATCTCCCGAACGTGGGGGTTGGGCTCAGTCGCGGGAGGAAGGGCCACCCAGGCTCTCCACCACTTCGTCTGTTCTTCCTTCGACCGATCAAGAAAACCCTACGGCGTCTTCCTGTTATCGGCCGTCGGAGGCGGAAGTGGTTAATTACTTAAAAATCATACAATGTGATTTTCTGGATTTTTGTTTTAGATTCCGTCACTCACAGTTGAAGAGTACCTATGATAAAAATTACAGACTTCTACATGCTTTGTAAGTGGGAAAACCTGCAAAATCGGCAGTGTATCAAATTCACTGTTCTCCCCACTGTATTAGCCACGTGGCCCATGTGGTTGCAGTTGGGGTGGGCCCTCCACTATCTTCACATCACAGGCTTTCCCATTGAAGACATCATCCAGAGAATCACAGACCTTCCCCATGACAGGACACTTGATCTCCATCAGCTCCTTGGAGTCCAGCACTCCGTCAGGGCTTGCTGATAGCCATGGCTCTTCAACCCTGACAACAGAGCCTCTGTGGTCCACAGATTATCCACAGTCTTCCAGCCACTGGGAGGCCATCAACTCATTATCTTTCCCGTAGCGTGTGGCTGCATTCCCTCGGAACCTGGGATACAGATGCTGCGGGAGAAACTTACCAGGGTTGGTGAATTCCCTGACAGGGACCTTCTTGGCTGAGCTTGCAGTAACTTGAAGCTGAGTCATGCCACAAGTGTGAGGCACTCTGCTCCTTTGTGATCTGTTCTAAATACATTGTAGAAAGACAGGCACTTCTGGAAGTTGTAATTGACATGGTCTCCATGTGGCTGGGAAAGTTAGAAAGCATAGAGCAGAAGAGACACACATCAGTTCAAATACATAAACATTGTACAGCCACAAATAAATATTCCTTTCAGCCCACTGGACACAAACTTTAAGAGAAAATCCCATTATTAACAATTGTGTGACTGAGGACTATGTTAACAACTTAATTAAAACACATGCAAGTTTCATCATAAACTTACCTTGCTATTGTTCCCAATGAGATGAAACCACTTATACTTACCATACTTTAGATATAACCACAAGAATATGTTACACACCTTATTCACCCGAGAAACAATAACACTAAAGAAATACATGTGATGAATACATTTTATACCCTACTTACCAGGACTCCATAAACCTACCTTTGACAGGATACTTACAGATTCCCCACATTAGTACAGCAGTTCTGTTGATCCACAAATACATGTTAATGTATTCTCAAATCACCCTTCATCCAACAAATGTTTGGTTTAACTCCTATGTTAAGCTTGACTATTTTATCATTCTGTGTCTAGATAAGGCAGTATTGCCCACCCTACCACTGTGGAGGTACTTTTTAATTATTAGCTAGCCACCGCTCTGAGGTAATTCGCTAGCTTTGAAGGAAGTTGTGAAACAGAAACACAATTGCATTCGAATGGAACTGGGTCAAGTGGGTGGGGCTACATAAGGCGAATAGGAAAGCCATACTGCTCCTGCACCTTAGGGAGGACAGAGGAACACAGGGACTCATCAGCCTTAGACACAACATAGTATTCAGGCCAAAGAGTTCAATCTTGGTTTCATCAGACCAGTCCTTTAGGTACCTTTTGGCAAACTCCAAGTGGGCTGTCATGTGCCTTTTACTGAGGAGTGGCTTCCATCTGGCCACTCTACCATAAAGGCCTGATTGGTGGAGTGGTGAAGAGATGGTTGTCCTTCTGGGAGGTTCTCCCATCTCCACAGAGGAACTCTGGAGCTTAACCATCGGGTTCTTGGTCACCTCCCTGACCAAGGCCCTTCTCCCCTGATTGCTCAGTTTGGCCGGGCGGCCAGCTCTATGAAGAGTCTTGGTGGTTCCAAACTTCTTCCATTTAAGAATGATGGAGGCCACTGTGTTCTTGGGGACCTTCAATGCTGCAGAAATGTTTTGGTACCCTTCCCCAGATCTGTGCCTTGACACAATCCTGTCTCGGAGCTCTACGGACAATTTCTTTAACCTCATGGCTTGGTTTTTGCTCTGACATGTGGAAAAAGTTAAGGGGTCTGAATACTTTCCGAAGGCACTGTATTTTAGAATACGCTGTATATCTGTATTCTTCTTTTCACTCTGTCATTTACTATAGGTCGTTATTGTGGAGTAACTACAATGTTGGTGATCCATCCTCAGTTTTCTCCCTTCACAGCCATTGAACTCTGTAGCTGTTTTAAAATAACCAATGGCCTCACATTGACATCCCTGAGCAGTTTCCTTCCTGTCCTGCAGCTCAGTTCAGAAGGACGAATGTATCTTTGTTGTGTCTGGGTGGTTTAATACATCATCCACAGCATAATTATAAACTTGACCATGCTTAAAGAGATATTCAATGTCTGATATGATATTGTTACTCATCTACCAATCACTGTCCTTACGAGGCATTTGAAAATCTCCCTGGTTTATGTAGTTAAATCTGACCTTGAAAATGCTATAGTTGCTTGAGGGACTTTAGAGATGTATGTATGGGGACAGAGGAAGGAGTAGTCATTCAAAAATCATGTAAACCCCTATTATTTCACACAAAGTCCATGTAACTTATTATGGGATTTGTTGAGCCAAATTTTACTCCTGAAGAAATGTAGGCCTGTCTTAACAAAGGGAGTGAATACTTTTGCAAAAACTATATTTTACTTACACCATTTTTATGAAGTTGTTAACATTTGTAGAATGTTCTTTTCACTTTGACATTATGGAGTATTTAGTGTAGATCAACAACAAATAATCATAACTAAATCCATTTAAATCCCACGTAACAAAATGACAAACAATCTAAGGGGGGTGAAGACTTATAATACCCACAGTATGATGCATCATGCCTAATATAATAGTCGAAGGGGAGTGCTCACAGGGAAAGTCCTTTACTGGTTGTCATTGTCCTGACGGGTGCTGTTTTGTGCTGTATTGGACTGGATTCCCTTATTAACAATAAACAATTATGCCTAATAATGTAGAAGTGTAGGAAGAATCAATGTCCACTTGGGGATTCATATGGATGTACAGTGGGTCTATATAACTCCTTGGCAGCCATGATCGTGCCCCCAGGGCAGTTTAGACCAATAGTATTGACCCTAAGCCTACAATGGTTACGACTCCTATGGGCCGTACAAGACACATTCAGGTAATAGGCTAGTTGTTGTTGTGCTCCATAATGCTCTTTACTGGATCGATGTTTCAGTCAAAATACCAAAGTTTCTCTATTTTCATGTCTCTCTACCTTTCTGAGTCTCTCTTTCTCCCCCAACGTTCTCTCTCCTCCCCCTCCTCCTCTTCCTCTCTGGTTATGTAACCAGAGAAGACAGTGAGGTCTAATTGTGTAGAAGCCTAATTCTGAGGTAATGATGAGGTAATGTTCGAGTAATAATGGTTGAATGTTGTGTTAATTGATGTAATCAGTCAGCCAGTTGGGTCTCTCTGTGGGTGACAAGAACAGATACAGTTAGCATTAAAAAAGGTAATGTCCATCCATCCCTAGAAAAAGAGGGGGGTGAGTTAGGGAGAGACCGAAAGTAGGAAAGAAGAGAAAGAGTTGAAGTGAGATAGTCAGTCAGTCAGAATAGTTTCTCTTCCATTTGATGGCAGCAGTCACAGCTTTCAGTCAGTCAGTGTACACACACAGACGGACACACACACGCACACAGTCCCTGGCGGACAATTCCCACAGTAGAGGCACACTCACGGTTTAAAAAGAACACAGAAGAGACACGCTCACTCGTTCACTATTTAAAAGAGGAGAAGTCTAAAGGATCTAACAGGCTTGCAAGCTATGCACATCTGACAAGCTCCTCAATATTACATGAGTCTCACTTTCCCCTCGATGCCACGCTCAGTCACAGTAGCTCTCTCTTCAACTCCTCAACGCCTGATTGTCAGAAAGTGGAGGCTTAACCACAGATTAGTAACATGAGAAGGAACAAAATACTTAAAAATGAAGACGTTTACATGTTTAAAACCAGACTAGCATACAAAACACAGAGGATGATGAACGCACACACCACCTCTCTAGTACCAGGTGTGTTACCCCTGTTGCTCCTATCCCCTTCAACACTCATGTTACATTACAATGTTGGAGTCACTCAGCAGACACTCTTAGCAGACACTCTTATCCCCCTCCCCCCCCCACACACACACACCAAGACCCCCTCTAGTAACCTCCTCAAGGTCTCACAGTCTTGAATCCTCAATTATTTATGTCCATCATTAATATTTTACTAGCACACTGCCCTACGTACAAAGCTACCCTGCGTACACACACAGGCACGCCTCGATAAAGACAGGGAAAGGCAAAGAGAAAGGGAGAGGGGAACAGTAGGTGAATGAGTAAACAGCATCAATTCTGCATTAGGTCCTTAACAACCCTAACAAAGAGCTGAAAGAACGGTTGAAGGTCTGACAGGAATAGTTTGACACTTGCTCAAAACAACTTTAGGTTTTACACCATTGGCACCAGTACAGGTGCACTCTGCCTAAACAATAACAAATCAAAATACAGCAGTCTACTAGCTGGCACAGCAATTAACCCAGAACCTATGAAGCAGAGAGAACAGCTGTTTGGGCATGCAAACACAAACACACACACACACAAGATACACATACACACAGCAGTAAAAATAATTGTCACGACTGCTTCCTCCCCTTGTTCGTGTGGGCTTTGGCGTTCGTCGTCACCGGCCTTCTAGCCACTGCCGCTCCCCTTCCATATTCCATTGGTTTTGTCTTTACGCACACCTGGTTCATATCCCCTCATTAGTTCATGTGTATATCTACCCTCTGTTCCCCCCATGTCTTCGCGTGTTATTGTTGTATGTGAGAGGTTGTGCTGCGTTCATTGCTCGTATTCTCTCCGGGTTGTATTTCCCGTGTTATTTCTCCGGGTTGTATTTCCCGTGTTATTTCTCTGGGTTGTATTTTTCGTGTTATTTCTCCGGGTTGTATTCCCGTGTTTATCGAGGTGTGTACCTGTTGATTTATTTTGTTCCTGTAAACGTTTGTATCTCGCTCTCATTGTGTCCGCTTGGATGTGATTCGCATAAGGAATAAATAAACCTTTCCCTGTCTAATCACTCTCCTGCGCCTGGCTCCGATTCCTCTACACAACCCTTACAATATTGACAATAAGAATGCTTATTTTTCCTCTAGCTGCAGCTGTAGAATTAGAATGATAAGAACGGACACAGACCATAAAAATCCTACTTTTCACAACTTGCAGCCACGTATACACAGCAGGACAACACCATTTGCACAGAATTGACAGGCATCAATTAATCAAACGTACCAAATCAAACACCAAATATTGCCGTCCGCATCACAAATGGTGGATTAAAACATAGCTAGAGTTCCTACTGTAAATAATGTCTATGAATATGAATGAGAGTTTGTGTGGTTCTGTTAACTGTGTTCGTGTGGTTGCGTGGGGCTTCTTGCCAGTGCTTGGCACTGCTGGGAGACTTGACTTTGAAGGAGCTGTTCTGTAGCATGCAGGCAGCCAGGCTATTTACTGGCTGCTGGCAGAGAGAGGCGGCCCTCAGGGCTTTATCAGTAAGGAACACTCACTGGGAATCAGTCCCAATAACCAATCTATCACAACCATTAACACACACTCCTGCAGCACAGCCGGAATGAAGGCAGACACAATAACATGCACCGGGAATCTGTCTTTCGCAATGGTTATCACACACACACACACACACAGGCATCAAATGTATGGGCATGTATCACAAACACACGAGTAGAATCAGACAAACATATCCTGGAAATCAGTCAAAATGTGTTGCAACAATTAACACAATCCTTGCATAAACGTACACAAACAATGACTCAGGATTTTCCAAGGATTAGCTTAACACACCAGCTAATCAGCCAGCAGTATTTATCCCTACTATATTTTAGTCATTTAGCAGATGCTCTTATCCAGAGCAACTTACAGTCAACTAAGTTTAGTAGTTTCTACACTTTTAGTTTTTGTACTTTTCCCTGCAGAAACTTCCCTGAGACGAGAGGACAGACAGACAGGATGCCGATGCAGGCGTGAAGCTAGTTGTTCTGTGCCTGACTGACTATGTCTGACTGCATCTGTTTCAAACACTCACACATATGTCAAAGCACGCATCAAATCACACCTCAAAACACAGTCAACATCGTTCATAGTTTCTCTCCTCTTCTCCTCCTATCATCTCTCTTCATCTTTCTATACACATCCTAGATGCATCTTTGGCATTGTGGAAAGAGATGTCTTGAGTCTGTGTGAAAGAGGGTGAGCGAGAGAACAGTAGTTTCCGTAGAGAGATAAAAGTGAACATTCAAGTGTTTGACATTCATTCCCATTCCATGACTAATTGATCCAGCAGACAGAGAAAAAGCTAATCAAATAAAACCTTCTAAAGACTAGTGATGGGGGGAAAAAAATTTATTCAGGATATTACTTTTGACGATATCGCATTGTATTGTTTTGATAATATGGTAATATCATTTTTGCACTAGTTGGCTGTACCTGCACCAAAACTCCAGTATTTGTCCTTCATAACTTGTTCTCCATCTTCTTTTTAAATAGGGAGCCAATTTGTTTTAAGCACTTTTATTTCCATGACTGATCAAAACAATAAAATCACAGTTTAGAATCGCAATACATATAGAATCGTAAAAATAGTAATAGATCTCATATCAGCACCTACGTATCGTGATAATATCGTAGGTCTCTGGCAATAAAACTTAGACCGAACAACTGACATCCTCATTATCTCGCCAAGCCTCTGTTCACTACTCCCATTTTGCCACTCTAGCACAATTAGAACACTATATTAATCCTGCTAGCTATTCACAACACAAAAACTCTCAGTGCTACAGACCAGGAGAAAGAAAGACAAAGCACTAAACACAACAAAACCAAACAATCTCAACCTACTGACACATTCATTCCAATAATGTGAAGCACTTTGGGTGTAAATGGTGTATGAAAGGGCCAAACAAATAAAGATGATTATTCATTGTTGTCATCAATCCTTTCATTAAGTGATCCACTCATCAGAGTAGGCAGGGTCAGCCTGGGCCTCAAAATGAATGGAATGACAGCGAGGCATGAGCACTCTGTAGAGAAAGTGTGTGCGTGTGTATGTGTTTCACAGCAGCTCCCAAACTCTCCCAAAACAATGGAGCTTTCCACCTAGACTAAATAACATACATTTATCTTTTATTGCAACCTCTAGTAGATGCATCAAAGCACAACAGTTTCCATTTAGCTGCAAGGGGGTTCAGATCAAAAGGGATGGATAGATAGAAGGGGGAGGAACGAGGGATGGAGTGATGGATGGGAGGGGGTTGTTGAGGTTAAATACAATACAATAATAAAATCCCTCCCACTCTGCCTTTTAGTCTGTATGACTAAGTGCCTTCACTGTGTGTGTGTGTGTGTGTGTGTGTGTGAGAGGATGTGCGTCCATGCGTGTGCGCGTGTGTGTGCGTGAATGCATGTAGTGTAGTAAGGCCTATGACTGGCACTACTGGAGTGTAGCAGACGGCCGGACCCGGACTGGGCACCGGTGGAACTGACTGGAACTGGAGTTCTGACACATGAAACCGGCATAGGTTGCACCGGACTGGTGACACGCATTTCAGAGCGCATACAGGAAGCCGGCATGGAACATACCGGACTGGGGATGCACACCCCGTGGGCACCTTTAGCTCCAGCTCCTTCCTTTCGTTTTCACACTCTTCCCAATTTCGCCTACACAACTCCAATATGCTCCTATATACACTCCCTTCAGGTATGTCTCTTCCTCCTTCTCCACCGTATTCCACATGGAGAGTGGTACTGGCGTGTCCTCTTCATAGCCAGACCACCCCCATAGCCCATCCCCCGAACTTTTCTTGGGGTTGACTACGGGCTCCGTTACCTCCGTTTCCCCGATTACGCCGCTGTCCTCTTTTTCTCTCCTTTGCTCTGACGTTACACTGCTTGGTCGGTCGGTGGTTCATTCTGTCACATTCGGGTGTGTAGAGAGTAGACCAAGGCGCAGCATAGCGATAGTTCGACATCGTTTATTCGTTTAAACTATACTTGATGGGAACTATACAAAATAATAAATGCAATATATAAATGGAAATGAAACACACATACTTACGACACGAGACATAGGACAATGAACCACGCCATGGGAGTGGAACACACACATATAAGTAGGATCCCTAATTAGAGGTAATGCAAAGCAGCTGCCTCTAATTAGGGATCCTACACTCACAACACCACACAGAAGTAGAAGCAAAGCTTCTCTATGACCAGAGCCTGACAGGATCAGCATATATTCGGGCAATTTATCGCGATATGGATCTTTGTCCATATTGCCAAATTGTCTTCTCTGCCCCAACTGACAGACGACACTTCTACAGACGTTTAAGCTGGAAAATTGGTACATTATTGGAGGCAACCCATCTGTATAGAGCAGGGATGGGCAACTTTGATGGGGGTGGGCGCCACAAAAAAACTGAACTCATCATGAGGGGCCACAGTTGCTCGCGGGTCTGCACACCCACATCCCCACACCCCTACACATTTGTCCATATATACAGTATATATATATATTATTTTTTACACATTTTATGCAATTCTACTGATTTTGCCATGGGGCGGAGAGAAGCTAATTTCCTGCAATTCCTCACATTTTGCCATAGGTTAAAGATACATTTTTACAGTTTGTAATGATATCTGAGTGAGACTGACTAACAAAATCAATGAGGGCCCCCCGACCGGTAATTCGACCATGATAACAAGTTTAGATCGCTGGCCGCTAAAGTAACTTAGCAGTCTATATTTTTTTGCTATCAGTGACTGACATAACGAGAATAACTGCTGATGCACAAACACTTTTCGAAATTGTACCTTGTATATTTTACTATTCTAAATTGCAACAGTAAAAAACGTTTTTTGTGCGTGTGGAAATTGATCCGAAGGCCTTCATGCAGCCCACGGACCGCCAGTTGCCCATCCCTGGTCTAGAGAGACTATGGGAAAGTCAGACAAAGATGAACATGAGTTCCAAGAGAGTTCTGGTCACAACCACAAAGGAGACATACAAAACAGCATGAATAAATGTTTTGGGTGAAAGTGAAACAGATCTTGGTAATGGGAATGAGTATAGACAGTAGGAAGGAATACCAGTGACTGGGATACCGAGATTTCTCAACCAAGCTCTTTTTCTATTCTATCAGCAATCGGCCATTCTCTATCGGCTTTGCAGATAGTCTCTCTACATAGCAAAGCTGCTGCTATGCCAGCCGCCACTCATCGCCTGAGCCATGAGCACTGCACAATGCAGAGGAATGACTAGCTGAGAAAATCAGCCGCAGCAAGCTAGCTCATTCTCTAACAGAAAGATACAGTATTGAGAAAAGGATGAATTGACATAGTGACCAAAATCAAACTCCTGTTGCAAATATATATTTAGTTAATTCACTAATAATAAGACTCGTTTTGACGTGCCTGGACATGCATGCAATATGCAAACTAGCTAAGCAGATATATGACCTGTTAGAAAATATCATAATAACTAACCTTTTCATTTGTGGTGTTAGCAAGCTAGCTATATTAGCTACTATGCTAGCTAGTTGGCTAGATAAACATGGTGCTAAGATATCAGATAGGAGCTAATAGCCAAAGTAGCTAGCTAACGTTAGCTGGTTATCATTTTGAACATGCGCCATTTATGTCAACAAGCCATTTTGCATGTAACGTTAGCGATTTACTGATGTGCTGATCTGACGTATCCATAAATTGGCAGTTGATAGTCAGATTAGATGATTGTCGTAATAGGGATAGAAGGAAGTGTTTAAATGCCTAAATAATGGTTGGCAATAGGTTTAGTTCCCTAAGAATCTTCTTACATGTTTATGGACCAAGAAAGCTGTAGATCAGCACATGTGCGAGTGCGTTCTCACTTTTCAAATTATGGCCAGATTTGAGTCATTTAGACAGAATGGGCATCGTCGTTTCATATTTTTTACTACCTTCGCTCTCCTTGTTAGACATTATGCACATTTATGGCTTGGTAGCAAATGTCAGCGCCATTGAGCTGCTGTAGTTACAATAAAGCACCAAGTGACATGAGCGATGGAGAGAGATCGGTGGAGAGCAGAGTTGTTGCCAGTTCAGCGTGTTTCCTGTTTTTCTTATTCTCAAGTTTTTGTTTCTTCCCGGTTTTGACCTTTCTGCCTGTCCTGACCCTGAGCCTGCCTGCCGTCCTGTGCCTGCCTGACTCTAACCGGGATTATAAGCCTCTGCCTGCCCTCGACCTGCCCATTGCCTGCCCCCTGTGTTATAATTAATATCTGAGATTCTAACTATCTGCCTCCTTTGTTTGCATCTGATAACCCGCCCATTACTTGACAGATGGCTAAATTAGTCAATTGAGTTTTGTCCTGGCAGCTGAGTTGTTTCATGGAAAATGACCAAAAGTACTAGTTTCATAAGCATCTGTGATCATAAATCATGACGTTACGTTGAACCCATTTGCATTGAATAGATGTTCTTTTATATTGTCAAACTAACAGCAGGAGTGATGCTTCTATGCAAATGTTGTTGATCAGTAGGCTAATATAAGTCCCAAATGGAAGGCAAACAGATTGTTTGTCATCTGTTGAACCATAAACTCCACTGATCAGCCAAAACAAGCTTAAAAACTCAATGTATGCACACACTCCTAGTGAATATGTCTGTATTGTGAGTAGGCCTATGCGATCTTAATTTACCCAATTTATCATGAAGTCAAATGTATTATTTGATTTAAAAAAATTGATGCATTAATACATACAGTGGGGAGAACAAGTATTTGATACACTGCCGATTTTGCAGGTTTTCCCACTTACAAAGCATGTAGAAGTCTGTAATTTTTATCATAGGTACTCTTCAACTGTGAGTGACGGAATCTAAAACAAAAATCCAGAAAATCACATTGAATGATTTTTAAGTAATTCATTTGCATTTTATTGCATGACATAAGTATTTGATACATCAGAAAAGCAGAACTTAATATTTGGTAAAGAAACCTTTGTTTGCAATTACAGAGATCATACGTTTCCTGTAGTTCTTGACCAGGTTTGCACACACTGCAGCAGGGATTTTGGCCCACTCCTCCATGCAGACCTTCTCCAGATCCTTCAGGTTTCGGGGCTGTCACTGGGCAATACGGACTTTCAGCTCCCTCCAAAGAATTTCTATTGGGTTCAGGTCTGGAGACTGGCTAGGCCACTCCAGGACCTTGAGATGCTTCTAACGGAGCCACTCCTTAGTTGCCCTGGCTGTGTGTGTCGGGTCGTTGTCATGCTGGAAGACCCAGCCACGACCCATCTTCAATGCTCTTACTGAGGGAAGGAGGTTATTGGCCAAGATCTTGCGATACATGGCCCCATCCATCCTCCCCTCAATACGGTGCAGTCGTCCTGTCCCCTTTGCAGAAAAGCATCCCCAAAGAATGATGTTTCCACCTCCATGCTTCACGGTTGGGATGGTGTTCTTGGGGTTATACTCATCCTTTTTCTTCCTCCAAACACGGCGAGTGGAGTTTAGACCAAAAAGCTCTATTTTTGTCTCATCAGACCACATGACCTTCTCCCATTCCTCCTCTGGATCATCCAGATGGTCATTGGCAAACTTCAGACGGGCCTGGACATGCACTGGCTTGGCAGGGGGACCTTACGTGCGCTGCAGGATTTTAATCCATGACGGCATAGTGTGTTACTAATGGTTTTCTTTGAGACTGTGGTCCCAGCTCTCTTCAGGTCATTGAACAGGTCCTGCCGTGAAGTTCTGGGCTGATTCCTCACCTTCCTCATGATCATTGATGCCCCACGAGGTGAGATCTTTCATGGTGCCCCAGACCGACGGAGATTGACCGTCATCTAGAACTTCTTCCATTTTCTAATAATTGCGCCAACAGTTGTTGCCTTCTCGCCAAGCTGCTTGCCTATTGTCCTGTAGCCCATCCCAGCCTTGTGCAGGTCTACAATTTTATCCCTGATGTCCTTACACAGCTCTCTGGTCTTGGCCATTGTGGAGAGGTTGGAGTCTGTTTGATTGAGTGTGTGGACAGGTGTCTTTTATACAGGTAACGAGTTCAAACAGGTGCAGTTAATACAGGTAATGAGTGGAGAACAGGAGGGCTTCTTAAAGAAAAACTAACAGGTCTGTGAGAGCCGGAATTCTTACTGGTTGGTAGGTGATCAAATACTTATGTCATGCAATAAAATGCAAATTAATTATTTAAAAATCATACAATGTGATTTTCTGGATTTTTTTTTTTTTTTGATTCCATCTCTCACAGTTGAAGTGTACCTATGATAAAATTTACAGACCTGTACATGCTTTGTAAGTAGGAAAACCTGCCAAATCGGCAGTGTATCAAATACTTGTTCTCCCCACTGTACATGGCCGTTGTCATTCAAATGTTCAAATTTAATGAAATTGAATATCGGCCTAAAATATCGGCCACCAGCCTTCTTGAACCCCAAGAATTGGTATCAGCCCTAAACCTATCCATAGCGGTCGTTCTCTAAAGAGGACAGAAAAAACCTAACAAGCTGGCTGACATCTTTCAGTCAAAGGTAAGGAAAACTAATGTAATTTTCACTAGGCTGTAAACTATTTTTAATAATAACAATGCTGTTCATTGAGTACAGCTCAGCGTTCAACACCATAGTGCACACAAAGCTCATCACTAAGCTAAGGACGCTGGGACTGCCCCCTCCCTCTGCAACTGGATCCTGGGTAGGCATCAACACATCTGCCACGCTGATCCTCAACACCGGTGCCACCGGTGCCACAGAGGTGCAGTCCTAGTCCCTTCCTGTACTCCCTGTTCACCTATGACTGCGGGCCATGCACGACTCCAACACCATCATTAAGTTTGTTTACGACACAACAGTGGTAGGCCTGATCACCGACAATGATGAAACAGCCTATAGGGAGGAGGTCAGAGACCTGGCATTGTGGTGACAGAACAACAACCTCTCCCACAATGTGAGCAAGACAAATGAGCTGATTGTGGACCGAACAGGCCCGCATTAACATTGAGGGGCAGTAGTGGAGCGACAGTTTCATGTTTCTTGGTGTCCACATCACTAGCAAACTATCATGGTCCAAACACACCAAGACAGTCATGAAGAGGGCACAACAACACCTTTTCACCATTAGGAAACATTTGTCATGGGTCCCCAGATACTCAAAAAGTTCTACAGCTGCACCATTGAGAGCATCTTGACCGGTTGCATCACCGCCTGGTATGGCAACTACTCGGCATCAGACGTAAGGCGTTACAGAGTGAGTGCGTATGGCCAAGTACATCACTGGGGCCAAGCTTCCTGCCATCCAGGACCTACAGTTGAAGTCAAAAGTTTACATACACTTTAGCAAAATACATTTAAACTCAGTTTTTCACAATTCCTGACATTTAATCCTAGTACAAAGTCCCTGTCTTAAGTCAGATAGGATCACCACTTTATTTTAAGAATGTGAAATGTCAGAATAATAGTAGAGAGAATGATTTATTTCAGCTTTTATTTCTTTCATCACATTCCCAGTGAGTCAGAAGTTTACATACACTCAATTAGTATTTGGTAGCATTGCCTTTAAAATGTTTAACTTGGGTCAAACATTTCGGGTAGCCTTCCACCAGCTTCCCACAATAAGTTGGGTGAATTTTGGCCCATTCCTCCTGACAGAACTGGTGTAACTGAGTCAGGTTTGTAGGTCTCCTTGCTTGCACGTGCTTTTTCAGTTCTGCCCACAAATGTTCTATAGGATTGAGGTCAGGGCTTTGTGAAGGCCACTCCAATACTTTGACTTTAAGCCAACTTTGGAAGTATGCTTGGGGTCATTGTCCATTTGGAAGACACATTTGCGACCAAGCTTTAACTTCCTGACTGATGTCTTGAGATGTTGCTTCAATATATCCACATAATTTTCCTTCCTCATGATGCCATCTATTTTGTGAAATGCACCAGTCCCTCCTGCAGCAAAGCACCCCCACAACATGATGCTGCCACCCCCGTGCATCAAAGTTGGAATGGTGTTCTTCGGCTTGCAAGCCTCCCCCTTTTTCCTCCAAACATAACAATGGTTATTATGGCCAAACAGTTCTATTTTTGTTTCATCAGACCAGAGGACATTTCTCCAAAAAGTACGATCTTTGTCCCCATGTGCAGTTGCAAACCGTAGTCTGGCTTTTTTATGGCGGTTTTTTTTGTGGCTTCTTCCTTGCTCAGCGGCCTTTCAGGTTATGTCGATATAGGACTCGTTTTACTGTGGATATAGATATTTTTGTACCTGTTTCATCCAGCATCTTCACAAAGTCCTTTGCTGTTATTCTGGGATTGATATGCACTTTTCGCACCAAAGTACGTTCATCTCTAGGAGACAGAATGCGTCACCTTCCTGAGCGGTATGACAGCTTGGTGGTCCCATGGTGTTTATACTTGCATACTATTGTTTGTACATATGAACGTGGTACCTTCAGGAGTTTGGAAATTGCTCCCAAGGATGAACCAGGTCTTGGCTGATATCTTTTGATTTTCCCATGATGTCGAGCAAAGATGTCAATTGGCCTATCAGAAGCTTCTAAAGCCATGACATCATTTTCTGGAACCTTCCAAGCTGTTTAAAGGCACAGTCAACTTAGTGTATGTAAACTTCTGACCCACTGGAATTGTGATATAGTAAATTATAAGTGAAATAATCTGTAAACAATTGTTGGAAGAATTACTTGTGTCATGCACAAAGTCGATGTCCTAACTGACTTGCCAAAGACTGTAGTTTGTTGACATGAAATCTGTGGAGTGGTTGAAAAATGAGTTTTAACGATTTCAACCTAAGTGTATGTAAACTTCAGACTTCAACTGTATATACTAGGCGGTGTCAGAGGAAGGCCCAAAAAATTGTCAAAGACTCCAGTCACCTAAGTCACAGTCCGTTCTCTCTGCTACCGCACGGCAAGCGGTATCGGAGCGCCAAGTCTAGGTCCAAAAAGGCTCCTTAGCAGCTTCTACCCTCGATGAACAAAATCACCTCGATTAACCTGTACCCCCGCACATTGACTCGGTACCGGTACCCCCTGTATATAGCCTATATTATTATATAGCCTTATTGAGTTACTTTTTTATAAAAAAAATTACTTTAGATTATTTAGTAAATATTTTCTTAACTCTATTTCTTAAACTGCATTGTGGGTTAAGGGCTTGTAAGTAAGCATTTCACAGTAAGGTCTACACCTGTTGTATTGTAACATGTAACAAATAAAAGTTGATTTGATTTTAACCTCCACATTTTTTCCAGTCAGCCAACAGTGCTTCATAGGCCTACATTATGAAAACTAGGCTACATAATAGTGTGGTGACTTTGGGAGAACTTTGAGTTGATTCAATTGCAGCAAATACAAGAAACCATTCAATTACTGTGTATATGTATCAAGAAAAGGCTTTAGATGTGCCAGGTGAACCTGCAACCACAACACAGGGGTATGGCTCTGAATATATGTATTTTTTCAATAGATTTTATATCCTTGTATTGCTACTGCTGAATCATCAAATGAATTATCTAAATGAGTCTCAGAAATGGCTAATATATGAATGTTATCTGATGTTAGAAAGTTATTGATTTTATTAACCTTATTTCTAAGGCTACATATAGGGGCTATTGTCAGCCCTTTCATGGGTAGCTTACCAGCCATAATATGGAAAAGTGCAAACAAAGCAAGATAAAAAAATATACATTTGGCAGTCCATTTATCAGTTGGTGTGTGTAAGTGTGTTTGTGCTGCGGGGTTGAAGCTACGAACTCATAGGAATGGCTCTCTCATCCCTTCCAGGCTTTTGGGAGTTGGTGGACAATGAGCCTGTCATTGCGGATGCAAGCAATGTACCCACATGCTCTGGCAGCTTTCATGGCTGGTATAAGTTCTTTCCTGTGATAGAGAGACACCACTGTCCTCAAAGGTACTCCCGCCGGCTTTGGTCTTTGTCATACAACAGTAGGTTACTCTGTTACTCCTCGCAGCTCCAGACAGGGAACGTCGTAGGGAAGATTGAAAACAACAGCAACAAACAGCAGGGGTATAGACAGCCTCAAGCCCGGCCACAATGGCTAACCGCGCTGCGGGCTGCGTTCAAGCCCTCAAGAAAACCCTGCTATATTGATAAGCAGCTAGTTAGAAGCTAGGCTAGCTGCTACGCCAAACGGCTCCTCAGGCCCAGCCTTGGTTGGCAGGATCACTGGACAGATAGTAGCGGTCCCAGCAACTGATGCCAACCGCGTCGCGGGATCAAAACTCAAAAGGTTGTAAGCAACTGTTGCCCAGTGGGAAGCAACTCGATACAATACAAGCACCTCGATACAATACTGTTGCACTAGTCATTTGCACCGGCTTACTGTAACGTTAGCTAATTGGGATATCACAGTGTTTTTGCCAGCTAGCCATCATAAACTACATAGCTGGGAAGGGCTCATCAGGACGACTAACTGAACGAACTGAACTGAATCCATTATTCTCCACTCAGCACTCAGCTGTGAGACATACTTCATCAATTTGGGCACCAGGCGTGTCTTTATAGCCGCTCCCGTCACAGTAAATAAAACATTCCTTGTTTTTGTTTGGTATAATTTAGGCTACTTCAGTCTGTTTGAGCTCATTGAGACATTCAACCTTTGTCTAAACGCCTAAAAACGCCTAAAAAGTTTGACACAAAGTTGACAATCTTTCTACTGGCAATCCCACAGCTTATGCTGAACACTCACAAGCAAACAATGTTTGATTTGTTTTTCACAAGGTTTTTCTGATACTGTAACTAGCCACTCATGACATTGAATAGCTGGCAAGGGCTCAATTCAATTCAATTCAATCCAACCTATTTTGCAGTATTTCATATTTATCCTGTGGTCAAATCAAACGGCAGAATGGGTCTGGGTATTGTTAATGTATTGGTAGACTGACTCCTCTGACAGGTGGACACACCACTCCTCATATCCAGGACAACCAGGACCTAAGTTTAAGCTCTCCAAGACCAGACCAGGGAAAAAAAGGGCCCTACATCACCATAATATGAAGTTCCCTTGGGAAAAATCAAGTTCTATTAAGTCAGAGTCAAAGTTTAAATTAGTTGGGTTAGGCTATCTCAATCATTGTTTCCATTCCATCACAATTCTGTACAGCTCTCCCCCTCCCTCCATTCCTGTCCCCTCCCTCCTTTCTTCCCACCTCCTCCCTCCCGCTGAACAGATTAAATCTTCACTGCATCAATGAAACTCAGATATAGTGCATTCATTCATTTGAACATCATGACCACTTCACTTAGACCAGACATTTGGAATCTAATAAAAGAGAGTTCATCAACCCTGATAATAATTTGTCATGTTGATAGATTATGATTTTTTTTCCATTGGTCAAATAATGATCTGCTCTCGTTTAATTTTATGATTCATCATCATAATCACTGAATAGAATGCGCATTGGAGTCGGAACTCAAAATGTCTAATAATTTGGCCTGTTATAAAGTAATTTGGAATGTAATGAAAGCACTGGTAGTATTTATGGCACAGGAAAAGTCCTATTGAACTCTCACTGACCTGTTATCTCTTCAGGGAAGGTAGCAGGGCTCTATCTCAATAGTGTAATAAGGGCAGGCCGCCATCCAATAGGCACTGGTCTTAAAAGGCTATGCTAGGTGGAAACGAAATAAAGGAAGCAGGATGCATGCTCTAGCTGTCCAGTTATTTAATTAAGATCAGTGTAAATGACAGAAAGGAGTCAAGGAGAGGGTGCCACTTAAAGTATATTGAGATTCATTATAAGTCTGAGGAAGGAAGGAAGGAAGGAAGGAAGGAAGGAAGGAAGGGAGGAAGGAAGGAAGGAAGGAAGGAAGGAAGGAACTCTCACTGAATCCTAGACCTTTCCCTCCTTTTCCTTTACCAGGTATTTACTAACACCATCTGTTCTCAATGGTACCTGGCATCTTAAAGGTTAAATAAAAAAGTACAAGGTTGCGTCCCAAATGGCACCCTTTTCTCTTTTTAGGCTGTTTGTCAAAAGTAGTGCATTAATATATAGGGGATAGGGGGCCATTTGAAACACAACCAATACCTGCCAAGGCAAACAATCTCTGTGGATGGGAGTGGAGTGGAGCTAATGTCCAGAATCCATTAGATGGGGGTCTAGGGGTCAGGAACACCTGGCCATTCATCTCCATAATGTCCACCATTCACACCAACTGCCTCCTCTACCCAATACACACAATCACTGAGTGAGGAAATGGAGCAGGACTGAACACATTGAAATCAATTTACAGACATTTCTGCAACAGCCTGCCACCAATGGCCAGTCCCTGCTAGCCTGGTTTGGTCAACGGAGGCAATGTGATTTGATGGGACTCTTGAGTGACATTATGAGTGATTAATGTAGCAGCGTTGATAGAACACATTATAAGGAAATTGCTTAGCTAAAGGGAGAAACCCAATCATCCATGTCCAAACTGGAAATTATCTGACCAATAAACCAAAAATAAAACTTCTACAGCCTGCCCTACCGACTACTTTTCTCTACAAGGTCAAATTAATTTCACACTTCAACTGTCTTGGATATTTTGTTAAAGTAGCCTAGGCCTATAATATGCTATGAGTGGTTCCTAAACTTTATTTTGCCTTGCCCTTGACCCACCTGAAGTTTGACAGAACCAAACGAGACCAGTAGGACACATGGTTGAAGCCTACCATTTGGTAAAACACAGTTAAATGCCTAAACAACGCCAATACATTATCATCAATACATAACAGTCTGCACATAATCAGAATTAGCCTGCATGGACACAGCCTATGGCAGGGAAGATTACAGTTTAATTTAAAAAGCCTACAACATAGATCCCATAGCAGCCATGTTACTGTAACCCCGTCTGGGTAATGCTAAACCCAAGCTAACTGAATCACTTGGAATTAGAACCAGAATGGAATGTTGAGAGGCAGTAACATGACTTCCAGTTATAAACTTGTCTCTACTCTCTAGCTAGCTATAACATACTGTAGCTGTATCTCTCTCTCTTTCTCTCTGAAGTACATCTCCCCCTTGTCCTTCCTAGTGGGTTAGGGCTGACAGTGCTGGTCTTCGTTTAGAGGGAATAGGCTTCACCTGTTGGTTTCTGTGTGAAGAGAGTACAGGCAGCAGAGAGGAGAACAGAACAGGGGCCAAGCTAGCATGGAGGAGAGGAGAGCAGAGCCAGTCTGCCAAACACTACAGATGGAAAACAAGGCAATTAACAGTAGTGTGTGTGTGTGTGGGGGGGGGGTTAGGGGAGTCTCAATATACCTTAGACCAGGGTTCCCCAGTAGGCATTCCCCAGGTGATTTTTATTTGTCCCCCAAGTTTTCTGAGCAAAAAAGGAAATGAGCTGAACAAGATTTGAATATAGGAAATCTGTTACCAAGTATTCCCATCAAATACTATATCTGTGTGGGATTCTTGCAGTCAATTTGCAGTGTACAAATGATTGATCAAATCACATTTTATTTGTCACATGCACCAAATACAACCGGTGTAGGTAGAACTGTGAAAGGCTTACTTACGAGCCCTTAACCAACAATGCAGAGTTGGCCCAGCGTCGTCCGGGTTAGGGGAGCGTTTGGCCGGGGGGGCTTTACTTGGCTCATCGCGCTCTAGCGACTCCTTGTGGCGGGCCGGGTGCCTTTAGGCTGACCTCGGTCATTAGTTGACCGGTGTTTCCTCCGACACATTGGTGCAGCTGGCTTCCGGGTTAAGCGGGCGGGTGTTAAGAGCGCGGTTTGGCGGGTCATGTTTCGGAGGACGGATGACTCGACCTTCACCGAGCCCGTTGGGGAATTGCAGCAATGAGACAAGATCGAAATTGGGGAGAAAAGGGGGTAAAATACACCCCCCCTCCCTCCAAAAAAAGGGGTAAAGTGACTATGCATAGATAACAGAGAGTAGCAGCAGCTTATGTGAGGAGTGTGAAGGAATGTGAATGTACAGTGGGGAGAACAAGTATTTGATACACTGCCGATTTTGCAGGTTTTCCCACTTACAAAGTATGTAGAAGTCTGTAATTTTTATCATAGGTACTCTTCAACTGTGAGTGACGGAATCTAAAACAAAAATCCAGAAAATCACATTGTATGATTTTTAAATAATTAATTTGCATTTTATTGCATGACATAAGTATTTGATACATCAGAAAAGCAGAACTTAATATTTGGTACAGAAACCTTTGTTTGCAATTACAGAGATCATACGTTTCCTGTAGTTCTTGACCAGGTTTGCACACACTGCAGCAGAGATTTTGGCCCACTCCTCCATTCAGATCCTTCAGGTTTCGGGGCTGTCGCTGGGCAATACGGACTTTCAGCTCCCTCCAAAGATTTTCTATTGGGTTCAGGTCTGGAGACTGGCTAGGCCACTCCAGGACCTTGAGATGCTTTTTACGGAGCCACTCCTTAGTTGCCCTGGCTGTGTGTTTCGGGTCGTTGTCATGCTGGAAGACCCAGCCACGACCCATCTTCAATGCTCTTACTGAGGGAAGGAGGTTGTTGGCCAAGATCTCGCAATACATGGCCCCATCCATCCTCCCCTCAATACAGTGCAGTCGTTCTGTCCCCTTTGCAGAAAAGCATCCCCAAAGAATGATGTTTCCACCTCCATGCTTCACGGTTGGGATGGTGTTCTTGGGGTTGTACTCATCCTTCTTTTTCCTCCAAACACGGCGAGTGGCGTTTAGACCAATAAGCTCTATTTTTGTCTCATCAGACCACATGACTTTCTCCCATTCCTCCTCTGGATCATCCAGATGGTCATTGGCAAACTTCAGACGGGCCTGGACATGCGCTGGCTTGAGCAGGGGGACCTTGCGTACGCTGCAGGATTTTAATCCATGACGGCGTAGTGTGTTACTAATGATTTTCTTTGAGACTGTGGTCCCAGCTCTCTTCAGGTCATTGACCAGGTCCTGCCGTGTAGTTCTGGGATGATCCCTCACCTTCCTCATGATCATTGATGCCCCACGAGGTGAGATCTTGCATGGTGCCCCAGACTGAGGGAGATTGACCGTCATCTTGAACTTCTTCCATTTTCTAATAATTGCGCCAACAGTTGTTGCCTTCTCACCAAGCTGCTTGCCTATTGTCCTGTAGACCATCCCAGCCTTGTGCAGGTCTACAATTTTATCCCTGATGTCCTTACACAGCTCTCTGACCTTGGCCATTGTGGAGAGGTTGGAGTCTGTTTGATTGAGTGTGTGGAGAAGTGTCTTTTATACAGGTAACGAGTTCAAACAGGTGCAGTTAATACAGGTAATGAGTGGAGAACAGGAGGGCTTCTTAAAGAAAAACTAACAGGTCTGTAAAAGCCGGAATTCTTACTGGTTGGTAGGTGATCAAATACTTATGTCATGCAATAAAATGCAAATTAATTATTTAAAAATCATACAATGTGATTTTCTGGATTTTTGTTTTAGATTCCGTCTCTCACAGTTGAAGTGTACCTATGATAAAAATTACAAACCTCTACATGCTTTGTAAGTAGGAAAACCTGCAAAATCGGCAGTGTATCAAATACTTGTTCTCCCCACTGTATGTGTGTGTATGTGTATGTGTATGTGTGTGTGTGTGTGTGTGTGTGTGTGTGTGTGTGTGTGTGTGTGTGTGTGTTGGAATGCCAGTGTAGTATATATGAGTGTGTGGTTAGAGTCCATTGAGTGTACATCGAGCCTGTGCAAGAGAGTCAGTGCATTTTTTTAAAATAAATAATAATAAAATAAGGGGGTCAATGCAAATCATCTGGGTAGCCATTAGATGAACTGTTCAGTAGTTTCATGGCTTCGGGGTAGAAGTTGTTAAGGAGCCTATGACTTGGGGGACTGGAGTCTTAGAAAATTTTTAGGGTCTTCCTCTGACACCGCCTGGTTTAGAGTTCCTGGATGGCACTACCCTCTGTAGTGCCTTGCGGTCGGATGCCAGCTGCCATACCACTTTGAGGATTTGAGGTCCCATGCCAAATCTTTTCAGCCTCCTGAGGGGGAATAAGAGTTGTCGTGCCCTCTTCATAACTGTGTTGGTGTGTTTAGACCATGATAGGACCTTAGTGATGTGGACAACAAGAAACTTGAAGCTCTCAACCTGCTCCACTACAGCCCCGTTGATGTGAATGGGGGCGTGCTCGGCCCTTCTTTTCCTATAGTCCACAATCTCCTATTGCTTATGTTGAGGGAGAGGTTGTTGTCCTGGCACCACACTGCGAGGTCTGACCTCCTCTCTATGGGCTGTCGTCGGTGATCAGGCCCACCACCATCGTTGGAGTGGGTCCAGGGTTACCGGATTATGGTGTTGATGGGAACCAGCCTTTCAAAACATTTCATGGCTACAGATGTGAGTGCTACACTGCGGTAGTAATTTATACAGGTTACCTTGGCGTTATTGGGCACAGCAACTATGGTGGTCTGCTTGAAACATGTAGGTGTTACAGACTGGGTCAGGCAGAGGTTGAAAATGTAATTGAAGACACTTGCCAGCTGGTCAGCACATGCTCTGAGTATGCGTCCTGGTTATCCGTCTGCGTGATCATACAGTCGTTTGGAACAGCTGGTGCTCTCATGCATGGTTCAGTGTTGCTTGCCTCAAAGCAAGCAAAGAAGGCATTTATTCAGTCTGTGCTAGCAAAACAGTCCTGTAGCTTAACATCCGCTTCATCGGATGAACTTCCGTATTGAGCGCGTCACTCGTACTTCATATTTGTGTTTTTGCTTGTAAGCAAGAATCAGGAGGATAGAGTTATGGTCAGATTTGCCAAATGGAGGGCGAGGGAGAGCTTTGTACACGTCTCTGTGAGTGGAGTAAAGGTGATATATGTTTTTTTTCCCCTCTAGTTGCACGTGACATGTTGGCAGAAATTGGGTCAAATGGATTTCAGTATTCCTGCATTAAAGTCCCCGGCCACTAGGAGTACCGCCACTGGATGACCATTTTCTTGTTTGCTTATGGCCTTATACAGCTTGTTGAGTGTGATCTTAGTGCCAGCATCTGTTTGTGTTTGTAAATAGAAAGCCAAGAAGAATACACTACCGGTCAATAATTTTAGATCACCTACTCATTCAAGGGCTTTTATTTATTTTTACTATTTTCTACATAGAATAATAGTGAAGACATCAAAACTATGAAATAACATATGGAATCATGTAGTAATCAAAAAAGTGTTAAACAAATCAAAATATATTTTATATTTGAGATTCTTCAAATAGCCACCCAAACATTTACATCAAAAGGTGCAAAGTTATGTGCAAAGACCCAAAACATAACAACCACTTTTGTGCAGTATTAATTTACCATCCTTACACACCACTTAATTTAAATATACATTACTGTGTTGTATAGGCTGGTCATCTAGTTTTGTACCTGTAGACTTTCCATCACTATGAAAAAAGACAATGCACAATCCTGTAATTGAGTTCATTGAGACGTCAATTAGTTTGTGATGATGTGGTTCAATTGGTAGAGCACGGCACTTGCAACGTTAGGGTTGTGGTTTCAATACCCACAGGGGACCAGTATGAAAATGTATGCACTCACTACTGTAAGTTGCTCTGGATCCGAGTTTCTACTAAAATGTAAATAAGTTGCGTTTGCAAAGTATTTAAAGAAACTGGATAACGTACAAGCAATTTTATATTCCAAAAGTATTATCAGATTAACTGTTTTGTGCAGACAATTATCAGACTAAAGTTACAAATGCTGGTAAACACCCAAATAGAAATACATTTAGTTAATAGTGTGCACCAATTTAGACGTCTGTGCATTTTCTTTCCCTTCTTCTCATCCACATCCTTCTGTCCTCACTGTGACTCACTACCTCTCATATGAATGCAGAAGTACCTAGCACTACTGATGCCCCAATACATCTGTGAGATAAAAGTGGTCTAACTAACCAATAGATAGAACAGGAAAGTAAAGGGATTTTAGAAGATGTCTGACAAAGCTGCTGTAAGAGGGGAAGAGAAGAAGGTAGGAGGAGAGAGAGAGAGAGAGAGAGAGAGAGAGAGAGAGAGAGAGAGACTGGAATGAGTCAGGGCAAAAAAAGCATTTGAGTTTAAAGGCCCTGGGAGGAGGAGAGGAAGGGAGAAGGGATCACAATGGCAATGCATGATCTCTGTACAAACAATAAACAATACTTTCATCCATGTAGTAAATCTCTAAACTGAAAACATGCAGCTGCACAACAAGGTCAATCGGACTACAAAACTAGGTCAGCCTGACTGCCACAGGAAATGACACTGTATCTCTCTCTCCATCTCTCTCTTTCTCTCTCCATTTCTCCTTCATCACCCCCTCTTTCTCCACCTCTTCCCCCCCCCCATCTCTCTTGCTGTCTGACTCTCTCTCTGTCTCGCTCTCAATCATCTTTCTCTTTCTTGACTTATCTCTGATCTCCAGTGACTTGTTGACCTGTTTTAGCAAGTATAGGACTGAGATGAGAGGCTGGGTGTGTCATTGTTTACAGAACTATTGGGAAGATCCTGGTGTTGAGACAAAACAAAGAATTACCATATGCATTTACCTTTTCTCAATAGGATAGGCCTACATATATCAGCAAAAGGCAAGAATGTTTCATTTCATGTCAGCTACTTTGGATTACATGGCATATGTAATTATTCCCCACACGTTTGTTTTCTTGGCAGGGTGCAAACGCCCCTAAAGCAACATTCACAGGCATCAAACACCAAAACATTCAATAGACACCAATAGAGGCCAATTTGGTTGAGGTTGGGGGGTACAGAGTTAAGCAGCATGGGGTTTGTGGGTGTGTGTGTGCGGGGGAATCTGGCTAAGTAATTATTGTGGAATCACCAACACTTTCTTTTTGTTCACATGGCGCGACTGAAAGAGAAAACATCCCCCCCATTGGCTAGAATCACACAGAGAGAGGGATGAAGGGATAGAAGGACTAACACAGAGAGAAAGATGGAAGGATGAAAGTACTAACATAGAGAAGGAGAGAGGGATCAGCTTCCTAGTGTTTAGTTAAAGAGACATTGTGGACACAGGCAGGGTCCCTCCATCAGTCCATTAAAGTAGGCTCTCTGTCGTTTATCGATCCATTGAAGGATCCCGTGCCGCCTTCGCTCTTTCTCTCTGATCAAAGATAGAGTAAGGCCCTTTCAACCCCATGGGAAACACACTCACGCTAAGAGAGGGATGGGTGGATGGAGGGAGGGAAGCTCAGGGCACAGACTCAGAGACGCCTTTGAAAGAGTTTCTTTAAAAAGTTTTAGAGGAATGTATTGAATTGTGCCAATAACGTGTCAAAATTCCCTCAAACAGGAAATATCTATTGCCAACTGGGCAGAGGCGCTGTCTATTTCAGCACCACGGCGCTCAGCTATATCAGTCTCAGTGAGTGGAGATGCAGCAGAAGCGCTGTCCTTTCTGCGGTGCTGAATATCAGCGCAGTCTTAACTCTCTTTAAAAATGCATGTGTTGAGTCTCCCTTTGTACTTCCTGATTTCGCCATTTGTTTGGTCAAGTTTCCTTTCTCCCATGCATCTTTGACTACTGTAACTGATCCCTTTTGATTTATGCCTTTTATTTCAACGCAATGTGTCGTTTTGAACGCTGATTTATCCTGCATAGTTTGCATTTGCCGGGTTTCTGTTTTTGAGTTTTTAATTACTATAATAAAATGGCATTTTTTCACAATGGCCCGTCATCTACTCTCCTAGGTGCGGGTTTCAAATATGTAAAACACTGTTGGGTTCTAACTGAAATATCCTTATTCATGTTACCATATTATAACTGGGTGTATGGAAATACTGATTGAGAAAGGGGAGTGCAGAAAGTTTACATTCTGTCAGAACATGTTATTGTTAAATCTCATGTATCCTAAGGAGACGAGAATGGCAACAGTCTGGTTTCAGTCACTGATAAGGTAGGACAGTCGTGAGTTAGGGAGGAGTGAGGAATGCGGTCCGAGGTCAGATGAAGTGAAAAGGAACAGTCGACACTTGAGTGCCTGCCTAGCAACAGAGATGTATTGGCTGTCCAGATGTCTGTTTGTCAGAACCTAACAGTTGGCGTTGTCGGCAGGATTCACCACGATTTATAGTCGATCTGGAGAGTCTGAATCAGTGGAACAGGAGCCGACATATAAAAACAAGGTAGGCAAAGTTCCTACACCTGTTACTACTCATTCTGACATCTTGGGGAGACTAGAGTCGTAGGCTGAATACAAATGACAGGATACGGATCTGAAAAGCCTGAGTTTATTCAGTAGGCCCACTGTTAATCGGTAGAGCTAGGGATTTGGGCCCCTAGTGGGGTTTAGCCACCAGAAGGTTAGACTAGGGACTGCGTGCCTAGGAGGGTTTAGCGCCCAGAAGGTAAGACTGGAGCACTGCAGGCACAGCGTGTTCAGGAGGGTTTAGCCACCTAATAGGTTAGACTGGAGCACTGCGGGCACAGCGTGTTCAGGAGGGTTTAGCCCCCAGAAGGTAAGACTGGAGCACTGCGGGCACAGCGTGTTCAGGAGGGTTTCGCCCCAAAATAGGTTAGACTGGAGCACTGCGGGCACAATGTGTTCAGGAGGGTTTAGCCCCCTAATAGGTTAGACTGGAGCACTGCGGGCACAATGTGTTTAGGAGGGTTTAGCCACCTAATAGGTTAGACTATGCAATGAGGGCACTACGTGTTTAGGAGGAATTAGCCCACCCTTAATAGGTCAGATGATGGGTTGGAGTCTGTTTAAGTGGGAATGTGGATGGCGATAGAAGAATGCCTGCAAGTTCTGGAGGAGAGCCTCATCCATGGTTGGAAAAGCAAAATGATATTGTAACATTGTTCGAACATGAGTTGAGTGTATTAGCAGTAGTAATAAGGAGAGAGGTTGGTTTAGGCCCTATTGGGAAACACAACTGTGAATAATTTTGGTTATGTGTGTTGTCAACAACAGTGATATTTGAAGTTTTGGTTCTAATACAAGGTATCAGGTCCAGTGTATTAGAGCGGCCCAAATTTTCCCTGTAAAGTGGGGCTAGAGGAAGAAAAGTTTAATAAAACCATAGAGGCGCTGAAAGAGGCGTACAAGCATTCTACCAATTCGGCTTGAATATGGGAAACATTTAGGTCAGCATGTCAGGCTCTGGCCATAGAGAAGCCTTTGGCTCATCTATTTAGCCATGGTCAGAGCCTGAGAGATCTAGTTTATCTAGTTCTGTGTGGTGTTCTGTGTTGGGTCCCCAATTAGAGGCAGCTGCTATGCGTTGTCTCTAATTGGGGAGCCTACTTATGTTTGTATGTCCCACACCTGTGTGTGGTTCATTGTCTTCCATGTCAGTCTGTAGAATAAGTGTATTTACGTTTGTTCTAAGTTGTTCTTGTTATAGTTCGCATTGAGTTTATTTATATTCATTAAAGATGTCGAACTACTACTGCGCTGCACCTTGGTCAATTTACACACCCAGTTGTGACAGAATGACCCACCACGCTGAGACCAAGCAGCGCTACACTGGGGAGAGGGAGCAGAAGGGGAAACAAGGAGGACAGCGTCGTAATCGGGGCTCAAGACGTCAAGCGAGCCGAAGGCAACCCAAAGTTAATTTTGGGTGGGGGCTATGGGGGTGGTCTGGACGTGAGGAGGAAGCGCCAGTACCACTCTCCATGTGGCATATGGCTAGGCCGGAGTACCATTGGGGGGCGAGGACGAAGGAGGAAGAGGAGTATCTGGAGGCGTATTATGGAGGGGTTCTGGAGGAACTGAGGAAGAGGTCGAGAATGAGAAGACGGAGCTGGCGTTAATGGTGCCCACGGTGAGCATCCCCAGTCCGGGTCGTTCGGTGCCAGCCTTCCACGCTGAGTCTCCAGTGCGCCTCTCCAGTCCGGTACGTTCCATGCTGGCTCCCTGCACTCGCCCTGAAGTGCGTGTCACCAGTCCGGTGCAACCTGTGCCAGCTCCACGCATCAGGCCTCCAGTGCGCCTCTCCAGTCCGGTACGTCCCGTGCCGGCTCCCCGCACTCGCCCTGAAGTGCATGTCACCAGTCCGGTGCAACCTGTGCCAGCTCCACGCATCAGGCCTCCAGTGAGCCTCTCCAGTCCGGTACGTCCCGTGCCGGCTCCCCGCACTCGCCCTGAAGTGCGTGTCACCAGTCCGGTGCAACCTGTGCCAGCTCCACGCACCAGGCCTTAAGTGCGCCTCTCCAGTCCGGTACGTCCTGTGCCGGCTCCCCGCACTCGCCCTGAGGTGAGTGTCACCAGTCCGGTGCAACCAGTGCTGGCTCCACGCACCAGGCCTCCAGTGCGTCTCTACAGTCCGGTACGTCCCGTGCCGGCTCCATGGCCGGAGCCGTTCGCCACACCGGTGCCCAGTCCGGGCCCGGTCGTCTGCCCCGCTCCAGCCACACCGGTGCCCAGTCCGGGCCTAGTTGTCTGCCCCGCTCCATGGCCGGAGCCGTTCGCCACACCGATCCCCAGTGTGGGTCATTGTCTTCCATGTCAGTCTGTAGAATAAGTGTATTTACGTTTGTTCTAAGTTGTTCTTGTTTGTTATAGTTCGCATTGAGTTTATTTATATTCATTAAAGATGTCGAACTACTACTGCGCTGCACCTTTGTCAATTTACACACCCAGTCGTGACACAGCATTTCCCTGCTGACGGAAAATTCCAATCTAATAAAGAATTCAGAGATGTTATTTTGAGTTGGCACAATGACATTAAATAAAAAATCTAAAGCTCAATACACCAGATTGCTGATGTCAGTGTTCTATCAACAGAAAAGCAAGAAACAGGGAGGGAAAAGAAGCGTAGGGTGATAGATCCCTGTTTTAGGTACAGGGCCGTTGAATATTGAAAAGCGGGTGGAGCTTGAAATTGGCAACATTTACGACAGGAAAAAGTATTTAGTGGTGAAATGGGCAGAATCGAAAGCGATACAGCTACTACCTATGTCTTTGAACGTACAGTGGGGAGAACAAGTATTTGATACACTGCCGATTTTGCAGGTTTTCCTACTTACAAAGCATGTAGAGGTCTGTAATTTTTATCATAGGTACACTTCAACTGTGAGAGACGGAATCTAAAACAAAAATCCAGAAAATCACATTGTATGATTTTTAAATAATTAATTAGCATTTTATTGCATGACATAAGTATTTGATCACCTACCAACCAGTAAGAATTCCGTCTCTCACAGACCTGTTAGTTTTTCTTTAAGAAGCCCTCGTGTTCTCCACTCATTACCTGTATTAACTGCACCTGTTTGAACTCGTTACCTGTATAAAAGACACCTGTCCACACACTCAATCAAACAGACTCCAACCTCTCCACAACGGCCAAGACCAGAGAGCTGTGTAAGGACATCAGGGATAAAATTGTAGACCTGCACAAGGCTGGGATGGTCTACAGGACAATAGGCAAGCAGCTTGGTGAGAAGGCAACAACTCTTGGCGCAATTATTAGAAAATGGAAGAAGTTCAAGATGACGGTCAATCTCCCTCGGTCTGGGGCACCATGCAAGATCTCACCTCGTGGGGCATCAATGATCATGAGGAAGGTGAGGGATCAGCCCAGAACTACACGGCAGGACCTGATCAATGACCTGAAGAGAGCTGGGACCACAGTCTCAAAGAAAACCATTAGTAACACACTACGCCGTCATGGATTAAAATCCTGCAGCGCACGCAAGGTCCCCCTGCTCAAGCCAGCGCATGTCCAGGTCCGTCTGAAGTTTGCCAATGACCATCTGGATGATCCAGAGGAGGAATGGGAGAAGGTCATGTGGTCTGATAAGACAAAAAATTGAGCTTTTTGGTCTAAACTCCACTCGCCGTGTTTGGAGGAAGAAGAAGGATGAGTACAACCCCAAGAACACCATCCCAACCGTGAAGCATGGAGGTGGAAACATCATTCTTTGGGGATGCTTTTCTGCAAAGGGGACAGGATGACTGCACCGTATTGAGGGGAGGATGGATGGGGCCATGTATCACGAGATCTTGGCCAACAACCTCCTTCCCTCAGTAAGAGCATTGAAGATGGGTCGTGGCTGGGTCTTCCAGCATGACAACGACCCGAAACACACAGCCAGGGCAACTAAGGAGTGGCTCCGTAAGAAGCATCTCAAGGTCCTGGAGTGGCCTAGCCAGTCTCCAGACCTGAACCCAATAGAAAATCTTTGGAGGGAGCTGAAAGTCCGTATTGCCCAGCGACAGCCCAGAAACCTGAAGGATCTGGATGGAGGAGTGGGCCAAAATCCCTGCTGCAGTGTGTGCAAACCTGGTCAAGAACTACAGGAAACGTATGATCTCTGTAATTGCAAACAAAGGTTTCTGTACCAAATATTAAATTCTGCTTTTCTGATGTATCAAATACTTATGTCATGCAATAAAATGCAAATTAATTACTTAAAAATCATACAATGTGATTTTCTGGATTTTTGTTTTAGATTCCGTCACTCACAGTTGAAGAGTACCTATGATAAAAATTACAGACTTCTACATGCTTTGTAAGTGGGAAAACCTGCAAAATCGGCAGTGTATCAAATACTTGTTCTCCCCACTGTAGGTCCCATAACAATACCCAGATCATTTTACATGGCGACGGGAGTGGAGCGACTTTGGGGTTGGATAATCTTTGCGAGATGCCAGTAGAGTGGATTCTAAAAGGTAACAAATTAAAATTGGCAGTACAAACGGCGAAAGTCAAGCAATTTTCTTAAGTATCTATTGTTCGAAATGATAAGAAAGGTACAAAAGAAAAACAATGTAAGCCAGGTACGCAGAAATGTTTTTAAATATGTAGTCTGAAGTACATGGAAAGAAAATACTTAATGCTGTTGAATGACCTCTGTCCTGACTTTCTGGTGAGGCCTGATCACCCTCGCTAGACAGGTTAGAGACATTGAGCAAGATTTAAATATAACATGTAAATATAATATGAAGTAGTGTATTGCTGTGTTGTTTTATTTTTGTCTTTGTTTCAATACAAATCTCACCAGATTGGGTCTGCTGTATGGTCGCCAGTATGATAAGGGAGATTAAGCCAATTTGCAAAATTACTTCAACAGTGTGTTCTTATGCTCGTTGACATTTGTCTTAGAAATGTTGGTATTAAGAAAATTGGGAATGTAATAACTTTTCCGGCCAAGATTTCTAATCCAATTAATGGATAAATTAAACAATATTTCTCACTTTGAGAATGTGGAGACTGTCAGTGGAATTGCCAGTTACGATCTTGTCCAATCTGTGTCACCGTGGTGAACAGCACAGCCACATTACCCTAACTTTGTGATTACAGGTCCCTCAATTATGAGGCTTACATCTGAAATATTGTATAAATGTTTGACTAAGTATGAGAATACTCTTAAAACGATAACAATGTGATTTTAGCCTTTTTATGAGATAAAGATTGTCCATGTCCGTTTGCCCACTAACTAAGCCACGCCCATAATGTGGTCAGAAGAGCGTGTCAGTGTGATGGGAGCGCCTCTCTGACCCGAGTCTTTAAGAGTATTCGCTAAGAATTTAAATATTAGTTCCAATGATGTGTGGACGAGTCCACACGTTAAAATGGCGAATTTCAGCTACAGCCCTGTTTTCAAATAACCGGAGGAAAAAGGGCTAAATTAATTTCCAGAAAACGAGGGAGCTTGCTTCCCACGTGAGATGGTATGAACTCTGAACTATTTCACTAAAGAAGAAGTGAACCCTAGATTACACCCTAACAGTCTGCAGCTGGAAAGGTGCGCAAATCTAGTAAGAACATTGACCGACACGGACGAATCTCTTCAGTGAGATGAAACTCTCAGACCACGTGAACCTCTCACACGACGACCCGGAAGATTCTACAAAGGAACCATGGCGACATCGACTGGGCAGACCAGAGCCTCACACCTTCAGCTCAATCGTAAATACTGATTACATTCCTTTATCTGAACGAGCGATTGTTAAAGTACACATGTAGTCAGATTTATGTGTCATTAGTTTCCCATGTCCGATAGAAGCCAAATTCTGTGTCTTCTTCCCCCCCCCCCTTTCCTCTCTGAATCTATCCTGTTATAACCCAACTGTTGTTCAGTCCACTAGGGACAATATTTTCCTGTATAATGTAGGTATTGTATTTGTATATTCTGTAATTGTTTAATTAGCTAGTAAATAAATAATTGAGCCAATTTGTGTATGGAAGATTCTTAAGTAAAACTGGGTTCGTGCAAACTAGGATTTTATGACTTTCAGAATTAAGACTGATCGAGATAAGGTGACAATTAATAAGTGACTGTTATAAGATAAAATATCCGAAGAGTTATTTTCTGGAATTGATAACTCTGTAAATGACAGATTCCAGTGGTGCCCCGACTTCCTAGTTAATAAATGTTTAGATGGTTAGTTTAATCACATAATCATTAAGCCTAGAGAATTGATTTGATAGTATAGCAGTCTTCACTTTTAATCATAGCAAAGACACGACAACGGGGATTTCCAGCATCAGAAATGTCTTAAACTGTTGTTTTGGTTTGTCCTCTCTCAAAGTTATGGCGATAGTGACTACAGATGAATGGAAGGAATCATTCGACCGAGAACAGTGTAAGCTTCACCCCCTCTAACCGGCTGAAGTAATGGTGACAAAGGCGTTCACTAAGACCTAGGCTAAGCACCACTTCTACTGAGACCTGAGTCTGAGCCAGCAACCTCTGTACGAGCAGCCGGAGTGTGGCATGGGAAGTGGCGATTTTAGCATGTAAATCTTGGTGGGGCAATTTCCCCCAACATTTTTGTTCATGCATGCCAGCAAAGATACTACACAACACAACACTAAACAATACATTAATTGGACTATAACAGTGACAAATGGTGCCCACAAACTGTTATGGCCTACATAAAGCTATCCCAGCAGAGTCCCAACAGCAGTCCCAACACCTTGCCACCGCTACACATGGCTATCAGCGGAGCCTTATCTGGCAGCAAAACAGTAAATTCAGCCTCTTTTGCTGTCTTTTAAAAAAACATAGCTGATAAACAAATGTGGTTTCTACTGACAATTGAGATGTACAAACTATAGCATAAGGGGATGATGAGCGGATAAGAGGCAATCCGTCATTTTGATAAAGACAAAAAGCGAGCGAGGATGGACGTAGTCAAAATAACTATTTGCTCAGCACTTTTGAAATGTACAGCGACAGAATTCAGTACATGGGCCATTCTTACAGTATTCTCCCTGTACACCAAGTCAGAACAGTAGGTTAAATTATGAGGGGAAAAGGGACCACATTATTAGGGTGATGCACATGGGTTACTAACAACTTACTACAAAACATACACTTAGTATTACTTTCTTAGCTACAGTATACATATCTCCCTGGCATATTACATAATTTATACAGCAGCATCCAATACATTTTTGGACTCACCTTGTTGTGCTGTGCTCACTTGAACAGGAAGGTGGTGCGGCAGTAATTTTGGGGCAAATTTTGTCATAAAATTTTGTCATCAAAGTCTGAAATGCTCTGGATTTATGTTGCTTTTAAGACACCTGGGAACATGCGGGGGAAAAAGGTTGAATCATGATGTTAGTGAACTTCATGTCGGAGCTCTAGAAAGAGGCCAGAGTTCCCGACTTGGAATTCCGAGAAGGATGACAGTTCAGAATGTATTTTCCCAGTCGGAGAACGTTATTTTCAGAATTCCCAGTTGTCTTGAACTCACTGAAGTCTGAGATTTCCCAGTTCCGAGTTTATAATTGTGATGGCTTGGTTGTGGTAAGGCCTCTTACTCCCACCTAGGGGAGGAGAGAGGCACACAACCAAGTCATCACACCCTAACTAGGGAGATTATCATCCCCAATCAGAGACAGCTGTCTAGCGTTGTCTCTGATTGGGGATAGTATATAGGATCCACACATTTCCACCTGTGTGTGGATCATTGTTTCCTGCTTGTCTGCTTCGTGTGTCAGAAAGCCAGTAAGTCACCGTGTTCTTGTTTGTTATCTTGTTTTTGTTTTCACTCTCCTTTTTAGTTGTTAATGCTTCGTGAGAACAGCTCATTTTCAATAAAAAGGATGACACTTCACCAGCGCTCCGTATATCGTCCCATTAATACTACGCACCGTGACAGAATGATCCACCACCCTGGGACGCAGCGAGAGCAGACATTGGTAGACATCCTCTACGATATGGGGAAATTATCGACAGAGGATGTCTACCATTATCATGCGGTGGAGGAAGGCTGGGGTCCGGAGCAGCCGAGGCGCCGGAGACGGAGGACACGTCACCGGGCTAGAGTTGAGGACCAGCCTGGAGCCCAGAAAACCCCCCAAACCGATTTTGGGGGGGGGCTATGGGGGTGGTCGGGGATCGAGGGAGAAGAGCCCCGACCACTGCACTCGTGGGGGTTCCAGGAGGAGCCCCTACAGCCGTGGGAGCAGGAGTACAGAGAGGAGTCGGAGGAAGACGACAGCGATGTGCTTCTGTTCCCTCACTCGTGGGGGTTCCCGGAGGAACCCTCACAGGATGGGGATTGGCGTTGGAGTAGGGACGACAGGCACAGTCGTGCTCCAGCGTCAGTTCCCAGTCCGGTGCCTCCAGCGCCGGTCCAGAGTCGGAGGAGGAGGAGACCGACTCAGCGCACCAAACCATCGGTGCGCAACAATAGCCCGGTACGGCCCGCGCCTGCTCCGCGCACCAGCTCTATGGTGCGTTTGCCCAGCCCGGCGCGACCCGTGCCAGCTCAACGCACCGATCCAACGGTGCGTTTCCCCAGCCAGGTACAGCCCGTTCCAGCTACTCGCACCAGACCAGTGGTGCGTTCCCCCAGCCCGGTACGGTCTGTGCCTGCTCCTCGCACCCAACCTATGGTGCGTTTCCCCAGCCCGGCGCGACCCATGCCAGCTCAACGCACCGACCCAACGGTGCGTTTCCCCAGCCAGGTACAGCCCGTTCCAGCTACTCGCACCAGACCAGTGGTGCGTTCCCCCAGCCCGGTACGGTCTGTGCCTGCTCCTCGCGCCCAACCTATGGTGCGTTTCCCCAGCCCGGCGCGACCCGTGCCAGCTCAACGCACCGACCCAACGGTGCGTTTCCCCAGCCAGGTACAGCCCGTTCCAGCTACCCGCACCAGACCAGTGGTGTGTGCCCCCAGCCCGGTACGGTCTGTGCCTGCTCCTCGCACCCAACATATGGTGCGTTTCTCCAGCCCGGTGCGACCCGTGCCAGCTCCTCGCACCAGACCTATGGTGCGTGTCCCCAGTCCAATACGCCCCGTGCCTACTCCTCGCACGGAGCCTACAGCGACGGTCCAGCACGGCTCCAGCACAGCTCTGTGGTTGGAAACCATCTCTGCGTCGGTGCCCAGGGTGGGCACGACGTTCAGTCCCGCTGTGGAGCAGGAGCTCCATAGCGTGTCGGTGCCCAGTCTGGGGCCGACAGCCAGCCCAACCACAGGGCTGGAAACCATCTCTGCGTCGGTGTCCAGGGTGGGCACGACGTTCAGCCCCGCTGTGGAGCAGGAGCTCCATAGCGTGTCGGCGCCCAGTCTGGGGTCGACAGCCAGAACTGCGACAGGGCTGAAAACCACCTCTACGTCGGTGCCCAGGGTGGGCACGGCGTCCAGCCCGAGGTCTCCGGTGAAGGCCAGCAGCCCGAGGTCCCCGGTGACGGTCAGCAGCCCGAGGTCCCCGGTGACGGTCAGCAGCCCGAGGTCCCCGGTGACGGTCAGCAGCTCGAGGTCCCCGGTGACGGTCAGCAGCCCGAGGTCCCCGGTGACGGTCAGCAGCCCGAGAGCTCCGGGGAAGGTGAGCAGACCTGAACCTCCACCGGAGCCCCATCCGGGTCCGGCCGTCTGCGTCACTCCAGTGCTGGAGCAGTCCGCTCCACCGGTGCCCCATCCGGGTCCGGCCGTCTGCGTCACTCCAGTGCTGGAGCAGTCCGCTCCACCGGTGCCCAGTCCGGGGCCGGTCGTCTGCGTCGCTCCAGTGCCGGAGCAGTCCGCTCCACCGGTGCCCAGTCCGGGGCCGGTCGTCTGCGTCGCTCCAGTGCCGGAGCAGTCCGCTCCACCGGTGCCCAGTCCGGGGCCGGTCGTCCGCGTCGCTCCAGTGCCGGAGCAGTCCGCTCCACCGGTGCCCAGTCCGGGGCCGGTCGTCCGCGTCGCTCCAGTGCCGGAGCAGTCCGCTCCACCGGTGCCCAGTCCGGGGCCGGTCGTCCGCGTCGCTCCAGTGCCGGAGCAGTCCGCTCCACCGGTGCCCAGTCCGGGGCCGGTCGTCCGCGTCGCTCCAGTGCCGGAGCAGTCCGCTCCACCGGTGCCCAGTCCGGGGCCGGTCGTCCGCGTCGCTCCAGTGCCGGAGCAGTCCGCTCCACCGGTGCCCAGTCCGGGGCCGGTCGTCCGCGTCGCTCCAGTGCCGGAGCAGTCCGCTCCACCGGTGCCCAGTCCGGGGCCGGTCATCCGCGTCGCTCCAGTGCCGGAGCAGCCCGCTCCACCGGTGCCCAGTCCGGGGCCGGTCATCCGCGTCGCTCCAGTGCCGGAGCAGCCCGCTCCACCGGTGCCCAGTCCGGGGCCGGTCGTCTACGTCGCTCCAGTGACGGAGCAGTCCGCTCCACCGGTGCCCAGTCCGGGGCCGGTCGTATGCGTCGCTCCAGTGCCGGAGCAGTCCGCTCCACCGGTGCCCAGTCCGGGGCCGGTGGTCAGCCCCTCTCCAGGGTCGAGGGCTCCCACACCAGGGTCCAGACAGGACTTGGTAAATGGCGGGAGTACTGAGAGGGGAACCATCGCGCTGGGGTCCGGACTGGACCGGGCGTGCAACAGAGAGGTAGGAGAGAAGCTACTCTCAGAGCTTGCGCCACGCCCGGAACCAGAACCGGAGCCTCCACCAGCAACCATCTCAGTACCCCGCCATGTCCCCCCTAGTTTTTTGGACATTTTTTTTTTTTTTTTTTTTTCTTTCAGGAGAGGGGGGATTTATTGTGCGATCGGGAGTCCGCACCTTGGAGGGGGGGGGGGGTACTGTGATGGCTTGGTTGTGGTAAGGCCTCTTACTCCCACCTAGGGGAGGAGAGAGGCACACAACCAAGTCATCACACCCTAACTAGGGAGATTATCATCCCCAATCAGAGACAGCTGTCTAGCGTTGTCTCTGATTGGGGATAGTATATAGGATCCACACATTTCCACCTGTGTGTGGATCATTGTTTCCTGCTTGTCTGCTTCGTGTGTCAGAAAGCCAGTAAGTCACCGTGTTCTTGTTTGTTATCTTGTTTTTGTTTTCACTCTCCTTTTTAGTTGTTAATGCTTCGTGAGAACAGCTCATTTTCAATAAAAAGGATGACACTTCACCAGCGCTCCGTATATCGTCCCATTAATACTACGCACCGTGACAATAATGCAGCAGAAGTCATGCTGGATTGACAGCATGGCCAATGTTGAATGTTAAGCTTGGAAAAGAGACCCTTAAAACCAAACTTGGACCACACATCCACTCCACTGAATAGCAGGTTAGTGATTGCTTTGCAATGCTTGCAGTTAGCCACTGATTCCTTCCAAACCACTCATTGTTGAATTTGAGATTTCCAACTTGTTGTGTAATGAAATGTCCAATGGCTGATGAGCACCAATACGTTTTATCTATAAGTTCTCTTCATAATTTCTCTTCATATGACAAGGATTGAAAAGGATTTGCACGTAGATTGTTGACTTAATTCATGATGATGACTGCTAGCTTGCTAACTAAGATATTGAAAGTATGATGTTGACATGATCAGCACAATCAAAGCAACTGTAGAATCTAACGTGATTTTACATAATTTTATCTGTGGCCAATGACCTTGAGCCTTCTTGAATGGGCACTTCTAATGTAACTCTATGGCAGCACCCAAGGGTCTTGAATTTTTCGAGCTCTGAAATAAAATTAAATAAAAATGTATTGGTCACATACACATATTTAGCAGATTTTAGTGCGGGTGTAGAGAAATGCTTGTGCTCATAGCTCCTCGTAAATTTTGTGGTGATGTAGTTTCCCCATCAGTGACAGAACATTGAGCCAATCATGGCGCCAATAGTTCTAATGATGATTCGGAAAGAGGAGAGAGAGGGAGCGAGGGGAGGATGGGAGGATGCACTATTCACATTGACACCTGGACTATTTACATTGACACTGCTGCTACTCGCTGTTTATTATCTATGCTTAGTCACTCTACCCCTAACTACATGTACAAATTACCTCTGCACATTGACTCGTTACCAGTACCCCCTGTATATAGCCTCGGTATTGTTATTTTATTGTGTTACTTTTTTTTTTTTGTAAATATTTTCTAAACTCTATTTTTTCAACTGCATTGTTGGTTAAGGGCTTGTAAATAAGCATTTCATGGTAAGGTCTACACCTGTTGTATTCGGCGCATGTGACAAATAAAATTAGATTTGATATAATACAACACCGTACAGTAATACAGTACACACAAAAAGATTAGCCTACTGTAGCTTGTTTAATTTATTTACCCAAGAGAACATATAGCTGTCACGAGTGGGTGTAGAGAGAGACCAAGGAGCAGCGCAGCGATAGTTCGACATCGTTTATTAAATGATAAACAAATAATGTCACAAACTATATAAACAAAAAGGCAAAGAACAAGAACGAAAAACACACTTACTATGAGGTGACTTCAAGACAATGACCCACACACAGATGGATGTGTAGGGTGTCTAAATACAATCCCCAATCAGAGACAACCCTGTACAGCTGTCTCTGATTGAGGATTATTACCTCCCCTAGTTAGGGTGTGAGGGCTCGACTGTGGTTCTACCACTCCCCTTATTGGGAGTAAGGTCTAACCACAGCCAAACCCTCACAATAGCAAACTACATCTAAGGGCTTTTATGTTTTTCTGTCATGCATAATGTGCAGTAGCCTAACAATTACAAATACCCATCCCTACCCCAAATCCCATCTGACAACCCTGATAGATGACAGAAGAATAGAGAGATACATCTGATGCATAGAAAAAGAGAAGAGAAGAAAAAAGAGGTATACAAACAGGAAAGGACAGAGAGAGAGATAAACGAGGCACCCACTGCAGGGAGGAAACATTAAACGGACGGGAGAAGAGATACATGGAAGAGAGGATAAAGATAAATGTGATGGGAGAACAGAGATCAGATGGAGAGGAGAGGAGAGGAGAGGAGAGGAGAGGAGAGGAGAGGAGAGGAGAGGAGAGGAGAGGAGAGGAGGAGCTGTTTCCTGATTAAACAGACTGATCCATGACAAGATCTAAGGCATTGCAGCCAGCATGTAAAGCAACAATACAGAGAAAGAGGGGGAGAAAGAGAGAGAGAGAGGTGATTAACACTGACATCCCTGACAGCTGAGAGAGACGATTAGAAGATGGCAGGATGATAGGGTAGGGGTTGAAGAAGTTGGGAGGGAGGGAGGGAGGGAGGCTCGGGAGAAAGTGATGTATAGAGATGAGGTAGTGGAGGGAGGGAGGGAGGGACACTGGTGTAAACATCATCACTGAGATGAGGTAGTGGAGGGAGGGAGGGAGGGAGGGAGGGAGGGAGGGAGGGAGGGAGGGAGGGAGGGAGGGAGGGAGAAAGTGATGTATAGAGATGAGGTAGTGGAGGGAGGGAGGGACACTGGTGTAAACATCATCACTGCCAGACAGTATCTGTGAGGGACAGAGGGAGGGAGGGAGGGAGGGACACTGGTGTAAACATCATCACTGCCAGACAGTGTTTGTGGGATCTCATCTTACTGCTACAAAAGAGAGATGGTGGGAGTGAGAGAGAGAGATGAGAGGTCAGAAAAAGAAAAAGTGAAAAAGAGGGAGAGGGAGGGAGAGAGGTGTGTACGTGAGGCAGGACACAGAGGGTAGGTCAGAGGGTAAAAAAAGAGGGAAGGGGAGGAGAGAGAGTGAGGGAGGTGGAGAGGAGAATCACAAAAGAGCAAGGTTTCATCCATAATCACACAGACAGCCTATTAATACAGTGTACAGCCCTTCCCAACTCACAAGCCTATAGTAGGGCCCTATAAAAGCTATTTAATTATTTGCCTTATTCTGTTTATTTTTTTCACAAATTCGAGTTTCTCCATTTTATTTTTCCAGGTTTGCGTTCACCAGTTATTTTTCAGGTTTTCGCTCTCAAAACCTAATTGGGTGTTCTAAGTCCACAAGAATGCTTAAACTACATCAGGAGACCACTTTTGAGATCTGGGAAAAATAACCCTAACCCTACATGGGTGTAGTTACCCTTTAATTACAGTGTGCACCTAGCAAGAGGCTTTTGTTTAGCAGTGTTTTTGTAGAACACGTGATGGTAGAGTTTGCAAAACAAATCGCCTACCCACTGGATTTATGCAAATAATCATGATATCATTCTGCCAGGTAACCATAGGATACTTTGTAGTTAACATTTAATTGAGGTTTTTGGGAAAACCTTTCTATCTACCAGAATACAACCAACATTAAGGCTTGTCACTTGCCCGGGGTAAGAAAAAACGTTTTCCGGACAATCAGAATATAGATTTAAATTGTCCAAATGAACAAGTAAAAAATCACAATATCAAACAATTACTCTGATCAGAATTGCAATAAATATGTTACATTTACACAAAGCAAGAGAACAATGTAGACAGAACTCCACTCTTAGAAAAAAGGGTTCCAAAATGGTTCTTAGGCTGTCACCATTGGAGGACCCTTTGAAGAACCATTTTTAGTTCCAGGTAGAACCCTATTGGGTTCCATGTGGAACCATCTGTGGAAAGGGTTCTCTTATGGGGACAGACGAAGAACCCTTTTAGGTTCTAAATAGCACCTTTCCTTCTAAGAGTGTAGCCTTACCAAAGCAACACAAAATATTAGGGCCAAAAATACTTATTATTTTTTCTCTCTCTCGAATGTCAGATGATCTGGGCTAAAGATAAACGTAACATGCAACAATTTCAAATATTTTACTGAGTTACAGTTCATTGAAGGAAATCAGTCAATTTAAATAAATGTATTAGGCCCTAATCTATAGATTTCACATGACAGGGGTGCAGTCATGGGTGGGCCTGGGAGGCAGGCCAACACACTGGTGAGCCAGGTCCAGCCAGAGTTTTTTCCCACAAAAGGGCTTTATTACAGACATAAATACTCCTCAGCAACCCCCCAATTTTCTCAGATCTTTAATTTCAGCTCATGAAACATGAGGCCAACACTTTACATGTTGTGTTAATATTTTTGTTCATTATAGATTTTCTCCTGCTGCGCTATTTCACGATCAAACAATGAATGAATTGTGTTTTTGAATAACCAAAAAACATGGGAGGCCTAAGGTACTAATGAGAGAGATGAAGAAACAATAGCAAGATATACAAATCTAATGAGAAATTTAATTTAAGAACAAATTCTTATTTAGAATGACAGCCTACCCCTCCCCTAACCCGGTGCGCCGCCCTATGGGACTCCCGATCACGGCCGGTTGTGATACAGCCCGGGATCGAACCAGGGTCTGTAGTGACTCCTCTAGCACTCAGATGCAGTGCCTTAGACGTCTTTGGATTACCTGCCATTTAGGGGCCTACCGTCCCACTGCCTTCATCTCAGGCCACAAGAAGTGAAATTGAGCAAACAATACCAAGATGATGAGTCAAAAGAAAACTTAGGCTAAAGAAAGAAAACAGCTGAGGAAAGAAATTATGCGTAGTTGGCCTAAGCCACCCATTTCTATTCTATTTCTTTAGCAATTTGCAACCTACCTACAAAACATATAGTAGCCTTGGCCTAATAAGAGAGCAGGATGAGACAAAAATGTGAATCAGTTTATAATTATCCACTACACATAATGTATTTTTCATGCCACAGCTCCACCAGAGTGGAATAGGCCATTTGATAAAGATTTGGCTCTACTAAATATATTTTGTCATTGCCATGAATACTCTCGTCCCTCCCATAGCATGCCAGCCAAATGCGTAGCAGTCCATTTTTTTCTAAACTTAAAAAAAAACATTTGGGAGGAGTGGCCGCTAGGGGGTGATAACATCGTCTATGGGCAAGTGCAGAAAAATATTTTATATCTGTAACACCATCGGCCAATGGGTGACAGACCTTTTTTGGGGGGGACAAGTGACTTCAGCTTTCGGACAAGTAACAAATCTTTCCTACTTGTCCAAAGGACCAGTGGCTAAAAAAGTTATTGTCAAGCCCTGTAATGGCTGCACAAAGTGAATATTGTTGAATTCCGTTTTCCACATAGCGGATTTTATAGGGCCCTACTAGGCCTTCTGAAAGCGTGGCTTTTTTTTTTGCCTCCGTTTTTATGCATCTGCAGTCTTGTGAGACCATAGACTTGTAATTTCAGGGTGAATTATCCCTTTAAGGCAGAGCAGGGCTATTTTAGACATTCATGAGATAAAATATTTAATCTAGCATTTATAAATTGAGGCACCAGAGGGTAGGAAGGTCTGACCTTTGGGGGCCAGGAGTCCTTGCATTCTCTCCCAGTCTTTAAATGTTTTATGTTAAGGTCACAAGTATTAAAGTTTGATTTTAAAGTGCAGGTTTCAATCAGGGACACTGTGACTCACTTAGAAATCAACAGAGGCACCTGTGTCCTAGTGAACATGCATCGAGCAAAACCTTTACAGTCTTTTTTTTTTTTACACTCAGAAAGATGGAGCGAAGAAGAGTTGGATATAAGAAGGGGATATAAGAGGAGCAGAGGGAGCAAAAAGAGAGAGAGAGAGCAAGAGAGAGCGGCAGAGCAAAGGGACAAAGAAACAGCATGATCATTACACTAAAGAGACACATTTTTTAGAGCAGTGCTTGAGGAAATAGGCTACTGTATCTAAGACATTTCAGAGACTTCCTAGATAGTGTTATGTGTACACTGAACAAAAATATAAATGCAACATGTAAAGTGAGCCGAAATAAAAGATCCCAGAAATGTTCCATGAGCATTTCTCATTTGCCAAGATAATCCATAAACCTGACAGGTGTGGCATATCAAGAAGCTGATTAAACAGCATGATCATTACACAGGTGCACCTTCTGCTGGGGACAATAAAAGGCCACTCTAAAATGTGCAGTTTTGACCACAATGCCAGAGATGTCTCAAGTTTTGAGGGAGCGTGCAATTGGCATGCTGACAGCAGGAATATCCACCAGAGCTGTTGCCAGATAATTGAATGTTCATTTCTCTACCATAAGCCGCCTCCAACGTAATTTTAGAGAATTTGGCAGTACGTCCAACCGGCCTCACAACAGCATAAGCTACAGACAACGAACACAATTGCATTATATCGATGATGATGATGAAATTGAATGCACAGAGATACCATGAGAAGATCCTGAGGCCCATTGTCGTACCATTCATCCGCCGCCATCACCTCATGTTTCAGCATGATAATGCACAGCCCCATGTTGCAAGGATCTGTACACACTTCCTGGAAGCTGAAAATGTCCCAGTTCTTCCATGAATACTCACCAGACATGCCACCCATTGAGCATGTTTGGGATGCTCTGGATCGACGTATAGGACGGCATATTCCAGTTTCCGCCAATATCCAGCAACTTCGCACAGCCATTAAAGGAGAGTGGGACAACAATCCGTAGGCCACGATCAACAGCCTGATCAACTCTATGCGAAGGAGATGTGTCACACTGCATGAGGCAAATGGTGGTCACACCAGATATTGACTTGTTTGCTGATTCACACCCCTACCTTTTTTAAGGTATCTTTGACCAACAGATGCATATCTGTATTCCCAGTCATGTGAAATCCATAGATTAGGGCCTAATTTATTTATTTCAATTGACTGATTTCCTTATATGAACTGTAACTCAGTAAAATCTTTGAAATTGTTGCATGTTGCGTTTATATCAAATAATTGAACCGACATAGGTCTATTAGTTATTTAAAAACACACACACACACACACACACACTGAGAAATGTGTAAGGCCGCTACTTACAGTGGGGAGAACAAGTATTTGATACACTGACGATTTTGCAGGTTTTCCCACTTACAAAGCATGTAGAAGTCTGTAATTTTTATCATAGGTACTCTTCAACTGTGAGTGACGGAATTGATACATCAGAAAAGTATTTGATACATCAGAAAAGCAGAACTTAATATTTGGTACAGAAACCTTTGTTTGCAATTACAGAGATCATACGTTTCCTGTAGTTCTTGACCAGGTTTGCACACACTGCAGCAGGGATTTTGGCCCACTCCTCCATACAGACCTTCTCTAGATCCTTCAGGATTCGGGGATTCTGTCGCTGGGCAATACGGACTTTCAGCTCCCTCCAAAGATTTTCTATTGGGTTCAGGTCTGGAGACTGGCTAGGCCACTCCAGGACCTTGAGATGCTTCTTACGGAGCCACTCCTTAGTTGCCCTGGCTGTGTGTTTCGGGTCGTTGTCATGCTGGAAGACCCAGCCACGACCCATCTTCAATGCTCTTACTGAGGGAAGGAGGTTGTTGGCCAAGATCTTGCGATATATGGCCCCATCCATCCTCCCCTCAATACGGTGCAGTCGTCCTGTCCCCTTTGCAGAAAAGCATCCCCAAAGAATGATGTTTCCACCTCCATGCTTCACGGTTGGGATGGTGTTCTTGGGGTTGTACTCATCCTTCTTTTTCCTCCAAACACGGCGAGTGGAGTTTAGACCAAAAAGCTCTATTTTTGTCTCATCAGACCACATGACCTTCTCCCATTCCTCCTCTGGATCATCCAGATGGTCATTGGCAAACTTCAGACGGGCCTGGACATGCGCTGGCTTGAGCAAGGGGACCTTGGGTGCGCTGCAGGATGTTAATCCATGACGGCGTAGTGTGTTACTAATGGTTTTCTTTGAGACTGTGATCCCAGCTCTCTTCAGGTCATTGACCAGGTCCTGCCGTGTATTTCTGGGCTGATCCCTCACCTTCCTCATGATCATTGATGCCCCACGAGGTGAGATCTTGCATGGTGCCCCAGACCGAGGGAGATTGACCGTCATCTTGAACTTCTTCCATTTTCTAATAATTGCGCCAACAGTTGTTGCCTTCTCACCAAGCTGCTTGCCTATTGTCCTGTAGCCCATCCCAGCCTTGTGCAGGTCTACAATTTTATCCCTGATGTCCTTACACAGCTCTCTGGTCTTGGCCATTGTGGAGAGGTTGGAGTCTGTTTGATTGAGTGTGTGGACAGGTGTCTTTTATACAGGTAACGAGTTCAAACAGGTGCAGTTAATACAGGTAATGAGTGGAGAACAGGAGGGCTTCTTAATGAAAAAATCAGGTCTGTGAGAGCCGGAATTCTTACTGGTTGGTAGGTGATCAAATACTTATGTCATGCAATAAAATGCAAATTAATTATAAAAAAATCATACAATGTGATTTTCTGGATTTTTGTTTTAGATTCCGTCTCTCACAGTTGAAGTGTACCTATGATAAAAATTACAGACCTCTACATGCTTTGTAAGTAGGAAAACCTGCAAAATCGGCAGTGTATCAAATACTTGTTCTCCCCACTGTACATATCTCACATAAAAGACACAGGGTGACATTTTCTTTGACAACTTTCGTGAAGAAGTTTAGTTTAACCAGAGTTTAAGTGGTTCCAATGGAATCGCAAATTGCAGTGTCAGATCTCCTGTTAATTTAAAATGTTACATTGTGTTTGCTCTTAGCTGGCCTGTGTGTTTGCAAGAGAAATCTGCTACAAAGCTAGCTACCTGTCTTACATAACTTATGCCAACTCTACAGACATACAGTACAACACTTCATCTGTACACATCCTGCACTGTACTGTATTGCATTTTATGGATATTACTACCCGCCTGCCTCTCACTCCTTACCCTTATCTGCTGGTTATTATGTACATAATCAAAGCCAGCCTCGGGCCTTAGGGTATAATCAGACAATTCTTGCAGGGAGAGAGACACACACACAATTATGTCTCATAACCGTCATCACTACATTGGTGCATGTTCTGATCATAACAACATTAATAATAATATTAGTCATCAGCCCGTTGGTGTCGACATCATCAGAGCTTAATACACTACAGTGTATTCAACTCCACCAAACAGAACCCTGATATCCCTGGCTGCGTTTCAAATTTTGATCTAACCTTTATTTTGACAGGGAAGAAATATTGAGACCTAGTAGGTCTATTTTCCTAATGCGCCCTGTATAATACAATATAAAATACACATTAAACAGAAAGTATATATACAGCGGGGAGAACAAGTATTTGATACACTGCCGATTTTGCAGGTTTTTCTACTTACAAAGCATGTAGAGGTCTGTAATTTTTATCATAGGTACACTTCAACTGTGAGAGACAGAATCTAAAAAATCCAGAAAATCACATTGTATGATTTTTAAATAATTAATTTGCATTTTATTGCATGACATAAGTATTTGATCACCTACCAACCAGTAAGAATTCCGTCTCTCACAGACCTGTTAGTTTTTCTTTAAGAAGCCCTCCTGTTCTCCACTCATTACCTGTATTAACCTGCACCTGTTTGAACTCGTTACCTTTATAAAAGACACCTGTCCACACACTCAATCAAACAGACTCCAACCTCTCCACAATGGCCAAGACCAGAGAGCTGTGTAAGGACATCAGGGATAAAATTGTAGACCTGCACAAGGCTGGGATGGGCTATAGGACAATAGGCAAGCAGCTTGGTGAGAAGGCAACAACTGTTGGCGCAATTATTAGAAAATGGAAGAAGTTCAAGATGACAGTCAATCTCCCTCGGTCTGGGGCACCATGCAAGATCTCACCTCGTGGGGCATCAATGATCATGAGGAAGGTGAGGGATCAGCCCAGAACTACACGGCAGGACCTGGTCTGTAGAGAGAGCTGGGACCACAGTCTCAAAGAAAACCATTAGTAACACACTACGCCGTCATGGATTAAAATCCTGCAGCGCACACAAGGTCCCCCTGCTCAAGCCAGCGCATGTCCAGGCCCGTCTGAAGTTTTCCAATGACCATCTGGATGATCCAGAGGAGGAATGGGAGAAGGTCATGTGGTCTGATGAGACAAAAATAGAGCTTTTTGGTCCAAACTCCACTCGCCGTGTTTGGAGGAAGAAGAAGGATGAGTACAACCCCAAGAACACCATCCCAACCGTGAAGCATGGAGGTGGAAACATCATTCTTTGCGGATGCTTTTCTGCAAAGGGGACAGGACGACTGCACCGTATTGAGGGGAGGATGGATGGGGCCATGTATCGCGAGATCTTGGCCAACAACCTCCTTCCCTCAGTAAGAGCATTGAAGATGGGTCGTGGCTGGGTCTTCCAGCATGATATCGACCCGAAACACACAGCCAGGGCAACTAAGGAGTGGCTCCGTAAGAAGCATCTCAAGGTCCTGGAGTGGCCTAGCCAGTCTCCAGACCTGAACCCAATAGAAAATCTTTGGAGGGAGCTGAAAGTCCGTATTGCCCAGCGACAGCCCCGAAACCTGAAGGATCTGTATGGAGGAGTGGGCCAAAATCCCTGCTGCAGTGTGTGCAAACCTGGTCAAGAACTACAGGAAACGTATGATCTCTGTAATTGCAAACAAAGGTTTCTGTACCAAATATTAAGTTCTGCTTTTCTGATGTATCAAATACTTATGTCATGCAATAAAATGCAAATTAATTACTTAAAAATCATACAATGTGATTTTCTGGATTTTTGTTTTAGATTCCGTCACTCACAGTTGAAGAGTACCTATGATAAAAATTACAGACTTCTACATGCTTTGTAAGTGGGAAAACCTGCAAAATCGGCAGTGTATCAAATACTTGTTCTCCCCACTGTATATACAGTATATTCGGAAAGTATTCAGACCCCTTGACTTTTTCCATATTGGTTAAGTTACAGCCTTATTCTAAAATGTATTACATCCCTCATCAATTTACACATAATACCCCATAATGACAAAGCAAAAACAGTTTTTTAGAATTTTTACACAAGTATTTACATCATTCTTAAATGGAAGACGTTTGGAACCCCCAATACTGATGGTCAGAGTTCCTCTGTGGAGATTGGAGAACCTTCAAGAAGGACAACCATCTCTGTGGCACTCCACCAATCAGGCCTTTATGGTAGAGTGGCCAGATGGAAGCCACTCGTCAGTAAAAGGCACATGACAGCCCGCTTGGAGTTTGCCAAAAGGCACCTAAAGACTCTCAGATCATGAGAAACAAGATTCTCTGGTCTGATGAAACCAAGATTTCAGTCTCTTTGGCCTGAATGCCAAGCGTCATATCTGGAGGAAACCTGGCACCATCCCTAAGGTGAAGCATGGTGGTGGCAACATCATGCTGTGGGGATGTTTTTCAGCGGCAGGGACTGGGAGATTAACGGAGCAAAGTACAGAGAGATTAGTGGAGTCTGCCACTAGCACAGTCAGTGTAGTCAGCTCAGGTATCCCCATTGAAACCGTGTACATGCCTCGATCTAGGTTGAGCAAAACTAAATATGGCGGAATAAAGACCTCCTCCATTTCTGTCATTATTAAAAAAGATCTCACATTTCAAAATAGGGTTACTTAATATTAGATTCCTCACTTCCAAGGCAGTCATAGTCAATTAACTAATCACTGATCATCATCTTGATGTGATTGGCCTGACTGAAACATGTCTCAAGCCTGATGAATTTACTGTGTTAAATGAGGCCTCTCATCCTGGTTACACTATTGGCCATATCCCCCGTGCATCCCGCAAAGGTTGCTAACGACAGCAAATTTCAATTTGCACACACAAAAAAAAATGATAGCATTTTTGTCTTTTGAGCTTCTAGTCATGAAATCTATGCAGCCTACAAAATCCCTTTTAATTGCTACCGTTTACAGGCCTCCTGAGATCGAGTTCCCTGAATTCCTATCGGACCTTGTAGTCATGGCATACAATATAAAATGTTTTGGTGAGTTTAATATTCACATGGAAAAGTCCACAGACCCACTCCAAAGAGCTTTTGGAGCCATCATCGACTCAGTGGGTTCCCAACATGTCTCTGGACCTACTCATTGCCACAGTAATACCCTGGATCTAGTTTTGTCCCTTGGAATAAATACTGTGGATCTAAATGTTTTTCCTCATAATCCTCTACTATCAGACCAATCTGCTCAGACCCCAACCAAGGATCATCAAAAAACATGTTATAAATCCTTGGACAACCCAAAGATTCCTAGATGCCCTTCCAGACTCCCTCCACCTACCCAAGGACGTACAAAAATCGGTTAACCACCTGAATGAGGATCTAAATTTCGCCTTGCGTAATACCCTAGATGCAGTCTCACCCATAAAAACAAAAAACATTTATCACAAACATTTTTGGTCCCTGGCAAGCTTGCAGAAAATTGGACGGAAATGGCGCTCCACCAAACTGGAAGTCTTCCGACTAGCTTGGAAAGACAGTACCATGCAATATCGAAGAGCCCTCACTGCTGCTCGATCTTCCTAGTTTTCCAACCTAATTGAGGAGAATAAGAACAATCAAACATTTATTTTTGATACTGTCACACAAAGCTAACTAAAAAGCAGCATTCAACAAGCGAGGATTGCTTTCAATTCAGCAGTGATGAATTCATGATAATTTTCAGACATAAGGAAGTGGATGGCGGCAAATGTTTTACTTTTAAACTCGGACAAAACAGATATGCTAGTTCTAGGTCCCAAGAAACAAAGTGATCTTCTGTTGGATCTGACAATTAATCTTGATGGTTGAACAGTCATCTGAAATTAAACTGTGAAGGATCTCAGCGTTACTCTGATCTCTCTTTTGACTAACATATCAAGAATATTTGAAGGACAGCTTTTTTCGTAACATTGCAAAAATCTGAAACTTTTTGTCAAAAAATTATGCAGAAAAACTAATCCATGCTTTTGTCACTTCTAGATTAGACTACTGCAATGCTTATTGTTCCTATAGTTTCTAAGCAAACAGCTGAAGGTAGGACTTTATCCTATAGAGCTAAAATTTTATGGAATGGTCTGCCTATCCATTTGAGAGACACAGACTCTGTCTCAACCTTTAAGTCTTACTGAAGACTCATCTCTTCAGTAGGTCCTACAGTTGAGTGTAGTCTGGCATAGGGGTGAGAAGATGAACGGCAAGGCACTAGAGCAACGAACCGCCCATTCTGTCTTTGCCTGGCTGGCTCCCCCCTCTCAACTGGGATTCTCTGCCTCTGACCCTATTACAGGGGCTCATTCACTGGCTTACTAGTGCTCTTCCATGCCGTCCCTAGGAGGGTTGCATCACTTGAGTTGGTTTTGCGTCCCATCTGGCTCATGCAGTAGAGGAGATCTTTGTGGGCTATTTATTTATTTTCAACCTTTATTTAACTAGGCAAGTCAGTTAAGAACAAATTCTTATTTACAATGACAGCCTACCTACAAGGTCAGCCCCTGGAGCAAATTAGGGTTAAGTCCCTTGCTCAAGGACACATCGACAGGATTTTCACCTTGTCGGCTCAGGTATTCAAACCAACAACCTTTCGGTTACCGGCCCAATGCTTTAACCGCTAGGGTATCTTCCGCCCTAGGCTATACTCAGCCTGTAAGGGCCTGACTGAGGCCAGGTCTCTGACTCCCTCTAGAGGGAGTAGTATGGCCAGGTCCTGACATATACAGGGAGTTTGGCTTTTGGTTTTGGTTAATCCCCAATTAGAGGCAGCTGTCTTGAGTTGTCTCTAATTGGGGATGACGTCCACCTGCGTGTGGATCATTACGTTGTCTGTGAGATACCAGTCACCAGTTCATGGTGAGCTCTTGTGTTTGTTGTTTTTGTTATTATTAAAATAAAGATGTATGCACGCCCCTCTCGCTCTGCGCTTCGTTCCCTTCCTCATAACCGTGACACAGCCTTGTCTCAGGCTAGTAAGTTGGTGGTCTGTTGATATCCCTTTGGTGGTGTGGGGGCTGTGCTTTGGCAAAGTGGGTGGCGTTATATCCTGTCTTGTTGTGTGTGTCGCCACCCCCCACGTCTCAATCTTCAGTATCTATGCTGCAATAGTCTATGTGCAAGGGGGCTAGGGTCAGTCTGTTATATCTGGTGTAATTCTCCTGTCTTATCTGGTGTCCTGTATGAATTTAAGTATGGTCCCTATAATTCTCTCTCTCTCCTTCCCCTCTCAGAGGAGCTGAGCCCTAGGACCATGCCTCAGGACTACCTGGCCCGATGACTCCTGTGTGTCCCCACTCCACTTGGTCGTGTTGCTGCTCCAGTTTCAACTGTTCTGCCTGAAGCTATGGAACCCTGACCTGTTCACCGGACGTGCTACCTTGTCCGGGACTTGCTGTTTTTGACTCTCTCTTTCTCTACAGCACCTGATGTCTCGACCTCTGAATGACCCTGCTGGTCATCTATGAACATTTGAACATATTGAAGTACAATCTGGCCTTAATGGCCATGTACTATCTCCACCCGGCACAGTCAGAAGAGGACTGGCCACCCCTCAGAGCCTGGTTCCGCTCTAGGTTTCTTCCAAGGTTCCTGCCTTTCTAGGGAGTTTTTCCTAGCCAATGTGCTTCTACATCTGCATTGCTTGCTGTTTGGGGTTTTGGGCTGGGTTTCTGTATAGCACTTTGTGACATCTGCTGATGTAAAAAGGGCTTCATAAATAAATATGATTGAGATGGGCCCTGGTCAAAAGTATTGTTGTAAAAGTTAGAAATATGGGGAGCAGACAGTCATTTCAGAGAAAAGTAGGTTTAAAAGCACTGAGGCAGTGTAGGAAGTGTTATTGTCACTGGTCAGTGAGTTTAGAGAGAAGAGGAATACGTTGTATCTCTGAGAGACTGGACACTCCTGAAAGCCTTGGATTGATCACTGCACCACTAGCTTCCATTACATCGCTGACACCATCTGTTGATATGATTTATAAGCTGTTGTTGGTGGCATACTGAAACAGCTTTCCTCTAGCCTGCTTTACTCTCACACTGTCTGCTACACTGAAAGAGATGACTTTACTATTCTGTCTGCAATACCATCTGCATGAGTCATTGTGAGTCAACAACAGCTAATCTCTGATCCCAGAACCAAATCTCACTTGTGCTAACTAGCTAGCTGCACGATTTCCCCAGCACTAGTTACACTTGACTAAACTAATCGTAGTCCCGACTGTTGAACATATGTAGTCATACAGTGCTTATTTGAAATGGGTGTGTTCGTCCCAGACTGGAACAAAAGCCTACACATCCAGTAGCTCTCTGGGACCAGAGTTCACTCTCTCTCCATCCCTCTCTCTCTCTTTCTTCTCCTACAGGAGGTCTACTAAGGTTACTTAACATGGCACCTCAGCTGAGGTAATAAACAACACGGGCTCCATTCCCCCATCTCTTTCCGTCCTCTTTCCATCTGATTTACTCCCTCTTTCACTGCCGCCCCAGCTCATTCTCTCCCAATAGCTTTCTCTCTAAATATCTGCTGTGTCAGCTTTTCTCTCCTCTCTTCCCTCTCCTCCCTTCACTGTCTTGTCTTCAATCTGAAAAAAACGATTCCATTTTACTGCTTCTGGCTCACTCTATCCCTCCTCTTCTCCCTCCCTCCCTCCCTCTCCTCTCCCTCCCTCACTGGTTTGCTTTCCTCTGAAGTGAGTAGGCTTATTCTCAGAGCTCTATGATTAAATTAAATAAAAAGGGAATTTCTATGCTAAATCGTGCCATGCATATATTTGTACAATACCTTAAAGGTCTGTCTAAATATAAATGAAATACCTGGTATTAAGCATATTTCGAATAATGAGATGCGCCACCTCAAATCCCTCACAAGACTGCAGTATGGCAAAAGCCTGAAGTACTCTCACTAGGGTTGGGCGATGTCAAACTTTGTCCTATCGTGATTAAGTACACATAAAACATTGTGACATATTTGATGATATGTATCCCTAGCGCGAGCTTGCATGCTACAGGAGGGACGAGAGGAATCATGTCAAAATATATTTTGGAGCCAAATATTTTTTAGTAGCCTATTTTCCAGAGATGTGGTATGAAAGAGGTGTGTATCTGTGTGTGTCGACACGCAAGACAGCCTCGCTGGCTGTGCGTTGTGTGATGAGTTGTAAGTCATGAAGGGCCCGGCTGCAGAGCACGCAACTCAGCTGTCCCCAGAACTGGATAATTATTCAATGACTAGCATTTTTGCTTAATCTTATGCTCTTATTAGGCCTAGGCTTCCTCTTAACGTTGTAGGTAGATTCCATACATTGTTAATAGTAGGCTATGGAAATAGGCCTACTCTACACATTGTTTATTTCACAAGCTTTGCTCAGCTGTAAGCTTTGTTTAGACTTTTCATTTGATTTTTGCATCTTACATTTTTTGCCCGGATTTCACTCGTTTGCCTGTAATATTTGTCATTTAAAATAAAGCTTGCCTATAGACTCTGACTTTCACAATTGTTCCCATTTGAACGCTTTAGGACATATAATTTTATTATAATTTTAACACTTTATTAGAATAGCCTATTTGGTAAATACTTTTCATACAAGCGCTAACCAGTAAACATATAAAAAGTGAGTTAAAAGTTAAATTTATCAAACGATGTACGGAGGAAAGTCCTTCAAACAACCGTGTTCAACAAGCAGTTGATAAGACTGGCAGTGGACAAAGTGCACACTGTTGTTCACCGGTAAGTCTACATTTCAAACAAACTCCTGGCTAGCCATTGGTATTGTAGCTAGCAAGCATCCTACTTTACTATCAACTGGCCAGCTGTATCAGTCAGCTTTAGATGTGAGGGAAAACAAATACAGTGCATTTGGAAAGTATTCAAACCCCTCCCCTTTTTCCACATTTTGTTACATTACAGCCTTAAAAACAAAGCAATGACCAAAGTGCCAAACATGCTATGAAAAAGTTATTGTTTTGTAAACTAACAATAGAAAAATCTAAATGAGTTGTTTATACAAAACTTTATTGCATTTGATCATCCTCAAAATGTGGTCATTGAAAGTTATTTAGTTGCATCCTTCCTCAGGGAACCGTCTATGGATAGCTGACAACAGGGTGGCAGGTTTTTTATGCTGCTCTAGAGTTCCATAGCCACAGAAGACTGACCTGGGGATAGGGGGATGGACACAGTTTGTTATAAAAGTGTGTGAGACTTTTACAGGGAGGAGAGAGCATGAGTTTGAGTGGTAACATTAAATCCAATCAAAACAGTGGCCCTGGATAATATATTATGCGATCACACAGGCATAGTAGAGAGCCCTCACCCCTGACCTCCCACTGGCCCAAGGCCTCCTGTCTAACCCTCTAATAACAGTCTCTGTGCCTGGGAGTTATCCAGGTTTATACAAGTGTATGGTGCATAAGGCTTTCCACTCATATGAGTGGAGTATTAGTACTCTTGTAATAGTATCACGCAATGTAAAGGAAAAACAATAGCATTATGATTTATTGATACAGAGTGCTCCATGTTCCTGCTGGTAGCAGGCTCCAAGAAATCCACCAGGCTCCAAGAAATCAGATGACAAACCTACTGAGATTTAGAAAAGAAAATGGTACCTGCATTTAGGATACATGTATCAGTTTGCTTATTTAATGTCTGAATGACAGCAATAGAGCTGATGAAAAATATGACATGCCATCGAAGTGAATTATATTATGGCACCACATCTCATCTCACTAAGAATTGCTACCTCGACTTATTCCATCATTACAACATCATCCTCATTTTACTGTAGAAAGCTAGCTGTTAACTTAGATGCCTGTGATTGTTGAGACCTAGGCTGTGTTCCAAAATGTGCACTTGCGTTCTGCGTTCTCACGTTCTTTCAAAGGTGAACTTCCAAGAACACCTGAGAGAGCAAATCGTCTAGTGTGGGAGAACGCAGAGCGCGTAAAATCCACAAAATTTGAAACGTACTTCGATGTGACCTCTAATCTAAGCAGGAAATTGCATCATGATCCAGCAGGCGTCAACAAAGCTAGCTTTTATGCTAGCTAGCTACGTCTGTTTACATTACACCCAATGTAGCAGCTTGAGCAACTGGTGCTACAAATTCAGTAAAGAACTATCCCACGAATAACAAGTAAACAAGTAACAGAATCGATTTTCTCAGTAACTGTAACCAGAATAATTTAAATAGCAAAATAACCTGTTTTGCTTACTGTTTAAAAATGATAAATCGCCAGAATAGTGGTGTTTCACAGTGAAGCTAATATTACATTGGATTAGGACTGCTGGTGTTTTATTTCCAATGAGCAGGGTTGCATTGTGATAAATTCATACAACTATAACACCCATGCATATTATTAAATGACATTGATGTTCAAGATAGCTTGGTTTGATATTCACCTTATGCATTGATAACTAACTGATAGGCAATATGATTCAATACTGCATTAGAAGGCCTAGACTACCTCATCCTAATGTTAGCTAAATGCATTGGATACAAAACAAACACTTGTATATTATAAATGAGAACATGTCCAATTTAATTATATACATGCATATCAAACAGGAATATACATTAAATTAAATATTATTAATGCCTTTCTCTCCTTGCGGGTCATTAGACAAATTAACTGCAGCCCCCAGATGCCCAAGCCTCAAAACCAGAACCGTGGGCAGACATCAACACTAACCCTTTTATTGGTTTTCCTGTAGCTGTGTATGAGTCCTTACAACACAGACCATTGTGCAAAATAATACGTTTCAAGTTTTATCAGTCATATGTACAGCAGTAGCGGTTGTTGACGTTTAAGATGAGGGAGGACGATTTAATTTTTTGGAGCATGGCCTTATTCTACTGCAGCATATTGGATGACTGTCATTCATATTCCATTCACCCAGCTCAAAGTAACATCGCTAGGTTTAGGCTACTACATGATATTCGATTTTTAACCTATACCTATCATGAGGTCGCTACAACCTAGCCTATGAATGAAAGTTTACAACGTAGGTGCACAGAGATAAATATTTGAGTAATCAAGGTGACAGACAGTGACACATTCAATACCCCCTTGCACACTCTTGCCTGCATCTAGCTGTCTACACCCCTTATAACACGCAAACACAGTTCACTTTCAATGCAGCCACATACAAACAACATGATTTTATATTCCTTCTCGCATCTATGCTCTCTTCTCTCACCTTTTCCCTTCACTTGTGGACTTCAGTGCACAACACATCAGCTGTCTGTGACCAGGCGAAAAACCTTTCCAAGCCAAACCTTCATATCATTAGCACTAACTGCTGCACACAGCCTACATCATTATCATCATAGCTACTATAACTAATGCATTAGTAAACCTGCCACAATCATGCAGTATAGTGTACAGTAAGCAAGCAGTTTAGCAGTTACACTGGTGGGCCCCGGTGGCAATAAATGAATAAAGCTAACATAATATCCCTCTGTTTGAGTAGTGAAAGTGAAAAACAAAACACAATGAAATATAGCTAGCTCTCCCTCTCTCACTTCTTCTTCATTTTTAAAGAAATACATTTGTTCAAAACTGTTCAACTTTTGTCTTTCTCTTTCTTTCAGTCACCACATGTTATGCACTGCAGTGCTATCTAGCTAGCTCTAGCTTGTGCTTTCAGAACTAGATTAATTCTCTGATCCTTTGATTGGGTGGACATGTCAGTTCATGCTGCAAGAGCTCTGATAGGTTGAAGGACGTCCTCCTGAAGTTGTCATAATTACTGTGTAAGTCTAGAACCATGAGCCGCCTAGGCTTTGTACCCAGAGGAGGATGGAGACTAGCTGTCCTCCAGCTACACCATGGTGCTACCCTACAGAGTGCTGTTCAGGCTACTGTAGACCTTCATTGCAAAATAGTGTGTTTTCATCAATTATTTGGTGACATGTTAATATATTAATACATATCCCAAGTTCTTTACATCTGTCTGGGTGATGGGGTGGGATGTGCTTCAACCTGAGGAGAACAGAGCAGGAACATAAGGCCAAGGGAGGAGGAATTAACCTCACTGCTCAAATTTCAGTGCTGGTTCAAGTTGCTGAGAACCACAACTACCTTTGTTAATGTACAATGATTTTCTAAACAGTTTTACATATTCATAGGCTTGATCAAGTTGTCACCGATTTACTTTTAATTGATCATTTCATTATTCAAAACATTTTCTTTATATACAATGGTGAAACATGAGGTGAGGGGAAAATGACAAGAAGAAAGTATTGACTGATCATGTAAAATTGCTCAAATAACTTGTCTGGCTATAAAGCTTAGATTGAACAGAACATAGCTAGCTGCATTTCCTACGTTAATCAAATGTCTTGACTCCAAACCAGTCGGGCATGACAAGTTTGTCCTGCCAAGCCAATGCCATGGAGTGTTTATCCTGCCATTCGTTGTCATATGTCCCTGAAAACAAATAAATGAGCTATATTTGTCATTAGCTGGTTAGCAATTTCACCAATTCAGGATAAAAAAAACTATCCGGGTCTTCAGAATTGCTGATTTTACGATTAGTTAATTTAGTTGGTCATCCCCAGATTGCCTGCTAAACAGCAGTGGCTCAAAAATGTGAATAAAAAATGTACATGAAAGTAATTTGTAAAAAATCCAGTTATTCCTTATTCCTCTGGAACATTTTCTCCCAAGCGGGGACTTCCGTCCACCATTAATTCAGAAGTTTTGGGAATTTTCACTGTGTCGCAAGGTGTTATGGGATAGCCTCCCTGGTAAAGGGAACAAAAATAATGCTCCCCTGCATGCTTTGTTTTCCAGACCTCACAAGTTGCTTATAGAACTTCCGGTAAACTTTGTACATACTTGCCTTTTCACGTTCTTATGTTTGGAATTGCACTTAAAAAATGACAGTTGATTTCCGTACTCTAGATAGAACATAAGTATGCATTTTGGAACACAGCCCTAATTTTGCAGGTAACCTGCTTCAAAGATGGTGATGTCGGAAAAATGTGCCTAGGTAGCTAGTTATCTAGCTAAGTGACAACCCTGTTGAATCTATATGTATGGACTATTGCTTAGTTAGGCAACACCTCTGAGTTACATCAAGCTAATGTGAGGTAGCTAGTCAACATGGATTGATTCTGACAAATTCCTTCTTGCTTTACATCTTGCTTTAACAATGGTTTATGATAATTGCAGTTAAGTTCATTAACTAGCTAGCTACAGTATGTGTAAAACTGACACAGTCTGGCTGGGTAACGCAAGCTAGCTACTTTAGCTAGCTTGACACTCAGTAACGTTAGTTTACCATGTTTTTCAGGACAACACGACATTCCTCTTGCCAATCCCGGTCAACTCCTTCTTGCATATCCCCATCTCTCTGTCTTCTTTAAGGTTCAAAACTTTATGGATGTAGACAACCCAGTACCTTATTGTCAAAACTCAACCCACTTGTTATACAGCTACCTAGTGCAGTCAATGGCTCAGTGATCCAAATTCTATGTGAGTCTGGATAGATTCTTGCCGTTTACACGTAAATCTGTCCAGGAGATTAGGCTTTTGGCAGCTTGGTTCGCAACGGCAAGGAGGAGGGATGCATGCACTCCAGAGTGGCGCAGCGGTCTAAGGCACTGCATCTCAGTGCTATAGGCGTCACTACAGACCCTGGTTTGATCCCGGGCTGTATCACAACCGGCCGTGCTCGGGAGTCCCATAGGGCGGCTCACAATTGGCCCAACTAATGACCTGTACAACAATATATCATTTTACAAATGCAATCTCTCCCGTGCCAGTAGGCTAGCTAGGCCAAGAATTAATGTTAAAACAAATAATTCAACATGTAATCCATAAACACTCCAGAATTCCATTAATTAATTAACCATCGCAGTGCGCCCTATTGGATATGTATTAAATCATTATTTATTGAAGTTCTTGTCGCTCATCATCATTGAATCTCTGCTAGCTAGCTAAATGCCAATGATTTATTTAGCATAGCAGTGTCGTAAGAATATAATTAATAGAATTATAGACAGTGTCAAAACATGAGAAAATAACTAACGACCAACCTGCTTGGGTAGGAACTCCCAAAATAATGTTTTTTAAGAAAACATTTAATTCATATTTTTATGAATATATTAGCAAATGTTTTATAAAAGCAATAAGGCCCTCCAACCTGGGCTTCCCCTCGGGCCTAAGAACAGCCCTTAGTCGGGAGTTATAACACGATAGGCCTAATCCCCGGGTTCTCATGCCTTATTACTTAATTTTCTACCTATCTCATTATTACCGTAGGTCTATAATGTTTTTAGGTTATTTAAAAACAACTAAAACATTTGAGAACTCCGTTAGATAAATGAATTGTTTGATCATGAAGTAGTGCGGTGGGAGGAGGCGGAAGAAAGCCAGCATGCATAAAAACTATAGTCATATTCAAATCAAATGCAGAGAAAAGACAACATTTTAGAATAATTAGACACCAAAGTGTTTGCTAAATAAAACAAAATAGGCTTCGGCTATATGGCCCAGACCATCCGACATTGAGAGAGAGAAAAAGTCAAAAATATTTCCTGACTGAACATTTTGCGCTGCTTTGGTGAAAATCTTAGCTTTGTCTACATTGTTCTCTTGTTTATAACATATTTATTGAAATAGGTTATGCAGCCTATAGCAAAGGAATAGGCCACCTGGCATGGCCCTGCTGTGGGCTGCCCGTCAGCTCTTTAGTGTGTGGTGCCAGTCAAGTTGAAATAGGCTATACATCATCTGTTACATTACAATGTCCGATACTATCGTAATATCGCCCAACCCTAAAAGCCAATTTAGGCTTGATCCGAAATTGTGGTCGGTGGCTTCATATGGAGGGAGTGACGCAACTGCGGAGCCTCCGGAGGCATGCAGAGGCCAAATCAAGCTCTGTACCGCATCGCCGTGCGCCTCTCAAATTTTGTAACAATGCTGAGGGCTCTGTATAGCTGCGCATTGACATGATTGGTTGACGGTAGGTGGGGGCGGTATGTCCTGTATAAACAAAAACTCACCTCCTTGAAAACGTCCTTGTTCTGCTCTGCTCCGCTAAGCACAAGAAGTATGAAAGACCTGAAGTCTGCGAAGGCTGCATCGCAGTATGCTGTACGGCCACTTCAGACGTTGGATTGACCATTCCGAGCCTTTAACTCTCACACATTGTAGCATGCTGCCTGCCGTTCGTTGCAACTCTGCATCTGGCTACTCTGCTTCATCTCTCCATCCAGACTATTAGGAAAGGATGAAAAATGCCTAAAACAATGATCCATTTACTATTTGAAGAGAAGTAGTCATATCCCGCGGCTCCCAGTTTCAGAGAATCAAATTAGCTAAAGCTTCTGATATTACATTTCTAAACCAATTTGATTATGAGAGAAAGTGAAGAGAAAAACAGAGGGGAGAGAGAGGGACAGAGACACAACTTGTCTCAGACAATTTTGTATTATTATGTACGTAAATCCGAGACACTCCATTTAGTATGATATGTTACGTTTCGTATTTTATCTGTTCATTTGATGCCCATCGTCCATTTCGTACAAGATGTTACAAATGTTCTAAACGTACAATATGTTACGAACTCCAATTTGTTGTGGTTAATGTTAGTTAGGTGGCTAGGTGGCTAATGTTAGCCCTAGGGGTTAGGGTTAGGGGAAAGGTTAGGAAACGGGTTAGCTAACATGTTAAGTAGTTGCAAAGTAGCTAACCATACCAAACGTAACATATCATACTGTAACGACCTGATATGGAATTCTATTGAGTTGTGTTATGTGTTTATGGTTTTAGTAGTTAAGCTAATGTTCTGTGGTTATGTTTACTTAAGTTGTCTTAGTTCAGGTTATGGGGGAGTGCAAACCGTTACCGAGCCATTGTTAATAATTAAAGGTGTGGAATAAAGTGTCGTGCGGTGTATGTGGCACAGGAACTCTCTGTCAAACCAAGCTCTATCTCATGCCATCTTCCTTTGTCCCAGCTCGGGACATTACAATACTAATCTGAGTGTCCCAGATTTATGTTTACTATATTACCTCTGTGTGGATATAAAGGATAAGATAAAAGTTAAAAATGTTTTGCTCACGTTACTTTCTTTTTAACTTCCGAAAGTACCAAGTATTTAGTGACAACTTATGCGTCCTCTCCTTCAGTGTCAAACTAAGCACGTAACTGTGTTGACAGTCTATGCTACTGATATTCCCTGGAGTTGTTCGGCATGCAAAACGACTTGTAGAATAATGTCTGTCAGCACAGTTACATGCTCACCACAGGGAGAGAGAGAGAGAGACGTGGTTAGCCTACCATTTTAAGTATTTTTATTAGGCCTATGTGGGCTAAAAAGGAAGGAAAAGACAATCAGGAGGATCCACTTTTATAGACAATAACCCTCGCAATATCAACTGGAATTACATGGGTCTATTAGCCTACTGAACTTTTTGTTGAAAAAATGTTTTTGAATGGGAAGAGAATGTCACTGGCAAACATGGTTACAGAACCAACAACATTATATAGTATCCCCTCCTCGTGGAGAAAAGCACATTAGCCAATTATAATACACAAAGTAAGCGAAACAATTAAATGCATCATTCAACATTATCTAAAATTATGAATAAGATACTAATGAGATAGATATACTGTATATAAGCAATATAACAGATATATAAACTATGGGAATGATGAGCGTATAAGAGGCAAGACGTAAGTTCGATTAAGACATTGAGTGAGCTAAGACGGTAGATATGCCTGTTTGTTCAGAACCTTTGAAATGGACAGCGACAGAATCCGGATCATGGGCCATTCTTAAAGTATTTTTCTTCAAAGTCTGACATTCTCTGGATGAAGTCATGCTGGATTGACAGCATGGCCAATGTATGCAACATTTTCTGGCCCATAGTGTTGCGTGTGAATGTTTATCCTTTTAAATGTGGAAAAGAGACCCTTTCAGACAGATGTTTTAAATCCTTAAACCTAGACCACATACCTTTCCCCCCGAATTGAAGGCAGGGAAAGCAAAATAGTAATTGCTCTGCAATGCTTGCAGTTAGCCAGCCACTGCACTGATTCCTTCCAAACCATTCCTTGTAGAATATACGATTTCCGACTTGCTGTGTAGTGTTTATGTCCAGTGGGCACCGATACATTTTATCTAATATTTCTCTTCATATGACAAGAATTGAAAAGGATTTGCCAGTAGATTGTCGACGTGATTCATGAAGATGAATTTGAAATTATGACTTTGACATGATCAGTCCAATCAAAGCTATGGTAGACATAACATAATTTGACGTCATTTTATCTGTAGCCAATGACCTTGAACCTTCTTGGACGTGCACTTCTACTGTAAATGTATGGCGCCACCCAAGAAGGCCTGAACTGTCTAGCTCTCCCTGTAGATTCTGCGGTGACGTAGTATCCCCATGAGTGACAATGCCTACGCTCTGTGCTTTCACTGTGCTGACCCTTCACCACAGAAAGCACTGAGCTAGGCTGAAACACCTGCATTTTGGAGATGCATTACTCAAGAAAGAGACCATGTTGGTATGCGGCTTTATTAACTCAAGGAATATTATTTATTTACATTGTTTGCAAACTGAATTAATGCCAGAATAACATGCAAAACAGGCCAACTTTTTTTTTTTTTGCTAAATAGGTGGAGCTCAAAATGACAGGTCGCCACTGAGACTAATTAATTTTTTACCTTTTTTTCCTTTATTTAACTAGGCAAGTCAGTTAAAAACAAATTCTTATTTACATTGACGGCATACACCGTCCAAACTCAGACGCCACCTTATGGGACTCCCAATCACTGCCAGTTGTGATAGTCTGAATTCGAACCAGGTTGTCGGTAGTAACACCTCCAGCACTGAGATGCCTTGTCTTAGACCACTGCGCCACATGGAAGCCCTATTTAGTTAAAATGTGCACTGTGCCCATTCGTGTGCTGAACAACGCGAGGTAGGCGACCTGGACACAACTCGCATCTAGCTACAGCCTACCTGCTGTACAGGGCTTACAATAGATATTATTTTCATTGTTCATGTTCACCATCAGCAATAGTTTTGGTAGTTTTGCTTTAAATAATCAGTGTATATGGTCATTTTTAGATATACAGGCTAATGTTGATCATTTCATAATGAGGAATCACTTTTGCGGGGTGCACTACGTGGCCAAAGCAGGGGAAAAAAGAAGCTCATGAAAAACTAAATGGCCAAAACCATTCCATTTTGAGATGGGGGTGAAATCCAAAGTTGTGCTTTATATTCATTGGCTATGTCATAGCTAATTTATAAACAATAAATATTGATTCAGTGCCCTCTACTCATATAGATAGATAGATAGATAGATAGGTACTTTATTGATCCCCCGGGGGGGAAATTTCATTATCAAGCAGCTACAACAAAAACACAGGGCAGGTGCAAAATGCCACAACGAAAGTACACAAAAGACAGATACATGGTACATGATACATAGAGCGGCAGTATGAAAAAGTATAGAAATACAGGATATCTGGAGTGCAAAAAAAAGCTATAAAAGGACATTGCGTAGTATGAGTGGTTGGCTGAATATGTACACTATACATTGGTGGATGTTGGATGGTTAACTATACTATACAGGTTGATGGCAGAGAAATACTTCAGTAGCTAATGCGTATGATATGAGCGAGGGTAATAATAGTTTACTTAATAGACAGAATGGGTAAATGAACAGGTAAGTGAAAATTTTGCATGGTTAAATTAGCTGTACAGTTAGGTATACAGTTATATTTACAGATAAGTGAATACTTGCATGTTTACACAAACTCTACAGGTAAATGACAGGAAGAGATACTTTAATAGCTAAATGTGTGTATGATATCATTGGGGTAATAATAGTAATTCCCTTAAAATACAGTCCTTAGTGCGCAGGGTTTAATTACAGACAACTGCACTTATTGCACATTTGATATACTAAAAGCAATGAGAAAAGGTGCAACTGGCAGGATACTAATATGCATTCCTGAGTGAATGCCTAGGTCCAATAATTACTTACAATATTGCATGTGATATAATATAACAACTGTACATGGGTATGTATATACAGACCTGTATGAATAAGTAGGTCCTGAGTGGATGAGTGCTGACGGAACAGAGTTACTCACGGATGGATGCATAATTGTTAAACTAGGTCCTAGCACCCCAACAGTTCCAGATCTATGTTGCCGACGGCACGGCACCCCGGTGAGGCATTATATAGTCTCATAGCCGCCGGCAGGAAGGACCTCCTGTGGCGCTCTCTGGCACACCGTGGTGGGATCAGTCTGTGACTGAAAGAGCTCCTCTGCGTCATAACCATAGCGTGCAGAGGGTGGGTGACGTTGTCCATGATGGCCAGCAGTTTGGCCAGGATCCGTCTCTCCGCCACCTCCTCTAGAGTGTCAAGGCTCATCCCCAGGACAGAGCTAGCCTTCCTGATCAGCTTATTTACCCGAGAAGCATCACCGGCTTTGATGTTTGCTCCCCAGCACACCACTGCAAAAAAGATGGCACTGGCCACCACAGACTGGTAGAAGGTATGCAGTAGTTTACTGCACACGTTGAAGGACCTGAGCCTCCTCAGAAAGTAGAGTCAGCTCTGGCCCTTTTTGTACAGGGCCCCGGTGTTACCAGCCCATTCCAGTCTGTTGTCCATATGGACCCCCAAGAACTTGTATGACTCAACCATTTCCACATCCATCCCCTTTATAGGGACTGCAGTCAGTTGTGCCTTGGTTCTCCTGAAGTCCACCACCATCTCCTTAGTTTTGCTGATGTTGAGCTGAAGGTGGTTCTGCTCACACCACAACACAAAGTCACTGATTGTGCTCCTGTACTCCTCCTCCTGCCCACCCCTGATGAACCCTACAATAGCAGAGTCATCCGAGAACTTCTGTAGGTGGCATGTTTCAGAGTTATATCTGAAGTCTGAGGTGTAGAGGGTGAACAGGAAGGGGGACAGGACCGTACCCTGGGGGGCCCCTGTGTTGCTAACTGCCCGTTCTGACACACAGCTCTGTAGTCGCACAAATTGTGGCCTACCGGTCAGGTAGTCCGTGACCCAGGAGACTAAGGGTGCTTCCACTTTCATCCTCCTCATCTTCTCACCCAGTAGCAGGGGCTGAATGGTATTGAAGGCACTGGAGAAGTCAAAAAACATGACCCTCACAGTGCAACCTGCGTTGTCCAGGTGAGAGTAGGCCCTCTGCAGAAGGTAGATGATTGCATCATCCACCCCGATGTTGCGCTGGTATGCAAACTGCAGGGGGTCCATTGATGAACACACCAGGGGTCTGAGGTGAGCGAGGACTAACCTTTCCAGGGTCTTCATGATGTGGGATGTTAGCGCTACAGGTCTGAAGTCATTCAGGACAGTGGGGTGTGCCTTCTTGGGCACTGGGACGAGGCAGGATGTTTTCCACAGCACAGGGACCCTTTCTAGGCTCAGGCTAAGGTTGAAAAGACGCTGGAGTATATTGGCACCCTTGGTAAATATGAGCAAAACAGGCTGTGTAAAAAATGACTATTGTTTATCCTCTTCGTCTTTCATTCAAAATCAAACCGTTAATTAAAGTATAATCATTGAAAGAAAAAATACATTATCTAAAACAAATATTTTTCTCAAATAGATGTGTACCACAACTATTGGCACCCCTTCATTCAATACATTACTTACTCCCCTTGCCAAGATAACAGCTCTGAGTCTTCTCCTATAATGCGTAATGAGGTTGGAGAACACATGGCAAGGGATCTGAGACCATTCCTCCATACAGAATCTCTCCAGATCCTTCAGATTCCGAGGTCCACGCTTGTAGACTCTCTTCTTAGGCTCATCCCACAGGTTTTCTATGGGGTTTAGGTCAGGGGACTGGGAGGGCCATTTTTGTGTTGATTTTGAGGTGTGCTTTGGATCATTGTCCTGCTGGAAGATCCAACCACGGCCCAGTTTAAGCTGGTTTTGATTAAGTCAGGTTTTGATTTAATTTTAGCTGGTACTTGATGGAGTCCACAAGAAAAACAGCCCCACAACATCAAAGATCCACCACTATACTTCACAGTGGGGATGAGGTACGTTTCTGCATGGCTATCTTTCTGTCTACACCAAACCCACCTCTGGTGTTTGTTTCCAAAAAGCTCTATTTTGGTCTCATACGACCATAGAACCCGGCCCATTGAAAGTTCCAGTAACGTTTGGCAAACTGTAGGCCCTTGAGTTTGTTGTTTGATGACAGCAAAGGCTTTTTTTATGGCAACCCTCCCAAACAACTTGTGGTTATGTTGAGGCGTCTGATTGTAGTTTTGGAGACTTTCTGACCTCAAGATGTGATCCTTGGCCACTCGAACCATCCTCCTGACTGTGCGTGGGGTCAATATAGACCCATGTCCTCTCCCAGGCCGATTGTTAACATCTCCAGTTGCTTTAAACACTTAATCTTAAGATAGTCAAGTTAATTAGTGGGTGATGGTGATTTCAGAACCAAAGTGGGGGGACAACAAACATGAACAACATTGCACTCCCTAATCTGATAGTGGTTGATGCCTAGTCTCCCTTATGGCGTCAAACTAAAACATATCATTCCTGTATTGTATTGGAGCCCAGGTATCTAGCTAGATACGTATGTGAAAGATGCACATCCCTATATCCTTTTTTATTTTTGATATACTGTACCAGTCAAGAGTTTGGACACACCTACTCATTCCAGGGTTTTGGTTTATTTCAATTATTTTCTACAATGTAGAATATTAGTGAAGACATCAAAACTATGAAACAACACATATGGAATCATGTAGTAACCAAAGAAGTGTTAAACAATTCAACATTTATTTTGAATTCTTCCAAGTAGCCACCATTTGCCTTGATGACAGCTTTGCACACTCTTGGCATTCTCTCAACCAGCTTCATGAGGTAGTCACCTGGAATTTTCCATGGAATTAGCACCCTGACTCATTCAACATTAATCCTGGTCTCAATAGCATTCATCCCTGTTACCGCCTCCTGTACTCTCTTCTTCGTCAACATGTTTTTTTCCCCCTCTTTTAATTAACATCAAAGTCATGTCATCAATTGCAAAACAGAGAGAAAAAAGAGTGATGAAGAGAGAGAGAGAGAGAGCGTGAACAAAGTAAAAAAAGTCTCCCCTCCACTTTAATATTTGACTGGACCCAGTGGGCCAGAGCACGGATAATAACAAAAGTACTGTTTTCTAAGATGAGAGGTAAATGGTGTGTCATGGCCTCATGGGCCTCTCTCTCAGTAAAAGATGGTTTGAGGCACAAACACTTGTTTTTGAGTAGTTGTTCCTGTCAAAATCAGCATCTGGATCTAAACGCACTGCTTTTTTCTACTTTCTTTTTTGCAATGGGTTCAGGCCAAGCTTGGGAAGCGAACCACTGCTGTAGGGCCAGGCTGATGGATAAACCAAATGTGGCAAGTGTTTCCCAAACTCGGTACTGGGGACCCCAAGGGTGCACGTTTTGGTTTTTGCCCACAGCTCATTTAAAATGGAACTGACAGAATTTTATAAACATACAATCATATACACCCCCAGGAAGAATATGACCACTTAAAAAAATAATCTGTCAAACGAGTACTTAGAAATGGTAATTTTCATGTTTTCTTAAATTCTTAGAATGTTTAGGAATTACTTATACTAACACATTTGAAATTATATATAGTGGGAAAGTGGTGGTGCGTTTGGACAATTAATAGACACTGCAGTAAATAAAACCCAATAAAAACATCTGACTCGCCCAAGGCCAGAGTCTACACAGACCAGTGTGCTATAGCCAATCAGAGCTACACTATACACTAGGCCTTTATACAAACAAGCCATTTGCCACATTGGTCTGCCATAATTCACTTTGAACTGGACTGTGTGTTTGCAGGCAGTTGCAACAGTGCAACCTTAGATCATAAGAATGCATTCGCCAAAAGCCACAAAATACACTTGAATGGATTTCTGCAAACACCACGGGAGTCCTCTTACATTTGGGAACTTTACTGTCCTATTGATCAAACAGCCATGAAAAGGTAGGCTCTCTCTGCCTCAGTTATGCACATCAACAACAACAACATCAACAACTAATGCTAGCCAGAGCAAGATCAGCTAAAATCTAACAAACGAGCATTAGATAAAAACCTCTCAAACTTATTCAGCTAGTTGGCTGCTAAAATTGCACTTATAAACAATGGGGAATCGTAGCCTACTTGTCCTTCTAAAGCTTGCCTGCCAATGTATGCTTGTCCCAACCAACCATCCAAGCTTGCTAGCTAGCTACTTCCAGACACAAATGAGAGAACACCTAACTCTGACTATTTTACTCGGTTAGGCTGTTTACATGTTATCTACAGTGTTCGTGACCTGCATCTCTAGCTGTGTATAGCCACCGAAAAAACTATATGAGGGGAAAAAGTCAGTCACTCACCAATTCCTCCAATGGCATGACATGACATCCTCCTAGCAGCTATCTAGCTAACGTTAGGCTCCGTGTTTTTAGCTTGCTACATAAATAGATAAGCTAGCCTATTAGCCACGTTATAACTGACTTGTGATCATTGCCCTTGCAGGTTTGATTGTATTGAAATTCCCAGCCTTAGTTACATTTGTCAGTTTTTGTCCAAAATATTGAGTAATTGAAATTGAAACAGTGTATCCCGAATGGAAACAGCAAACAATGTACCAGGCCAGCTGTGATTTACAACCTGATAGCAATATTTTCTGGACTACCAAGAAATGTATTGGTGAATTATATAATTATATAATCATGCATTGAATTGCATCCATCTATTCTGCCAACAATGCCTTAGTGTATGTCATGGAATGTTGAGTCAAATAGAACCTATATTTAAAACCTATTAAAGTTGGCTTTGTAGCATAAATTGGGAATTTGATCTTTTTGTCTGATATTATGATTGTCTGTTTGTTTTATATCTGCAAAGTAGTTAAAAATGCTGTCAGTTCCACTTAAGTTTGTGAAACGCTGAGATAGGGAGATGCAGAAGTGCACTGCTGGTCAAGTCTTTGGAAAATTCTTGATGAGTTATTATGGGAAAAACAAAAATATATTGGGGGAACAGGAATAAATGCTTGAAGACATAGGCTACAGACATTTACATCATACAGTATATATAGAAGGGCATACCAAACGTATGGGAGAGACATGAGACTATGGCTGCTGAGCCTCCATCTCATGGTTTCTGGAATGCCGTAACTGTTTTTCCACACACTGGAAAGGCCATAGAGATGTAGGGTAGTCTGTATCACTACAGGCATGACAGTTTTATGTGGTGGTATGCTATTTTAGTAACCATTCCTTTCCATTCCTGGACATGACTGAGATACAGAGACAGTATTTAAAAAAGTAATAGTCGCCGTCAAAACTAATCAAGACAAAAAACATCCTTCAAGCCTGGACATGACACTCTGACTACACTTAGACCAGTAGCACGTAGCACACATGCACACACGGCGATATGTATTTCTGGAGCCCTGGGAAGCAGTGGCTGACTGGTGTCATGGGAATAGAGCATCAGAAATGTACACAAACACACAGAGAGCACATCCCGTAGATAGAGAGAGAGAGAGACAGAAAGGAAGGAAGGGAGAGAGAGACAGACGTAGCACAGAGAGTAGCACTGATAAACACCTACAGACATCACATGCGTTTAAGCGAGGACAGGAGATTGCTCTGTAAGATGGGTCCTATTCTATTCAACAGCGCACAGAAGATGTATGACACCACAGACAGAGTCTGTCAACAGCCAGCCCCATTCATTCCCCAACATAGAATTTGAATATATAAATCATTCTATTAGAATTAGAAATCATTATATTTCTACGTTCCCCACCACCATTGTTGAAGCTATCACGAGCAGTGAGTTGTTTCATTTTAATGATCACTTCACATTTGCTCCAGTTGCAACAAAAGCTAGATGCAAACTCGTAATTTGCATAAATTAACTGAGACACTGGCCATAAAAAGAGAAAGAAGAAAGTTGAATTAACTTAGAAATTGTTTAACTCTGCTTTCCTCAATGGCTGTTAGAAAGTGTTGGATTAAAAGTGGTTTTGTAAAATCTGCATAAACCTAGAGCAAACCCAAGAGATCTGGTTTTAATTATGTGAAAAATAATGTTAAATGTATTTCCCAAAACGCCATATCAGATAAATAATTAACAGTTGAACGACAAACAGCTCCTCACTCTCTCGCTCCCTGTCTCTTGTGATGAGACAGACAATTTAGACATGATATGAGTAAACATCCCAGAGAGCTCACTCCAACTCTCAAGCGGCCAACGTTCTGATTGGAGGGAGACTGAAGGAGTTTCAGAGCATGAGAGAGAGAGCGAGAGTGAAAGAGCATGACAAGAACGAGAGAGAGAGAGAGAGAACACAGCAGCAAGATGTGACCTGTTACAATAACAAAAGGGTAAGCAGTGGAACACTTAACACCATTGTAAATACAATCTATATTTATCTGTTTATTTATTTTCCCTTTCGTACTTCAACTGTTTGCACATTGTTACAACACTGTACAGTACATAGCCAATAACAAAACATTTGAACTATCTCTATTATTTTCAAACTTTTATGATTGTAATGTTTATTGTCAATTTCTGATGGTTTATCTCACTTTGGTTTATTGTTTATTTCACCTGCTTTGCCTAGGCAAACATATGATTCCCATGCCAATAAAGACCCTTTGAATTTAATGAGAACGAAAGAGAGCAACATGGGGAAAGGAAGAGAGAGAGAATCAAATGTACCTGGGCCATAACTTCAACAATAGACAGGAAAAGCAAACCTAGAGAGGAGAAAGAGAAAATGGCAACAGAGAGAGAAGTGGAGAACAGAGAGATTGGAGAAAGAGAGAAAAGAAAACCAAAAAAGAGAGATAGAAAAAGACAGATTACACAAACATCTATTAGTGTTAATTGGCTAGAGGGATGGAGCCGCCCCTGCACCACTCCAGAGACACTGTTTATTACAGGCCTGTTAAAACGAATAAACACTCCACTAGCCTCTTCACATAATTCAGATGTAGCAGCACGATGAGCACTATAACGTGAAGTGTGTGTGTGTGTGTGTGTGTGTGTGTGTGTGTGTGTGTAGGTAGGATGGACTTCTAAGTAGTGTTGTCACAATACCAGAATTTTGACTTCGATACCGATACCAGGGTTAGTAACACGATACTCGATATCATCAAGACACTCGATACCAAAATGATACCACAGCAACAAAAATAAGGCAAGTGAGCCAAAGAGTATTGTTCCCTGATGATCAGGGATATGGCTTCAACTTAGGCCTAGTGCCAGGGGGTTTCCTTGACTATATAACAATCCATACACAGAGCTAGCAGCAAAATACTATGAAAGCGAAACAGTAAAGGGATTTATTCTGTGAATACATACAGTACATGCATGAATATTTACCAGGTTAGTTCTTACGGGCGCAAACTTGGGTAGCACCATGCTTCTGCCAGCAACCACCAACAGCTAATTATTAGAATCTGTTGCGCTAGATGAGGGTTGGAGTGAAAAGCTACAGGATGGTAGCTGACGACACCGGGTCAGTGTGAGGCTCCACCTCCGGAGCAGGACTGGTCACCGGGTTAGGTGATTCCCCCGGAGCAGGACAGGGCTGGGAATTGGCACTGGCGGAACCGGGCTGTGGATGTTCCACCTGTGGTTCTAAACTGTTTAACAGTGACCTGCTACAGTACTTAGCTGTCAGTACTTCTGATAGGCTAATTGACATAATTTGAGTCAATTGGATGTGTACCTGTGGATGTATTTCAAGGCCTACCTTCAAACTCAGTGCCTCTTTGCTCGACATCATGGGAATATCAAAACAAAATCAGCCAAGACCTCAGAAAAAAATTGCAGACCTCCACAAGTCTGGTTCGTCCTTTGGAGCAATTTCCAAACGCCTGAAGGTACCACGTTCATCTGTACAAACAATAGTACACAAGTATAAACACCATGGGACAATGCAGCCGCCATACCGCTCAGGAAGCATTCTGTCTCCTAGAGATGAACGTACTTTGGTGTGAAAAGTGCAAATCAATACCAGAACAACAGCAAAGGACCTTGTGAAGATGCTGGAGGAAACAGGTACAAAATAATCTAATTTATATCCACAGTAAAACAAGTCCTATATTGACATAACCTGAAAGGCCGCTCAGCAAGGAAGAAGCTACTGCTCCAAAACCACCATAAAAAAGCCAGACTACTGTTTGCAACTGCACATGGGGACAACTGAGTTTAAATGTATTTGGCTAAGGTGTATGTAAACTTCAGATTTCAAGTGTACATATGAGTAAAGCAGTATGTAAACATTATTTAAGTGACTAGTGTTCCATTATTAAAGTGGCCAGTGATTCCATGTCTATGTATATAGGGCAGCAGCCTCTAAGGCGCAGGGTTGAGTAACCAGGTAGTAGCTGGCTACTGATAGCCTTGAGAAGGAAGCTGTTTTTCAGTCTCTTGGTCCCAGCTTTGATACACCTGTACTGACCTTGCCTTCTGGATGATAGCGGGTGAACAGGCCGTGGCTCGGGTGGTTGATAACCTTGATGATCTTTTTGGGCTTCCTGTGACATCGGGTGCTGTAGGTGTCCTGGAGGGCAGGCAGTGTGCCCCCGGTGATGCGTGGGCAGACTGCACCACCCTCTGGAGAGCCCTCTGGTTGCGGGCTTGATGATTGAGTTGGAGGCGTGGGTGGCCACGCAGTCATGGGTGAACAGGGAGTACAGGAAGGGGCTGAGCATGCACCCTTATGTGGCCCGTGTTGAGGATCAGTGAAGTGGAGGTGTTGTTTCCTACGTTCATCACCTGGTGGTGGCCCATCAGGAAGTCCAGGACCCAGTTGCACAAGGCGGGGTTCAGACCCAGGGCCCCAAGCTTAATGATTAGCTTGGAGCGTAATATGGTGTTGAAGGCTGATCTATAGTCAATGAACAGCACTCTTACGTAGGTATTCCTCTTGTCCAGATGGGATAGGGCAGTGTGAAGTGAGATGGCGATTGCATCGTCTGTGGATCTATTGGGGTGGTAAGTAAATTGAAGTGGGTCTAGGGTGTCAGATAAGGTAGAGTTGATATGATACTTAACTAGCCTCTCAAAGCACTTCATGATGACAGAAGTGAGTGCTACGGGGCGATAGTAATTTAGTTCAGTCAGCTGAACTAACACTCCAGCCAGCTGGTCTGCGCATTCCCTGAGGATGCGGCTAGGGATGCCGTCTGGGCCGGCAGCCTTGTGGGCCGCGTCGGTGGCACTGTGTTATCCTCAAAGCGGGAGAAGAAGGTGTTTAGCTTGTCCGGTAGCAAGACTTCGGTGCCCGCAACGTGGCTGGTTTTCCCTTTGTAATCCGTGATTGTCTGTAGACCCTGCCACATACAGTGGGGAGAACAAGTATTTGATACACTGCCGATTTTGCAGGTTTTCCTACTTACAAAGCATGTAGAGGTGTGTAATTTTTATCATAGGTACACTTCAACTGCGAGAGAAAATCCAGAAAATCACATTGTATGATTTTTAAATAATTAATTTGCATTTTATTGCATGACATAAGTGCTTGATCACCTACCAACCAGTAAGAATTCCGTCTCTCACAGACCTGTTAGTTTTTCTTTAAGAAGCCCTCCTGTTCTCCACTCATTACCTGTATTAACTGCACCTGTTTGAACTCGTTACCTGTATAAAAGACACCTGTCCACACACTCAATCAAACAGACTCCAACCTCTCCACAATGGCCAAGACCAGAGAGCTGTGTAAGGACATCAGGGATAAAATTGTAGACCTGCACAAGGCTGGGATGGGCTATAGGACAATAGGCAAGCAGCTTGGTGAGAAGGCAACAACTGTTGGCGCAATTATTAGAAAATGGAAGAAGTTCAAGATGACAGTCAATATCCCTCGGTCTGGGGCACCATGCAAGATCTCACCTCGTGGGGCATCAATGATCATGAGGAAGGTGAGGGATCAGCCCAGAACTACACGGCAGAACCTGGTCAATGACCTGAAGAGAGCTGGGACCACAGTCTCAAAGAAAACCATTAGTAAGACACTACGCCGTCATGGATTAAAATCCTGCAGCGCACGCAAGGTCCCCCTGCTCAAGCCAGCGCATGTCCAGGCCCGTCTGAAGTTTGCCAAAGACCATCTGGATGATCCAGAGGAGGAATGGGAGAAGGTCATGTGGTCTGATGAGACAAAAATAGAGCTTTTTGGTCTAAACTCCACTCGCCGTGTTTGGAGGAAGGAGAAGGATGAGTACAACCCCAAGAACACCATCCCAACCGTGAAGCATGGAGGTGGAAACATCCTTCTTTGGGGATGCTTTTCTGCAAAGGGGACAGGACGACTGCACCGTATTGAGGGGAGGATGGATGGGGCCATGTATCACGAGATCTTGGCCAACAACCTCCTTCCCTCAGTAAGAGCATTGAAGATGGGTCGTGGCTGGGTCTTCCAGCATGACAACGACCCAAAACACACAGCCAGGGCAACTAAGGAGTGGCTCCGTAAGAAGCATCTCAAGGTCCTGGAGTGGCCTAGCCAGTCTCCAGACCTGAACCCAATAGAAAATCTTTGGAGGGAGCTGACAGTCCGTATTGCCCAGCGACAGCCCCGAAACCTGAAGGATCTGGAGAAGGTCTGTGTGGAGGAGTGGGACAAAATCCCTTCTGCAAACCTGGTCAAGAACTACAGGAAACGTATGATCTCTGTAATTGCAAACAAAGGTTTCTGTACCAAATATTAAGTTCTGCTTTTCTGATGTATCAAATACTTATGTCATGCAATAAAATGCAAATTAATTACTTAAAAATCATACAATGTGATTTTCTGGATTTTTGTTTTAGATTCCGTCACTCACAGTTGAAGAGTACCTATGATAAAAATTACAGACTTCTACATGCTTTGAAAGTGGGAAAACCTGCAAAATCGGCAGTGTATCAAATACTTGTTCTCCCCACTGTACGTCTCGTGTCTGAGCCGTTGAATTGTGACCCGACTTTGATTCTGTACTGACGTTTTGCCTGTTTGATTGCCTTATGGAGGGAATAACTACACTGTTTGTATTCAACCATATTCCCAGTCACCTTGCCATGGTTATATACGTTGGTTTGCGCTTTCAGTTTTCCGTGAATGCTACCATCTATCCACGGTTTCTGGTTTGGTTAAGTTTTAATAGTCACAGTGGGAACAACATCCCCTATACACTAACTCATGAATTCAGAACTCATGTTTGTGTATTCTATAGGTCAATGTTATTCTCAGAGGCTACCTGCAACCTATCCCAGTCCATCCCAGTCCATGTGATCAAAAACAATCTTGAAGCATGGATTACGATTGGTCAGACCAGCGTTGAATAGACCTTAGCACGGGTACTTCCTGTTTGAGTTTCTGCCTATAGGAAGAGAGGAGCAAAATGGAGTCGTGATCTGATTTGCCGAAGGGAGGGCCTTGCAGGCATTTTGAAAGGGGGAGTAGCAGTGGTCGAGTGTTTTACCAGAGAGTACTACAGTCAATGTGTTGATAGAACTTCGATAGCGTTTTTTCCTAAAATTTGCTTTGTTAAAATCCCCAGCTACAATAAATGCGACCTCAGGATATGTGGTTTCCAGTTTGCATAAAGTCCAGTGTAGTTCCTTGAGGGCCATCGTGGTATCAGCTTGAGGAGTAATATACACGTCTGTGACTATAACCAATGAGAATTCTCTTGGTTCTAGGTCGGGTGAAAAAAAGGACTTACGTTTCTGTATGTTATCACAATCACACCATGAGTAGTTAATCATGAAACATACACCACCGCCCTTCTTCTTTATTCCTGTATGCACAATGTACTGAGAACCCAGCTGGCGATATGGACGTATATCCCGAGAGAGCCATGATTCCGTGAAACAGAGTATGTTACAGTCCCTGTTGTCTCTCTTGAAGGAGATCCTCGCCCTGAGCTCGTCTACTTTATTGTCCAGAGACTGAACATTACCGAGTAATATACTCGGAAGCAGTGGATGATGTGCACGCCTCCTGAGTTGGACTAGAAGTCCACTCCGAATACCTCTTCTCTGCCAGCAGTTCAATTGCCCTGGGGGGTACGAATCAAAGGATCCAATTCAGGAAAGTCGTAATGCTGGTGATTTACCGCCACTCTGATATCCAAAAGTTATTTCCGTCTGTATGTAATAACACAAAAGACGATCTGTTCTAATAATGTAAAAAATAACACACAAAAAAACAAAATAATGCAAAGTTGCTTAGAAGCTAGAAGCTGAGCTGCCATGTCTGTCGGCGCCATCTTCCCAGATTCAACCACAAAGACCAGGGAGGTTTTACAATGCCTCGCAAAGAAGGGCACCTATTGGTAGATGGGTAAAAAAAATATATATCCCTTTTATCATGGTAAAGTTATTAATTAAACTTTGAATGCCATGAGTGTGCAAAGCTGTCATCAAGACAAAAGGTGGCTATTTGAAGAATCTCAAATATCAAATATATTTTGATTTGTTTAACACTTTTTTCCTTACTACATGATTCCATTTGACTTCATATGGAATCATATGATTCCATATGATTCCATATGTGTTATAGTTTTGATGTCTTAACTTTTATTCTACAATGTAAAAAATAGTGAAAATAAAGAAAAACCCTTGAATGAGTAATATTCCAAACTTTTGACCGGGTGTGTATAATGTTCCTGAGTGGTGTAGTTACCGTTTTTACTTAAATCGGCATGAAAATCTATGGCAAGACTTGAAAATGGCTGACCAGCAATGATCAAAAAACCAACTTGACCCCTTCTACTGAGTCTGGTTGGCTATTGAACTGTATATGTTGACACCAGTTGGAGCCCCACAGTTATTTTTCCAGAAGAAAGTTTGTTTACAAGTTCAGGAGGGTTGTTCAGTCCTGGAGAGAGATAAAGAGAACAGCCAGAGACTGGTGGTAGACACACACGCACACACACACACACATCAGCCAGAAGTTTGGTTGTACATTTGTACCCATAAGCCTCTCTCAGGTCTCGCCTCCTCCCTGAACAGGCAGAGAGAGGGTGTGTGACGCGATGTGAGACGGAAAGATAATGCCAGCTTTGTATGAATGTCTGTGCTCAAGAAGGAGTGGAAAGGAGAGCAAAGAAGAGGAGTCAGACAGGCAGACGTTAAGCCCCAGGCCTGGTCTTGTGCCTCTGATATAGAGATCACATACAAACACACACACAGATTTCCATACTGTCCTTCGCTCACTCCAAGATATACAGTATTACCGGTTTAGTACACAAGGGGGAGCAAAATTAAAAAGCCCATTGGGCGTCTATTACCAAAATGATAACAAAATTAGCCAAATTAATAGCGAATTTCCATGGAGGCTGCTAGCTAAATGTGAAAATGAGCGCAAACGAAAATAAACGAATTGCAAAGACAGGCAATCCAGCTCATAAAGTTATATATAGATATGTGAGTTTAGAGATTGGGTAAGAAAGTGAACGATGGACATTGTGTAAATGAACAAAGTTTTTACACATGCAATACTGGCTCTACACGTTGTGTCTGTGTGGACTCGCTAGGGCAACGGCCTGCCTGCTCTGCTTAGAGAAGATATGGGAGGAGAAAAAACGCTAAAATAACTAATTCAAAAGGCTTTGCCTTCTCAAACACGGCAGAAAGCTAATACAATATGATGCCCCGTCACCTTATTAATAGTGTGTACCATCATTACTATGCCAGGGCATACTCATGTAACTAATGAGGTGGGCTCTCAACCCAATGCTACTTTATTGATCCAGAGGAAAACATAGAGATAGATACTGTATCTTATCCTACAGTACTCATCTATACTAGTCTACGGAGCTGGACTTGGTTAACAACTTAGTACATTACCGTATGGGGCAGGATAATAACTCACATGAAATATTCCTCTAGTCTACTTCCTACATCAATAACCCAGCTCACTGAATCAATGCAGTAGAGAGAGAGAGAGAGAGAGAGAGAGAGAGAGAGAGAGAGAGAGAGAGAGAGAGAGAGAGAGAGAGAGAGAGCCCACTGTTTTACCTGTCTGCACTGTTAGATTGGAATAATCCTCTTCCAGCACACTGAAACATTCCGCTAATGCTCTACTCTCAAGACATGTCTGTATGTCTACACTCCAGGCTCTGAAGTCATGCACTCAGCTCAAGGTAAACCTTTGTGTTTTTAGTTTTACTCCCTTTAGAAAATGTTTAAGGACAGTTAGAAAATCCATTGGCTTAACCTCCTAAGCCTTTGCTTTGTCATGGCCTCTAAACCCAGGAAAAACCTACCTACTTCTGTCAGTCAAGCTCATAGGCCTACAGAGAGAGGGAGCTGTTGTACCTGGTGATATTACAGGTATTACTAGTAAACTACTCAACTCTATTGACTGTCTGAGAAACACTTCATTCAAATATTCAGAAAATCTATCTTTATTTTCTCCCTTCCAAGGATTAATCACTGATTAAGAATGATATAGGATATGATTGCACAATGGATGATAGAGAAAAAAAAATAAACCACACGTATCCAATCATGTCCTCCTATATCATGCATGATTAGTGATTAATCCAAGGAAAGGAGGAAAGAAAGATGAGTGAGTGAGTGATTGAGTAAGTGGGTGTGAGGAAATAGAAGCTTTCACCATTCCAGTCATGTAATATCATCAGATCTGAGAACTTAGAAAGGGAAGAGGAAAGTATTTGAATAAGGCCAGAGTGAGTAAAACTTTGGAAGGAGAAGGACTCCCAGTCTAAGACACTGCATCTCAGTGCAAGAGGCATCACTACAGTCCCTGGTTTGAATCCAGGCTGAATCACATCTGGCTGTGATTGGGAGTCCCATAATGCAGTGCACAATTGGCCCAGCATCGTCCAGGTTTGGCTGGGGTAGGCTGTCATTGTAAATAAGACTTTGTTCTTAACTGACTTGCCTAGTTAAATAAAAATAAAAAAAAATAGAAGAAGAATGACTAAAGGAGGGTGTGAGGGATTGGAGAGAATAAAAATCTCCCCATTGAGTGCATCTTTCTTCCATAAAAAACACTTGCATTTTTATTTTTCAATGTAACATGGAACCATGGTGGTGTAAATTAACTTAGACCCGGCTATTCAAATGATAATTAATCATGCAAAAATAGAAATCTTTCGCAAAATAAGTTAATTTACACCACTGCATGTCTAGGACTGAGATAAGAGGATGGGAGGAGGAGTGGGAGGTGAGATAATACATAAGAGGCAAACTTCTATAATTATACTATTCTTCATAAATAATAGAAGACAAGCGAGTCCCAAATCTAATATTCCTGCTCTGGTCACCGTTTCTCTCCAGTCCTGTCATAAACTAGTAACAGATTATTGTTCTGTCCTTTACACCATCTGAGAGAGAGAGAGAGAGAGAGAGAGAGAGAGCGAGCGAGAGAGCGAGAGAGAGAGAGAGAGAGAGAGAGAGAGAGGCAGAAGAAGAGAGATGGCACTATGTGTGCAACCAATGTGCCATGTGCTGTTTTGATGCAAAGATCTAGGCTAGCCTCTAGGCGACCAATGTTCTTTTTAAAGTGACAATAAAAACATACAGTCCTCATTATACCGTAGCTCTGATGTACCATCCCACATCATAAGAAACATTACAGTCCACTGTTCCTAGTACACAGCCACCCTACAGGGCACAGAAGAGGTCAAAAGTGGCCTGCAGCCCAATGACATTTCAGAAATCACAAATACGATATTATGCTACCAGTGTAGGGTTTGTGTGGTGCTAGGGCAAAGGTTTGTGAAACCTTGCTCTAAAGTAAATCATGCAAAGGGTCAGAAACATGTTAATTCACCTGTTTCCATACATGTTTCATTTTAAAACATTTATCATACAAAGGAGTTGTTTAATCTAACTGTTTAACTATTTATCTGTACATGGAATTGTATTTGATGTACATCTACATTTAAATGGTATTAATATTAATTTGCATATATTTCCATGAATTCCCATATATTCCTGTTAATTCCCACAGAAGGTTTCCACCTCTGAATATTCCCCAAAATGTGCAACCCTACTAGCACATAAGGTGTCTGACAAAAGTCTCTCTACTTCTATTCGAGGTGAAAATGATTAATCAGACACCTTATCGATAGCAACAGCTCATGGTCCTCCTGGAATCAGAAGTTTTTTTGAAGCCTGAGAGGAAGACAACCAAAGCTTTAGTTTCTAGACTATCATCGTTTTTGGGAGATGCGATGGATCATTGGGGATTATTCAATATTCCCTTTATTTTGTTGTTCAGTGAAATCATCCCATGTGAAGAGTCAACTCATTTAATTTAAGTTCAATTTGTAACTAAATTGTTTTTTTTTATTGGAAGGATTTAATCATTTGCAATTATGTCTACTTATGATAAGGTAAAATGTTTCTGTTTCTGTCTCCATATGATATGGTAAATATATCGAATTCAAAAAACATCTACATTTAAATGATATTAATATTAATATGCATATATTTCCATTAATTCCCATATATTCCCGTTAATTCTCACGGAAGGTTTCCACCTTTGAATATTCCCCAAAATGTGCAACCCTACTAGCACATACTCATAGACCAACGCTAGTTAGCATTGGCTTGCAAAAAGACCTCTAATTTCCTTCATACTGGACACAGACACATAAAAATGGTATCCACGAGTTCATCTGACTCTGGGGAAGTAGATAAAGGGCATCAATGCCAGTATCGCTGTCACGATCGGGTGTGTATAGAGACCAAGGCGCAGCGCAGCGATAGTTCAACATCATTTATTTAAGTGTTAAACTATACTTGACATGAACTACACAAAATAACAATGATACATATACAAGGAACATTCGAACGGACATTCGACAATGAACCACGCCTAGGGAGTGGGACATACACACATAAGTAGGATCCCTAATTAGAGACAATGCATAGCAGCTGCCTCTAATTAGGGATCCCACACACAACACCACACAGACATAGAACATATAGAACTGCCAGACTCTGACCATAGAATTATAGAGAAGCAATAGGCTTCTCTATGGCTAGAGCCTGACAGTACCCCCCTCAAAGGCGTGGACTCCCGGCCGCAAGAACCCAAACACAATTACATGAGGGGAGGGTTAGGGAGGGAAAAACAACAAAACTATAACCATCACAGGTGGCGGTTCCGGCCCCGGCGAAGTGGATAGCTTCCTCCTTAGTTCTACTCTGATGACCGGGCCCGGACTGGGCACCGGTGTGGCGAACGACTCCGGCCATGGAGCGTGGCGGACAACTGGTCCTGGAATGGACATCAGTGGGTTAGGGGACTCAGGCCATGGAGCGGGGCAGATAACCGGACCAGGACTAGGCACCAGTGTGACAGGCGACTCCGGCCATTTAGAGGGGTAGACAACCGGTCCTGGAATGGGCACCGGTGGTGTAAACGATTCTGGCCATGGAGCGGGGCAAATAACCGGGCCAGGACTGGGCACCGGTGTGGCAGGCGACTCCGCTCCATTTAAAGGGGTAGACAACCGGTCCTGGAATGGGCACCGGTGGGGTAAACGATTCGGGCCATGGAGCGGGGCAAATAACCGGGCCAGGACTGGGTGTGGCAGGCGACTCCGGCCTTTGGACCATCACGGGAGGCTCCGGACTGTGGACCATCACGGGAGGCTCCGGGCTGTGGACCATCACGGGAGGCTCCGGGCTGTGGACCATCACGGGAGGCTCCGGGCTGTGGACCATCACGGGAGGCTCCGGGCTGTGGACCATCATGGGAGGCTCCGGGCTGTGGACCAACACGGGACGTACGGGACTGGAGAGGCGCACCAGAGCTCAGATGCGTGGAGCCGGTGCTGGAGGCACCTGGCTGGGCGCAAGCACTGGAGGTCGGGTGCGGGGAGCCGGCACTGGACGTACCGGACTGGAGAGGCGCACTGGAGGCCTGGTGCGTGGAGCCGGCACACTTCTATTGGTTTTCTAATCAACTTTCTTTTAAGGCATAATCTTAGTCATATTAGTAACTAATGCTAGTTGATACATCTTTAGATCTCCCCTCTTTCTTAATTTCGAACAGATATTTTCATTTCTGTCACATGAAACAGCTCAAACTGTGGTGTGCTTTTGAGAATGGTGTTTTCCCACTAATTGCATTGTGGAACATTCACGCATAGCCTACTGCCAGGTACTCATTGATGAGCTTATAATATGAAGAAATACAACTTTACCAAAATGTTCATATAAACTGTTCTGTTGCATCAGCCTCATTGCTTTTTTAAATGAATTCATTTTTGATCTGTCGTCCCAGAACTGTCCCAGAGTCTGTTTTGAACCGTAGACGTGTTTTTTATCGTCCCAAGGACAACAGGATGCCTTTAATTTTGAGACCTTTAATTTTGTTGCAATATTTTATAGGCTGCAAAGGGTTGCCAACCATCCTTCAGGAGAGCCTTAAAAGGGAATTGTTGTATTTTGAGAAAGGCTTGAATATGCAAAGAATTTTTGGACAAGTGACTTGAGCTTTTGGACAAGTAAAAAAATCAAGGACAGGTGGCTAAAAACGTTAATGTCAAGCCATATACAATGTCTGAGCCATGTTTACATATTGATTTCACACGCATATTGCACTTTATTTTAGTGTTTTGGTTGATGAGTAATCATGTTTTCATTTAAGAAATTACGTGTTGGTATTCCTGATTGTGCTTTCATCAGGCATCATATGATGATCATATATGAAATCAGGAATATCAACACTTTAATATTTTCCTAAATAAACAAAAATTAACTACAGTAACTGTTGCCATTTAATATTCCTGCTGTACTGAAACTGAACCGTGACCCCAAAACTGCAATATGTACCAAACTGTGGGTTTGGTGAAGCGTTACACACATAACCTAGAGTGAAGTGAAGGGAAAAGATTAGGCTGTACTGGAACTTGCTCAACGGATGGTGGTTGACACCAGCAGTGTGGCGTAGCTTAGCCGAGTGTGTGTGTGAGCTCATTATGCACCATCATTCATCCATCTTCTCAAGAGCTCCTATTTAAAGACACTGAGGAATGGAGAGTGGTTGGAGGAACATTGATTGGTTTGGAGGACTAATTGTCGTTATTGAAAATAATAATACAAAATGGATTGAGGAAACAAACGTGTGGTAGGTTCAAATGAATTGAGTGTCACAACAGACCAGTACTAGCCTAACTACTACTCAGTTATTATAGTATTTTTATTTTAGTTTCTCAACGTCAACGAGAGAGGAGATAATAAAGGGTAATGAGTCAAGGCTTTACAACTCTGATCCATCACAGTCACATCTCTGTCTGGTGTCAGAGAGATAAAGAGAGGATGCCATATAAAGACTGATAGGAGAAAAGAGAAAAAGCAATGAAAGGAAAAGGGGGTGTATGAAGAATGCTGATACTGATAGTGTCTGTCTGTTAGCCAACACAAATTCTGAACTAGGCTACACCTTATATCATACCAGCTTTCAGAATAGAATACACAAATAGGGAAAGGGAAAGGGAACTGGTGGGATACTAGTCAGTTGTACAACTGAATGCATTTAACTTAAATGTGTCTTTGTCTTCCGCATTTAACCCACCCCCTCTAAATCAGAGAGATGCGAGGGGCTGCCTTACACAAACTATCTCACTGTTATACAAAATAAAAAATGCACAGGTACAGTAACACGGGTCATATTATACTAAATAAAGTAGTGTGCCTCCCAAATTGCACCCTATTTCATATATAGTGCACTACTTTTGGCCATAGCCCAATGCAGTATAAAGGTAATAGGGTGCCATTTGGGAGTCAGCCATAGCCTAGTGTCAGTAAGAAGTCTGATATATGTCTAAAATATGGAGTCAAAAGAGGACCAGTGAATTGAAACACAAATCTATAGTGTTCTACTGTACGTCCTCATTAGAGAACGACTGATAATCAGCCGAGACAATATATTGGGCCGATTTTGGCCTTCTCTGGTCTATCAGCCCTTCCGATAGTCCGTGCACATAGCAAAACTGCTGCTATGCCAGCCGCCACTCAACGCCTGAGCCCCGAGCACTGCACAATGTCTAGCAAAGGAAAATCTGCAGCAACAGCAAGCTAGCTCATTCAGAAAAGGTATAGTATTGCAAAACTGATGAATTGACACCGTGACCAAAATTGAACTCCTGTTGCAAATATTAATTTAGTTTGATTCACTAATAATAAGGCTTGTGTCAACGTGCCCGGACATGGATACAGTAAGCTAGCTAGCTAAGTAGATAGAATCACCTTTGGCATGAATTATAGCTGAGAATTTTTCTGGGTAAGTCTCTAAGAGCTTTGCACACCTGGATTGTACGATATTTGCCCATTCTTTTAAAATTCTTCACGCTCTGTCAAATTGGTTGTTGATCATTGCTAGTTGTTGATCATTGGTTGTTCATTGGTTGTTGATCATTGCACCAGATGTCGTCATCGGCACCTCTATGGTAAGAAACATCTTGGTTCCCGGGGGAAAAAAACCCTGTGCTATCCTGGAGCACGAGTACAGGACATTACAAGGCTGCTTTTCACCGTTCCATGACAGCTGCCGGGAGCTGACGCTGTCGTAGTCCCTGTGGGGTCAAACAAAATTAAGTTGGCTTGCTCGGAATTGCTGAAAATGGATTTTAAAAAACTGATTCTAGCTCTGAAAGATTCCAAAAAGCTTCCAATTATTTCAGGTCTGGTACCATCGTTGGGCCGCGGGTGTGAAAGAGAAGAAACAGAAGATGCTCTACAGGAATGACGGAGTCCACTCAAATCATCTTGGCTCCTGTACTCTCGCCATGCCTTTTAAGGCTGCGTTGAGACAATGACTTATCAACGACCCAAGTCCAGCTAAGACAATCCCTACCACTGTGTCACTGACTTGTCGTAATGCTGCAGCAAATTATTGGGATAATAATTACATTATCCCAGGGGCGTTGGCAGTCACAATATAAGTAACCTAATTTATGTCCCTCTAACTCCCCTGAATGCCTCTGTCGATCCTACAGCTATTGTATGCCGAAATCACGTACCTATGTTATACTGTTATACTGTTAGCACTGAGGCGGTGTGCCCTAATAGGAAGTCCAATGTGTGCAGCTCACCCTGCACTATCAGCTCAAACATAAATAACATTGTCATGTCTACTTCTGATAAGCTTCCCAGTAAAGCAATAAAAAGAATCAAGCATCACAGTGCTAAAAATAGCCCACATTAACATATGTAGCCTAAGAAACAAGGTTCATGAAATAGATAACTTGCTAGTAACAGATGACATGAAAACCACTTTGATAATACCATTGATGATACAGTGGTAGCAATACATGATAATAACATCTACAGAAAAGACAGAGATGCCAAAAGGGTCCATGTTGCAGTCTATATTCAGAGCCACATTCCTGTAAAGCTTAGAGAGGATCTCATGTTAAATACTGTTGAAGTAATATGGCTACAGGTTCACCTTTCTCATCAAAGGCCCATTATTTAAGCTGCTATAGACCACCAAATGCTAACAGTCAGTATCTGGATAATATTTGTGAAAAGCTTAATAATGTATGTGATATCAATGGAGAGGTATATTTCCTCTGCCACCTAAATATTGACTGGCTTTCTTCAAGCTGCCTACTTAAGAAAAAGCTTCAAACTGTAACCAGTGCCTGCAACCTGGTTCAGGTAATCCGGTAACTTACCAGGGTATTTACAAACAGCACAGGAATGAAAAGTTCCATATGTATTGATCACATCTTTACTAATGTTGCAGAAATATTCTTTAACCTTTTGCAGCGTACGTGTGATTTGGAACAGTAGCAACAGAACATATGATGCAAAAGTCTTCAACTTTATTCTTGAGTTTGACCTTTTATTGTAAAAGATGAATGCAAACATCATCATCCAAGCATCACATGGAACACATCCACAGCCAAACTCATTCCATAAACCAGTCTAAATAACAGGTTGCACTGACAAAAAAAAAACATAAGTTAGCGACCTAACAGACGTAGCAAGCCTTCCTTCATGAACTGTACTTCTGTAAAATGGAATAGAATCAGCTTGATCCCCTCTGTCGAATACACTTGGACCTTCTTTTTTTATATTTTCAGTGGTATTGGTAACAAACACGCCCCCATAAAGAAAATTTGAATCAAAAACAGGTTCAGCCCCTGGTTCGTGAGTTATTCCACTTCAAGAATTGCATTTGGTGAAAGGCCCGGCACACGCTTACTCAGGCTGACTGGCTCTCGTTCAGGCAAATGAGAATATGTGCACTCAGGCTATCCGGAAGGCCAAAGTTAGTTACTTTAAGGAAAAGTTCTCTCTCTGTGGGTCTAACAGCAAGACATTCTGGAAAACGGTTAAAGACCTGGAGAATAAACCCTCCTCCTCACAGCTGCCCATGTCCCTTAAAGTTGATGATGTGGTTGTTACTGACAAGAAGCACATGGCTGAGCTCTTTAATCAACACTTCATTCAGGATTCCTATTTGACTCAGCCATGCCTCCTTGCCCGTCCAACATTTCCTCATCTGCCACCCCTCCTAATGCAACTATCCCCGATACTTCTCCCTCTTTTTCCCCTGCCCCACTACAAAGTTTTCCCTGGAGGCAGTTACTGAGTCCGAGGTACTAAAGGAGCTTCTGAAACTTGACCCCCAAAAAACATCTGGGTCAGATGGTTTAGACCCTTTCTACTTTTAAGGTTGCTGCCCCAAGCCTATCTCCAACCTTTTTAACCTGTCTCTTTAACCTAACTATTTTTATTGACTTGGCCAAAGCTTTTGATACGGTAGACCATTCCATTCTTGTGGGCCGGCTAAGGAGTATGGGTGTCTCTGAGGGGTCTTTGGTCTGGTTTGCTAACTACCTCTCTCAAAGAGTGCAGTGTGTAAAGTCAGATAAGCTGCTGTCTCAGCCACTGCCTGTCACCAAGGGACTACCCCAAGGCTCAATCCAAGGCCCCATGCACTTCTCAATTTACATCAACAACATAGCTCAGGCAGCAGGAAGCTCTCTCATCCATTTATATGCAGATGATAGTCTTATTCTTAGCTGGCCCCTCCCTGGATTTTGTGTTAAATGCTCTATACAAAGCTTTCTTAGTGTCCAACAATCTTTCTCTACTCTTAACCTTGTTCTGAACAATTCCAAAACAAAGGTCATGTGGTTTGGTAAGAAGAATTCCCCTCTCCCCACAGGTGTGATTACTGCCTCTGAGGGTTTATAGCTTGAGGTAGTCACCTCATATAAGCACTTGGGAGTATGGCTAAATAGTACACTGTCCTTCTCTCAGCACATATCAAAGCTGCAGGCTAAAGTTAAATCTAGACTTGGTTTCCTCTGTCGCTCCTCTTTCACCCCAGCTGCCAAACTAACCCTGATTCAGATGACCATCCTACCCATGCTAGATTACGGAGAGATAATTTATAGATTGGCAGGTAAGGGTGTTCTCGAGCGGCTAGATGTTCTTTACCATTCGGTCATCAGATTTGCCGCTAATGCTCCTTATAGGACACATCACTGAACTCTATACTCTGTAAACTGGTCATCTCTGTATACCCAATGCTTATTTATAAAACCCTCTTAGGCCTCACTCACCCCTATCTGAGATATGTACTGCAGTCCTCATCCTCCACAAACAACACCAGTTCTGCTAGTCACATTCTGTTAAAGGTCCCCAAAGCACATACATACCTGGGTCGCTCGCAGCTAGCGACTGGAACGAGCTGCAACAAACACTCAAACTGGACAGTTTTATCTCATTCTCTTCATTCAAAGACTCAATCATGGACACTCTTACTGACAGTTGTGGCTGCTTTGCATGATGTATTGTCATCTCTACCTTCTTGCCCTTTGTGCTGTTGTATGTGCCCAATAATATTTGTACCATGTTTTGTGCTGCTACCATGTTGTGTTGCTACCATGTTGTGTTGCTACCATGCTGTGTTGTCATGTGTTGCTGCCTTGTTGTATTAGGTATCTCTTTTGGTAGTGTTGTTTTGTCTCTCTAACATGTTGTGTTGCTACCATGTTGTTGTCATGTTAAGTTGCTACCATGCTGTGTTGTCATGTGTTGCTGCCTTGTTGTCTTAGGTATCTCTTTTGGTAGTGTTGTTTTCTCTCTCTTTGTTTTTAATCCCAGCCCCCGTCCCCGTCTTTTGCCTTTTGGTAGGCCGTCATTGTAAATAAGAATTTGTTCTTAACTGACTTGCCTAGTTAAATAAAGGTTAAATAAATAAATAAATAACTAATGTAATATTGTTTAGAAAATAAATGCGTGTCAGCTGAGCTAACAGCAGCAAAATTCTTTATGATGGCAGCCATGTTTGTAGCCATGTTTATGTTTGACAAGCAAAAACTCCCTAATTCCAGAATGCCATTCACTATAATGCCACATTCAAAACAACTGGGAACTCGGAAATCTACGACTTCAGATTTGAATGGCTGTCCAATTCCAACTGAAGATAAATGATGTTCCAAGTTGTTTTGAACGCGGCATAATACGCAAATAAACAAAATCAAAGATGGCTGCGCCCAACTTAGTTTGGCCCCTTTTCAGCATATTACAAATCTGCATGTGATATTCTTGTTACAGTTACAGTGTATACAAGAACCGGAGCACATGACTTGACAAGTTGTTTACAGTTTTTGACCAATCACAAAGCAAATAGAATGTAATCACCTCACAGATCATCACCCAAATACAAGCCTACTGCCTAGTCTAGCCGTACCGCGAACAGGGTTGCCAGATTTGGTTGAAACCATTTTAGTGGGGTTTGTGTGGGGGGGGGGGGATCATTTCATTTGTGGGGGGGTTTAGGTGTATGGGGGAAGGTATCATGAGGGGATATGGAGGAAATATTACTATGATGGGGGATTTATCAATAAATGGGGGGCAAACATTTTATTTCAATTATATCATATTTTCCCTAGCCAATAACCTTTAGCCTAATCTGTAACTAAATGCTTGTGTTTCTAGCTCCAGCAGTGCAGTAATACAAATTCACAACAATACACACAATACACACTAATCTAAAGTAAAGGAATGGAATTAAGAATATATAAATATTTGGACGAGCAATGACAAGGCGGCATAGACTAAGATACAGTATAATATAGTATACAGTATAATAGAATAGAATAGAATAGAATACAGTTTATACATATGAGATGAGTAATGCAAAATATCTAAACATTATTAAAGTGGCTAGTGTTCCGTTATTAAAGTGGCCAGTGATTTCAAGTCTATGCATATAGGGCAGCAGCCTCTAATGTGCTAGTGGTGGCTATTTAACAGTCTGATGGACTTGAGATAGAAGCTAGTTAATAGCGGCAAAATACAATAATCAAATTCTAGAACAGCAGCATAGAATTCTGGTACCGTGTGCAAAAAAACGCTAATATTTAGAACTTAAGCGGCGAAAGATTAAAACAGTATCCAAATCCATCGGATGTAGTAATCACAATGTAGTAGCCATATCTAGGAAAACCAAAGTTACAAAGGCTGGGCCTAATATAGTGTATAAGAGATCATACAATATGTTTTGTAGTGATTCCTATGTTGATGATGTAAATACTTTGCTGGTCTGTGGTGTGTAATGAGGAGCAACAAGATGCTGCACTTCACACATTTATGAAGTTGCTAATTCCAGTTACTAAGCATGCATTCATTAAGAAAACGACTGTAAAAACTGTTAAATCCCTGTGGATTGACGAGGAATTGAAAACTGTTATGGTTGAGAGGGATGAGGCAAAAATAATGCCCTTTTTTAACCTTTTTTTAACTAGGCAAGTCAGTTAAGAACAAATTCTTATTTACAATGACGGCCTACACCGCCAAACTCGGACGACGGTGGGCCAATTGTGCGCCGCCCTATGGGACTCCCAATCACGGCCGGTTGTGATACAGTGTCAGGCTCTGGCCATAGAGAAGCAATAGGCTTCTCTATGTAGCTATGGTCAGAGTCTGACAGTGTCGTTCTTTTCTGTTTCTTTGTGGGTTTTGGGTGGATCTCTAATTAGAGGCAGCTGCTACCCGTTGTCTCTAATTAGGGATCCAATATATGTTGAGTCTGTCCCTCACGCGGGTGTGGGTTGTTATCGTACATGTCGAGGTATAGTTAGTTCGTCATTTGTGTTTCTTTATTACATTGAGAAAAGAAAACATAGTAAAATAAAGAGAAATGTCGAACTACTATCCCTGCGCTGCGTCTTGGTCTCTCTCTGCACCTTCTCGTGACATACAGCCTGGATAAGTCTGGATGCACAACCGATTGCCAAACGCACTGCAAATTGAGAAATCGTGACTAAACTGAATTAAAAGAAGAAGAAACTATACTATGAAACAAAGATAAATTATATAAAGAACAATAGTAAAAAGCACCTTAAATAAAATCTTTTGAAAAAAGCCAAACTCGTCTCCATCATTCATTGACCCAGATGAATCACTCATCACAAAACCCACTGATATTGCCAACTACTTTAAGGATATTTTCATTGGCAAGATTAGCAAACTTAGGCATGACATGCCAGCAACAAACGCTGACCCTACACATCCAATTATAAGTGACCAAATTCTGAAAGACAAGCATTGTAAGTTTGAATTCCGTAAAGTGACCATGGAAGAGGTGAAAAAATATTGTTGTCTTTCAACCTGAGGATAAAAATTACTGAGGATAATAGCAGACGTTATTACCACTCCTATTTGCCATATATTCAATCTAAGCCTACAAGAAAGTGTGTGCCCTCAGACCTGGAGGTAAGCAAAAGTTATTCCGCTACCCAAGAATATTAAAGCCACACTGGCTTTGAGTAAAGCCAGTGTGTCTATGTATGCGGATGACTCAACACTATACACGTCAGCTACTACAGTGATTGAGCTTTAGTCAGTTTCAGAATGAGTGGCAATAAATAAGTTAGTCCAAGTTGAGGTGACTAAGCTGCTTGATGTAACCCTGGATTGTAAACTGTCAAGGTCAAAACATGTTGATGCAACAGTAGCTAAGATGGGGATACGTCTGTCCATAATAAAGCGCTTCTCTGCCTTCTTAACAACACTATCAACAAGGCAGCTCCTACAGGCTCTAGTTTTGTAGCACCTGGACTACTGTCCAGTCGTGTGGTCAGGTGCCACAAGGAGGTACTTAGGAAAATTACAATTGGCTCAGGACAGCACAGCTGGCCCTTAAATTTACACTGAGAGCTAACATTAATAATATGCATGTAAATCTCTCATGGCTCAAAGTAGAGGAGAGATTGACTTCATCACTACTTGTTTTTGTAAGAAGTATTGACATGCTGAATGCACCGAGCTGTCTGTTTAAACAGCTCGGATATCATGCATACCCCACAAGACATGCACCAGAAGTCTCGTCACAATCTCCAGTCCAGAACAGACTATGGGAGACACACAGTATTACATGGAGCCATGGCTACATGGAACTCTATAGCACATCAGGTAACTGATACAAGCAGTAGAATCAGATAAAAATACACCTTATGGAACACTGGGGACTGTGAAGAGACACACACAACAGGCACATTTACGTGGTGGTGGCACGGAATGTGTTGAAATTACGTGTCAGCACCACGGAAACAACACCCATACAAAGTCAATGAGGCTCATTTGTTGTGGTGGACACACGGATTCCCTGGTTCAACAACGTCACACAGTGGGCGCGGTAAATGTTGTTTTCTAGTTTACTAAACGTCCTCCTTTTATAATGTATTATAGTGAATTTGTTCCAATTTTTGTTGTCTAAATAACAGTAAATTGTTTGTGATATAACTGTAACGTATCAGTCCGACATACAGAAGGAGCCGGAGGCACAGATGTTATTTCCAACACTTTATTAAGGCTAAACTAAACTCAGGCAGCTATAGGCTACTGCCCACGCCCTAACTACACGCACTCAATCATGTAGAAACACACGGAACAGAAACGGGAGAATATGCTAACACTTATTGCTAACACACAGGAACACAGGTTGTAACATGCTACAAGGAAAAACAAGACTGACTAAAAACCCGCCTAAACTTCCCCTATATAACTGTTACCCTGGTAACCCTCAGGTGCCGCCACCCACGATTAACTGACCACCCTTTTGTAAGACTTTTTTTTGTTTAAATGTATTTATTGCAGATCACATTTGTTACAATTTGCAGAAAAAATCAATTGAACTTGTAATACAAAAATAATTTAGTTACAGTGCACGTATTCATAAAGAATAAAACATAAAAAATAAATAAACAAATAAATAAATACACATCAGCCAATGGATAGAGAAGTGAAACAAATATCATATAAGTAACAAATAATCTGTATAAAAATTATAAACAACATAAAAGTGCACAGCCAGAGTATCAGACAGAACATTTCAGTTAAATTAGTTATAAAGTTAAATTAGATAAGTATTGCATACGGGTTGAGATACTTACTGTAGTCAATTGGCGGGTGAAATTAGTGGTAAAAGTGATTATGGGTAAGAAGCGTGCGTTACGGTGCGTAACGTGACGTATCGTTGCCGTGGTAACCACTGAAAGTCTTCTGATTCATAAGAATAATTATTAATAATATTCGCTGCTATGACAGAAAATACATTTGAAAATAATAAAATATCCTAAAGGGTTTAATAACGTAAAGGGAACAACACAGCCTCGGGCCATTCTTTAAAACTACTCCATCTATAAATTGATAGTTATGTGGCGACCCTGTACTGTGTAAAGTTCCTGATCGTCCTGCTGATTGGTGCTCAGGGTGGTCTGTTAATCGTGGGGGGCGGCACCTGAGGGTTACCAGGGTAACAGTTATATAGGGGAAGTTTAGGCGGGTTTTTAGTCAGTCTTGTTTTTCCTTGTAGCATGTTACAACCTGTGTTCCTGTGTGTTAGCAATAAGTGTTAGTATATTCTCCCGTTTCTGTTCCGTGTGTTTCTACATGATTGAGTGTGTGTAGTTAGGGCGTGGGCAGTAGCCTATAGCTGCCTGAGTTTAGTTTAGCCTTAATAAAGTGTTGGAAATAACATCTGTGCCTCCGGCTCCTTCTGTATGTCGGACTGATCCGTTACAGTTATATCACAAACAATTTACTGTTATTTAGACAACAAAAATTGGAACAAATTCACTATAATACATTATAAAAGGAGGACGTTTAGTAAACAACATTTACCGCGCCCACTGTGTGACGTTGTTGAACCAGGGAATCCGTGTGTCCACCACGACAAATGAGCCTCATTGACTTTGTATGGGTGTTGTTTCCGTGGTGCTGACACGTAATTTCAACACATTCCGTGCCACCACCACGTAAATCGGGGTTAAGGGGTCGTGTTCATTTCACGTATTTCTGGGAGATCAGGTTGGCCTTAGAATAAGGCTGTAACATAACAAAATGTGGAAAACGTCTGAATACTTTCCGAAGGCACTATAAATTTAACTATAAAGTTAAATAACGGTTAAATTAAACAAATAAATAAGATTAATCTACCTTGCAATTGATTGAATAAACTCTTAATAACTGGATAATGAGCTCTGCCTGATCCTTGGAATGAGTTTTCCTCAACAAGGCGGTATCAGAGGAAGGACCTAAAAATTGTCAAAGACTCCAGCCAACCAAGTCATAGACTGTTCTCTCTGCTGCCGCATGGCAAGCGTTATCGGAGCGCCAGGTCTGGGACCAAAAGGCTCCTTAACAGCTTCTATCCCAAAGCCATTAGATTACTGAACAGTAAATCAAATGTCTATCCGGACAATTTGCATTATCCCCCTTATTTTATTCTCATTTATATTTTTTAGCTTGACTCTCTTGCACAGGCTTGATGTACACTCACTGGACTCTAACCACACACTCACACATTCTACACTGACACTCCAACATACACACAGACACACACATATGGAACACACACGCATATTGGCGTTACACACACACACACACACACATACATTCACATTCAACATACGCTGCTCCTACTCTGTGATTTGATTTGATTTAAAAGTTGAACAAACCTTACAACTCTATGCACAATGACTACAGTGGAAATTGTTAAGAGTTGTGTGAAAATCAACAGTTTTTGTTTGGTATACATTTTAAGGTGAAAAATATGATTCTCAGTGTAATTCCATTACCATGGAATTGCCCCTTATTAGATTTGAAAAGTTATGTTATGTTTTAATACCAGGCATACATGGGGCTACAGATTTTCAACAACGAGTCATAGCTTGCAAAAAGTTTGAGTTAAAAAGTTTGCACTGACATGAAATTTATTCCAAAATAAATTTGAGTATAAAATGCGACTGAAACCTCTCAGCAGCATAAAGCTGTTCTCAAGGTCAAATTTCTTCACCTGGATCCGTTTCCGCTTAACTCAGGTCCTCATTAGCACTAACCTTACAGCACACTAACAGAGACAGAAGGCACAGATCAACTTCAATCTCTGAATCAGATAGATAGATAGATAGATAAATAAAGTACCTATCTATCTATCTATCTGATTCAGAGATTGAAGTTGATCTGTGCCTTCTGTCTCTGTTAGTGTGCTGTAAGGTTAGTGCTAATGAGGACCTGAGTTAAGCGGAAACGGATCCAGGTGAAGAAATTTGACCTTGAGAACAGCTTTATGCTGCTGAGAGGTTACTACAGGTTACTACAGGACAAACCCAAAGAAACAAAGTACTTAATTTGAGCTTATTCCCTCACTGAGACATTTCCTCAAGTTAACAAAGTGTTTCCTAAACAGAAAAGGCTCAAAGAATTACAGCTCAAACATTAGCAGACTGCGTTAGCAGAAAACGGGGGAAGAGATGCACAGAACAGGGCTCCTTCAGCGTAGTACAGTGTGTGATTGCAGAAGATGTCACAGGAAAAAGTGACTCTCCATAGAAGTAGCTTCCTGTTTTCCTTAACTCATCTCTTGTACTTGTCTTCATAGGCACTGACTGGCATGAACATGTAAGATGGGCAAAAGCAATTTGGTGGATCTTTACTGGGGAGTTGCTTTCAGCTGTCCATTCGTTTCACCTCACCAGTGCAGATGAAGGACTTGAGGAGAGGAAGCGTCTTTGCTCCAAGCCATACTCTGATTAAGCTTAATGTAAGACATAATGACTACAGCGCAGGGTTCTCTCCAAAGAATGTAAGAGTGGCATTTTTTATGTTATTTGTTACAATGTTTTGCTCTAGATTGCATGAAATGGCCATTACAGTTCTTAAAAAGTTCTAAACTCTGAGTCCAAAGGGAGGCTCTGTAGTATAGTCAATATCTAACAATAATCTAGCCAACCGGTAGGCAGGAGGCTAAGCGAGAGGCTTGGTCCAAACCTCATGTCTCTATTATAATCCGTTCAAAAGTTATTGGAGTTTTTACACTTGTAGGATGGCCACAATTAGGGACATTAAATCAATGGAGGCCTGAGAATTTTTTTTGAAAGATCTGGAAAACTGCATTGTGTTAGCATGGAAAATTGTGCACAAAGAACAGATCTACCGCTTGTTAGACTTGCTTGCAATGAGAATGACCATTCTATAACTCTGATTTCTATGTGAATTTGGTTGGGTCGCCCAAAAAGTGACATATTGCATCTTTAAGGCTACTGGGTACCTAACAGGCTCACTTTCCCGTTGAATCCGCAGTACTTGGAACAATATAGAGGTTAGATGGATATTGATTTTGAGATATGAGGTACTTTTAGTATACGCTTTTCATATTAATTCAGAATTCCTGTTCTTTTTCGAAAATGTCTCACAAAAACAACAGTCTCTCTGTGAAATGTCATCTGAGCACTGAGCGTATACCAAGCTTTTTCTTTTCAAAGTCTATTACATTTAATTAAGCTTGTGTCATGCTAATTCAGCTTTTTGCGACCCGCGGAAACATCCTTGAAGACAAAGACCATAAAATGTTAAAATCCTCAAAAGTTGTTATGAGAAACCTACAATGCTATGTCAACAGATTTCAGTGCTTATTATCGGATGTATTAGGTTACATAATCCAACTTTTGGATATAATGTTAAAATGTTAGAGAAAGACCCCAATGAACAATTCAGAACATGAATAATAATATTTGTTTTGCTCAAATGTATTTCATTAGATAAGGAAGTTAAATTTCATCACCAAAGCACAGAGAGAGTGGTCAGTCCACTATTTATCAGTATATAGATAATATTTTATTAACCTCAGAAGCTCTAGCTAGCTAGCTAAAATAGAGCTAGTTAGCGTGTAGTCCTAAAAAACGTAAATTAGTTACCTCTGTGTCAGGCTCTGGCCATAGAGAAGCTTTGCTTCCTATAGTTCTATGGTCAGAGTCTGGCAGATCTATTATTTCTACGTCTGTGTGGTGTTGTGTGTGGGATCCCTAATTAGAGGCAGCTGCTAGGCATTACCTCTAATTAGGGATCTTACTTATATGTCTGTGTTCCACTCCGTTGGCGTGGTTCAATGTTATGTTGTATGTTGTCTCGTGTTCGTGCTACGTGTGTTCCTTTCATTATATATTGTATTAGCTATTTTGTATAGTTCGTCATTTAGTTCAATAAACGATGTCGAACTATCGCTACGCTGCGCCTTGGTCTCTCTACACACCCGAACGTGACAGAATGAACCACCACCCGACCAAGCAGCGTAAAACTGGAGCTAAGGAGAGAAAAGGAAGACAGCGGCGTAATCGTGGAAACGGAGCCCGTAGTCAACCCCAGGAAAATTTCGGGGGGGGGGCTATGGGGGTGGTCTGGGTTTGAGGAGGACAAGCCAGTACCACTCTCCATGTGGGATACACTGTGCCCTAAATATAAATGGGGGGCGCAAAGTGTTGAAGAGGAGGATTATTTGGAGAGACATTTTGGAGACGTTCTGGAGGAGATGTGGGAGATCGCGGAAGAGGTAGAAAGGGAAATGTCAGAATGGAATAGTCCGTGTCCAGTCGCCTACTCCACTCCCGTGAAAGAGCAGTCCACTTTACCGGTGCCCAGTCGGGGTCCGTCCGTCTGCTCTAATCCAGTGCCAGAACAGTTCGCTCCAACGGTGCCCAGTCCGGGTCCGGCCGTCTGCTACACTCCAGTGCCAGAGCAGTTCGCTCCACCGGTGCCCAGTCTGGGTCCGGCCGTCTGCTACACTCCAGTGCCAGAGCAGTCCGCTCCACCGGTGCCCAGTCTGGGTCCGGCCGTCTGCTACACTCCAGTGCCAGAGCAGTCCGCTCCACCGGTGCCCAGTCTGGGTTCGGCTGTCTGCTACACTCCAGTGCAACTCTCCAGTCCGATACGTCCTGTGCCTGCTCCCCGCACTCGCCCTGAGGTGCGTGTCATCAGTCCGGTGCCATCAGTGCCGACTCCACGCACCAGGCTTCCAGTGCGCGTCTCCAGTCAGGTACGTCCTGTGCCTGCTCCCCGCACTCGCCCTGAAGTGCGTGTCATCAGTCCGGTGCCATCAGTGCCGACTCCACGCACCAGGCTTCCAGTGCGCGTCTCCAGTCAGGTACGTCCTGTGCCTGCTCCCCGCACTCGCCCTGAAGTGCGTGTCACTAGTTCGGTGCCACATGTGCCGACTCCACGCACCAGGCTTCCAGTGCGCGTCTCCAGTCAGGTACGTCCTGTGCCTGCTCCCCGCACTCGCCCTGAGGTGCGTGTTATTAGTCCAGTGCCACCAGTGCCGACTCCACGCACCAGGCTTCCAGTGCGCGTCTCCAGTCAGGTACGTCCTGTGCCTGCTCCCCGCATTCGCCCTGAGGTGCGTGTTATTAGTCCAGTGCCACCAGTGCCGACTCCACGCACCAGGCTTCCAGTGCGCGTCTCTAGTCCGGTACGTCCCGTGCCGACTCCCCGCACTCGACCTCCAGTGCGTGTGCCCAGCCAGGTTCCTCCAATGCCGGCTCCACACACCAGGCCTCCAGTGCGCCTCTCCAGTCCGGTACGTCCCGTGCCGACTCCCCGCACTCGACCTCCAGTGCGTGTGCCCAGCCAGGTACCTCAAGTGCCGGCTCCACGCACCAGACCGTCGGTGCGCCTCATCAGCCCGGAGCCTCCCGTGATGGTCGACAGCCCGGAGCCTCCCGTGACGGTCGACAGCCCGGAGCCTCCCGTGACGCTCGACAGCCAGGAGCCTCCCGTGACGCTCGACAGCCCGGAGCCTCCCGTGACGCTCGACAGCCCGGAGCCTCCCGTGACGCTCGACAGCCCGGAGCCTCCCGTGACGCTCGACAGCCCGGAGCCTCCAGTGACGCTCGACAGCCCGGAGCCTCCCGTGATGATTGAAAGGCCGGAGTCGCCTGCCACACCGGTGCTCAGTCCTGGCCCGGTTATTTGCCCCGCTCCATGGCCTGAACTTTTTGCCCCACCATTGTTGTTTCCAGGACCGGTGGGTTGCCCATTTACATGGCCTGAATCGCCAGCCACACCGGGGCCCAGTCCAGGCCCAGTAGAAATGAGGAGGAAGACATCCACTTCGCCGGGGCCGGAACCGCCACCGGCGATGGTTATTGTTTGATGTTTTTCCCTCCCTGACCCTTCCCTCATGTTTTTGTGTTTGTTTTTCTTGCGGCCGGGAGTCCGCGCCTTTGGGGGGGGGTACTGTCAGGCTCTGGCCATAGAGAAGCTTTGCTTCCCTATAGTTCTCTGGTCAGAGTCTGGCAGATCTATTATTTCTACGTCTGTGTGGTGTTGTGTGTGGGATCCCTAATTAGAGGCAGCTGCTAGGCATTACCTCTAATTAGGGATCTTACTTATGTCTGTGTTCCACTCCGTTGGCGTGGTTCAATGTTATGTTGTATGTTGTCTCGTGTTCGTGCTACGTGTGTTCCTTTCATTATATATTGTATTAGCTATTTTGTATAGTTCGTCATTTAGTTCAATAAACGATGTCGAACTATCGCTACGCTGCGCCTTGGTCTCTCTACACACCCGAACGTGACACTCTGGTTCGTTCAGCCATTCCTATGGGGTAAATTAATGTGGAAAGAATGGGGTTTTGGGATAAACCCTGAAAATAAGGTCTGAGTTAAACACAGGCTTAGGAGATCTTAAATGACTTTTAACGTATTGATCCATGGAGATAATTTGTTTGGCCAAATTAGGAACCATTTTGTCCCCCACCTTTAGACTTATATGTTTTGTTCTATGAGATAATATCAGTTAGTTAACATTACCTTTATGAATTATAAGCCTTTCTGTGCTTGTTTTTATTACATAAATGCTTAAAAATTCTAGCTGATGAAGATTATCTCATAGAACAAAACGTATAAGATCTCCTAAGCCAGTGTTTACCACAGACCTTATTTTCGGAGTTTATCCAAAACCCCTACAAAAATGCCATTAATTTCCCCATAGGCTTTGGCCAATGAGCCATGGCAGAGTAAGTGCCTACAAAAAGATGCCATTACAACAGAGTTTCTAAACCCAGAGGCACAACTACTGTGAACGCTTGAGAAACAGACCAAACAGACCAGGCCGGTGTTTGGGGTTTGAGAATTCAATGAGAGAAGTGTAAAATTATCCCTTAGATTTTAATTTTCTCAAAGTCTAAAGGCACAACCTAGATTTGATCGAATGTCTTAAGTAGTTCAACATGTTGTTACTCCAATCTCGTGAAAGTGACAAACTGACACGTTTTAATTTTTGTAAAAACATCTATATATCGAAGGTGTGCGTAGATCGGTGCAAGACAACCATTAGATTTGATTACGTGTTTCTGTGCATGAGCTTAGCTAGCCAACGACGCCATGACAACGTCGCCATGACATTGCCTACAAGCATGATTGAGGACTAGTGATTAGGGGAAACCGCAGTCATTTCCACATGCATCAGGAAAGAAATCCTACATAGGATTCATGATGGACACCAAAGGCTGGATAAGTGCAGGGAGAGAGCTAACCAATCAGAGTGGTTGCCTAAAATCTCACAGGAGATCATCACAGAGGTGCAAATGTGTGCATTTTGCTGTGAAACTAGGAGCACAGAGAGAAAAGAGACATTAATGTATCTGTCTTTTGTGTACTTTCGTTGTGGCATTTTGCACCTGCCCTGTGTTTTTGTTGTAGCTGCTTGATAATGAAATTTCCCCCCCGGGGGATCAATAAAGTACCTATCTATCTATCTATCTATCTATCTATCTATCTATCTATTGACCAGTGAACTTCCATCCAGACCATGGCAGAAAATAGAAATACATCTGTGTGAGTACAAAAATCTAAACTATCTAATAGTGTCAGACTACTATTCTAGATTCCAACCACGACCAGTAGTCAGGTCATAGCCAAGCTCAAAGGAACCTTGGCAAGGTCCCCGAGATCATGGTTAGTGATAACAGCCTCCAGTTGGCAAGTACAGAGCTAAAATAACTCAGTAAGGAGTATGACTTCATACTGTACATACTGTGACTAGCAGCCCCCACTTCCCACAGAGTAATGGACATGTGGAGAGGGCTGTACAGACAGCCAAGTGGATACTCAACCAGACAGACCCTCTGCTCGCTCTGCTGACGTACAGAGCCACTCCCTCAACATCCACAAGTTTCAGCCTGGCTGAGCTACTGATTGGGAGAAGGATCAGGACAACCCTCCCTTCCTTAGAAGACACTGATTGTGAGAAACTAAAAACGTTATAATTTAAATGAAACTGTTCCGCGAAAATGTGCATATATATCTAAGCTAACTTGCACGCAGATCAGTAGAAATGGTAGGATAAATTGTAAGCTTCCACAAACTTGAAACTCATGAGCTGCCTATGTTCTTTACTATGTGCACACATAGGAGGTCCCATGGAAAAACGGTCCCGCCTATGGAAATCAGATGCCCGTCCAACTGAATCGTTCTGGCGCCAGTTCTGCTGACAATGTTCAAATCCTATCCTTTATCCTTCACAAGAATAAAATATGACATTTTGCTTATAGTAACTGTTAAGTGTGAAATTACCTGAAACAGATGTTCACTTTCCCTGAGATGATGCTGTCAACTTCTTCCTCCGAGGATTGATAGAGAATGAGCCAGCCAGTTAGCAAAAAGGGTCAGTGCTATCCAGGATTATTGGGTCGACCCTAACCTTAACTTCTACCCTAACCATAACCATAACCTAACCATTAATTTCAACTTCAATTGTGTAGGCACGTCCCAAGGATCCCGAATAGCATGGACCCCAAGAAGTCCAGCACAAGGACGATGGGCTTCTCTTCTCTCCAAGCTGCAATTTTGAAACACAGCACAGAGCTGTAACATGCAACACCTTGCAAACCTCAATTGTGAGGCAACCATGAAATCAGCCAAGACCTCAGAAAAAAAATTGTAGACCTCCACAAGTCTGGTTCATCATTGGGAGCAATTTCCAAACGCCTGAAGGTACCACGTTCATCTGTACAAACAATAGTACACAAGTATTAACACCATGGGACCACGCAGCCGTCATACCTCTCAGGAAGGAGACGCGTTCGGTCTTCTAGAGATTAACGTACTTTGGTGCGAAAAATGCAAATCCATCCCAGAACAACAGCAAAGGACCTTGTGAAGATGCTGGAGGAAACAGGTACAAAAGTATCTATATCCACAGTAAAACGAGTCCTATATCGACATAACCTGAAAGGCCACTCAGCAAGTAAGAAGCCACTGCTCCAAAACCGCCATAAAAAAGCCAGACTACGGTTTGCAACTGCTCATAGGGACAAAGATCGTACTTTTTGGAGAAATGTCCTCTGGTCTGATGAAACAAAAATAGAACTGTTTGGCCATAATGACCATTGTTATGTTTGGAGGAAAAAGGGGGAGGCTTGCAAGCCGAAGAACACCATCCCAACCGTGAAGCACGGGGGTGGCAGCATCATGTTGTGGGGGTGCTTTGCTGCAGGAGGGACTGGTGCACTTCACAAAATAGATGGCATCATGAGGAAGGAAAATTATGTGGATATATTGAAGCAACATGTCAAGACATCAGTCAGGTAGTTAAAGCTTGGTCGCAAATGGTTCTTCCAAATGGACAATGACCCCAAGCATACTTCCAAAGTTGTGGCAAAATGGCTATGGCTTAAGGACAACAAAGTCAAGGTATTGGAGTGGCCATCACAAAGCCCTTACCTCAATCCTACAGAAAATGTGTGGGCAGAACTGAATAAAGCGTGTGCGAACAAGGAGGCCTACAAACCTGACTCAAGTTACACCAGTTCTGTCAGGAGGAATCGGACAAAATTTACCAAACTTATTGTGGGAAGCATGTGGAAGGCTACCCGAAACGTTTCACCCAAGTTAAACAATTTAAAAGCAATGCTACCAAATACTAATTGAGTGTATGTAAACTTCTGACCCACTGGGAATGTGATGAAATAAATAAAAGCTGAAAGAAATAATTATCTCTACTATTATTCTGACATTTCACATTCTTAAAATAAACTGGTGATCCTAACTGACCTGACATTTTACTAGGAGAAAATGTCAGGAATTGTGAAAAACGGAGTTTAAATGTATTTGGCTAAGGTGTATGTAAACTTCCGACTTCAAGTGTACATACGCACGTGTTGCGCCCCCTGTAAAAGGGGAAATAGAAAGTATGACACGGACACGATGTAGCTTCAGTCAAGTCCAAATTGTAATGCATTAACCATGAACAGCATAATAACATGTTTACACAATATCACAATTAAACATGTTATTTTCCCTTTGCACAACATAAATGTCCCTCTAAGAAACTACACAATCAGGAAAAATATCAGCTGGTCAGTTATAACTCCATATTACTAAAATACCTGAGTTAACCTTTAGAGTGAGTTACCAAAGAGATATCAAAACATATTTACAGCATCTTAAAACAGTATTGGCAAATAACCTTGAAACAGTACATTTAATAACACAGATTATTTAAACAGAAATAGATTTAACTTAACCCTGTAAAGTGTTTAGAACAATAAACAACACCATCGAAGATATTCTGTAATGGTAATTACTGCTGTTTATAGTTATTATTAATTCAGAATACTCTTAACATTTTACCCTCAGTAACGTTGCACTTAAACATATAAACTATCTTGCCTCTTCACATTAAACACTCCTTTTTCTTAAACTTCAACAATAGCACTTTTACCTTATCCCTATTATATAAAGCTAATACACACAGGGAAAACGGCGGCAACGGTGTTTCATTCCCGCCACTTTTGATCCTCGATCCACGACACAGCTAGCACACAGGCTACACTGGAACAACACTTCATGTTTAGCCTGCTAAATGCGCCTACATAAATTACTACAATCCTTAACATTTACTCCCCGCATTTTCCTTACAGTATTAAACACATATATAAATCATTCAAACATAATACAACCTTCGTTCTTACCTGTAAAAGGGGAAATAGAAAGTACGACACGGACACGATGTAGCTTCAGTCAAGTCCAAATTGTAATGGACGAACGTAAGCCACACGTTCCGTAAGCAGACTGAACGAGGCATTAGCAATCGTTACCAGATCCTCCCATCACAAACTGGTACTTAAACTTACTGCAACAAAGAAAGTGGAACTTATGTAAACAAACAAACACTGCATATTGTACTTTAAGGTGCATTTCCCCAAAATGTTATAGAAGTTAAATAAAACAGTATTTTAAACACAGATAGTCTTTTTATCCTATTAACCTATTTAGCCTCTTTTACCCAAAAAGCAATGGATTACCGATCTACAGACCATAAATGTATTTTTACTTTCTCCTTTTTATGGACGATTTTAAGTATCTTAACTTATATCAACCCATTCAATGTATCAGTATTACATCATTTTCATCATCCTTACACATGCACGCATGCACACACACCATCATCAACAACAACAACAACAACAGCATAATCGCTATAATTAGAAACATCAATGTTCCACTTGTTATTCAATGTTAGCTCCACAGGGACTGCCTTGCAGAAAAAATACCAGCCTGCGCAAAGAAGCACGAGATTAAACTTCAGTCATTTCCCCTGTTAGTTAACACTATCAACGTTTCCCTCTACGGTGGGAATTGTGATCGAATCAACATAATATTATCCACTTTCAATGCAACATACCAAAACAAAACTAACTATGCAAGAGATTTTGCAGAGCCATTGAAGTAGGATTATATTGCTACTGACAAGCACGAGCGGTCCAGTAGACACGCTTGTTTTGATATCAAAGTGAGGGCTGTATGTAGGCACGTATGCACATTATTTTGTTAATATTCTTTGCTAGTTAGTGAGTTAATAGCCCATTTATAGCTACATTTTGGTCACCAATAGGGAAGTACTACTTCCTACAAGAATACACAACTTGTACATTTCTAGCCATATTTGAAAAACGAGTTAGGTAAATAACATTTTTTTATGTCTTAAAGGGCCAGTGTTGTTTTTTGAGACATGCTTGAATAAACTGTCTTTTTATTGATTTATTTTATTTAACCTTTATTTAAGTCAGTTAAGAACAAATTCTAAGTAGCCAGTAGGCAGAGGGAAGCATACATTGTTATCTGATTCTCTGTAGTAATAATAATAATAATAATAATAATGCTATGGGAATTATAATGCATCAAACACAATACAACATTTTCAGTCACCTCCTTGTCTGAAGGTCTCATGGAACCTAGGCCTACATTGAACACCACACATTGGCTGCTATGGGATGCATTTTCTCCATCGTTTTTTTATGGTAGGCCTCTCTGATAGGCCTACATTATGATCAAATGGCCACAGTAGTCTGCTTTTAAAAGTTTAAAGATTTAATGTCACAAGCACAAGTACAGTGAAATACCTTTCTAACCCCAACAATGCAATAATCAACAACAATGTATACTAAAAATAAAAACATGAGATATAAAAATAAGAAATAAGTAGAACACGATAAAGTAAGTAAGAATACTATATACAGGGTCAAATCTGTTTTGTGCTACTACCATATTGTGTTGCTGCCATGCTGTGTTGCTGCCATGTTGTTGTCAAGTTGTGTTGCTACCTTGATGTGTTGTCATGTTTTTCTGCCATGCTATGTTGTTGTCTTAGGTCTCTCATTATGTAGTGTTGTCTCTCTTGTCGTGATATGTGTTTTGTCCTATATTTTCATGTAATTTATTTATATTATTAATCCCAGCCCTAGTTAAATAAAGGTGAAATAAAATAAGTAAATACATTAGACTAGGGTAATTCTATCCTATATGTGTCTCTAATATGGTCATACATTTGGCAGAAGGTTAGGAAGTGCAGTTCAGCTTCCACCTCATTTTGTGGGCAGTGTGCACATTCCTGTCTTCTCTTGAGAGCCAGGTCTTTCTCAATAGCAAGGCTATGCTCACTGAGTCTGTACATAGTCAAAGCTTTCCTTATGTTTGGGTCAGTCACAGTGTTCAGGTATTCTGCCACTGTGTACTCTATGTTTAGGGTCAAATAGCATTCTGCTCTGTTTTTTTTTGTTAATTCTTTCCAATGTGTCAAGTAATTCTCTTATTGTTTTCTCATGACTTGGTTGGGTCTAAATGTGTTGTTGTCCTGAGGCTCTGTGGGGTCTGTTTGTGTTTGTGAACAGAGCCCCAGGACCAGCTCTTCTCCAGGTTCATCTCTCTGTAGTTAATGGCTTTGTTGTGGAAGGTTCGGGAATCGCTTCCTTTTAGGTGGTTGTAGAATTTAACAGCTCTTTAATGGATTTTGATAATAAGCAGGTATCGGCCTAATACTGCTCTGCATGCGTTATTTGGTGTTTTTCGTTGTACACAGAGGATATTTTGGCAGCATTCTGCATGCAGTCTCTCAATTTGGTGTTTGTCCCATTTTGTGAATTCTTGGTTGGTTGACCCCAGACCTCACAACCATAAAGGGCAATGGGTTCTATAACTGATTCAAGTATTTTTTAGCCAGATCCTAATTGGTATGTCACATTTTTGGTTCCTTTTGATGGCATAGAAGGCCCTTCTTGCCTTGTCTCTCAGATCTCTCTCTCTCTCTCTCTCTCTCTCTCTCTCTCTCACAAACACACACATACATACACACATAGTCATCATGACTTGCATTAGAAACATCCCTGTTGCAGTTTGTCAAACCAAACCAGGCATTAGAGGAAATGTAATTACAGTCCTTTGTGTGAGCTCTGCTTATCTCTGCCTCCAGCGCCATGCTTCAGTAGAGTATCCTGCTTCTGGTGTCCTAATAGAAGAAACATGGCTGATGAACAAAACTAATGCATCCCTTCATGAGTAACCTTGCCTGAGACATTTAGTTCCCAGAGCAAATGCATAGACTTTAGATTAGATTAGATTAGTTTTTTAGTCACATGCACCGGGTCGCAGATGTAATCGCAGGGTACAGTGAAATGCTTATGCTCCGAGCTCCAACAGCTAAAAAAAGAGAAGTGAATGAGACAACAATAATAATAATAATAATATGTACACATTTACAACTACAATAACAATAATAATATGTACACATTTACAACTACAATAATGTATAGACATTTACAACTCAGCAGGATCATGCATTCTTGAAGCATGCAAAGACCCGATTTCGATGGTTGATCACATATTTAGTAATACAGGTGTTTTCATCAATGAAGGATGATTAGTAAAGTCGCCTACAGAATGCTAATAGTGTGTGTGTGTGTGCGCACAGACACTGCAGTATTATGCAGTTGTGTGTTTCCATAATTGCACTTTCTCGCTCTATTGCTCCCATGGCTTTTCCATCCTTCTGTTCAGTGTGTGCATGTAAATCCCGTCCTGGCATATTTAAACCACACCCATATGCACACACATGCGCACATACACTGCAGCTCAAAAGTTTGGAGTCACTTAGAAATGTCCTTGTTTTCGAAAGAAAACATTAAAATACATTAAAATAACATCAAATTGATCAGAAATACAGTGTAGACATTGTTAATGTTGTAAATGATTATTGTAGCTGGAAACGGCAGATTTTTTATGGAATATCTACATAGGTGTACAGAGGCCCATTATCAGCATCCATCACTCCTGTGTTCCAATGGCACGTTGTGTTAGCTAATCCAAGTTTATCATTTTAAAAGGCTAATTGATAATTAGAAAACCCTTTTGCAATTATGTTAGCACAGCTGAAAACTGTTGTGCTGGTTAAAGAAGAAATAAAACTGGCCTTCTTTAGATTAGTTGAGTATCTGGAGCATCAGCATTTGTGGGTTTGATTACAGGCTTGTTCTGAGAAATGAAGGCTATTCCATGCGAGAAATTGCCAAGAAACTGAAGATCTCGTACAACGCTGTGTACTACTCCCTTCACAGAACAGCGCAAACTGGCTCTAACCACAATAGAAAGAGGAGTGGGAAGCCCCGGTGCACAACTGAGCAAGAGGACAAGTACATTAGTGTCTAGTTTGAAAAACAGACGCCTCACAAGTCCTCAACTGGCAGCTTCATTAAATAGTACCCACAAAACACCAGTCTCAACGTCAACAGTGAAGAGGCGACTCCGGGATGCTGGCCTTCTAGGCAGAATTACACATTTTTAACGATAGTGTACACACACACACACAAGCACAAGCACAAGCACAAGCACACTCCGAGATGCAGCCTAAAGCCTCATATGGTATCTTGTTCCGACTAAACCCTCTGCCATCTGTCCCATAGAGGATTCATTCCGTCACTCACTCTACTGTACACTAAGCTCAGATAATCAATTTACAATCGTTTACATCTGTGAACTCGTGATACTCATACCTAACCTCTTCTGCCATATTTTTCTCCCTCTTTAACACATATACACACAGGCCCGTGCACGCACGCACGCATGCACACACACACACACACACACACACACACACACACACACACACACACACACACACACACACACACACACACACACACATCTCTAGTGCCCTCATCAAGTTATGATACTTCAACCATCAACCATTCATGCCTCTCAAACTTCCTCTATTGTACTCAAAATGCTGTGCCGTGCAGAGAGCGATGAGAGTCTTACACACACACACACACACATTTACACACTATGGCAGTTTTTAAAAAAGATATGCAGAGAAATCTGTGCGCTTGGCAGGAGTTCATTGGCTGTGAAAATCTGAAATATGCAGCCTGGTGCTACTGACCTCCAGGGACTGTAAACAAAGACACAGTTTATCACCAACACTTCCTTCTACCAGACTCTCCACTAGACTCTCCTTCCACCTAGGGCTGTGGCGACGGTCACAAAATTTTGTCAGCCGGTGATTGTCAAGCAAATAACTGCCGGTCTCACGGTAATTCACTGTTGATTAACACATTTAGTATCCCCTGACTTCCACACACAGCCTACAAGCCACTGATGCAGACCTTTGGAACATCTACATTTTAAAACGTTTAATAAATCCACATAATATAGCCTACACCTTCACAATAAATCCATTATTTATTTTAGACAGGTCTAAAGAAACATGATATGAAGAAAGAACAGAATAGCATACTCTGAGTTGTCCTTATGTTAGGTCCTAATCTGGGTATGCCATATGGCTGTGGGCTACACTAGTTCATTTAGCAGACAAGATTGGCTTAGAATTCCGTGGCATTATTTTATATTAGTTGATAGTATGAAGAATACAATTGAACAAAATATATTTTCTCCAAGCGATTTGAGGAAGTGTGCACATGCGGCTAATCTGTATTGAGCAGTTGACAAAGTAATATATACTCCTATATGCTTAATTTAGAGTTATTAATAAACTTTAGTTGTTCTACAAAAGTTGGGCTATATGTTTTGATTTTTAATACATTATATGGCTGCATGATACGACTCTAATGATTATTTGAAAAAAGTTGCATGAAAGGCATGATCTCTGCTTTGTTTTTTTGTGCAGGCGGTACACACTTCATCAGTCTCTCATTCACAATTTGACAAACATTTGATAATGCCTCGAATTTCCCAGCGCCATCCCCTTTGTGTGTCCGTAATGCCCCCTAAAAAAATCCATGCTTTTTGCGGCCAGTGGCCATTGTTCCCTTAGGCTGAATATAAAAAGTATAATTCCCTTCTCCCTGAGTGCTGCGTGCTCCAAACCACCTCTCACTCACATGGCTCTCATCACGTGATCAGGTCTTTCACACAGGCTACAAGTGAAGATAGACACATCGGAGATGCAACTGCGCGGGTCCTCATCGAATTCTGAGGTGCATATTGAAGATATTGGAAGAACTGTCCACATTTACTTTTCGTCAGCCATCAAGATGAGTAGGCCTAACAAATAGCAAAAGCACTAGCCTATGTCAATCTACTATCCCCCAGAATACAAAAGTTGACCTATTCTATTCTGTGCGATAAATAAATATTCCAAACATAGTCTGGGAAAAGTTGTGGGATGCAATAGATCTCAAATTAATACAACCACTGGCATAAAAAAACATGAGTCTGACGCAACAGATTAGCTTAAAATGTTGATAAACTAATAGGCTATTTCTTCACATTATAAGCGCAGCAATGAGCACAACGTTGTAGGTTATAAGTGCGAATGTTCCATTAGCAGGAAAACACCATTATCAAAAGTGACAAAAGTGACAAAAAATACATGTAATCTATGCACTTAAATAGCGAATGGAGGACGCTTTTCCCTTCGTTAATTTTCATGCCAGCCAGCTAGGCTATACTCCTGTTGTGAAGAGAAGCAATGTGCTTAATATTAGAAAAGTTGAGAAATAAATATAGTAGGCCTAGCCTATTGAAAGCTGATGGGATCCTCCTCTTTTTAGTAGAGGCCATGACTCTGTTTGCTCATGCAATTACATAGCCTATAGAAATGTTGCGTAACATGAGCTCATGGGCTCTCATGAAGTGTTTGATTCGATTTTTAATTACATTTGATGTCAGAGTGATTAGAGGGACAATAGAGTGCTGAGTAGCAGGCAGTTTGCAAGTTTGTTAGGCTACTAATGACCATCAGCTACTAATTACCGTGGCTAAACAATCATGTGGAATTTGACTGTCTTCATGACTCGTGACTACCGGTGTGGCGGTAAAACAGTCACCGTAACAGCCCCACCAGACTCTCCACCAAACTCTCCTTCCACCAGACTCTCCACCAGACTCTCCTTCCACCAGACTCTCCTTCCACCAGACTCTCCACCAGACTCTCCTTCCACCAGACTCTCCTTCCACCAGACTCTCCTTCCACCAGACTCTCCTTCCACCAGACTCTCCTTCTATCAAACTCTCCACCAGACTGTCCTTCAACCAGACTCTCCACCAGACTCTTCCTTCTACCACTCTCTACCAGACTCTCCTTCCACCAGACTCTCCACCAGACTCTCCTTCTACCAAACTCTCCACCAGACTCTCTTTCCACCAGACTCTCTTTCCACCAGACTCTCTTTCCACCAGACTCTCTTTCCATCAGACTCTCTTTCCACCAGACTCTCTTTCCACCAGACTCTTTTTCCACCAGACTCTCCTTCTACCAGACTCTCCACCAGACTCTCCTTCTACCAGACTCTCCGTCTACCAGACTCTCCACCAGACTGTCCTTCTACCAGACTCTCCTTTAGACTTCTTTATACCAGACTCTCCACCAGACTCTTCTTTATACCAGACTCTTCACCACTCTTCTACCAGACCCTCCACCAAACTTTTCACCAGACCCTTCCTTCTACCAGACTCTCCTTCTACCCGTCCCAATAATAATGATTAACACTAAAAAAAATGTATTATCAAACAATGTTTGTATCCCAAATGGCACCCAATTCCATAAATAGTGCTATACTTTGGACCAGAGCCCCATTCCCTATATAGTGCACTACTTTTGACCAGAGCCTTGGGTCAAAAGTAATGCACTATAAAGAGAACTAACTTTTCTTAAAGTAAATTTGATGACACGATAATGCTGGCAAAGTTGTTTCCTACTAAATATTATTTGACTACTTTAGCAATGTCATCGTATTTCCATGCACTTTTATTTGTAATTTAGACTAAATAGTAGTTAGCCTCCGTCCAGAATGACTGGAATCATCACCACTTTAGGGTACCACTATGGCGCCGCCGGCAGAGGGCGACTTGAGAACGTTCATAACAATGGCATGGCGCGACCGAGTGACGGAGATGCAACCTATGAAAAGGCTACATACCACTTAGAATGCAGAGATGTATTGGACATCCTAGAATGGATATTAGAATGTTGCCCTTTAAAGGTGCTACGCATAGGACTTTATAGAATTTTTCATAGTCATTTCAGAAAATTGCCATAATATATCTGCAGTAACAGCGGAATTATACAGTGGCATGTATTCATGGATGCCAAGGGAAGCCAGGCTTCCCCCCAAAATTTACCAATATATTTTTTAAATCTTTCGTCTCTCTGTGTTTCATTATTTCCTTTAATTTGCAAGAGGCTGAATGTATCTCACCAAAGAAAGCATCCAAGCGAACAAAACAGCACCCCTCTGTCTCACTATGTGTAGCCCATCTACCTGATGCTGTCTGGTCAAAAAGAGTATGACATTGTTGCAGCCCATAGCATTGAATGGAAGGGAATCCAGCAAGCATTTGGCCTTCCTTGATAAAAAAAGTATAAAATAATTGCCAATTAGTTTTGAGCTACACTGAGTAAGATCAGCTGTAAATGGTCCTGTGGCACCAAAAAAAAACTTCAAAACTCATTTGCTAGTTATACAAGAGATTCCCTGTAAAGAAACTTTAAAATATTTAATTGTTTTGTTGAATAGTCATAACTAGTTTGAGATATCTGTCATAAGGTGGCGAAGGATATCATTGCTACATAACGTGGATCCAAGTTCAGTTGAGATCCACTGGCGTCATTGACGTAGGGTTAGCTGGATGTTTCTGACTGGTCGTGGAACTGTGACAACGGGGAGCCTCTCCCTGCTTGGCTCGATGGGATATGTAGTGATTTTGCTAACACAGCCAGATATGTACACAGTCTTGTACCCTTTACCTTTTTTAAACTGACTCTCATATTGGTTGATTAAATTGGACTTCATTAATATAATGAGTAATCCAGGCATGTCATGAGTTAATTGACACAAGAAAACTCGAGAAAATAGCAACTCTACAGAGCGCAATGACTACAATGAATGGCTAAATTACTTCCAGACACTAAGGGGCCACGGAGCTCCTCCTCCTCCTCCTCCTCCTTGTCCTCCTTGTCCTCAGGCTGTCATGATGGCCATCACACAGTCATAACGAGATTTGGTGTGTGTGTGTGTGACACTCAAGGCAAATTGTTAAACACTATGCTGTTCATTTCCATGTGTACCACCCTTATGGAAAAAACACATGATTTCATAACTGGAAAATCATGTGATTTCACGTGTAAAATTTCCACCTGTGTAATGTTATTTCCATGTGAAATCATGTGAAAGCATGTGTTTTCGGAACACTTCTCATGTGATGACGCACATGAAGTTTCACGTGTGGATTTTCACATGTTCACATAACCTTTGTATTTGTATTTATTATGGATCCACAAGGCAGCAGCTACTCTTCCTGGGGTCCAACAAAATTAAGGCAGTTTATACAATTTTAAAAACATTACAATACATTCACAGATTTCACAACACACTGTGTGCCCTCAGGCCCCTACTCCACCACTACCACATATCTACAATACAACATCCATGTGTAGGTGTGTGTATAGTGCGTATGTTATTGTGCGTGTGTGTATGCATGTGTCTGTGCCTTCACAGTCCCCACTGTTCCATAAGGTGTATTTTTATCTAGATAATTTTTAGATAAAACATTTTTTTTTAATAAAATTTTACTGCTTGCATCAGTTACTTGATGTGCAATAGAGTTCCATGTAGTCATGGCTCTATTTAGTGCTGTGCGCCTCCCTTAGTCTGTTCTGGACTTTGGGACTGTGAAGAGACCTCTTGTTGCATGTCTTGTGGGGTATGCATGGGTGTCCGAGCTGTGCGTCAGTAGTTCAAACAGACAGCTCTGTGCATTCAACATGTCAATACCTCTCGTAAATACAAGTAGTGATGAAGTCAATCTCTCCTCTACTTTGAGCCAGGGGAGATTGACATGCATATTATTAGTATTATCTCTCTGTGTACATTCAAGGGCCAGCCATTCTGCCCTGTTCTTAGTCAATTGCAGTTTTCCTAAGTCCCTTTTTGTGGCACCTGACCACACGATTGAAAAGTACAAAACTAGGGCCTGTAAGACCTGCCTTGTTGGTAGTGCTGTTAAGAAGGCAGAGTAGCGCTTTATTATGGACATACTTCTCCCCATCTTAGATACTGTTGTATCAATATGTTTTTACCATGACAGTTTACAATCCAGGGTTACTCCAAGCAGTTTTGCTCAATTCCCACATAATTTATTGCAATATTTAGTTGTGGTTTAGAATGCTTTTAGTTTTAGAAATATTTAGGACTAACTTATTCCTTGCCACCCACTCTGAAATTAACTGCAGCTCTTTGTTAAGTGTTGCAGTCATTTCAGTCGCTACAGTAGCTGAAATGTATAGTGTTGAGTCATCCACATACATAGACTCCCTCAAAGCCAGTGGCATGTCATTAGTAAAGATTTTAAAAAGTAAGGGGCCTAGACAACTGCCCTGGGGAATTCCTGATTCTACCTGGATTATGTTGAAGAGGCTTCCATTAAAGAACACCCTCTGTATTCTGTCAGACAGCTAACTCTTTAACCACAATATAGCAGGGGGTGTAAAGCCATAACACATTTGTTTTAACAGCAGTGTTTGTGCTGCTTTCAGTATGACCCACTTATACTCAGCTGTGATGAACCACTTTAAAATGAAGTCTTCATTGCGCTCACATGTGTTGGGGTACACAATGTTAGAATTATCCCATAATAAGAAACCAATTATCCCATAATAAGAACCTAATGTTAAACAGTATATTGTGGACTTTTGGCATCTCCACAATGTTAAAAGTACATTAAACGTCAAATCTGCAGATGCTGCATCCATTTTTGGACTTTTAGATGAATCATGAATAGCCATTGATTCTAGAAGAATATAACTTATAGATGCCTCATGAGCTTAGTTCAACTGTCATACCCCACCAGAATCCAAAATATAAGATTGTTTTACTCCTTTGTTTTTTTTTTATGTTTAAATGTAAACACTATAATGTTGATATCATGCATGGTCAGTCCTTGTATCCATAGCTCTGTCCATGAGTTTGCAAGTCGTTACATTTCTCCAGCCCCATCCCTCAGCTGTTTACTAAATCAGTGGCGGGGTAAACGCTTTGCTATAGTTTGAACTGCAGATGTCCCCATTAAGATTGATCCAGTTAAGTCTGCTATATTTAGAGCCACCCCCACATCAGAAGCCAAACGTCATTGATGATTCTGATCCAACCATACATTAATACATTGTGCCCCTGGCCTGAGAGGATGGAAGTTCAATATGTAGCTAGATGTAGTAGGCCAATGTTAACTAGTTGGCCTGGCGCATCATTGCCCATGAAAAGAAGCTAGGCTAGCGAACAAGTATTTTAGCCAGGTAGCCTAGGACAACAAAAACTAAAAGTGTGTACTGTATGACATTGATAGACTGTTTAGGCAACATGAAAGAGGAATGGGAAAGCTGTTTTGACGTTGTGGTTGTGTTATCTAGTGGAATTCGGATGAAGTGGCCAATGTAGAAATCGCTCTGTCATTTCCTGGTTGCTAAAATTCTACACTGTTCCTCAATTTCAGTTTATGTGAGAAATCAAGCACTAAATAGTGTAGGGAATCATTGTACTGCGAGCCTCCGCCATGTTACAGGAAAATGGGATGCAGGGGAGGGTGAGATTAGATTTGAATGCAGCCTAGTGCTGTTGCAATTCACCTAGCTTCCACATAAGATAGAAATTATGAGGAATTGTAGGTGTAGCACCTTTAATAATTCCATCAATTACATAACACAGGATCATTTAATAGTAATAATACATGGCACTTACATTTGAACATGTGATGTATGTGTGTATGTATGTATACAGCCACAATCTTACTGTTGCTAGTGCTGAGCCATAATATGGCATACAGGACCAGGAATGAGAATAACTATATTATCTACCAAGAAAATTGTTTTAGAAATGTCACCCTCCTAATTCAATAGAGGGTCCAATTTTGTTTTGAACCAACATACCTCCAGCTGAAAGACAAACATGCCCTCTGTTCTGATGGGTCCATATTTATAAATTAATGTCTAAGATCTGATTTAAAAAATCATCTGATTCCACAGCGAGACACAACCCTCATGTTCCACTCTTGGGACACACACAAACACACTCCCTGTACTCTGGGCACTCCCTAAACTGTTTACTGTCGTAAGGGCGAACACATCTATTATTTGGCGTAATCACAGCCACCTTAAACATCTCCATCACCAATCAACCCAAACTTCCCAAAATGTTTTAATCTCAAGTTGTACCAATATAAGTGCATTTTAATGTCTCTACATTAAACAGGAAAAATACCAAGTAGTGTTCTCTTTCCTATTGCCTCTCAGGATGTTTTCCAAACCCAGATTGTGCAGATTGAAAATGGAACATCTCAGCGCTGGCATGCCCTCCAAACATATATATTCATTCAACATAGTGTTCCCACCATCATAAATCGAAAGGATAAGGTGAAAATGTGTTAGTGTAAGTGTGTGTACGTGTGCATGCCCGTGCATATGTGTGTGTCTTTATATGTGTTTCTGTGCAGTGGCGGATTTAGGTATAGACGACATGGGCCGCCAACCAGGGTGGCATCTTGCCAGGGGCGGCACGGGGCGCCCGCACCAAAAAATGTGGAATGGTGACATTTGCGCGATTGGTTTTCTATCGCTCATTTTCACGTCACGTCAATGATATCATGTCACCGTGTCAGACTGTGGGTCAATTAACCTTGTCGGAGTGGGCTCCCTGATTCTAGTTTGTGAGCTAGAACACTATGTAACACTAAACATAAATACCACTCAAACTATATTAGTCTACTAGGGATACAGTCCCAAAATGTTTTGCATGTCAGCAATTAAGTTTTCAAGTTTAAAAACTTTAAAAATACAGAAAGTGTCACAGTATGATGTGTTTTGCATAATCTGTGTTTATGTGTGTCTGTTTCAGAGACAATCAGAGAGAGAGAAAACCCAATGCTGCCTCCCTGCACAAATCAAACTCAATTCACTGTCGACAAGTTGACCTCTGCTATAGTGGTGAGGAGGAGGAGTCTACCGTGTCCGGAAGCAACTTCACCATTCATACGTGTTCACTCAAACACCGTTTTAAGCTTTGTTTTACTATTGACAGTTACAGCTGATTTTGGGATTGTATTCTCAATTTTCTCACCTTTAATATAAGTTGTCTGATTTAATCAAACTTTTCGCCACCAGGTCCTGATATCAGGTCATAAAAACTACAATCTGTCTCCTGAATTAGCCTAGTGCGCAGTTGCGCCCATGCGCATTAGGCCCAAGCTCGTTTTCCCTCGGTATACCTGGCTAAACTAGCTGGCTAGCAGAATTATGCTACTTTTCGTCCTTATTGCAAAATGTAATAAATACTGCACCCTTAGCTTCAAAACTCCTTTGCTAGTTATACAAGAGATTCCCTGTAAAGAAACTTTAAAATATTTAATTGTTTTGTTGAATAGTCATAACTAGTTTGAGATATCTGTCATAAGACGACGGTGGCGAAGGATATCATTGCTACTTAACGCGGATCCAAGTTCAGTTGAGATCCACTGGCGTCATTGACGTAGGGTTAGCTGGACGTTTCTGACTGGTCTTGGAACTGTGACAACGGGGAGCCTCTCCCTGCTTGGCTCGATGGGATATGTAGTGATTTTGCTAACACAGCTAGATATGTACACAGTCTTGTACCCTTTACCTTTTTTAAACTGACTCTCATATTGGTTGATTAAATTGGACTTCATTAATATAATGAGTAATCCAGGCATGTCATGAGTTAATTGACACAAGAAAACTCGAGAAAATAGCAACTCTACAGAGCGCAATGACTACAATGAATGGCTAAATTACTTCCAGACACTAAGGGGCCGCGGAGCTCCTCCTCCTCCTCCTTGTCCTCAGGCTGTCATGATAGCCATCACACTGTCATAACGAGATTTGGTGTGTGTGTGTGTGTGTGTGTGACACTCAAGGCAAATTGTTAAACACTATGCTGTTCATTTCCATGTGTACCACCCTTATGGAAAAAACACATGATTTCATAACTGGAAAATCATGTGATTTCACGTGTAAAATTTCCACCTGTGTAATGTTATTTCACGTGTGAAATTCCATGTGAAATCATGTGAAAGCATGTGTTTTCAGAACACTTCTCATGTGATGACGCACATGAAGTTTCACGTGTGGATTTTCACATGTTCACATAACCTTTGTATTTGTATTTATTATGGATCCACAAGGCAGCAGCTACTCTTCCTGGGGTCCAGCGAAATTAAGGCAGTTTATACAATTTTAAAAACATTACAATACATTCACAGATTTCACAACACACTGTGTGCCCTCAGGCCCCTACTCCACCACTACCACATATCTACAATACAACATCCATGTGTATGTGTGTGTATAGTGCGTATGTTATTGTGTGTGTGTGTGTGTATGCATGTGTCTGTGCCTATGTTTGTGTTGCTTCACAGTCCCCACTGTTCCATAAGGTGTATTTTTATCTGTTTTTTAGAACATTTTACTGCTTGCATTAGTTACTTGATGTGCAATAGAGTTCCATGTAGTCATGGCTCTATGTAGTACTGTGCGCCTCCCATAGTCTGTTCTGGACTTTGGGACTGTGAAGAGACCTCTTGTTGCATGTCTTGTGGGGTATGCATGGGTGTCCGAGCTGTGCGTCAGTAGTTCAAACAGACAGCTCTGTGCATTCAACATGTCAATACCTCTCATAAATACAAGTAGTGATGAAGTCAATCTCTCCTCTACTTTGAGCCAGGGGAGATTGACATGCATATTATTAGTATTATCTCTCTGTGTACATTCAAGGGCCAGCCATTCTGCCCTGTTCTGAGCCAATTGCAGTTTTCCTAAGTCCCTTTTTGTGGCACCTGACCACACGACTGAAAAGTACAAAACTAGGGCCTGTAAGACCTGCCTTGTTGGTAGTGCTGTTAAGAAGGCAGAGTAGCGCTTTATTATGGACATACTTCTCCCCATCTTAGATACTGTTGTATCAATATGTTTTTACCATGACAGTTTACAATCCAGGGTTACTCCAAGCAGTTTAGTCACCTCAACTTGCTCAATTCCCACATAATTTATTGCAATATTTAGTTGTGGTTTAGGGTTTAGTGAATGCTTTTAGTTTTAGAAATATTTAGGACTAACTTATTCCTTGCCACCCACTCTGAAATTAACTGCAGCTCTTTGTTAAGTGTTGCAGTCATTTCAGTCACTATAGTAGCTGACATGTATAGTGTTGAGTTATCCACATACATAGACTCCCTCAAAGCCAGTGGCATGTCATTAGTAAAGATTTTAAAAAGTAAGGGGCCTAGACAGCTGCCCTGGGGAATTCCTGATTCTACCTGGATTATGTTGGAGAGGCTTCCATTAAAGAACACCCTCTGTATTCTGTCAGACAGCTAACTCTTTATCCACAATATAGCAGGGGGTGTAAAGCCATAACACATTTGTTTTAACAGTAGTGTTTGTGCTGCTTTCAGTATGACCCACTTATACTCAGCTGTGATGAACCACTTTAAAATGCAGTCTTCATTGCGCTCACATGTGTTGGGGTACACAATGTTAGAATTATCCCATAATAAGAAACCAATTATCCCATAATAAGAACCTAATGTTAAACAGTATATTGTGGACTTTTGGCATCTCCACAATGTTGAAAGTACATTAAAGGTCAAATCTGCAGTTGCTGCATCCATTTTTGGACTTTTAGATGAATCATGAATAGCCATTGATTCTAGATTAATATAACTTATAGATGCCTCATGAGCTTAGTTCAACTGTCATACCCCACCAGAACCCAAAATATAAGATTGTTTTACTCCTTTGTTTTTTTTTATGTTTAAATGTAAACACTATAATGTTGATATCATGCATGGTCAGTCCTTGTATCCATAGCTCTGTCCATGAGTTTGCAAGTTGTTACATTTCTCCAGCACCATCCCTCAGCTGTTTACTAAATCAGTGGCGGGGTAAACGCTTTGCTATAGTTTGAACTGTAGGTGTCCCCGTTAAGATTGATCCAGTTAAGTCTGCTATATTTAGAGCCACCCCCAAGAGTCAGTGTGTAATATTCTTTAAACCCTCATGTGGTGGGCTAAGCCTTTTTACTTATGTTGCCTTTAACACCACAGACAGCATGTATGATTTTAAATGATTGATCATGCCATGCTTATTTAAACTGCTTTATTTCCAAATGGAGGGAGAGGGAGAGAGGCCAGGGTCAAACACAGCAGGGGGAGAAAAACAGTCCAGGCAGGTCGGAAGAGCAGGGAGAATGATGATGATCATACTGTGATGATTCACTATACATTGAGTTTTCATGGCTGTCCGTTTGGCACCAAAAGTTCAATGACAATCGCAATTTAAAAATGCAAGAGAATGTTATTGTCGCAGAACGATTTGTGCCAACACAGAGACAGTGGTTTGTTGAGCTCCATGGTTCTGCAACCACAGGCTGTTAAAGCGCCACCCATCAGCACAGTAAAGTCTTTTACAAATCACCATTGAAACTGTTTAAGAAACAAGTTAAAAAATAATAAATAAATACAAAAATGCTGAAGGAAAATTCAAGTCCACGACCGAGATTTTACCAATATTTCAAAGGATTTTTTCAATTCATGACATTCATCTTCTGCATTCACTGAGTTCCAGTAGAAATGACCCCAAACCCTGAAAATCTCATTCAGCATATTCAGATTTTATACAGTATTTACTTTGTTTTGTTCACATTAGCTTTGCCTTGCTTGGAGTGCACAGTAAAAAAAAAAAACTGGAAACTCAAAATGGCTCTAAATAAATAAATAATACATATAGCTTATCCAATCACAGCCCTTCATTAGAGCATGACAGAGTCACTCTGAGTCCCGCTCTGTCCGTGTCAGCTGGTGTCCCAAGGCGTCACTAAACGGCCATGCTTGAAAGGACAGAGGTCCACAAAATTAAATTCTCAATGCAATTGCAACTAACCCTAACCTTGCCTTTGACCTTACCCATATCCTTAACACTAACCATAACCATAAAGGAAGAACAAATAGATAATGTGCTTGCTAAATAGTTTTGTACATTCTAGCATGGCCATCTAGTGACTAGTGTCCCTCAGGAGAGAGCTCTTTGGCCAGAGTCTCTATCACTACATCTGTTTTCTGAGATTACCAGTATGTGGAGATCTATAGTATACAACACCAGCCAGAGGAGGCACTGACACAGTCCATGAGTACCCCAGACATTTTGTATAAGTTTACCAGACACTTGCAGCTGGTACCACTAGAAGAACATCATTAGCAAACACACACTCATGCAAGCTCTTATCAAACACACACACACACACACACACACACACAGTCTCTCTCTCACACACACACACACAAGGGTCAGCAGAGATCGACAACAGGAGATTAGAAGTGTTGTTGCTGGCAGCCCTTGTCCCATAGTGTCATAACACCTATATAGCATTCAGAGTTACAGACATAGCCTCTGTGAGGGAGAAACACAAAAAGCATCATGACCTGTCAGTCTCTGAGAAACACTGTACATAAAGAGCAACTGTAACAAGTGGCAGTACCTCTCAAAATAAAGGAAAGTGCCAGATAGAAGTCCAGTCAGCCAGTGCAGGTACATTCCCAAATCAATCAATTAGTCCATCAATCAGTCATTCATCCATCCCATATTTCCTATTTGGGAGCTTAATAAAGTATTATATTTTCTTATGGGATGAATGTCCTTCCAGAAGTAGCTGAGAATGAACAGGACCTGGGCTTTCAGTATTATAATCAATATCAATGACAGTGTTTTTTAAGACTGTTTGAAGTCTTTGTGTCAGACCAGCAGTAGAGCTAAGGTGTCCGAGTTCCTCCTCTCATAGACAACCACTGTTCTGTTCTCTTCAATGGGGAGCAGTGTGTTCAGTAATAGCAATGTCCTTTCAGGCTGAAGTCAGGTGAATCCACTCAAACAAAGCCAGATAGCCACTGTCCAGTATCTTTGATAGAAGAAAAAAAATGTGTATGACTATAATGCATACCAAAAGATAATTAAATGTCCCGAATTTGCGTTCCTTGTCAAGGGATTTGGGAAAGTATTTATCCTCTTAACAATGTAATATGCTTTAAGCACTTGGAATTGTGCTATGATAGATCCAATATACAGATTAAATAGAAATTTGAGTAATTTAGCAGACAATCTTATCCACATACATGTTCATACTTTAGCACTTTAGATCCAATCCATATTGATGTTGGTGGAACAGCGTTCAATAAGGTGGAAACATAAGGGTCAGCCTGTGGTGTTGTGCTTTTCGGGGAGAGGTGGAGTTGTACCTTCACCATCTCTTTGAGACATTCTGTGAATCCCAAATTGCACCCTACATAGTGCACTACTTTAGACTAAAGTCCTATCAGCCCTGGTCAAAAGTGGTGCACTATATATGGAATAGGGTGCCATTTGGGACTCAAATTCTCTTATGTATAACAATAGTGTTAAGTGGTTTCCTCTCCTCTTCTTTTAGTTCACCTACACTGACAGAGATGGGCAGGTGGAAACAAATGCCTGATCCTTCATATTGTATCTACCTATGTCCTTTGTTTTTCAGTGCAGATGAAGTAAAATACACAAGTAGAGGAAGCCACAATAGGCTATTGAGATGCACAAGCTGTCCTCACCTTAAAACACAGAGCCAGAAGAAATGTTTTTGGTACAACGCCCCACATGAGAGCAGTGGTAGGCATCAGAGTTTGAGAGGGAGTTAGTTGTCTCATGAACAGTAAGAGTCCTGTTGTTGTCTCTCTCTCTGTCTCTCACTCCCTCATGTGGATAACATCTCTACAGGAACACATGCTATTCCTGAGGCAGGATAAAAGTAACTATGCAGACGTAAGTGGACAGGCGACCTGGGCCTTGTGCGTTCCTCGTGGTTCTGCCCTCTGATAAAGAGAAGTCCCTCTGGTCGTGCTTAAACAGGCCAACAGGTCTGGCCTATCATCTCCTCACGTTGTTCTGTTTAGTTCATCAGTCGGCTGAAAAAAGGACATTTGTTTGTTTCATCGCTTTAAAGTCTTTGAATGGCTGCGCTCAAGACTGTTGTGTTTTGATCAGGAGTTCTCAGTGAGCAGTTGTGTACTGCTATACCCAAAAGGTTTCTCCATTTTGAATCAAACAGATTTCCCAGACAACCTTAATGTCAGTGAGTCATATTTTGACAAGAGCAGCGTTACACTGTCATTTTCCAAGCAACATGTCCTTTATGTCACGAGTGACTAAAAAGCCAAAATGGCATTTGATTTTCCTCCTTCTCTCTTCCTTCCGCGCTCTCTAAGCACACTGTGTGATGCTCATACATCAGAACCTCCCTCCTACCTTCTACTAAATGATCATGATCATGCCCTTGGATTCTTACACAGTATCATTCTAAAGCCCCCCCAGAGTAGAATTCACAGAACATATATTGCACATGCTCTACCAACACTATGTCCTTGCAATGGACCGTCACAGTTCTCCAGGTAGCGGCTGGACGTGTGCAGCTACGCACAAAGGGACTAAAACAACGAGCCCTTAGAGTTTCTTTCTGTTGCGAGGGGAGCTATCCTACAGCTATTCTGATTCAGTGTTCTTTTCTGAAAGTCTGTAGCAGTTCACGGTAGAATCGGCATGCCTTTGTAATATTATCAATTAGAATCTAAAATCAATCAGAATGTTTGAAACATTACAACAGAATGTGTGCTGTTTTTTTACACCTCAAAGAGCTTAGAGAGGACTGAAAAGAAGGGACTGACCTTACAGGTCATCTGTTTAAGGCCTCTTTACTAAAGGAAGTTAGCCATTGTTGTCCTTACAGAGCATTCAGTCTAGAAGAAGGTGCCCTTGGTGTTCTTACAGAGGATCTTCTTGAAGGCCTTTCTGAAGTCCTGGTTAAAGATGGTGTATATGACAGGGTTCAGACAGGAGTTGCAGTAGCCAATCCAGAAGAAGAACTTGAAGAGGGGATCAGGGAGGGCGCAGGTCTCAGGACAGATGGCCTGCAGCGAGTAAGAGAAGAAGAAAGGGAACCAACAGACGACAAACACTCCGATCACCACGGCCAGGACGAACGTGAAGCGCTTCTCTCGGTTCACCATGGCTTTACGACGTGCTGCTCCTGGAGTGCTCTCCAGCTTAGACCTCCTCCCCGCCACTAGCCGAGCCCCCTTAGAAGTGGCGATCATGTCCCTGTACTTCTGGATGGTGGCAGGAGAGTGGATGCCGGCTGAACCAGCCATGCTAGGGTTGTTGACTCCCGTCCTCCCCCCTTCCTCGTGCTCAATGTCACTGTCAGAGCTGTTGGAGCTGTCCCCATTATTATTATACTTCTTTCCCTTCTTCCCCTTTACCTTCTTTTCCCCATGTTTGGGTTTGGCCAGGGCTGGTGGGGGGAGGGTGGAGGAGGGAGACAGTGAGACCGAGGAGGGTGATGGACCCAGGGGGGATATAGGAGGGGAGGTGGTGGTTGGAGCTAGGGATAGAACCGGAGGATGGAGGAGGTTTTGGGTGATTGGGATGGGAGGGGTCTCATTGGCCTGGTCGGGGGATGGAGTAACAGCCAGGATTGGGCGTCTGACGCTGGTGGTTTTGTGGGGCATAGCTGGGGTTTCCCCTCCGTCCTCCTTCCTGTTGGCATGGATCCCCCGAGGGGTTTGACTTGGGGTGGCACAGCCCACCCCGTCTTTCCTGGGCTCGCCTGGCGGGTTCTGTGTGCGCTGCTTGGCGATCTGGTAGATCCTCATGTAGACTAGGATCATGATGAGACATGGGGCGAAGAAGGAGCCGACGGTGGAGTAGAGGATGTACCAGCGCTCGTCGTTCAGTTGGCACTGAGGCCCCCTCTCGCTACCCTCGCCGCCCGGCTCGCTCTTATTCAGCGACAGAAGAGGAGGGAAGGAGATTATGGCCGAGATGAGCCACACCACCACGATGGAGGCTTTGATACGCATGGGCGTGCGCTGGCGGGAGTAGGTAACGCGGCTGATGGACAGATAGCGGTCCAATGAGATGGCGCACAGGTGAGCTATAGAGGAAGTGCAGAACAGAACGTCCAGCGCCAGGTAGATCTCACACCACAGAGACTTGAAGTACCAGTATCCCAGCAGTTCATTGGCTAGGGAGAATGGGATGATGAGGGTCGCCACCAAAATGTCTGCAGCCGCTAGCGACACTAAAAACAGGTTTTGTGGTCCTCGGAGTGCACGGCTGGTCAGGACGGCAATGATGACGAGGATATTCCCCACGATGGTGAAGACCACCATGAGGGTGATGGCCGTAGCGAAGAGTGCTGTGGATTCGGGGGAGTAGGGGGCCAATTGTATGGAAGAGACACTCTGATTGCAGAGAAGAGAAAAAACGCTGGTCGAACCATTAGTGTCGCCCAGCCCCACTGAACATGCACTATCCAAAGGTGAAGCCATGAGTAACACGATGGATGGACTTGATTAAAGTGAAAAATAAAATGTTGTTGTAATGAAGATGCTGTTGGTGACGTTGTTTTATATCAGTTGAAGATGGCTAAAATTATATCAAAAAAGTTGAAGAAAAAAACATTAGGCTATAACTGATCATTTTATAGCCTATAAAAAGTATTAATGTTGTGTTATCGTTGTTCATTCCCTCTCCTCCTCCCAATTTTATCCTCCAAGTCCATTCTAAGCAGCCAAACGGTAAACTATGCCCGTTGAGTGCGCCAGGCTATGGATCAACAATTAATTATATTTCCTGTCTGAAAATAAAACCATTTGAACAATTAAAAGTTGTTCAGTACATGAAACAGAATTGATTGTAATCTCATAGCTGCTTGATTGTTTTGATATTTTAAAGAAGTGGGAAGTTATGGCCAGGTGGTCACAGAAATAGCCTTCAAATCTAATTTCAGCCTATAATACAAGGCAACACAAACGAGATTGGGAACAAGTTATAAATATTAATCCCTGGGCAGGATAGCCTACTTCAGATGTTAGTTTGTGGTGCCTTATCTCGCTCAAGTCCCCGCTGTCTCTCAAATGGAGATGCACACAGCAGCACTGGGCACAGACCTCAATTCAACGTCTATTCCACATTGGTTCGACGTAATTTTATTGAAATGACGTGCAAACTTTGATTCAACCAGTGTGTGCCCAGTGGGAGGGCTATATGAGCAATGTTAAAGCTATGTAGATAACTTACAAACAAATCGTCTATCATAATTCAAACAAATATTAAATTGTATACAGTTGTTTTCCTATAAGGACAGATTTAGCTCATAAAATGGTCGAGCCTCAACAGCCTAACTGGAGCCTCGGCAGACTAACTGGCTCGCGTTACCAAAATATGCCCCTCACTTCATCTGCATAATCCTGGACATTATTCAAGCAAAATTGATTCCTAAAATAATAAAGTGTCTCTGAATAGCACTGTGAAGTTATTCGTTTATGATATAACGCGAGCACGTCCTCAGTGTAGCGATAAAAGTTTTGGAATTCATGAAAACAAAACCGTGTCCAACATAACTCCAAATTGCGCATTGAGTTCAAGTTGCGCATTGAATTGTTGCGTTGTTGTTTCAGTTTCCTGGTGTTTACTCGTTCCTAGACATCGTCTCGTTTTGGGATGAATGTGTGCGTGCGTTGTTGGGTATATCCAAGCCCAGATAATGCGCAGTCATGTTTTGGCTGGCTCGTAGCCCCTAGTTCGGTCTCTCCATGTCCGGGTGTAGCCTACAGTAGCCTACATCGTTTCACGCAGCGGTGCTCCTGAGTTCGGCGCCTCGCTGGTTCTCTCCTCGAGTTTATCAGTTGGTCTCGCAGCAACGCGCGCATCTCCAGAAGTGAGCATGACCGTGAGCCCCGGTATAATAATGTCTCTCTTCTCCTCTCTCTTTTCCAACCCGATTGATGCCAATACGGGCGTCATGAGACCATGATATATCCCTCTCCCACTGGGCACACTGGTTGAATCAATGTTGTTTCCACGTCATTTCTGAACCAACGTGCAATAGACGTTGAATTGACGTCTGTGCCCAATGGTCTCTCTCTCTCTCTCTCTACCCACTAACACACTGTCAATAGGTACACGTTTTATATTTTTAATGGAAACCTCTGTAGTTAGAAACGCAATGCTTTGGTCAATACAAGACGCATAGGTCTCCAGCTAAGAGAGTAACACACACTGAAGTAATTTATCTTTCTACAAACATTGTCGTCATCATCATCATTATAATCATCACCCTCGTCTCCTGATCATCATCATCATCATCGTCACCATGATCATAATTGAATTGTTGGTTCCATAGCGGCCTATTTGCTACTCCGAAAGATAAAACCCTATTGTATGCTACCCATGCGATTGACCCTGACAGTTACATGGATCAATAATCTCTCACCTACCCAACCCATTTCTCCACTCACGCCTTTATTAAACTGACGTACATACAGAGATGTGCATTATACAGGATCACACATGCCTTGTGTTTTGATGTTCAATTAACAACTAAAAAGTGTAAAATGTAACAAAACAGCACCCACACAGAGACGTGGATTTAACAGTGGAAAGCATGTTCCCATTTATGATCTATAGTGGGAGTTGGTAGTCACACACAAACACACACAGCATGCCTCATTTAGGGTGTCCACAGAGGGTGTGTCATGAGGCCATTACGTTTATTTCCCATTTTCGCATCGCCCACCCAATGTCAGGTAGGAGTGAGAACCCTGACCTGGGGCGGCAGGTAGCCTAGTGGTTAGTGTGTTGGGCCCGTAACTGAAAGGTTGCCCGTAACTGAAAGGTTGCTGGATTGAATCCCTGAGTTGACAAGGTAAAAATCTGTTGTTCTGCCCCTGAACAAGGCAGTTAACCCACTGTTCCTAGACTGTCATTGTAAATAAGAATTTGTTCTTAACTGACTTGCCTAGTTAAATAAAGGTTTAAATAAATAAAAATCTGATTCCATGATCTCAACCACTGGCAAATCACTGCTTGCATTCGGTTCCATGCCAAGCAATCTAAATATAAAGAGTGCTTTTAGCAGGAGAGGGCTCTCCAATCAAGTGTTACCAGAGGTTGTGAGTGAACTAAGGTTGGGAAAACAGTGAAAGTGGATTCAGAAGGTTTTCAGGTAAGTCTATTGGAACTCATATACTGTACATAATGTCTACACACACCATCATATACATATACTGTAGATTTATATTACGGACTCGACATTGCTCCTTCATATTTCTTTACTTTTTTCTTACATTTTGGGGAATTTGTGTGTATTGTTCGCTATTACTGCACTGTTGGAAACATAAGCATTTCGCTGCACCTGCAATAACATCTGCAAAATATGTGTACGTGACCAATCAAATTACATTTGATTTGGAGCATAGTGCTGTTGCCCCAGGTCAGGGATTTCAGTTGTCTCCACAAATCAGATTCAGACCAGAATGGAAAACCAGTTGAGTTTAATCTCTCGCAGTCCTCTGGACTTCAAGGCTCGTATTTGAGTAACCCTGGTTTAGGTGGGGCGGCAGGTAGCCCAGTAGTTAGAGTGTTGGGCCTGTAACTGAAAGGTTGCTGGATCAAATCCCCGAGCTGACAAGGTAAAATCTGTCGTTCTGCCCCTGAACAAGGCAGTTAACCCACTGTTCCTAGGCCGTCATTGAAAATAAGAATTTGTTCTTAACTGACTTGCCTAGTAAAATAAAGGTACAAAAAAAAAGGTGCATCACTGTGTAAGGTCTCTGAGAGACCCAGTGGTTTAGTGAGAAAGCCTGCCACCTTGTGTGCGTATGTTGAGGAAACGTCAATTGAACCAAGGTGGGTAGTTGCCAGTGGTATCCTTATGTTATTCCAATCACACAAAAGCACCTGTACTGTATGTGTGTGTATTTGTACTCAAATGCATTTGAGTGTATGTGAGTGTGTGTGACCCTACCTCACACAGGAAGCAGCGCAGGTCCTAATCCAGGCTCTTGTCCTCTCCCATCTGGACTGCTGCAACCCCCGCACTCACACCATTTGTTTTTTTCAGGTGTGAGTGAGTGTATGTGTGTACTTAACTGCTTAGAGTGATGCGTAGAGGCAAGACAGACCTAATCATTTCAGACAGTAAATATTAATCTGAATCACTGATTTATTCATAGTTCTTAGTACTAACTGACATTAATATTTAAAAACACTCTCCCGCTGTCTCGTTCCTTGGCCCAAACACGGTGTGTATGTGGGAGTGAGAAACAGATCACCCTTAAGCTCTGAAACAACCTCAAAAAGGAAGCTAAAGGTGCTGAGTAATAGGAATACATGGTGTCCTTTTTCATTTTGTAATGTATTCCTTATTGTCTTAGGTCGTATAGCGCAACGGCCGTCTGCACTGACAGGAACTTAACAGAAAATGAAGCAGTCTGTCTTCATATAGGTAGGCTATTATCCTCATGGGAGCGAGGAGGGAGATTTTTAGGGGAAGATGTGGGTGGGGAGACAAAATAAAATGCATCAAGTAATGATACCTCACTGGTGTAACAGTGTTGCTTCCGTCCCTCTCCTTGAACCAGGGACCCTCTGCGCACAATGACAACAGTCACCCTCCAAGCTTCGTTACCGATTGCCGTGGTCCTTAAGGAGCAAGGGAAACAACTATTTGAAGGTCTCAGAGTGAGTGATGTCACTGATTGAAACGCTACTAGCGCGTACCGCTAACTAGCTAGCCGCTTCACATCGGTTACACAGGGAAGCATAAGGGAAATGCTCTGATGTAAGGGAGCCACAGTGAGAAACCTTGTTGATGATGCTGTTTAGCCTACCTGTTGGACACTTAAATGCATTGTTAGGAGCTAGTAACATAAGCATTTTGCTGCACCCGCTATAACATCTGCTAAAATGTGTACACGATCAATTAACTTTGATGTGATCCTTGATCAGCACTCCTAGTCTGAGACGCTTGATGAGTATGTCCCCAGGGTTAAAATCTGCAATTTCTTGTCCTTATGCCATCTCTAACTTCTCAGATCTACCCCTCTCTATTTCCTACATTATAAATAAATGTCAAAAAGGAATGATGGAATGATTCATCTCCTTCTTAAGAGATTGGACTGGTTTTAGGGAGGACTGGTCCTAGAGTGCCATCCACTGGATAACGCTGTTATTCACACAGTCAGGCGATCACTGTGCCTCTTCACTTTATGGCACTGAACGAGGTATGGGCAGCATACGACCCGCGGGCCGGAGGTTTGAGTAAAAAAACGTATTGTGGGGGGGCGGGGCACTCTTGAACATCTAGAACTAGATAGACAGTATGTAGGAATAATGGACCTACAGTACCAGTCAAAAGTTTGGACAAACCTACTCATTCAAAGGTTTTTCTTTATTTTTACTATTTTCTACATTGTAGAATAATAGTGAAGACATCAAAATTATGAAATAACACATGGACTCATGCAGTAACCAAAAAAGTGTTAAACAAATTGAGATTCTTCAAAATAGCCACCCTTTTCCTTGATGACAGCTTTGCAAACTCTTGGCAATGTACATTAGACGGTCGGTGGAAATCTGTCCTTTGGTCTGATGAGTCCAAATTTGAGAATGTTTTTTTAGATGATTTGGGATGAGTTGGACCGCAGAGTGAAGGAAAAGCAGCCAACAAGTGCTCAGCATATGTGGGAACTCCTTCAAGACTGTTGGAAAAGCATTCCAGGTGAAGCTACCGTAGTTGAGAGAATGCCAAGAGTGTGCAAAGCTGTCATAAAGGCAAAGGGTGACTACTATTTAGAATAATCTAAATTATGTTTAACACTTTTTGATTAATACATGATTCCATATGTGTTATTTCATAGTTTTGATGTCTTCACCATTATTCTACAATGTAGAAAATAGTAAAAATAAAGAAAAATCCTTGAATGAGTAGGTGTCCAAATTTTTGACTGATACTGTATATTTACATACTGTATCTACCTCAATTACCTTGTACTCTTCTTCATCGACTCGGTACTGGTACCCCATGTACAGTATATAGCCAAATTATAGTTAATCATTGTATATTTATTCCTTATTTTTGGAAAGGTGAAGTGTTGAAGAGAGGGAGAGGTAAATGGTGGTATGGCCTATTCTGTTTCCAAACGTCTTTCTTTTTTCTTTCCAAAACATTTTCGAAAAAAGCTTGGTGCTGTTATCCTCGCAAGGTGAGTTATTGAAACATATTGAAAATAGGAGTGCCAACAATTTTGACACCTATTATTTTGAGAGAAAAAAAGTACTACTTGACAAACAAAATATTTTTTTCTGAGCAATTGTATTAATATAAAATAATTTTATATAGTTCAGTATTTGTATTATTTATTTTACTGTCTTTTTTGCTAATCTTTATCAACGGTGCCAATAATTTCAGACCTTACTGTACTTTACATTTACATTTTAGTCATTTAGCAGAAGCACTTATCCAGAGCGACTTACAGTTAGTGCATTCATCTTATGATAGCTAGGTGGACCAACCACATATCACAATCATGTACATTTTTCCTCAGGAATGTAGCTGTTGTTGGGCGGCCGGACCTCACTAGTCTCAGGATTTGATCTGGAGAGAGAGGGGAGAAAGAGGTCAAGGCGTAGGGTAGTTCTATGTGAGTGAGACCAGTGGACTCAATAGGCTGAGTGAAGGAGCAGCGGATGTCGTCAACCTTTTTTTCAAAGTGGTTGACAAAGTCATCTGCAGAGAGGGAGGAAGGAGGGGGAGGGGTGGAGGATTAAGGTGGGAGGAGAAGGTAGAAAATAGTTTCCTAGGGTTCGAAATTTAGAGTGGTAGAAAGTGGCTTTAGCAGCGGATACAGAGGAAGATAAAGTAGAGATGAGGTAGTGAAAGGATGAGAGGTCCTCCAGAAGTTTAGTTTTCCTCATTTTCGATCAGCTGCCCGCAGCCCTGTTCTGTAAGCTCACAATCACTCAGCAACGGAACAGGAGGGGAGGGCCGAGCCAGCTGGGAGGAAAGGGGACAGTGCGAGTCATAGGATGCGGAAAGGGAGGAGAGTACAGTCAAATAGGCAGAATAAGGAGACAGAAGGGAGAAAGATATAGCAGAAGGGAGAGATGATAGGATAGAAGTGGAGAGAGTAGTGGGAGAGAGAAAGCGAAGATTGCGACGGAGCATGACCATCTGGGTAGGGGCTGAGTGGTTAGGTTTGAAGGAAAGGGAGGAAGAAAAGGAAACAAAGTAGTAATCAGAGACCTGGAGGTGGGCTGCAGTGAGATTAGAAGGCAAGCAGCATCTAGTAAAGATGAGGTCAAGCGTATTGCCTGCCTTATGAGTTAGAGGGGATTGGGAAAGGGTGTGGTCAAAAGAGGCAAGGTATCATGACTCACGATATGACCCAGATAAAGACACAGGAGGTGGATGGTTCAGTTCTCAGATATTTAATATAACACAGGGAGCAGGCAAAGGGCAGGTCGAGGACAGGCAGAGGCTTGTAATACAGGTCAGAGTCCGACAGGTACAGGACGGCCGACAGGTTTAGGGTCAGGACAGACAGAAGTTCATAAACCAGGTCAGAATCAGGCAGGTACAGAACGGCAGGCAGGCTCAGGGTCAGGGTAGGCAGAAAGGTCAGAACCGGGATGGCTAGAAACAAAAAACAGGAAACACACTGGGACGACCTGACAAAACAAGACGAACTGGTAACAGACAAACAGAAAACGCAGGTTTAAATACACAGGGGATAATGTTGAAAATGGGAGACATCTGGTTGAGGGGTGGAGGCAAGCACAAGACAGGTGAAACAGATCAGGGTGTGACACAAGGAGGGGAAAGAGAGAGTTGGAAAGAAATTAATCAAAGGCAGACGTCGGGAGGTTGAAGTCGCCAAGTACAAACGGTGAGCCATCGTCAGGAAATTAGCTTATCAAGGTGTCGCGCTTGAGGAACTCTCCAAGGGCACCTGGTGAGCAATAGATGACAATAATGTTACGCTTGAGTGGACAAGTGACAGTGACAGCATGGAATTCAAATGAGGAGATGGACAGGTGCGAGAGGGAGAAAAGAGAATCTCTACTTAGGAGAAATGAGTAGACCTGTGCCACCACCACGACAACCAGATGCTCTCAGACTATGAGAGAAAACATATTCAGATGAAGAAAGGGCAGCTGGAGTAGCAGTGTTCTCTGGGGTGAGTAAAGGGACTGAAGGGTAGCATAGGCTGAGATTAACTCAGCATTTTTGACCGCAGATCGGCAGTTCCAAACGCTGCCAGAGACCCGGAATTCCACATGGGTTGTGCATGCAGGGTACACTAAGTTAGAAGGGTTTCAGCCAAGGGGTGGCAAGCGTCTGTAAAGCCTACAGGGAAATATGCGAACAGGTATAGAAAACACACACAGTTGACAAAGCTACAAAAATGCTAAATGAGGTAATCTGTAAATAACTAGGTAAAATACTCAAGTGAGAGAGAGGTGTGAAGCCCTACTTTTGTTCCTTGAATAACTCCGGAATACAACTCGGCAGAACGGCCTTTGTTACTGCGACGGTCTTTGTTTTGTGACAAAACCGCTGCTGACCCAACCGCCACTGAGAAATCAGTGGAGACTGAAGAACTAACAATAATTGCTAATTGACTAGCAGAGGTGGAGAGCACAAATTGCCCTGCCCCTTGATCCTGGTTGTGTCAACAACTATCTGCAATTGATGAGCAGTCAGCAGTTCACGCACCAATTAAGCCACTGGGAAAACAGGCAGCACTGTAAGAACCGAAGCTGATGTTGAGAAGCAGGTACAGGGAGTGAACATTTAATCAGGAACGGACATGGAACAGGACAGGAACAGTGTCAGAACAAGGTAACAAAACGACATACAACAATTAATGCTGTAGCGGGGAACAGAACTGAGGAACAGACAGATATATGGGAGGTAATAAAACAGGTGATTAAGTCCAGGTGAGCCCAATGAGTTGCTGATGCGCGTGACGAGGGGAACAGGTGTGCGTAATGATGGTGGCAGGAGTGATGGGCATTCTGGCGCCCTCGAGTGCCAGGGAGGGAGAGCGGGAGCAGGCGCCAATTTGCGTCCCACCTGAGCAAACCTGACGGGCCGGCCGAGGCATGGGCGTTGGACAAGCCGGCTGAGGCATGGGAGCCTGACGGTCCGGCTGAGGCGTGAAAGCCTAACGATCCGGCTGAGGTGTGGGAGCCCGGCTGAGGCGTGAAAGCCTGACGATCCGGCTGAGGCATGGGAGCCTGGCGAGCCGGATGAGGTGTGAGAGCCTGACGATCCGGCTGAGGCGTAAAAGCGTCTCAAGCGTCCCGAGGGCGGGACACCGATCCTGTAGAGGTTTTATGGGTAATGTTGACTTACTCTTTTCCTCTAGATGGCACTCTGTTTCGATTAAATTATTGTATCTTCAATTATACATATGACACTGTGATTAATTTTATACTTTTGTTGATTCATTTCTATAGAGGATAAACCTGGGTTTGTGGAGTTTTATGTGCTTGATTGGATTCTCCCTCAGTTTCCCCGTAAGTGACCATTTCTTCATATTTAACATTCAAAATCCTGAGGAAGCAACCGCTGATATCATCAAATCAACACGTTACATTTTTTGGTGCTCTTTACCATATTGAAATTGCATTTTATGTCTCCTATTAAGATGATGGCAAAGAGCAGCAAAAAACCTCTTCCGCTAGGACAGATGGGCAGATGTCCTCTGTCAAGACCCTTGGATCAGAGGGACAGGGACTATGGCTCCTTCACTCCCACCTTTTACTTTAAGGACCCTCCATTACCCCCTCGCCACATCCCCAAACCTGTCCCTCCTTCCCTGCTCTGACCCACACCATCACCCCCCCAGACGAGAACCCATACAGGCCCATCAAGCCCCCTCTGTCCCTCCTTTCAAGAGCACTGTGTCCCACCTATCACCAGAATTGTTTACCCTCCCTGTTTCTTTACCGGAAATTGTGCTAACTTATTTGGCCCTCTGCCCTGCCCCCCTCCAGTCTAGCCACCTTCCCCCAACCCTCAGACTCCATACGCGGGGATGGGGACACAGACCAAAGTGGAGGCCTGCCCTGTGTGCCCATACAGTAAAACGGCATCCCTCCGGTCTATGTTTTTACAGCCTCTAAGGAGCAGCCCAGAATATTCATTTTGCCCTCTGCCTTCGGTGGCCAACCACACAGTTCGGCCTCCATCCCGCCCTGTACACTCATTTTAGTACTTCCTTCAGGACAGAACCCAGACTCGAGGGTGGAGGCAGCAGAGGGACTTCCTGGACCCATCTTTGTATTCCCATCTAAGGATGGGCAACAGTGGGATAATGTAGATGACACCGATTCAAGTAATGAAACCTCAGACGTCAACATGCCATCTCCTCCCCAACGACCATAACTCTGTTTTTCATCCCATCCACATTCACCCTGGTGTTTTCATTCCCATTCTAGGAGAACACATCTGAGATGGAAAAACGGCAGCAGAGATTCAGACTGCACTGATTCAAAGTAGTTTTCCCCAGTTCATCCCACAGATCTTCACACAACTCGATCAGACACAACTTGATTGATTGTAATATCAGTTTTATTTGCTTGTGTTTTGTATTGAACTTAGCTGGAGGTTAAACTCAATGACTGTATCACAGGAGGTTGATGGCACCTTAATTGGGGAGGACGCCTCGTGGTAAAGCCGGCGGCTATTAGACTATTTAATGCCTCACCGGGGTGCCGTGCCGTCGGCAACACACACCTGGAACTGTTGGGGTGTTAGGACCTAGTTTAACAATTGCATCCATCCGTGAGTAACTCTGGTCCGTAATCACTCATTCACTCAGTACTTATTTATTCATTCAGATCTGTATATACATACTCATGTACAGTTGTTATATCATATCACGTGCAATATTGCAAGTAATTCTTGGACTTAACTTACGTAGTCATTCACTCAGGAATGCATATTAGTATCCTGTCAGTTGTATATATTTTTTCATTGCTTTTAGTATATTGAATGTGCAATACGTGCAGTTATCTATAACTAAACCCTGCGCACTAAGGACTGTATTTTAAGGGAATTACTATTATTACCCCAAATTATATCATACACACATTTAGCTATTTAAGTATCTCTTCCTGTAATTTATCTGTACAGTTAATGTAACCATGCAAAACATTCACTTACCTGTTCATTTAACCAGTATGTCTATTAAGTAAACTATTATTACCCTCACTCATATCATACGCATTTTTAGCTATTGAAGTATTTCTCTGCCATCGACCTGTATAGTATAGTTAACCATCCACCAATGTATAGTGTACATATTCAGCCAACCACCCATACTATGCAATGTCTTTTTATAGCTTTTTTAGCACTCCAGACTTCTTGTATTTCTATACTTTTTCATACTGCCGCTCTATGTATCACGTATCTGTATTTTGTGTATTTTCGTTCTGGCATTTTGCACCTGCCCTGTGTTTTGTTGTAGCTGCTTGACAAAGAAATTTCCCCTTGGGGATCAATCAAGTATTTATCTATCTAAGGCTGGAGCGGAATCGGCGGAATGGTATCAAATACATGCCATTCCATTCGCTCCGTTCTGGACATTAGTATGAGCTGTCCTCCCCTCAGCAGCCTCCTGTGGACTGTATACTGCTGACTGTTATTTAAACATCCACATTGTCAATTGTTGGGTCTTACTATACTTTATGCATATTTCTGTTTACTATTGGATATAGAGCAATTATCTACAATAAAATGGTAAAATTCATATGAAATTGTGTGTTGTGATGTTTCAGTGTATCTATACACACTTTGGGGAAAAATACCACTATTTTATTTCTAACGTATCATAAAGATTACACAATGGTATTTTAACGTGCAACGTGATTACGCCTTCTCTGCTTCAGGCAAAATGTGTATTGGTCTATTTGTTTTTCTGTGTTCACTCAAATAAATGTAGTCCCGCCCCCCTGAGGAATGAGGGTGTTCCTTTGGTTTGGTGATTTGCTGTAATGACTAGACTCTTGACAGAATTTTGCCCTAGGTCACTGAAGGAAGCTTTTTAAAAATCATACAATTGTTTGTCGTTGTTTACACTGGAATTACGGAACCACAAAAACATGTTTACCGGGTTTATACTGTAGCTTTGCCTTCAAATTACATTGGTTAATCTGTCTCTGTGTTATTTCTGCTTCTCTCTAATTCAACACTTTGAAGGATTTAATGTTGAACTTTCCATTCTTAAAATATAGACAAGACTAAAGGGTATACCAGTACTGCCATGAAAATGAGTCGGCAAATTAAATGAATTATCATAAAGTGACACTTGGTTGATCCCACCCACCAAATCATGCATATAAGCATCCCCCATTCATATCATGTCTATTGTTCTTTCATACATCCTATTGGTGCTATAGTCTTCTTATCAGCGTTGGATGTAGAGCAGGAACATAAGCTTTCAATTCTTATTCATTGGGACTGTAAACCCTTTCCTTTATATGCTGAAGACGAGAGGATACTCAACGTAATCAAGGTAATCCTTAGAATAACATACATTTACTACTAGTCTTTGCCATGCAGTGTTGAATTAATTATGTTACATTATAATGTATTCCATATACCTTTTGGTTTTCACCAACACTTGTGAAGTTTAATATGTTAAAAATATAACAACAGTGACATTTATTCTACTCTTTCAGAAATGAAGGAGATTCTGAGGACCACCCTTTGTGTTCTCTTTATGGTGACAGTAGCTTATTCAAAACCAGTAAGAGTGCCCCTGTTGTTTTTCCATGATATTTCTTCTTATAAATCTGTCATTATTGCACAATGACGAGCACACTGACACAAAGTCAGTAAAAACAGACTGTGTAAAAAGTGTGCTATGCTATGTTTCTACACTAAAAGATGTATTTATATTTGTGAAAACAGGCCAGTCTGCATGGATTCCAGTTCAGAAACCTGATGGCTGACAGCCTGGAGTCGTCTGAGTCTTCTGAGTCCAACGAGTCTTCTGAGAACATTGGCCTAGGACCACAGACAGCCAATGATCAGCCAATGGTTGTTAGCGCTGAGACCGCAATACCAGACACCGAGGAGGAGACCGACCCACCAGACATTGACACTATAGCTTCTGAAACAGCCTCAGAAGGTGATGACCCTTTGATCGCTTCACAAACCGCACTTGAAACTGACGCATCATCAGCAGACTCACTAAATGGGACAGAAACTGAGGCTACCTCACAACATCCAGTCATTTTCACAGTGACTGATTCTCCCAGTCTGACTTCTGAGGTCATAACCCATATAAGGTCTATGGTCACAACGGCTCTTCCATCAATCATTGACACAGCCACAATCCGAGAATTCCATGTGGGTACAACTCTTCCCCCGAGCCCATACCCCATACCCATTATGGAGCAGCCAACAACTCCACCACTCTCCTCAGTACTAGGCCTAACTCCCCAGCAGCCAGTTCCATTGGAAACCACTGATGACATATCTGCTGTGCCAGGTTGTTTTACTGTAGTATACATAACTAGCCCTGAGCCAGTTCCTGCTAGAGGCGATAACATTTAAAGCAGAGAGGAAACTACAATATATTTGATTAAAGATGGAATTCTTTGTTTGCAGTAACTTCTTTGTTGTTGTAATATTGCAAACAGACATGGCTGTTTCACCATTAAGTATTCCAGCTTTAAAGGTCCAATGCAGCCGTTCTTATCTCAATATCAAATCATTTCTGGGTAACAGTTAAGTACTTTACTGTCATTGTTTTGAATTAAAATGGTCAAAAATGAAAAAGGCACTTGCACATCCGAGCTATCTTTGTTGCTGGTGCATGCTAACAGTTTAATAAGAGGACAGCTCTGATGAAGGCCTTGAGGCCGATATGTAACGCTTAATAAAGAACAATGATACTAGCAAGAGCAGTGTGCAGGTTTCTTATTTTTTTCCTCGATTTAAAATGGTCAAAAATAAACAAAAATCTTCTTAGCAAAGAGCAATTTCTCAAGCATAAATGTTGCTAGGACTGTCTGGGAGTGGTCTGAGTGGGGAGGGGAAAACTGAAAATGATAATGGTGATGTCACCAGGCAGGCCAAAACTCCATCCCATCAAAACAGGCAAACGTTTCAGGCAGTCTTTTCAAACAGCTCTTAAAAGAAAAGGGCATTATCATAATTTTCACAATTTCACAGTATTATTACAACCTCATAGTGTGGAAATATATATACAATGTAGGAAAATCATGTTTTTGACTGCACTGGGGCTTTAAATCCAGACATACAAGTAGGCTTCTTTTTTATTTGTCTAATTGAGCTTGTGTGCAGATTACTGACACCTAGTGCCTTGTGAGCTGGAGGGCCTGCAACTGGCTAAAACACTCATGAAAATTATTCACTAGCATCTTCTGCATGATATCAGTGATAAAGATGCAGATATACTGTACCTCATTTTGCTCAGTGTCTTTCACAAGACAATCTTCAATGTATTTGTATTTTTTCCCATCTTTTATCTTTGGCTGATTTCTTTTGAAAGGTAACACAGATTGCTGCCATTAACATCGTCAACAACCCTTTTAGTGTAACTGCAAAAGAGGATCCACCATATGTAAATAAATGTTCTTTAAGCATTTAGAAAAAGGCCAGAGATCGGAAAGAGTACTTCCTTTTCGTGTGCTGCAGGATGTGTTTGGGCTTTTGATAATACTTCGAAACTTGCAGACAATGGCAGCTGTTGTGCATTCTTCATGACTCCCATTGTGTCCTCAATTATCATTGAGTGATGATACCTTTTTGGTTTAGTTAGCAGCTTTATCTATATTTGTAATGTAAAGCTTGTATTGCGTACAATCGAATGTCGGACCCAGAAAGACACAGAGACGCTGGAGCAGATGGCATTTAACTTCTTGTTGGAATACAATGCAGTGAGACACTTTTTTTGAGAGATACAAAAGCTCATGTCAAGTACGTTTGCCACCATGCAACACACATTGATAATTTACTTGTGACACAGAAAACATATTTTCTAATAGCTTCAATACTTGAACCCCAAATAAACTTTTTAAAGTTTAATTTAATGTTCCTATATGGAATGTATAGAGCATAGACCAATCTGAACCACTACTGTTCAGTCTACCATACGAAAGGCATCTACTACATTGTGTAGATTAAAACCTGCTACCAGGTTATCCCCGTTGTCCTTAGATGGTAACAGTCTGAAATCCGACGCATTGGGATTTGTTCAACTCCTGAGCCGCTCAAAGCCACTTGTGGTGTAAAATGCATTCTCATCTGATCATGTGGACAGAGCAGCATATTAACATTAATATCCTGCTCAGAAATATCTTCCATTTTGTAAATCATCTAATCTATTGTCCACTCTTGGTATCCCACAGGAAGCACCTATTAGGCACTGTTTTTCAAAGCTCCCAACTGAAATAATTAAGTTGTTGTTGTACTACAACACAAAGTTGTAGTAAAACTATAATAAACAAATGCATGCTTCTAGGAATGAGGTCAGTTATAGTTTGTCATAAAACCTTTTATAAAATTTCAACTCAGTTGTACGCTACTCTTCCTGGGGTCCAAACAGGAAACAAAACACAACAAATAGAATACATAATATACAGTACAAAACATTACATAATACAATACAATGCAAAATATAATACAAAATACTGTTTCTTCACAGTCCTCGTCGTACCATAAGGTGTTCTTTTATATCTGTTTTTATTGCTAGCTTGAGTTACCTGGGGTGGCAGAGAGTTCTATGTAGTCATGGCTCTACTTACAACTGTGCGTTTCCCAGCCTCTGTTCTGGACCTGGGGACTGTGAAGATACCTCTGGTTGCATGTCTTGTGTGGTACCGATGAATGTACAAACTACGTGCCAACTGCTTGAACAGACAGTTCGGTACCTTCAACACATCAACACCTCACTCAAAGACCAATAGTGATACAGCCAGGAGAGACTGACATGCATGTCATTGACATTCTCCCTCTGTGTACATCTAAGTGCAATGCGTTTTGCTCTGTTCTGGACCAACTGCAATTTGCCGCACATGACCACACGTAGGGCAGTAGTCCAGGTGAGACAAAACTAGGGCCTTATTATGGTCAGACCCCATTTTAGCAACCCTTGAGTATACTGTATGTTTTCACCATGACAGCTTGCTATCTAGGGTTATACTCAACTTGCTCAATCGCCACATTAATAAAAAAAATAGATGGAGATGAGATTGACCCATCCCCGACCCTCAGTGCACTAGTTCATACAACCGCAATTATTTGTGACACACTAACATGGCTCCACTGAGCCTGGTAGCTCTATTAAAACATCACAGCTATAACAATATCAGCTTAAGTCCTTAATTGATTTAACCAATAGACTGGTATGGGAACAGAGGAGATAAAAGGAAATTCATTATATTGTACCTAGTATAGTGTGTCTGGTTCTGTGTAGACCCTTTAAATCAGCGAGTCAATAATCTGATATCCTATAAAACAATTCCTTTGACAAGCCAAGTTATGTCAGAGAACAAAATGGCTTTTGAGTTGTTAATGAAATGACATCTCCTCCACAACCACTGTCAGTGCCAGTCTTCTTGTCAGTGTTCTTGCATATATATATATATATATATATATATATATATATATATATATATATATATATATGTGTGTGTGTAATTCTCCTCCAGCACAGGGGTCTCTGTGTCAATAACATATGTCACTAAACAGTGAACAATAACAATGAACAATAGAATTCTGACCATTTTCTGGAATTATGTGAAAACCAAAATAAATGTATTGTATCGCAAGAGAATATTAAACTCGTAGTCATTAATTTAAGTTCTTAATTTGTCCCCTAAGGAAACAAACCATCATCTAATCATTACATTCATGGATTAGCCATTGTCTCTTAAGAATGGGCTATTAGCGTACAACTAGATTACTCAATTGGAGCAGATTGCTTGGCCAGCGTTTATGAATGCATGTGCTCATCAGTATCAGTGAACAAGAATGCAGTTGAGGTTTCATGTCTACTCCCGCTCCTCCCCTCCGGCATTCGACGTCGCCGGTTTACTAACCACCGGCCCTGGCAACCATCATTACGCACACCTGCACTTCACCATGAGGCACACCTGGACTCCATTACCTCACTCATTACCTCTCCTTTATCTGGCACTCCCGTGGGTTCATTCCCCAGGCAGTATTGTTTCTGTGTTTCATGTCAAGACGCCAATCCTTTGTTGTTCTCTGTTGTATTAAACTTACCACCTGCACTTGCTTCCTGACCCCCAGCGCCTCCGTTACACAGTCCAAAACAACACTACAGCAAACCTACTCATAAATCCAAGAAGGGCAGAGTTAATCAGTTCATTTTTCTATACTTAGTTATAGTTTGATAATACATGTTTACAGACTCTAAGGAAGTGAGTTGATGAAGTGTGTTCATTGAGTCGTTTAAGTGACAGGACAGATGTCAAAGGGCCAGAGAGCTCAGGACGAGACATGAGGAGATAATGGTATTTAATGTTCTGAAAGGACAAGGATCCTGTCAGTCAGCAACATTGATGGGGCCATGGCGAGCAATGCATCCTGTTCAAATCCTCTGCATGCGCTTAATCAGAGGGGGGTATTAGAGTTAGCAGTAATACTGCCAGATTTGAATGTGCCGTCTGCTGTGTAGCCCATGAAAGGCATTGCCATGGGGATCACCGGGAGGATGCTCAACCTGTGGAACAGGAGGCAGAGCCTCTTCCACAATTACAAAGTTGCCGGACCTGAGTCTGGTGCTGAACTTAGAAGACCCTCAAAAGACAGCACCCTTCCATTCACCAAAGACAGCTGTATAAAGGAATGGAATTCCATGCAGGAACTGAGTAGGGGCATTTATGACATTATGCTGAGTAGGAGGAGGATGGGGAAGATTAGAGGCCTTTGGTTCCTCTTTCAAGCCTGGCTTCACCCACCAATAATTACAATCTCAACATAACATCAATGTTGGGGGGAGTCCTATCAGATAGCTTACCGGTTGGCGGCCAGGTACCCCAACACTTGGATAAGGCGGCTTGCTACCTACTAGGACCTCAACAAGAAACTGGACATGTGTGACGACTACCAAGTCAATTAAAATGAGTACTTCTTTGTCAGGGACCAGGAGGTTTTCAACAACGTCTTCACTTTCTACAGAACTGGGGTGCTGTGGATAAAAGATGAGCTGTGTCCAAGAAACTTTCTGGATGAGATCAACTGTTGGAACGTAAGGATCAAGAACACCAACCGCTGCTGCCGGATTAAATAAATGAGCCGCTGAAGATTCAGAGAGAGCTGGAGGCAGAGGTGGAGACAGAGCCGGTCCTTATCATTCATAGGCAAGACCAGAACTAGAATAGTCCCAGTAACCAAAATGAAGTTGAAGTTAGGTTAAATGTAGGTTCTGGATGAATCGGGAAAAGGTATTTAGCGTATGTTTAAAATACATATTTACCAGGACGTTGAAAAGGCATATTTTCCGGACGTTGAAAAATACGTATTTTTCGGATGTTGAAATCAGGTTCATTTTCGGTTCTGAATGAAAGTTGAAAATAATTAATTTTCCTGATGTTGAAAATACGTATTTTACAGACGTTGAAAATATGTATTTTCCAGATGTTTAAATCAGGCACATTTTTAAAGTTGAAAATAAGTAATTTATAGACGTCTATGTTTGGGCCAAATCAAGGCTGGTCCAGACCGGACAAAATCGGAACCAAACATAGACGTCTATGATTGGTTCAGGTTTGGTCCGGACCAGACCAAAGACCAATGTCAGTGGATGTGGAAATCAAGGCCGGTCCGGAACTGCACCAAAATAATATGTCCAAAAGGCGTCGGCATCGGTCCGTGCTTACTGAGGTGTAGCCTGCAGTGTTGCCTGAAATAAAATGTTATGAATGCCCATCTATGTGGTAAGCCTACCGTTTGTAAAACACCAAAAAAAACGACGTCCGGACAGGACCAATAAAAGATGTCGGCCCACAATGGAAATGTATGAATGCCCATCCATGTGGTAGGCCCACCATTTGTAAAACAGGACATTGCATTGGCTTTATTAGTCCTTATTCCTGTGAATATTTAATTTCGTTATTTAAGCTCTGAATATCAGCTACCCAACTTTATCAGGAGTTATCATGAGCCAATTTACAATGTGTTTACATAGCGGGAAATGCAGAAGTATTTTCCTTTTTGCTATGATCAGCTTGTTAAAAACTGACCGATTCAAACCACTGATCATGACAATGGGGTGAAACTCCTGGACAACAGCTGCGATTGACCATTCCAACTTTTACTTCACTACATTCCTAAAGAAAATGATGTGCTTTTTACTTCATACATTTTCCCTAACACCCAAAAGTACTTGTTACATTTTGAATGCTTAGCAGGACAGGAAAATGTTCCAATTCACATACTAATCAAGAGAACATCCTTGGTCATCCCGACTGCCTCTGATCTGGCGGACTCACTAAACAGAAACATTTATTTGTAAATGGGAAAGGGGGATACTAGTCAGTTGTACAACATTTTTTGGTACCCTTCCCCAGATCTGTGCTCTACGGACAATTCCTTTGACCTTATGGTTTGTTTTTTTGTCTGACTTACACTGTCAACTGTGGGACCTTATTTAGACAGGTGTGTGCCTTTCCAAATCATGTCAAATCAATTGAATTTACCACAGGTGGACTCCAATCAAGTTGTAGAAACATTTCAAGCATGATCAATGGAAACAGGATGCACCTGAGCTCAATTTGGAGTCTCATAGCAAAGGGTCTGAATACTTATGTAAATAAGGTATTTCTGTTTTTATTATTGATACATTTGCAAAAAAAAATGTAAACCTGTTTTTGGTTTGTAATTATGGCATATCGTGAGTAGATTGCTGAGGATTTGTATTTAATTAATCCATTTTAGAATAAGGCTGTAATGTAACAAAATGTGGAAACATATCAAGGTGTCTGAATACTTTCCGAAGGCACTGTATGTTGAAGTGGACTCGGCCAGAGTACCATTAGCCGAAACCCAGATTAATATGATTCTACCGGACTCGGAAGAAGCTCGGTCTGTATGAAACCCCCCGAGTCCGAGTCGACGCAGAGTCCCCTGTGTCTCAAATGTAATATGCCTGAACCCACCGTGTTGACTGGGAAAATGGTCCCTCCAGTTGCAGTGGCACCGCTTATCAAGGTTTGTGCCAACACATTTGTGTAAGATGCTGTTGAAACTAATGTTTTGTTTAAAAATAAATAGTATAGAGTAGCTCACAAGTTGCATAAATGCTGCATTGCCCAAGACAGCTGGCTAGCTAATGCAAGCTAGCTAACTGAATAAGTATAGCTAGCTAGCTACTCACATATTCAACAGACATATTTACAGTTGTGTAAAGTACTTAAGTAAAATTACTTTAAAGTACTACTTAAGTACTTTATTTGAGTGTCTGTACTTTACCTTACTATTTACAGTACATGTTTGACTACTTTTACTTCTCTACATTCCTAAAGAAAATGATGTGCTTTTTACTCAATACATTTTCCCTAACACCCAAAAGTACTTACATTTTGAATGCTTAGCAGGACAGGAAAATGTTCCAATTCACACACTTATCAAGAGAACATCCTTGGTCACCCCGACTGCCTTTGATCTGGCGGACTCACTAAACAGAAACATTTATTTGTAAATGGGAAAGGGGGATACTAGTCAGTTGTACAACATTTTTTGGTACCCTTCCCCAGATCTGTGCTCTACGGACAATTCCTTTGACCTTATGGTTTGTTTTTTTGTCTGACTTACTCAATGCATCTTCCACATTTATCCCAAACCCTCTGAATCAGAGAGGTGCGGGGGGCTGCCTTAATCGACATCCACGTCTTCGGCGCCTGGGGAACATTGGGTTAACTGCCTTGTTCAGGGGCAGAACTACAGATTTCTACCTTGTCAGCGCCTGGATTCGATTGAGCAACCTTCTGGTTACTGATCCAACGCCATCGTCTGAGTGTTGGTGTGTACCTGGCTATCCATAAATGTAAAAAACAAGAACATTGTGCTGTCTGGTTTGGTTAAAATAGTTAAATATTTTTTTAAATATTTTTTTAAATATATATTTATACTTTTACTTTTGATACTTGTGTATATTTTAGCAATTGCATTTACTTTTGATACTTAAGTCTACTTAAAACAAAATACTTTTAGACTTTTACTTAAGTAGTATTTTACTGGGTGACTTTCACTTGAGTCATTTTCTATTAAGGTATCTTTACTTTTACTCAACTATGACAATTGAGTACTTTTTCCATAACCCCATATTTCTTGCAAAAATGTACGCATGCTATGCCAGTTCTTAACAGTTCACAGATTTGACATTGCATGCAGATTGTTGAGTTAACTTTAGCATTGTAGCAAGGTGCACACACCCCTCACTCTCAACTAATTAATAATTTGGCTAACGTTTGAAATCATTGAGGGGGTTAGATTAATCACGCCCGGGCTTCTGGTAAGCGTATTTTGCACCTGATGAAAGTTGACTGGATGAAAGTTGAGTGTATTCGTTCTAGGAACCGGGCTGCCTCCAGGGTGTTAAATCAGGTAACCTGTTCAAAACACACGGCGAAGTCGGCTCAAAATACATTTACGCAACGTTAGGAGCACGTGGAGTAATAAGTAGGATTCTGTGTTTTCTCATGCAAAAGTGAATTTTTAGCTTTATCTGCCATCCCAATGAAAACGAGTTAGAAAATGCAATGTATTTTATGGAAAAGAGATGTATGTTTCTGGACAATGCACCATTACCGAGCAGCACAGATTAATGTTTGATTGGAGAGGGACGCTCCTCCCTCCCTGCTTTTGCCCGATGACATAACGGACATATGGTGTGTCCCGCCGGTCAGCATGATCGAATCCGCCCAGTGTCTGATAAACCCTCCATGGAATGAGTTTGACACCTGTGCTATAGGCCTAGGCTATACAAAGAGCATGTTTGGAGAAGGACAGGGCGAAGTCATATTTCGAATAAAATGTACTTCCCGTGTTGATGTATATAAAACTAGGCTACACTGCAATGGATAGACTCGTTCATGAGCCGTGGCCTTCCCTGGTCGTGTTTATGTAAACCCCTTTGTGCTGCCTAACCAATGACTCACCTGGTCAGTCTGTCATGGAAATGATTTGTACACAATGTATGTTCTCCAATTCTCGCAATAATGGAATACACTGTTATCCGTTATCCAAGATGGTGGGACCTAAATGTTTGTCAATGTCAGCGTCTGTCTAAAAGTTTGTTTTTATTATATCTATCAGTGTCGAAATCCTACACACCGTATACAGCCACGTGCGTTTTATTTACTGTTTAGTGAATTTTTATTTCACCTTACCGGCGCGGTTTAGTTTGGATTGTTGTGGAGTTGCTCCTTCCTGGCTACTTGCGCCGCCGACCCGTTCTGCTATGCGTGCTACGAGCCGGACCAAGCTGCCTGTCCCTGCCTTGATCCTGGACTGGGTGGTGTGCATTTGGTGGCTGGCTGGATCCTGGGTTGTCTTCATCCCCGGCTTACCTGGCTGCCTCCTTTCGCCGGTGCTTCCAGCACATCGGGCTGCCACCCCCCGGCAGTGGACTGTCTCCCCTGCGGTCCCGGCTGCCTTCTTTCATCAGTGCCTCCAGCCCAGCAGCGGGTTGACTCTCCCGGCAGTGGAAATAAACTCTTCAAATAAACTCTGGAGTAGACTTGACTTCTATCACAGACTCGTATTGCCTGCGCACTAAATTGAGATGTACCAGTTCTTCACCGCTTTGTGTCTGCTGGCCTTGTGCGGACAATATGAAGGTGTTGACCGCATCGCTCGTAGGCCTACCGCTTCTCCCACGCTGATCGTAACTAGCAGGGGTATGTGGACGAATATTTCCGTGGAGGGAGAGAGACAAGTCGCAGTCACTGACTTTTTCTGCTGTCATTTTAACATTGGTTCCACTTATGTGCCTGTATGATTTTACAAGACTGTTGCATCATGAACACGCATTGCTTTTTTTTTTTTTATCAAAAGGACTTGTAATTACAAGAAAGATATTCCCATCAAACTGGTAATGCAAAGGCGTTTAATTGTTCCTATTTTTTATTTCTGCTCTTACCTGGAAATGTGTTGCCTAATCCTGGCCCGCATGAAGTTGAAAATCTTACTTTTAACACTCCTGCTGAATTTAAATCAAGAGCGGGGTTAGGTTTTATACATTTTGAATGTACGTAGCTTAATTGGAAAAATGTATATGATTCGGATCTGGTCAAGTACTACCGACGCTGATGTGATTGTTTTATCTGAGTCGTGGCTCAGTAAATCCGTTTTAGATAAGGATATATCCATAAATGGATATAATGTATATAGGACAGATCGACCTAAAAGAGGTGGGGGTGTAATAATATATATACAATTTAGGTATCATGTAAATGTGTTACTCTCCATGTCGGTTAGTAAACAATTTGTAATATTGGCCCTTGACCTGGAGATTTATAAATCTCTTCATCTTACAGTGGTGGGTTGTTACAGGCCTCCCTCAGCAGCCAGTGATGCTCTCCCCTCTTTAATGAGTCTTATATCTTCTATCAATTATAAGGGAATTGGAACTGGTTACAGCCAGTGTCTGATGATTTTAAAGCACACTGGTCAATAGTCCTACTAGACCCAATCTAAAATATCCTGAAAAACTTCACTAATAGATTTCATTCTCACAAATGCTCCACATAAATACTCATCAGCTTCTGTCTTTGCAAATGACATCAGTGACCACTTTGTAGTTGCAACTGTTAGACAGACTAAATTAGAGAAAACAAAGCCTCGTATTATAATCAGGCGAAATATGAAGCCGTTTGTGGAACAAGGTTTTGTGCATGATTTATCTCAGTTTGACTGGGAAAATATTTACCACATTCCGGATGTAGAAAGTGCTCAAACATTTTTCTATGATGGTTTTATGGGAATTATTAATAGACATGCTCCCTTTGGAAAATACAAGGTTAAAGGTCGTGACAATGCATGGTTTACGACTGAGCTGTCATGTCTTCTTCACCAACGTGACATGGCGTGAGCCAAGGCCAGGCACTCTGACCTTGAGTCAGACTGGCTGTCTTTTAGGCAATTTAGGAATAAATGAAAAAGCATTGCACTTTTTAAATGAAACTGCAAACAATCTAAATGGTCATAAAAATGCTTCAGACCTTCTTCCATGCATTGTCAAAGACTCAAATAATATCTCTGACAAAGTTCATATGCTTGATTGCTTTAATGAGCATTTTGTTACTTCTGGTTTTTTATTTCAATCTCTAAACCATACCTGCCCAATACTTGAAAATGCTGTTACTGATGTTCATCAAATCAATCAGTTGTTTGGTTTTAAACCGATTACTAACTCAGAGGTACATAAAGCCCTCAGATCTTTGAATACAAATAAATCAGCTGGTCCTGATAATTTAGATCCATTATTTTTAAAGTTAGCTGCTGATTTTATTGCACCAACTTTATCTTATCTTTTTAATCTTTTAAGATCAAACGAATTTCCATTAATTTGGAAATCTGCCTTTGTGCTTCCCCTGTTAAAAGGAGGAGATCCCACATTGTTAAATAATTATAGACCTATTTCCAAACTCTCTGTTTTAGTGAAAATCTTAGAATCACCGGTGAGTAAGCAAGTTAAAGATTTTTTACTTGCAAAAGAGATCTTATCAGTTTGTCAATCTGGTTTTAGAAAAAAACACAGCACAATTACAGCAGGTCTTAAAGTAATACATTCTTTTATTGTCTCTATAGACAAGGGGCACCACTGTGCAGCCCTCTTCATCGACCTATCAAAGGCTTTTGATATGGTGGATCATGAAATGATGAAGGAAAGACTTGGATATAGGCTTATCAGTAGAAACTGTCTTATGGTTTGAAAACTATTTATCAAATAGATCACAATGTATGCAGGTATAAGGTCTCACCTCTAAGCCTGTGAATGTGTTAAAGGGTGTGCCTCAGGGATCAGTTCTGGGACCACTCCTCTTTACAATTGACATAAATAACATAGGCATAGATGTACCCCAAGCTAACTTTCATTTCTATGCAGACGATACTGTGATAAATTGCTCGGCATCCTCACAAATTCAGGCCCTTTCTCAGTTACAGCTTGCTTTCAATATTGTTCAACAAATACTATAGTTGTTTTCAAACTCAAAGAAAATAATCAATACATTACTTACTACACTGCATGGTAATATAATTGAGTCTGTATCTGTATGCAATTATCTTGGGATTTTAATTGATGACACTCTCTTTTAAGACACATATTTTACACTTGGTAAAAAAAAGAGGTTAAAGTTGAGTTGTTATTTTAGAAATAAGATTTATTTTTCCTTTGAAGCTAGAAAGAAACTTATAATTGCAACTTTTATGCCTGTTTTAGATTATGGGGATGTCATCTACATGCATGCTTATTGTCAGTCCTTACATGCTCAATGGGTGACATGTACCGCGCTCACTCATCACTGTGTTTTTACAAAGTTTTTCTGGGCTTTACACCATCCTACCTTTATGAACTTATCAGCAAAAAAAATCTAAAAGCAATCTGACCTTTAAATGCAGGAGCTTGTAGCACTGGGTGTTTTTAAAGACAATTGAAAATATTGGAGGAGGGCCTATCTACAGTGGGGAGAACAAGTATTTGATACACTGCCGATTTTGCAGGTTTTCCTACTTACAAAAATCCAGAAAATCACATTGTATGATTTTTAAATAATTAATTTGCATTTTATTGCATGATATAAGTATTTGATCACCTACCAACCAGTAAGAATTCCGGCTCTCACAGACCTGTTAGCTTTTCTTTAAGAAGCCCTCCTGTTCTCCACTCATTACCTGTATTAACTGCACCTGTTTGAACTTGTTACCTGTATAAAAGACACCTGTCCACACACTCAATCAAACAGACTCCAACCTCTCCACAATGGCCAAGACCAGAGAGCTGTGTAAGGACATCAGGGATAAAATTGTAGACCTGCACAAGGCTGGGCTACAGGACAATAGGCAAGCAGCTTGGTGAGAAGGCAACAACTGTTGGCGCAATTATTAGAAAATGGAAGAAGTTCAAGATGACGGTCAATCTCCCTCTGTCTGGGGCACCATGCAAGATCTCACCTCGTGGGGGATCAATGATCATGAGGAAGGTGAGGGATCAGCCCAGAACTACACAGCAGGACCTGGTCAATGACCTGAAGAGAGCTGGGACCACAGTCTCAAAGAAAACCATTAGTAACACACTACGCCGTCATGGATTAAAATCCTGCAGCGCACGCAATGTCCCCCTGCTCAAGCCAGCGCATGTCCAGGCCCGTCTGAAGTTTGCCAATGACCATCTGGATGATCCAGAGGAGGAATGGGAGAAGGTCATGTGGTCTGATGAGACAAAAATAGAGCTTTTTGGTCTAAACTCCATTCGCCGTGTTTGGAGGAAGAAGAAGGATGAGTACAACCCCAAGAACACCATCCCAACCGTGAAGCATGGAGGTGGAAACATCATTCTTTGGGGATGCTTTTCTGCAAAGGGGACAGGACGACTACACCGTATTGAGGGGAGGATGGATGGGGCCATGTATCGCAAGATCTTGGCCAACAAACTCCTTCCCTCAGTAAGAGCATTGAAGATGGGTCGTGGCTGGGTCTTCCAGCATGACAACGACCCGAAACACACAGCCAGGGCAACTAAGGAGTGGCTCCGTAAGAAGCATCTCAAGGTCCTGGAGTGGCCTAGCCAGTCTCCAGACCTGAACCCAATAGAAAATCTTTGGAGGGAGCTGAAAGTCCGTATTGCCCAACGACAGCCCCGAAACCTGAAGGATCTGGAGAAGGTCTGTATGGAGTAGTGGGTGCAAACCTGGTCAAGAACTACAGGAAATGTATGATCTCTGTAATTGCAAACAAAGGTTTCTGTACCAAATATTAAGTTCTGCTTTTCTGATGTATCAAATACTTATGTCATGCAATAAAATGCAAATTAATTACTTAAAAATCATATAATGTGATTTTCTGGATTTTTGTTTTAGATTCCGTCACTCACAGTTGAAGAGTACCTATGATAAAAATTACAGACTTCTACATGCTTTGTAAGTGGGAAAACCTGCAAAATCGGCAGTGTATCAAATACTTGTTCTCCCCACTGTAGTTGTCAGTGCTTTTAAAATTGTGCATCTTTTTTTAATTGTTGCTGTATTTATTGGGCTATTTATTGCAGCTGGATGGTATGGTTGCTGTATTTTGATTTCCTATGTGTTGTGCGTTTTAAATTAGTATTTGTTTGTGATGCCCGTCTTGGCCAGGACACTCCTGTAAAATAGATTTTTAATCTCGGAGAATCCCTAAAACTGTAAAAAAAAAAAAAAAAAAAACTGTGCTGTGTACGCTGGCATTTCAGGAGGCTAGTCAGTTTGTCCAAAAAATGCAATATCTGTGCAAGCGGACTAGGCCTACTAATGTGCTGAGAGCATGAAGATGAAAAGGACTAACACATATTTTTTTGTATTTTATTCCGGATCCACATTAGCTGCTTCCAAGGCAGCAGCTACTCTTCCTGGGGTCCAAAGCTTGCTATTGATTTTAATAAAAATGTAATGGATCTGATTATATGAAACGATCTATAACGATGCTTTAGTCCACATTTCTTTATGCTAGAAACAAGCTGTAAAATGCCGGAAAATATGTGACTCTGATGCATATAGGATATCTTTGGTTTGTCTCTGACATTCAGAGGCAGCGCTACAATCTTCTATCACTTAGGAGTGACTTAATTTCTCAATCAAAGTTTGTACAGTCAGAGATTGAATATGATTGTACACTGATCAAAAATATAAACACAACAAAGTGTTGGTCCCATGTTTCATGAGCTGAAATAAAAGATCCCAGAAATTCGGAAGAATTTCTGCACAAACCGTCTCAGGGAAGCTTCTCTGCATGCTCGTCGTCCTCACCAGTTCGGCATCATAACCGACTTCAGTGGGCAAATGCACACCTTCGATGGCCACTGGCACGCTGGAGAAGTGTGCTCTTCATGTATAAATCCCGATTTCAACTGTACCGGGCTGATGGCAGACAGCATGTATGGGTCGTGTGGGCGAGCGGTTTGCTGATGTCAACGTTGTGAACAGAGTGCCCCATGGTGGTGGTGGGGTTATGGAATGGGAAGGCATAAGCTACGGACAACGAACACAATTGCATTTTATCGATGGCAATTTGAATGCACAGAGGTACCGTGACGAGATCCAGAGGCCCATTGTTGTGCCATTCATCCGCCACCATCACCTCATGTTTCAGCATAATAATGCACAATCCCATGTTGCAAGGATCAATTCCTGGAAGCTTAAAATGTTGCAGTTCTTCCATGGCCTGCACACTCACCAGACATGTCACCCATTGAGCATGTTTGGGATGCTCTGGATCAATGTGTACAACAGCCTGATCAAATCTATACGAAGGAGATGTGCTGCATGAGGCAAATCGTGGTCACACAAGATACAGACTGGTTTTCTGATCCACACCCCTACCTTTCTTTTCAAGGTACAGTATCTGTGACCAACAGATGCATATCTGTATTCCCAGTCATGTGAAATCAATATTTTGTAACAATAATATCATGTAATAAATTAGAAAATGGTTGTTTCCAAATATATAAGTGCATATAGGCTTACCTGATATGTATGTGGCTGCTGTGTTAAACAATTAATGTATTTTTCGATATCATTGATGATCAGATACTTCAATTGTAACTGGTTATGTTGCGCAAAAGTTGTACAACTTTTTTTTTTCTTTTACATTTTTACATATTTTAAATCCAAACCTAGACTATCCTTTCTTTTAACAGTAGCCTGTATAGAAATCAAAGCATCTCCGGTGCTGCAGCATTCACTCATTCGTTGTCATGCTCTGTTGTGGTATCGCAAATGAGATGATAGATTCATGCAGTGCTTTTATTAGCCACAGGCTATTCGAAAATATTTGTCTCCTCTAAATATATTTTGGCAATATCATGATTCCTCTCGTCCCTCCCGTAGCATTCCAGCCAAATGCATAGCAGTCATTTTTTGTATTTATTTTTTCACAAAAAACTGTCTATGGGCAAGCTCAGAAGATTATTTCACATCACTCTTATGTACTTCTCTCAGTTTGTCACCCTTTTGGTCGATGGTGTTAGAGACCTTTTTTTGTGGGAGGGACAAGTGACTTCAGCTTTCAGACAAGTAAAAAATCTGTCCAATTGGCTAAAAAAGTTCATGTCAAGCCCTGAATGGGGAAGGGACATCCAAAGGATTCTGGATAGCAAGAATCGTTCTAATTGGCTATCTAGCGTGCTTGAACAACTGTGTGTAAGTGTAACTGGGGAGGAAGTGTAGCGGAAGTGTAGTTCATCGGCTGAAGGCACACATCCGTATGGATCTGTGCAAACCTGCTACAGAATGTGTATCTTTTTTATTTGAAAGATTATTCCTTGCTGATATGAAAGATAAGTTCTATGTTTTGAAACCATATCACAAGCGATGGTTATTGACGTTTCTAAACGTTAAAACAGTGTCGAGATTGTATTTCACATGGGCCCATGGGTAGCAGTGCTTATAGCTGAGAACCCTTGGTATAAAGAAAAATTGCCAAAGCGCTAACTGTTGGTTAATGTCCATGTTTGTTTTTAACAGATGACTGGCAAATTTGCTATCCTCGTGTTTGTACTTTTAGATACAAAAATATGTGCATGCTTAGATATAGATCCATGGATAGTTTTAAAAATGTATATTCTCTAGGACTAGCCAGAATAATAACCTGGGCGATAAATTGCTGCTTTGTTATTCAAACACTTAATTGTTTCTGTATAGGAAGTTGACATCTACTTTTCTCTGCTCACTCACTACAGCCAGTGAAGAGTCCTTTTTGAAATGAGCATTCACTGGAAGAAGTTACTGTGATGCTCTTCACACTACTGCCTTTTTCCACTCTTTTTTTTCCTGGATATACTTGGTCAAAAACTCTGGCAGTTATTGTATTGACGTGTTGCTCTAAACTATAAACCTTCACTTTGAAACCAGATATAGTAGTATGTTGTAGTTATTTACATGGCATGTAAAATAATGGCTTGCTATTTGGATTCAGAAGTGTAATATCACAAATGTAGTATTGTAAGCTAAGTTAAATGTTTGTACCCTTGTTACACAGCCTCATGACAATGTCATAAATGCTACATGATAAATACATGCTCAGTATTTAAAATTGTTCTTCTATTCTCCGTTCTTCATTTACCTTGCACTTGCTTCACTTTTTTCCTAACACTTGTTTTGTTATCAAGTCACAAATATACTATTATGGAATAAAAAAAAAAAGTGACTCTTCAGAAAGCTTCATCCATCAACTCAAATATTTGTTAGGGTACCTTCTAAACTCTAGAAACTAGAAAACGGATACTACAAAAAAATATTAGATACTGATAAGAAACAAAGTCCTACTGTCTTCTGTGTCATGGCCATGCACGTGTACACGGGGGCTGTGGTCTTCTGTCTGCTGTCAAGACTGGAGTGGATCCAACAGCTGACTTCAGGTGAAGCAGACATCTGACCTGACACTCACTGTAAGGCACCAAGGTACCAAGCCATAGTAATTCAAGCTCATCCCCAAGCTAAATATAAGCAGCAACTATGACAGAAGTGGTTCATTATAGATTGAGACAAAAACAATGTATATCATCCTACCTGTTATCAACAATAGTGCACTATTAAAAATTATTAATGGATGTGTTCCAATGTACGGCCTTCCTCACTGAGAGAATATTCAAATGACAGGGTCATGAAACCCATTTAACCTCATGGTTTCAACCATCTTGTAATGCGCTTCAGCGGTCTGCTGCCCAAGAACGTTTTGTCTGGGATTACAGAAGCAAGCTGGTGCAACAGACCATGTTACTTAACCCAGGGGCAGGAACATAAAGTCCCACACAGACCTTTCAATTTCATAACACGTGTATATTCTTACAACGTGTATTCTTGGACAAGTTATTGTGGACTACTAATCATATTCTAATTTCAATGATCGGCATGCAGATTTGCATAACATGATAACATTTGGATAACATGACATTGCTTCAACTTTGAACAATTTATATTCCATGAGATATTATGCACCACAAATATATTAGGTGAAAGTGTACGCTCTGTACAGGAAGTTGTGTGATTACAACATCTTTATCCCTTTGGAATCACTATCTGTATGGTTTCTGATGGATGTATGAATGTAATTTGTGTTACCGGATATTCTATTTTTCTCACTTAACAGGTAAAACAATGGTAGCCCACCCACAGTTGAGTGTGAGAATATTATCTTTGAATCAACTTGACCGAGTGGACTGAGGACACACATCTGTACCTTACAGGCAATTGCAGCCCAATTCTGATATTTGTTCCACGAATGGTCTTTTGTCCAATCACATCAGATCTTTTTACATCAGATCTTCTTCAGAGCTAATCTGATTGGTCAAAAGACCAATAAGTGAAAAAAATATCAGAATTGGTCTCACTGTGTAAATTGTAGGTTTGATTGGTACATTTACTTCAGCTGCCCCAACTTGACATCCAGTCCCTCTTTATTTATCCTTATTCAAATGATTCATATTATTCAATATTAATATATTTTATATACGAGTTCAACGGAAGTGATACCAACTGGTGAGAAATACGTGTGTAATCTATTTCCATTTAATTTGTATGCCAATAAGGAACTATCTAACAATACACTTCAGTAGCCTAGAATACACTAGTGTTGCCATTCCCATGTGTAAAGAGTACTTTGGCTTGGCTGAGGTGAGGCTAAAGTGAACTAATTCCCTAGACATGTGCTTTCTTTGTATTTAGACTATTATACACCACTGTTACAATTACATAAAGCCATTTCAATGCTGTATGGGACAGTTCAACAGCTTACAGGATTTAGTTAACTGGATTAGTGCTAGATTTAAACCCTCCATTTAGGACCACAATGTGAAAATAATCAGTGAGCTCGTCTGTGCCTTGGGTATATAAGGATCCTAGACAGAAGAGAAACACAGTCGAAGAAAAACAGATACCTACAACTTCATTGAAACTTCACCACTTGCTTTGTTCCATAACAGGTACGTATTTTCACATTTTCATGGGAATGTTGTTCAAATGTTGCTGCTATTATGGATTCATCAAATTATTTGGCTTTGTTAAATATTGTAACGTCATCGTTTTTTATAAAATGGTTTGTCTAGGAACAATTTGTAGAGAAAAGATTAGATACTCTTTGAAACATTCCATCATAGTCCGCTTGTCAGTTTATGACATGGTCATGACATGGAATTGTTAACAATTGAGAGGAATAGCTATTGTGCTCTATCAAAATAGACATTCTGATGTCACTTTGATTTGTTTTTACATACATATGAAATTTTACCAATGGAATTTCTGTCTCCTCTAGAAATGAACTTCCATATGCTCACCCTGGTGGTGGTGCTCCTGGTGGGTCTGGAGCAGAGCTGGGCTGCCTCCTGTGTGGTGGACAGCTTCACAGTCAAGGAGGACTTTGACCCCAAGAGAGTGAGTACAGTCGACAATACACGTTGTGCAGTACATATAGCAGACCTACACGCAATGATGTAGTACATATATCTGTTTTATGTGTGCCAGTGCTACGGTACCCTGCTACGGTACCCTGCTCCAGTATGCAGGAAATGATTATTGCTTAGACAACAACAGTCCTACCTGCAAGGCCCTTCAACTAACCTGTTGCTGTTTATGTGTGTGTGCTCCAGTATGCAGGAAAGTGGTACGCTCTGCAGAAGAAGGACCCTGAGGGCCTGTTCCTCCAGGACAACATCTCAGCGGAGTACACCATCGGTGACGACGGCTCCATGGTCGCCTCCTCCAAGGGCCGTGTCACACTGTTCGGGTAAGAGAGCTGGAGATTATCTCCGATGAAATGGTAATAGTCTTAGACCACGTGTATGGCATTGTGCGGACGAGTGGTTTGCTGATGTCAACGTTGTGAACAGAGTGCCCCATGGTGGCGGTGGGGTTATGGTATGGGTAGGCATAAGCTACGGACAACGAACACAATTGCATTTTATCGATGGCAATTTGAATGCACAGAGACACCATGATGAGATCCTGAGACCCATTGTCGTGCTATTCATCCACCGCCATTCACCTCATTTTTCAGCATGATAATGCACAGCCCCATGTCGCAAGGATCTATACACAATTCCTGTAAGCTGAAAATGTTTCAGTTCTTCCATGGCCTGCATACTCACCAGAAACTCACTGAGCATGTTTGGAATGCTCTGGATCGACGTGTAAGACAGCGTGCTCCAGTTCCCGCTAATACCAAGCAACTTCGCAAAGCCATTAAAGAGGAGTGGGACAACATTCCACAGGCCACAATCAACTGCTGATCAACTCTATGCGATGGACATGTGTCGCGCTGCAAAAGGCAAATGGTGGTCAAATCAGATACTGACTGATTTTCCTATCTAATACTTTAAGGTATCTGTGACCAACAGATGCATATCTGTATTCCCAGTTATGTGAAATCCATAGATTAGGGACTAATGAATTTATTTCAATTGACTGATTTTCTTATATGGACTGTTTATATTTTTGTTCAGTGTATATATATTAAAATAGCTTTTTCCACCATTGACATTCATCTTCAGATTCTGGGTTGTGTGTGCTGACATGGCCGCCCAGTACACTGTGCCTGACTCTGCCAACCCTGGAAAGATGTTCATGAACTACCAGGGACTGGCCAGCTATCTGTCCAGCGGAGGTACATCTTCTGAATATATACAGTATATATGCCATTTAGCCAACGCTTTTTCATGCGTGCATACATTTTTATGTGTAGGTGGCCTGGAATCAAACCCACAATCCTGGTATTGCAAGCGCCATGCTCTACCAACTGAGCATTACAGGACCACAATATACCCTTATAGACAATACGCCTATACACTTACAGCCACAGAGACACATCAATAACAACCAATGGTAAGCCGCCCTCAAGATTCACAGTATACTCTCCTCTTTTCTCAGGTGACAACTATTGGGTGATTGACACCGACTATGACAACTATGCCATCACCTATGCCTGCCGTACCCTGAAGGACGATGGAAGCTGTGAGGATGGTTACTCCCTGATCTTCTCCCGTAACCCCCGTGGCCTGCCCCCAACCATCCAGAGGAGCATTCGCGCCAAGCAGGAGGAGATCTGCTTGGCCGGACAATTTGAGCCTGTGCTGCAGTCTGGTACGTGTCCAATTGCTGTACTGTAATCCAGCCTTCACCAAGAAAGAGCAGTGTTCTGTCTGCATTACTGTAAATGTTACATGCTGAGTGTCAACTATTGTTTATTTTTTGGATGGTCTATGTCCTACAAGTTTTGTCCCCAGCTGACCCTGCTTTTCATTCCCTCTCCTCAACAGGAGCTTGCTAAACGTCTACCCCAAAGGAACTTGTTGTGCTGCCAAAGGATCCCTACTGGCTTGGACAGAGACACCTACTGGCGACTGAAGAAGGAAATTGCATACACATTTGTTTTTTATGAAAATAAATCTATGCCCGCTTAAATAAAATGGCATGACTCCTGCACCAATCACTTAAATTGATTTAGAAAAAGGTATTGAACGTGGTGTACTGCACATCACAGAATTACCAAAATGAATAATAACACAAGTGTTGTTTCACTCATTCACTGTTCATCCATTTTGTGTTGGCGACATTAAATTTTTTTAAAGAAACTTTGCGTTGTCAGTGTCTTTGTGAATACATTGTCCAGGGGTAAGACATTAGCATTCTAATGTTATCACTGTCTGATGAGCTTTAAAAATACAACATTTAAGATGGTTAAAAAAAAATCAAAGCTTTTACTTACTGATTGTGAAATTACAAAATATCTGTATGAAAAAAATTATTACATGCAAAAAACATCAGACTAAGTCAACAATACATCATAGCTGTGATAATGTTGGTCTTTTCTGAAAGTATACATTTTAAATCTGTACAAAAGCATTAATAAAACATACAAAATGGCAGCCACGTAGGAACTGCTTGTTCACTTCTAGAATATTCTGTCAGTGAATACTCTCCAGGTCTTCCCCAGTAGTCCATTAACTCGTACTCTGTAGGTACCACTAACCTCCAGGTTTTCTGTAATCATATGACACATTTTCAAATGTGAATCAAGGATGCTTTCTACAGGCCAAATATTGCTTTAGATTACAAATGTAGATTTTAACTTTCCAAACCATTCTTACCTGGTGAATATACATAGGATATAAAAATGGTTTCCCGGGTGTTCAACTTCAGGAATTCTTCTGTGTGTTTAGAGAACTCCACCTCTTAATGTATCTACAAATAAAACATGTCCTTAATTTCTTTATCCTCTTCACCACAGTAGAAGTTCCTTGGTGTCCACATCACCAACAAACAAACAAGGTACAAACACACCAAGACCGTCGTGAAGAGGGCACGACAACATCTTTTCCCCCTCAGGAGACTTAGCATGGGTCCCCAGACCCTCAAAAAGGTTCTATAGCTGCAACATCGAGAGCATCCTGACGGGTTGTATAAACCGCCTGGTATGGAAACTGCTCGGCATTCGACCGTAAGGTGCTACAGAGGGGAGCGCATACGACCCAGTACATCACTGGGGCCAAGCGGTACCGGAGCACCAAGTGTAGGTCCAAAAGGCTTCTTAACAGATTCTACCCCGAAGCTATAAGATTGCTGAACAATTAATCAAATGGCCACCCGGACTACTTACATTGTTTTTACACTGCTGCTACTCGCTGTTTATTATCTATGCATAGTCACTTTACCCCTACCTACATGTACAAATTACCTAAACTAATCTGTACCCCCGCCTCGTTATTGTGTTACTTTTTATTGCATTTTTTTACTTTAGTTTATTTAGTAAATATTTTCTATTTCTTGAACTGCATTGTTGGTTAAGGGCTTGGAAGTAAGCATTTCACGGTAAGGTCTAAACCTGTTGTATTTGGTGCATGTGACAAATAACATTTGATTTGATCTTCCACACAATCAGAACTTGGCCTTTTGTCATGGTGATGAATCGCAATCCATTCACCTTATAGGAGACCAATAAAATAGAGTTAGGGTATTGATGATTTAACAGTACAGTATTAAAACACCATCCTGAGAAATACAATACAAATTAATCAGTAAGGTGTGCATTATACTGTCATCACAAACCAAGTGAGATGGTGGCACTGACCTGGTTTGGCCTTGGGCTGACCACACATGTATGAGGAGGACAGAGGGCACAGAGAGTTGTGCCTGCAGGGTTAGGATGCCCTCCGCAGGGAAGGGCAGGGGTCCACCCACCTGAGGATCCTGGAGTCAAATCAACACAATAACTTCAGCTCAGCTATAAAGACCGGAGTTAATTCCATAGAAACTGACCATGGTCATACATAGCTGTCACTCAAAATGAAGAGAAATATGTTATGCGATTGCGACTGTAATAGAAAACGTATTTGTTGAGAGTAAGACCAGTTATTTCAGATATTTGAATGAAAGAGGGTATTTGTCTTAATGTACCTCCATGTTCCTCAGCTGTCTGAACTTCTCTGCTTTGGGGTAGTCTGGGCTGCCCATGCTCTGCAACATCTGGGACAGGTTGGTCACATTGTTGTCCATGTAATGTCACATACCCAAGTCAAAATCACAGTCATGAAACTTCTGAAGTTGAAGAATAGCTATATCTACTAACAAGGGTCAGATCCAATACTAAACGTACTGAGTATACAGAATGTCAACATTCTGTAAAATGAGTTCTAACAAGTTTTAATCTGAACTGTAATTTTGTTTGCAACATCGGAGACAGATTTTGTCCCACCTTAAATACTTTGGGGAAACTACAAACAGGAACCATTCTATTCGGTTGACTGTCACTCTTATCTTAACCATATTTATAAAGCATTCATATCATTTCACCAGACAAGATGGGGTAAACAACTGTACCTGTACCTCTACGTAGTCCATTTATCCACAAGAGGCCAGTCAGCTGGTCCAGCTTAATAGTTATAGTTTAATAGAGCTGGACACCAGTTCCTGTCTGGACCCCGGCGCAGTGGAAGGCTCCAGCCATGGAGTTGGACTGGACGCTGGGCCCAGACTGGGCACCGGCGCAGAGGAAGGCTCCAGCCATCCTAGGAGCCCCGGGGAGAGGAGCCGACAGCCGTTCGGACCACATCCTATTGCAGTCCTCGAAATCGACCTCGTCCTCCCTCCGGCTGGTTCCTGTTCCCGGGCTGGGAGGTCTCAGCTCCAGGAGCCCTCCTGGAACCCGTCAACGTCGCCGATGCCCTGGATCCTGCGGGGGATCCAGAGCTAGACAGTGGTGGTACTCCTCCTCAGAGACCAACTCCTTACCTCCAAGGAGTTCTGCCACCGTCGAGTTCTGCACGGTCCTGTGGTAGCGGGTTTTTCTGTCACGGTTGCTATGAGACAGACCCGAGGCACTGAGCAGTACTGTAAAGACATTCCTTTTATTATGCAAAACAAGAAACAAAAGGAGAGACCGCAACCATGAACTGGAATGTACAAAGACAAACACACAACCCACACCCAGGTGGAAAATCAATTAACTTAAATATGATCCCCAATTAGAGGCAACGCAGTGCAGCTGCCTCCAATTGGGGACCACACAACAAAACCAACATAGAGATATCCAGAGAGGTCTCTAGACACCAATCCTGACAAACATAGAAGTGTCCAGAGACCTCTCTGAACACTAATCCTGACATGGCACAGTTCAGGCTGGATCTGATTTATCTCCAGAGAAACTGTGCAATGAGCGCATTGAGCTCACATCAGTCAATTAGTTGTTTAAAACCCCAAAAAATTACCAACATTTCAGTTCATCTCTCAGCACTACCAGCCATAGAAGACACCTCACACCACACTATCCACAAACCCTTTTGTTCTTCACCGGAAACCACACTACAGATACTTGCCAAGACCTGAACCGAAAGCCTTGTGAATAAAATATTATATTTTTGAAAAATAACCGCATCTGCCTTGGCTGCATCTAAGCAGAGGCTGCCAGAATTGTATGACTTGTAAAACGTCAGTGAACAGGGCACAGGTCTTACTGGAAATGCAAGGCCACACGGGTTGGCGACCACACCACTCTTTCCATCATACTCACATGGACATTAAACTGCTAATTGGGATAAATGCACCAACATTTATGGAACCGTGGAAGGTGATTAACAGGTGTTAACTCTGGTGGATCACAATGGCGTCGGAGGAAATGGCTATTGTGTCCTTTTTCACGTTGTTTGTAACTTATTTTGTACATAATGTTTCTGCCACCGTCTCCTACTACCGAAAAGAGCTTCTGGATATCAGGACATGCCGGGGTGCCTTGTAAGGATTCCTCCTCTGTTTTCCAAGTATACGTCTCCTTATGATAATACTGTACTACTCCTGACATACATCTTGTTCTTGCTTTCTCTAGGGACTCCATTTTACCAATTAATTTCGCTATCCCAGAGGAGACAAGATGAGTTTGGTCTGTTTGCATTATGCATGTTGAAGGGGGTGTGTCGTCTACTATCATTCACTTCCCTTCATTCACCTCTGGAAGTTTACCTGAAATTCCTTCACCTCATTATATCATCTTTGGTCTGACAGACATTTATGTGACACCCATAATGCATTGTATAATGTCAACAAACATGGCACAACACATAGCTGGTAAATAGCTTAGCTCATCATAAGCAATACAGCCTTCCAAAAATAATTTTACACACATCACAGGTGTCCATTACAATATATGCAATAATCGGAATGCATTATTTGTCACCAGTACTTGATAACATGTGAATAAACTGTAAATGCTACAGTAGAAACAACGTACAGAAAATAAGGCACTTACTTTGAAAGCAATGCACACATGTCCAAATGTATTATTTGTAAGGAAATCAACAAGGAAGGAATGCGAGCATCAACCAGAAAATGTTCCAGTTCATGCAAGACTGCGCAAATGTCTGCACACTTGATCTGCGAAAACACTGGGGAAGTGCTTGGGCTCTCCTCAGGTTGAAGAGAGAAAAAGTTTGTCTGGCTCAGTAAAGCCTCAAACATAAATTGTCCGCAACAGTGAAACGGGCTACTTCTATATGAATTAATGAGGAGGTGGACAAACACCTCAATTCAAACTACTGTTAGAAAATAACATTTGTTAGAAAATAATATGAAATTGACAAATTCAAGCCTATAGATAATTAGTAGGCAGCGCGTGTTAACTGTCCTGTTGCATAACAATTACAGTTTGTAACAGTGAGTGCATTCTGACATCACGTGCATAAAACAACTCATGCTGGGGCGACGCTAGAGATATTTGGAATGAATAGGTTAAACAGGTCATCATTAACAAGGCCACAGAGCCAGACGGATTACCAGGACGTGTACTCCAAAAAATGCGCTGACCAACTGGCAAGTGTCTTAACTGACATTTTCAACCTGTCCCTGACTGAGTCTGTAATTCCAACATGTTTCAAGCAGACCACCATAGTCCCTGTGCCCAAGAACAGGGTAAGGTAACCTGCCTAAATGTCTACAGACCTGTAGCACTCACATCGGTAGCCATGAAGTGCTTTGAAAGGCTGGTCATGGCTCACATCTACACCATTATCCCAGAAACCCTAGACCCACTCCAATTTGCATATCGCCCCAACAGATGCACAGATGACGCAATCTGTATTGCACTCCACACTGCCCTTTCCCACCTGGATAAAAAGGAATACCTAAGTGAGATTGCTGTTCATTGACTACAGCTCAGTGTTCAACACCATAGTGCCCTCTAAGCTCATCACTAAGCTAAGGATCCTGGGACTAAACACCTCCCTCTGCAACTGGATCCTGGACTTCCGGACAGCCGCCCCCAGGTGGTAAGGGTAAGTAACAGCACATCTGCCACGCTGATCCTCAACACGGGCGCCCCTCAGGGGTGCTTGCTCAGTCCCCTCCTGTACTCCTTGTTCACCCATGACTGTATGGCCAGGCACAACTTCAACACCATCATTAAGTTTGCTGATGACACAACAGTGGTAGGCCTGATCACCAACAACGATGAGACAGCCTATAGAGAGGAGGTCAGAGACCTGGCCATGTGGTGCCAGGAAAACATCCTCTCCCTCAACGTGATCAAGACAAAGAAGATGATTGTGGACTACAGGAAAAGGAGGACCGAGCACAGCTTCAAGTTCATTGGTGTCCACATCACAAACAAACTATCATGGTCCAAACACACCAAGACAGTCTGAAGAGGTCACGACAAAGCCTATTCCCCCTCAGGAGACTGAAAAGATTTGGCATGGGTCCTCAGATCCTCAAAAAGTTATACAACTGCACCATCAAGAGCATCCTGACTGGTTGCATCACTCTCTGGTATGGCAACTGCTCGGCCTCCGACCGCAAGGCACTACAAGCTTCCTGCCATCCAGGACCTCTATACCAGGCGGTGTCAGAGGAAGGCCCTAAAAATGATCAAAGACTCCAGCCAACCTAGTTATAGACTGTTCTCTCTGCTACCACATGGCAATCGGTACTGGAGCGCCAAGTCTAAGTCCAAAAGCCTTCTCAACAGCTTCTACCCCCCCTTTTACGCTGCTGATAGTCTCTGTTTATTATCTATGCATTGTCACTTTAACTATATCTACATATACTGTACATATTACGTCAATTACCTCGACTAACCGGTGCCCCCTGTATATAGCCTCGCTACTGTTATTTTTACTGTTATTTTATTTTTTACTTATCTATTGTTTGCCTAACACTTATCTTTCTTAAAACTGCATTGTTGGTTAGGGCTTGTAAGTAAACATTTCACTGTAAGGTCTACACCTGTTGTATTCGGGGCATGTGACAAATAACATTTGATTTGTCATGCAATAAAATGCAAATTAATTACTTAAAAATCATACAATGTGATTTTCTGGATTTTTGTTTTAGATTCCGTCACTCACAGTTGAAGAGTACCTATGATAAAAATTACAGACTTCTACATGCTTTGTAAGTGGGGAAACCTGCAAAATCGGCAGTGTATCAAATACTTGTTCTCCCCACTGTATATCGTACGCACATTTAGCTATTTAAGTATTTCTCTGCCATTGACCTGTATAGTATAGTTAACCATGCAAATATTCCTTATTTATCTACATAAACTTGCAATCTTTTTTTTCACCTAACACTCTGTAACAATGTATAGTGTACATATTCAGCTATTCAACAATACTACACAGTCTTTTTATAGCTTTTTGCACTCCAGACTTCTTGTATTTTTATACTTTTTCATACTGCATGTATCTGTCTTTTGTGTATTTTTGTTCTGCCCTGCGTTTTTTCGTAGCTCCTTGGCAAATACATTTTCCCTCGGGTATCAATAAAGTATTTATCTATCACTATCCAGCACACTTCCAGTCAAGGTAAGCTTTTGGTTTGATTAATTTATTGCCACGGGGGCCCACTGGTGTAAGTACTAAACTGCTTACTGACTGTACACTAAGATTACTGTATGATTGTGAGAAAAGGTGAGCGCATTGTGGCATACTATGCAAACAGGTTCCCTTTATCTCCAACTATTGGAGTACAGTCTTCTATCACAAACCTAGACACCAGCCAGTATTCTCACCATAGTCCCTACTCCAGCGCCAGACTCAAGACATTATAGTAACTGAAAACTATTTTACTAACTGTAAAGAGTAACTCTGAGCCAACATGTAAATACAAATACTTACCAAATTGCTCTTACGTGGACAACGTTTATTCAAAAAGTAGAGAGAATCAAGATCACAAAAGGAATTTAGACTTCATTTACAATAAAACTCAAAATTACATTGTTAAACATCAAGTTATAAACATCAATTTACACAACCTGTACATAAAACATTTTTTCCCCATAACATTTGCAATTAATTTCAAATAACTTAAATAGTTTTCTATTTAAAAGTGCAAATCCTTACACATGGATTTGAATAAGTCCATGAATAAGACCATGGCAATCCAGGTTGTGGAGTTCACATCTTTTCTTGTGCAATGAATAATAATAATAATAATAATAATAATAATAATAATAATAATAATATAGTGTGAGTAGATAATTGTTCTCTTCCCATTCATGTGTGTTCTCGTAGAATTAGAATTCCTCACTCTAATTCTATGGTTCTCCTGATGTCCTGCTCTCTGGAATATGCCTCTGGCAAGCAATCCTATTAATAATGTTGAGCACTTCATGTGGTAGTATTATCTGTATCATTATAAACTGTGTGGTTTGAGCCCTGAATGTTGATTGGCTGACAGCCATGGTATATCCGACCGTATACCACGGGTGTGACAAAACATTTATTTTTACAACTCTAATTACATTGGTAATCAGTTTATAATAGCAATAAGGCACCTCTGGGTTTGTGGTATATTGGCCATACACCACAGCTAAGGGCTGTATCCAGGCACTCCGCGTTGCGTCATGCACAAGAACAGCCCTTAGCAGTGGTATATTGGCCATATACAACACCTCCTCAGACGTTATTACTTAATTATAAATCACACATTTTATAAGCCATTCTATGGCTGTACAGTATGTACAATATATATATATATATAGACACAAAAGTATGTGGACAGCCCTTCAAATTAGTTTGCAGGTGTATAAAATCGAGCACATCGCCATGCAATCTCCATAGACAAACACTGGCAGTAGGATGGCCTTACTGAAGAGCTCAGTGACCTTCAAAGTGGCACCGTCATAGGATGCCACCTTTCCAACAGGAGAAAACGAATTTCTGCCCTGCTATAGCTGCCCCGGTCAACCGTAAGTACTGTTATTGTGAAGTGGAAACATCTAGGAACAACGGCTCATCCGCAAAGTGGTAGGCAACACAAGCTCACAGAATGGTACCGCTGAGTGTTGAAGCACGTAAAAATAGTTTTTCCTCGGTTGCAGCACTCACTACAGAGTTCCAAAAAGCCTCAAAGCAAAGTCAGCACAATAACAGTTTGTTGGGAGCTTCATGAAATGGGTTTCTATGGCCGAGCAGCCGCACACATGCCTAAAATCACCACGCGCAATGCCAAGCGTCGGCTGGAGTGGTGTAAGGCTTGCCGCCATTGGACTCTGGCGCAGTGGAAAAGCGTTCTCTGGATTGATGAACCAGGCTTCACCATCTGGCAGTACGACGGACAAATCTGGGGTTGGCGGATGACATCCTTTGATACCTGCCCGAACGCATAGGGCCTACTGTAAAGATTGGTGGAGGAGGAATAATAGTCTTGGGCGGTTTTTCATGGTTTGGGCCAGGCCCCTTAGTTTCAGTGGGAAATCTTAATGCTACAGCATACAATTACATTCTAGACTATTTTGTGTTCTAACTTTGGGGAAGGCCCTTTCCTGTTTCAGCATGAAAGGTCCCTGCAGTAATGTTCTAACATCTAGTGGAAAGCCTTCCCAAAGGAGTCAAGGCTGTGATAGCAGCAAAAAGGGACGGCAACTCCATAATGCCCATGATTTTGGAATGAGATGTTCAGGTGTCCACATACTTTTGTTCATGTTGTGTATGTATGTATGCATGCATGCATGTACGTAAGGATGTCTGGGGTGGGGGGTGGGGGGGTTCAAGGCTCTGGTTGAAAACAACAGGGTTGAAGAGAGGTGATTCTCCAAGTCACGAGGCATGATAAGGTGAGAAAGGTAGCGAATTGTTAATATTCTGACACAGCAGGGTAGACGAGAGGTTGAATCTCTACAACACTCTCCAGGGGCAGCTAGTGGGGTCATGCATCGGTCTATGCATGCAGCCAATGCAAAGGAAACTGAAAAACTAGCATCACAAGCAGCAGATATGTTACAGTTTACTTCATATGTCTGAGCAGTCTTCTGTTAACTAATGGACAAGAAGAATTGAACTGGAACTCAGTCTGATGAAAATCAAAAAGGTTTAGGCATTACAATAAAACAAAAATTACAATTACAATAAAATAAAAAAGCAGAGACAAAAAAACAAAAAGCCTCAGTCCTGTGTTGTGGGTCAGGAGGACTGGGTTCAGTAACTGTGTGTGTGAGTGGTCTGGTGGTGCAGGACTAGGACTTCTGCTCCGCTCCTGCAGCAGACGCGGCGGTGCTCTCCGGCTTAAGGATCTGATAGGTGATGAGATACTCTGGGTAGGCCTGCAAACACACATGGGATAGAAGTCAATGAGAAGAGCAAACACACTGAACAAAAATATGAAAAACGCAACGTGCAATAATTTCCCAGAAAGTTACAGTTCATATAAGTCTATGCATCTGTTGGTCACAAATGCCTTAAAAAAAAAAGGTAGGGCCGTGGATCAGAAAACAAGTCAGTATCTGGTGATCACCATTTGCCCTAACGCAGCGCAATACATCTCCTTCGGTTAGAGTTGATCAGGCTGTTGATTTTGGCTGTGGAATGTTGTCCCACTCTTCAATGGCTGTGCGAAGATGCTGGATATTGGCGGGAACTGGAACAAGTCGTCTTACATGCTGTTGTACACATCGATTCAGAGCATCCCAAACATGCTCCATGGGTCACGTCTGGTGAGTATGCAGGCCATGGAAGTACTGGGATATTTTCAACTTCCAGGAATTGTGTACAGATCCTTACGACATGGGATTATCATGCTGAAACATGAGGTGATGGCGGTGGTTGAATAGCACGACAATGGGCCTCAGGTTCGTCACGGTATCTCAGTGGATTAAAAGTGCAATCAATAAAATGCAATTTTTGTTCGTTGTCCGTAGCTTACACCTGCACATACCATAACCCCACCGCCACCATGGAGCACTCTGTTCACAACATTGACATCAACAAACAGCTTGCCCACACAACGCCATACACGCTGTCTGCCATCTGCCCGGTACAGTTAAAACCGGGATTTATGAAGAGCACACTTCTCCAGGGTGCCATCGAAGGTGAGCATTTGCCCACAGAAGTCAGTTACAAAGCCGAACTACAGTCAGGTCAAGACTCTGGTGAAGACAACGAACACGCAGATGAGCTTCCCTGAGACTGTTTCTGACAGTTTGTGCAGAAATTCTTTGGTTGTGCAAACCCAGTTTGATCAGCTATCCGGATGGCTGGTCTCAAATGATCCCACAGGTGAAGAAGCCGGATGTGAAGGTCCTGTGCTGGCGTAGTTACACATGGTCTGCGGTTGTGAGGCCGGTTGGACGTACTGCCAAATTCTTTAAAAACAACTGAGGTGGCTTATGGTAGAGAAACGAACATTCAATTATCTGGCAACAGCTCTGGTGTACATTTCTGCAGTCAACATGGCAATTGCACGCTCCCGCAACTTGAGACATGTGGCATTGTGTGGTGTGACAAAACTGCAAATCGTAGAGTGGCATTTTATTGTCAACAGCACAAGGTGCACCTGTGTAATGATCATGCCATTTAATCCACACATGTCAAGTGGATGGATTATTTTGGCAAAAGAGAAATGCTCACTAACAGGGATGTAGTGCATATTTGTGCATATTAAAGCAACATTTCTGGGATCTTTCATTTCAGCTCATGAAACATGGGACCAACACTTTAGATGTTGCGTTTATATTTTAGTTCAGTGTAATAAGTACTGGAGTACAAATTATTTTCCATTATGGATGCTTTTTGGTCCAGGTCTAGGATAAATCTGTGTCCCTAACGTCTGGACTTGCCTTTGGGCATAAATAAAGTTGTATTGAATGGAGTTAAGGTCTCACCTGCTCTCCTCTGTAGATTACATACTCTGCGTAGGCCAGGCCGTTGACGCTGGGCCGGCCAATCACAGAGTGGTGTCCAGGGGGGGCGTGGGCCATCTTCATGGCACTGAACTGGAGGAAGGACTTCCCCAGGGTTACACGGCAGAATAACATCTGCCTGGAGGTCACAGAGAACAGGTGTCAAATGATGTTCCACTAATGATGTTCCACAATTATCAAAGCTCTGATGAAGTCTGTAATTGAGGGGCATTAGTTTGGCAACAGTGGTATGGAATGCTCTCGAGTCATCAAGTGCTCTTTTCAGGAGTTTGAGTAGTAAATACTTAATGCACCTAAATATGTGTTCTTTCTATAGATCACGTCTCACCTGTGGCACAAGTAACATGAGCGGTCTTTGTGAGTGGGGCATCCGGTGCCACCCCCGATGCCATAAACATACTGGTTACTCTTAGAGGAGTTCTCAGCAAAGTATATCCCTGCTCCAAACATCCCTCCGATGTAGGCATGCCGCTCGTCAAAGCCTTTGTGGATGATGGCATTTATAAACGGAGAACCTGGAGAACCAAAAGACATGAAACAAGAACAATGTCAAATACATCTCTAAAAACAAGAAATAAATGATAAACAGAGTTAACATTTATCCAGTGACGATCAGTTAAGACATTTCCATTCTGAAATAACAAGGAGCGTGAAAGAAAAACAGGTTGTAATATGGAATATGTCTTGTTACCATGGAAGAGCATGCGCTCATTGTGGTGGTTGTGGTTCTCGTCCGAGATCTCCTTTTGGCGGTGTGTGTATCGCTCCCGCAGCTTCTTGTTGACCACCTTCTGAATCTGAATGGATACACAGACAAGAATGAACTAGAGCAGCAATACTGATGACTTCTAATCTTCCTTCATTTTCAGAAGATGGGATTATTAACACTACCCGAGTTCCTGAAACCATAGTGCATTCTAACCAACCAATAACTGTGATCGAGGGCAGTACGAAAGTAAAGATGTGTGTATTTAAGTCGGATGTTTACATACATTTAGATTGAACTCCACAGATTTGGATGTTAACAAACTATAGTTTTGGCTAGTCGGTTAGAACATCTACTTTGAGCATGACAAGTAATTCTTCCAACAATTGTTTACAGAGATTATTTCACTTATAATTCACTATGTCACAATTCCAGTGGGTCAGAAGTTTACATACACCAAGTTGACTGACTTTAAACAGCTTGGAAAATTCCAGAAAATGATGGCTTTAGAAGCTTCTGATAGGCTAATTGACATCATTTGAGTCAATTGGAGGTGTACCTGTGGATGTATTCCAAGGCCTACCTTCAAACTCAGTGCCTCTTTGCTCGACATCAAAAGAAATCAGCCAAGACCTCAGAAAATAATTTGTATACCTCCACAAGTCTGGTTCATCCTTGGGGGCGATTTCCAAATGCCTGAAGGTACCACATTCATCTGTACAAACAATAGTACGCAAATATAAAACACCATGGGACCACGCAGCCGTCATACCGCTCAGGAAGGAGACGCGTTCTGTCTCCTAGAGATGAACGTACTTTGGTGCGAAAAGTGCAAATCAATCCCAGAACTACAGCAAAGGAACTTGTGAAGATGCTGGAGGAAACGGGTGTAAAAGTATCTATATCCACAGTAAAACAAGTCCTATATTGACATAACCTGAAAGGCCGCTCAGCAAGGAAGAAGCCACTGTTCCAAAACCGCCATAAAAAAGCCAGACTACGGTTTGCAACTGCACACGTGGACAAAGATTGTACTTTTTGGAGAAATGTCCTCTGCTCTGATGAAACAAAAACAGAACTGTTTGGCCATAATGACGTTTGGAGAAAAAAGGGTGATGCTCGCAAGCCGAAGAACACTATCCCAACCGTGAAGCACGGGGGTGGCAGCATCATGTTGTGGGGGTGCTTTGCTGCAGGAGGGACTGGTGCACTTCACAAAATAGATGGCATCATGAGGAAGGAATATTAAGTGGATACATTGAAGCAACATCTCAAGACATCAGTCAGGAAGTTAAAGCTTGGTCGCAAATGTGTCTTCCAAATGGACAATGACCCCACAGCACACTTCCAAAGTTGTGGCAAAATGGCTTAAGGACAACAAAGTCAAGATATTGGAGTGGCCATCACAAAGTCCTGACCTCAATCCTATAGAAAATGTGTGGGCAGAACTGAAAAAGCGTGAGCGAGCAAGGAGGCCTACAAACCTGACTCAGTTACACCAGTTCTGTCAGGAGGATCGGTCCAAAATTCACCAAACTTATTGTGGGAAGCTTGTGGAAGGCTACCAGAAACATTTGACCCAAGTTAAACAATTTAAAGGCAATGCTACCAAATACTAATTGAGTGTATGTAAACTTCTGACCCACTGGGAATGTGATGAAATAAATAAATTACGCTGTACTTAAAATAAAGTGGTGATCCTAACTGACCTAAGACAGGGAATTTTTACTAGGATTAAAATGTCAGGAATTGTCAAAAACAGTTTAAATCTATTTGGCTAAGGCGTATGTAAACTTCCGACTTCAACTGTATATCTGAAAGAGCTCTATCAAAATGTAGATAGTAGAGAGAGTAGTATTGTAATGTAAAGCTGACCTTGATGATGTTGTATCTGCTGAACACCCCTCCTGCGTTACCTCCATCCCTGTGTTCTCTGATGGTACTTTGCATCTGGAGCAGAGAGAAAAAAACAAACGTCTTACTTTTAAAAAAAAATTATTCACAGGATTTCATTACATTTCTCCAAACATGGCACTCTTTCACCCTTGATTAGGGTTGCAAAGGGAAGGTATAATAATGGAAACTAAAAATGTGGTAACTATTAAGGAATATTCAGTTTTTTCAGGCAACATTTCTGGGTATTTCAGATTGTCACAGGCGTCTTATCTCTGGCACCCTGTTTAAAATACATTAAAAAAACACCTACAATTATTATTTTTTTATTAAAATGACAAAGCTGTAAAACATCCTACATATAAACCATCAACTTAATGAATATCATTGTAGTTTAATATGAGTGTTTCATCATGAAATTGTAAAATAAAACATTTTATAAAAATGTCAATACAACCTTGTTGTAAATGGTTTGTGCCCAAACTGGTGGGAGTTATGAAAAAAGTAAATAGTTGAAGATAATGCCATTGCAGATTAGATTTTTTTTTTATTAAATTAGGCTATTTTCTCTTGAGCCATATGGTCTATCCACTAGAAACATGTGGACACAAACAATAATATACTGTACAGTACCAGTCAAAAGTTTGGACACCTACTCATTCCAGAGCTTCTTTTACATTTTTTTACATTGTAAAATAATAATGAAGACATCAAAACTATGAAATAACACATATGGAATCATGTAGTTAACAAAGTGTTAAATCAAAATATATTTTATATTTGAGATTCTTCAAAAGTAGCCACCCTTTGCCTTGATGACAGCTTTGCACACTTTTGGCATTCTCTCAACCAGCTTCATGAGGTAGTCACCTGGAATGCATTTCATTTAACAGGTGTGCCTTGTTAAAAGTTAATTTGTGCAATTTCATTTTTAGGATTTTTAGCAGTCTGAGATATGGCTTTTTCTAGAAGGCCAGCATCCCGGAGTTGTGTCTTCACTGTTGACGTTGAGACTGGTGTTTTGCGGGTACTATTTAATGAAGCTGCCAGTTGAGGACTTGTGAGGCGTCTGTTTCTCAAACTAGACACTAATGTACTACTTTCTATTCTGGATAGAGCCAGTTTGTGCTGTTCTTTGAAGGGAGTAGTACACAGCGTTGTACGAGATCTTCAGTTTCTTGGCAATTTCTCATATGGAATAGCATTCATTTCTCAGAACAAGAATAGACTGAAGAGTTTCAGAAGAAAGTTATTTGTTTCTGGACATTTTGAGCCTGTAATTGAGCCCAAAAATGCTGATGCTCTAGATACTCAACTAGTCTAAAGAAGGCCAGTTGTATTGCTTCTTTAAATCAGCACAACAGTTTTCAGCTGTGCTAACATACTGTAATTGCAAAAGGGTTTTCTAATGATCAATTAGCCTTTTAAAATGATGAACATGGATTAGCTAACACAACATGCCATTGGAACACAGGAGTGATGGTTGATGATAATGGGCCTCTGTACGCCTATGTAGATATTCCATAAATCAGCCATTTCCAGCTACAATAGTAATTTACAACATTAACAATGTCTACACTGTATTTCTGATCAATTTGAAGTTATTTTAAATGGCAAAAAAAAAACAAGGACATTTCTAAGTGACCCCAAACGTTTGAACGGTAGTATGTATGTATGCATGCATGCATGCATTCATTCATTCATTCATGCATGTATATATATTAATACAAGTAAATTAGTGGATTCAGCTATTTCAGCCACACCCGTTGCTGACAGGTGTATAAAATTGAGCACACAGCAATGCAATCTCCATAGGAAAACATTGGCAGTAGAATGGCCTTACTGAAGAGCTCAGTGACTTGTCAACGTGGCACCGTCATAGGATGCCACCTTTCCAACAAGTCACTTCGTCAAATTTCTGAACTCCTAGAGATGTCCCGGTGAACTGTAAGTGATGTTATTGTGAAGTGGAAACGTCTAGGAACAACAACGGCTCAACCGCGAAGTGGTATTCCATACAAGCTCATAGAATGGGACCGCTGAGTGCTGAAGCCTGTAGAGCGCAAAAATACTCATCATCTGCAACACTCACTACAGAGTTCCAAACTGCCTCTGGAAGCACAAGAACTGTTAGTCGGGAGCTTCATGAAATGGATTTCTATGGCCGAGCAGCCGCACACAAGCCTAAGATCACCACTCGCAATGCAAAGCATCGGCTGGAGTGGTGTAAAGCTCACCGCCATTGGACTCTGGAGGAGTGGAAACACGATCTCTGGAGTGATGAATAACGCTTCACCATCTAGCAGTGCCAACTGTAAAGTTTGGTGGAGGAGGAATAATGGCCTGGGGATGTTTTTCATGGTTCAGGCTAGACCCCTTAGTTCCAGTGAAGGGAAATCTTAAAGCTACAGCATACAATTACATTCTAGATGATTCTGTGCTTCCAACTTTGTGGCAACAGTTTGGGGAAGGCCCTTCCCTGTTTCAGCATGACAATGCCCCCGTACACAAAGCGAGGTTCATACAGAAATGTTTTTTTGTGATGGTTGCGGAAGAACGTGACTGGCCTGCACAGAGCCCTGACCTCAACCCCATCGAATACCTTTTGGATGAATTGGAACACCGACTGCGAGCCAGGCCTGATCACCCAACATCAGTGCCCAACCTCACTAATGCAATTGTGGCTGAATGGAAGCAAGTCCCTGCAGCAATATTCCAACATCTAGTGGAAAGCCTTCCCAGAAGAGTCTAGGCTGTTATAGCAGAAATGAATTACATGTTGGAAGAGCAGGTGTCCACACACCTTTGATCAATCACACTCCACACTGCCCTTTCCCACCTGGACAAAAGGAACACCTACGTGAGAATGCTGTTCATTGACTACAGCTCAGCGTTCCAACACCATTATGCCCACAAAGCTCATCACTAAGCTAAGGACCCTGGGACTAAACACCTTTCTCTGCAAGTGGATCCGGGCCGCCCCCAGGTGGTAAGTGTAAGTAACAACACATCTGCCATGCTGATCCTCAACACTGGGAAACCTCAGGGGTGCATGCTTAGTCCCATCCTGTACTCCCTGTTCACCCACGACTGAGTGGCCAAGCACGACTCCAACACCATCATTAAGTTTGCCGACGACAACAGCTTCATGAAATGGGTTTCCATGGCCGAGCAGCCGCACACAAGCCTAAGGCCTGATCACCAACAACGATGAGACAGCCTATAGGGAGGAGGTCAGTGTGGTGCCCGGACAACAACCTCTGCCTCAATGTGAGCAAGACAAAAGGAGATGAACGTGGACTACAGGAAAAGGAGGGCCAAACAGCAGGTCGAGAGTTAAGTTCATTTGGGTCCACATCACCAAATGATCATGGTCAAAACACACCAAGACAGTTGGGAAGAGGGCACGACAACACCTTTTCCCCCTCAGGAGACTGAAAAGATCTGACAAAAAAGTTCTACAGCTGCACCATCGAGAGCATCCTGACCGGTTGTATAAACCGCCTGGTATGGCAACTGCTCGGCATCCAGATGGTAGTGTGTACGGCCCAATACATCACTGGGGCCAAGCTTCCTGCCATCCATACTAGGCGGTGTTAGAGCAAGGCCCAAAGAAATTGTCAAAGACTTCAGTCACCCAAATCATAGAATGCACGGCAAGCACCAAGTCGAGGTCCAAAAGGCTCCTGAACAGCTTCTACCCCCAAGCTATAAGACTGCTGAACAATTAATCAAATGGCCACCCGGACTATATACATTGACGACCCCCCCTTTGTTTTTACACTGCTGCTACTCACTGTTTATCTATGCATAGTCACTTTACCCCTACCTATGTAGAAATTACCTTTACTAACTTGTACCCCCTGTATATAGCCTCATTATTGTTATGTAATTTTATGTTACTTTTATTTTTAAGTTTATTTAGTAAACATTTTCTTAACTCTATTTCTTGAACTGCATTGTTTTGTAAACGGCTTGTAAGTAAGCATTTCACGGTAAGGTCTTGATTTGACACATCGTTGTATGTACCCACCTCCTCCTCCACTGATTGGCCCTCCTTGTCGTCAGGGGCTAGGTCGATGAGGACCGTGCCCTGGTTGGCACAGTGGAATGTCAGGTACGGGTTGGTACCTGGAGAGCAAACAAAGCACCTGTTACGCACTCATACTTGGTTACATATTGGGGTGGTTTCCCACCCAACAAGTATTTGATACACTGCCGATTTTGCAGGTTTTCCTACTCTGTAATTTTTATCATAGGTACACTTCAACTGTGAGAGACGGAATCTAATACAAAAATCCAGAAAATCACATTGTATGATTTTTAAATAACTAATTTGCATTTTATTGCATGACATAAGTATTTGATCACCTACCAACCAGTAAGAATTCCGGCTCTCACAGACCTGCCTCTTTAAGAAGCCCTCCTGTTCTCCACTCATTACCTGTATTAACTGCACCTGTTTGAACTCGTTACCTGTATGAAAGACACCTGTCCACACACTCAATCAAACAGACTCCAACCTCTCCACAATGGCCAAGACCAGAGAGCTGTGTAAGGACGTCAGGGATAAAATTGTAGACCTGCACTAGGCTGGGACGGGCTACAGGACAATAGGCAAGCAGCTTGGTGAGAAGGCAACAACTGTTGGCGCAATTATTAGAAAATGGAAGAAGTTCAAGATGACGGTCAATCTCCCTCGGTCTGGGGCACCATGCAAGATCTCACCTCGTGGGGCATCAATGATAATGAGGAAGGTGAGGGATCAGCCCAGAACTACACGGCAGGACCTGGTCAATGAACTGAAGAGAGCTGGGACCACAGTCTCGTGGCTGGGTCTTCCAGCATGACAACGACCCGAAACACACAGCCAGGGCAACTAAGGAGTGGCTCCGTAAGAAGCATCTCAAGGTCCTGGAGTGGCCTAGCCAGTCTCCAGACCTGAACCCAATAGAAAATCTTTGGAGGGAGCTGAAAGTCCGTATTGCCCAGCGACAGCCCCGAAACCTGAAGGATCTGGAGAAGGTCTGTATGGAGGAGTGGGCCAAAATCCCTGCTGCAGTGTGTGCAAACCTGGTCAAGAACTACAGGAAACGTATGATCTCTGTAATTGCAAACAAAGGTTTATGTACCAAATATTAAGTTCTGCTTTTCTGATGTATCAAATACTTATGACATGCAATAAAATGCAAATTAATTACTTACAAAATCATACAATGTGATTTTCTGGATTTTTGTTTTAGATTCCGTCACTCACAGTTGAAGAGTACCTATGATAAAAATTACAGACTTCTACATGCTTTGTAAGTGGAAAAACCTGCAAAATCGGCAGTGTATCAAATACTTGTTCTCCCCACTGTATACTTTAAGGGCAAGTATACCAGACACTTATTAGGCCTAATCCTGAACAAAAAATGACTTTCAATAGAGAATCTCCTTTCCAGGAATAGAAGGAATAGCCTGGGAAGTATTTGACGCAGCAATAAAAATGGGCAAAACCACATCAGCTCCTCAGAGATTTCTAGATCCTCAGAGATTTCTCTGGGAATGTCCTGACCTTGTTGTCCCCCCAGCAGCCTCTCCACTCCCTTGATGAGTTTGTGTCGGTGGCCGTAAGCGTTGATCCCAATCTCCTTCAGTTCCTCGTGACCCATGTCAGCCAGCACATCCAGAGAGATCTGGGAAAGAACAGGATATTTAATACAGAGCAGGGATCCTGAACTGTGACAAGACAACAGCTACTCCAAGAGGGGCAAAGACAGATAAAATGTCAGACTAATTAGATGCCCTATTAAAATTACAAATTATAACATGAAACCCAAATCAATGAACACTCACCTGTTCTCTCTCAAAGATTTCCCTTAGATGCTCCAGACCCAAGCTCTTCATGAACTGACCGATGTTCACGTCCAACATCGCCACTGGAATACAAACACCACAAGAGAAAATTCAGCATGCGAGTAAAGTTATTGACTCATCTGTATTGACTAAGACCTCAACCATTTTCTATCAAAACTAGTAAAATACCAATTGCTTGCTAAAACCAAGCTCAGTTTCGATCCAGGCTCTTTATCTCTACTCACATTCCCCCTCCTTCCTGTCGGAGCCCGTGGCCCCGTCGGCCACCCCGGATGTCCCTGCGGCCCCCAGCTCGTTGAGGGGCCCGGCCAGGTTGTCGATGCTGCTTGCTGCAGACAGGCAGGAGGGCGTGGAGGCTGGGGAGATGACCGAGCCGGCACTGACCACCGTGGCCTGGGGCTTGAAGCAGCTGGGCAGGGCATCTGGGGGCATGGCATCCATCAGAAGGGCACGGATGTCATCAGCCTGAGAGAGGAGAAGGTGGACGTAATTAGAGGGAGAAGTCATGGGTGAGAAGGGGCTCGACTGGTTGCCCTAAAAGTTTGAATTTAAGGCTGTTTCAGTTATAGCTAAATTGCTAATTTCAAAGTGAGTCAAAATATATAGATGGGAAAAATGGCAAGGATTCATAATTCAAGCAAATGCCTGCCATTTACAGCAAAAAAAAACCTTCGTTTGGTGGCATTGCTAACTGCTCTAAAAGTAGGAGAGCAAGAAGTGTTACCGTAGCCAGGTCCAGTGCAGTCTGTCCCTCCTGGTTCTTCATGGTGGGGTCCGCTCCGTGGGCTAGCAGCAGAGCACACAGCTGGGTACGGCCCTTCTGAGCCGCTTCGTGGAGGGGGGTGAAGGCCCACTTATCTGTAGCGTTCACACACGTGTTGAACTTTATCAGGAGGGCAGCAATGTCCACGTGCTGGAGCAGAGAAAGAGGAACGACAGGAGAGGAGCAGAGGAGAGGTAGCAGACAGGAGCAGAGATAGGAGGAACGACAGGAGCAGACAAAGCAGAAGAGCAGAGAGGGGCAGAGGGGCAGAGGAGGGGTAGCGGAGAGGGGCAGAGGAGGGGGTAGCGGAGAGGGGCAGAGGAGGGGTAGCGGAAAGGGGCAGAGGAGGGGTAGCGGAGAGGGGCAGAGGAGCAGAGGAGCGGTAGCGGAGAGGAGCGGTAGTGGAGAGGGGCAGAGGAGCGGTAGCGGAGAGGAGCAGAGCAGCGGTAGCGGAGAGTGGGTAGCGGAGAGGAGCAGAGGAGGGGTAGCGGAGAGTGGGTAGCGGAGAGGAGCAGAGGAGGGGTAGCGGAGAGGGGCAGAGAAGGGGTAGCGGAGAGGGGCAGAGGAGGGTAGAAGTAGCAGATGAGATCAGCAACACGATTTAATCATGACATGCCCAAAAACTGATGACAGCCAAACTGTTACATATCTAAACTTTCCACAAGGTCACCTTCATCCCAGTGTGGGTGTCTTGTCCTGTATGATTTTCTAACTTAAACAATGCATACAATATCTTCTATGAAATACTCCAAGCTGTTACATATATTAGGCCAGAAGGTCGCAGGGTAGGTGTTTTGTATGCATTGTCTATGCTATAAAACCTTATGTCAAACCGTACAGCATGGACACTGTGTTCCAAGGCCTGACGTAGTCTTGGTGCCGACTCACCCCATAAGAGGCAGCGTTGTGCAGGGGGATGAGGCCTCCTTTGTCCTGTGCGTTCACATCAGCCCCGTGCTCCAGCAGATACTCCGCCACCTCCAGGTTGTTGTAGCCAGCTACAGAGGCGGAGAAAATGACAAACGACAACATGAAACAACATGACAGTCTACCTTACAAAAAAATATGAATGAAACATCTTTCTGTAATGTGTGTCAAAGTTATAATATAGCTCCAAACTTCTGTTTGGGAGTGGTAAAGGTCTGTGTATGGGTTCATTTTCTGTTAAATTAATTGATTCCACTGCTTTGCTTGCAATTAGGGGTTTAGGCTGGGTAACTGTAAAGCACTTTGTGCCAATTGCTAATGTAAAATATAAAATTGATTGATTCTGTGAATTGATTCTGAGGGCCAGTATGTCCAGTACCTGCGAGATGCAGGGGGGTGGAGTTACGTCCCTGTGTGTCTCTACAGTTGATGTTCTCTGGGCTGCAGAGTTTCTGGACACGGGCCAGACAGCCCTTCTTAGCAGCGTCTAGCAGGGCAGCGTCTCCTCTCAGCAGGTCCTGGATGTCCGTGTCTCCATCCTTCACCATGTCCAGAGGCATGTTACCGTCACGGTTCTTCTTGGTGGGGTCCGCTCCATGCTGTAGAAACATCAAATATACACTGAACAAAAATAAACGCAACAATAAAGATTTCATATGAGGCAATCAGTCAATTTAAATAAATAAATAAATTAGGCCCTAATCTATGGAATACAGATATGCATCTGTTGGTCACAGATACCTTAAAAAAAGGTGGATCAGAAAACCAGTCAGTATCTGGTGTGACCATCTGCCTCATGCAGCACGACATCTCCTTTGCATAGAGTTGATCAGGTTGTTGATTGTGGCCTGTGGAATGTTGCCCCACTCCTCTTCAATGACTGTGTGGAGTGGTCGGGAACTGGAACACGCTGTCGTACACGTAGCATGCCAAACATGCTCAATGGGTGACATGTTTGATGAGTATGCAGGCCATGGAAAAACTGGAACATTTTCAGCTTCCAGGAATTGTGTACAGATCCTTGCAACATGGTGCATTGTCATGATGAAACATGAACTAATGGTGGCGGACGAATGGCACGACAATGGGCCTCAGGATCTTGTCACGGTATCAAAATTGCCAAATCGATAGAATGCAATTGTGTTAGTTGTCTGAAGCTTATGCCTGCCCATACTATAACCCCAGCGCCACCATGGGGAACTCTGTTCACAACAATGACATCAGCAAACCGCTCGCCCACACAATGCCATACACGCTGTCTGTCATCTTGCCGGTACAGTTGAAACCGGGATTAATTTGCGAAGAGCACAATTTTCCAGCATGCCAGTGGCCATCGAAGGTGAGCATTTGCCCACTGAAGTCGGTTACGACGATGCCGAACTGAAGTGCTAAGGACATTGTCCTTAGCACACCTGTGTAATGATCATGCTGTTTAATCACCTTCTTGATATGCCACACCTGTCAGGTGGATGGATTATCTTGGCAAAGGAGAAACGCTCACTAACAGGGATGTAAACAAATTTGTACCAAGCATCTTAGCGAAATAAGCTTTTTGTGCGCATGGAACATTTCTGGGATCTTTTATTTCAGCTCATTAAACATGGGACCAACACTTTAAATATTGTGTTAATATTTTTGTTCAGGATACATACAAAGATCTTGTAGTTAAATAGTTTTTTCTGTCATTGAAAATATCTTATAGTTATACATAGTTCCCCGTTTTGACTGTCCAAATGTAGCCTCATGCCATTTAGACAAGATCATTTCAGAAGAGTTGATTCAAAAAGGCACAGGAAGACGAACCTTGAGCAGCAGTTTGCAGATCTCATATTTGCCCTTGGCGGCAGCCTCATGGAGAGGGGTGAACTTCCAGAGGTCAGCTACGTTCACTGATGCCCCGTGTCTCACCAGCAGCTCAGCCACCTCGTAGTGACCGTAGGAGCAGGCGTTGTGGAGGGGCACCAGACCACTGCAAGGAGAGAGGAGAAGACGACGATGACTAGTTACACCACTGAAGGAACATAGAAATACATCATTTTAAAGGATCTATCACTGAAGGTTTCAAGTACTGTGTGTATTTAATGCAAAATAAAATCGAATGATAAAGATATATTCAATACAAGGAAAGCCTTTTTACTGACTATCTGAGGTAAAAGCAAAAGCAGCAGTCTTGTCAAAAACAGAAGGTACAGACAGAGGTAGGACATTAACATTTTGGTCATTTAGCAGACGCTCTTATCCAGAGTGACTTACGGACAGATACACTTTCTTACCGGCTTGGGGTTTCGAACCAGCAACCTTTCAGTTATTCGTCCAACGCTTTAAACGCTAGGCTACCTTGTCCTCCTAGGGTGGACTAGGAGGACGACACGTACCCTTTGTCTTTAGCATGTACGTCAGCTCCATGATGTAGCAGGTACTCCACCACGGCCACTCGGTTGTAGCCTGCAGCAAAATGCAGAGGGGTGGAGTGACGACCCTCCAAGTCCCGACAGTTCACGTTCTGAGGAGTGCAGAGTTGCTACAAAACACAGATGAGACAACAGACAGAAGATCAAGAGTGAGAGAGGAATGAGGGAGACATTTTGGATTCATGGGGGTATACAGAGCATCATTGATGCATATAACATGATTGAATTCATGAACCTGGGACGTTCAGCTGATCAGCTTACCTGCACAGTGTCCAAATCTCCAGCCTTAGCGGCTTCCAGGAACCGGTAGTCCACATCAGAGTTACGAGTTGGAATATTTTCTGTAGGAAAGGGACCAACATTGTTAAATAACACAGAGACATTAACAAAAACACTAAGCTGTATGGGCAACGATAAATTCTGTTATAATCCTGCTAACTTTCCAACATTGATTAGCATAGCCTAGATGTTAAGGCCATGCATCTTACATCCACACAAGCAACATTGTCAATCACAATGTAGATGGAAGAATATTTAACCAAGACGCTCTATTACTGTACCATTGAGGATCTGCTGCACGGCCTCGTTGCCCATCTGTGAGGCAGTGAAGCCCTGCAGGGAGACGATGGCCGGGTCGGCCCCGTAGCTCAGTAGCAGCCTGCACGTCTGGATGTGGCCCGCCAGGGCTGCTCTGTGGAGGGCCGTCTGCCCCAGGGTGTCCACCGCATTTACCTGAAGGGAGGGAGACAGAAGAGGGGAGGGAGAGAGACGAAAAGAGGGAAGAGTCAGTCACGCAAACAGCAACATACTCACAGCTAAATGTGACATTTATTTCATGAAATATTTTGAGTCAAATTATCAGATAGAGGCTGAGAGCAAGTGAGAGAGAAATGAGAGAAAAGCTCAATTAAATTAAATGTTATTAGTGAGACCCTGCAGTGCGTACCTTGGCTCCATGTTTCTGTAGCACCTCCAGGATGTCGTTGTGTGCTCTCTCAGCCGCTACATGCAGGGTCGTCATGAAGCTACAGACAGGACGAGAGAGAGACAAAGACAACCATTAGTGCCTCACTCAGGGGCTATATGAACGCATATGGCAGTGTTTCCAGACTGCGTGCAAAGGTCCCAAAAACCCCAACATTCTCTATTGAAACCAACAGGTAAACTATTTCTCTTATGCTGTGGTAGGGGAAACACTGATACATGGTTTCGGAGTTAAAAAATGGCGTCTTACTCCTTGTTCTTCTCGTTGACATTGGCACCTTTACGCAGCAGCAGCTCGGTCACCTGCTTCCGTTTGGGGTGAGGGGAAGCAACGGCACAGTGCTGAAACAGAGGGACAACGCCTTCCATTAAATCCCATGCTTTAGGCAAAATCCTTCTCAGGTTTTGCACTTCTCCTAGGTTATGCATGTCACACAAACACGTTCTGCAAAGAGACATAATATTACGGCACCCCTGTTCCCTACATAGTGCACTACTTTTGACCACGGCACATATACAGCGCAACACTTTTCAAAAGTAGTGCACTATATAGGGAACAGTTTGCCATTAGTGACACATGCACAGCTGTATATTGTGACATTGAGCATTAGCCAGAAGGAGAAGGTATCTCACCAGGGCTGTCTCGTTGGTCTGTGGGTGTTTGAAGCTGATGATATCCAGAGCCAGGGTTTTCTTCACCTTGGCCATGTCTGCCTCCCGAGCTGCCTGGAGCAGTGAATGACCTTTAAACTCATCTGGTTGGCAGAAAGAGGATATTGACAACATTGATGTGAGAATATCTGAGTGCTCAGGCAGGCATTAACTTCCGTTTAGAAGGCAGCGTGTGCGAGAGTGTCCTTTGTCCTGTCTGTAGTCTTTGTGAATAGAGAGTGATGTATGTATGTATAAGCATTTTTTCTTCTTCTTTGTTATCATGTATAAGGGGTGTGTGTGTGTGTGTGTGTGTGTGTGTGTGTATTCATGTCTCCCAACAGAACTCACAGGTGAGCCGCTCTTTGAGTTCAGGGGTAGGTGCCATGTCCACGGCGCTCTTGCTGTGGCAGTTGAGCAGGTTGGGGTCGGCCCCGTGGCTCAGCAGCAGAGAACACACCTCCACACGGTTCTTAGATGCAGCCTCGTGGAGAGGGGTGAACTGCCACAGGTCCATGGCATTCACACACGCTCCATGCTGCAAACACACAGACGAGTTAAATCAGTTATTCTCCATCAAAAGCAGTCAACATTCTAAAAGTCTAATTGAAGTGGGGCATCAATGACAGGTCTATAGAAACCTTACCTTGAGAAGAAGCTCTGTGACCTCAAAGTGTCCATAGGAGCAGGCGTTGTGAAGAGGGACCAGGCCACTGTATGACAAAAATATACAGCAATTTAATTGAATAATCATTCATTTATAAAAAATTAAAAAAAAGAAATCTCAGCTGTGACGATGTCTGAGAATGGGTCTTAGAAGAGGAAACAATATAGTGCACTACTTTTGACCAGGGCACATAGGGTCTTTTTGGGATGCGGTCTACTTCAGAGTGGTTTTACCCTTTGTCCTTGGCATGGACGTCTGCCCCGTGCTGGAGCAGTAGCTGGACGATGCGTACGCGGTTGTAGCCAGCTGCCAGGTGCAGTGGGGTGGACTGGAAAAGAGGACATGTTATTAGACACATAGCCTAGAGTCAATATACACCCTGTAAGGTCTGATATATGTTTAGCTAATTAATATGTTAATCTACAACAAGAGTTATTAACTGAATGTATTGTGTGATCATAGAACTGTAGAACTGCTGTAAACTTGTGTGTGGGGGGGCCATGTGGAAAGAATGTGCTAGCTTAAGGGTTTCCCAATAGAACTGTGTCTTGTGGTAAACACGAGATAAGGACATCTGCTGAGAGGGAACTGCTTCCGTCAACTGGATTGCGTCACGAGGCTGGGACCAGCCTGCACGCCAACGATAGGCTGAGTAAGTTTAAACCACACTCAGCCTCTACTCCGACAGGTCAGCAAGGAGCGGAAACGATTCTGTCGGAGTATTTAAGGAAGAACAAAGGATAGGGGCGCTCTTCTCTTCTCTAGCGCTGCTGACTGTTTGCTCACTCACTCTCGCGCTCTTTTTCTCTCTCTTCTCTGGCCCTGCTTGCCGTTTGCCCTGCGTGGTGACACAGTGAGCCTGTATATACGAACTTCATATTTACCATTTAAGGGTTTGCTAGAATAAAACACATAGATGATTTAAACGGCGTAGTAATCCTTTTGTTCCAATACCAGATTTGAATTGACGCGACCTTAACAACCCCCGGCCAAAAGTTTGGAATATTACTCATTCAAGGATTTTCCTTTATTTGCACTACTTTTACATTGTAGAATAAAAGTGAAGACATCAAAACTATGACATAACACATATGGAATCATGTAGTAACCAAAAGAAGTGCTAAACAAAATATATTTTATATGTGAGATTCTTCAAATAGCCACCCTTTGCCTTGATGACACCTTTGCACACTTGGCATTCACTCAACCAGTTTCACCTGGAATGCTTTTCCATCAGTCTTGAAGGAGTTCCCACATATGCTGAGCACTTGTTGGCTGCTTTTCCTTCACTGCGGTCCGACTAATCCCAAACCATCTAAATTTGGACTCCAGACCAAAGGACAAATTTCCACCGGTCTAATATCCATTGATCGTGTTTCTTGGCCCCTGCAAGTCTTTTCTTCTTATTGGTGTCCTTTAGTAGTGGTTTCTTTGCAGCAATTCGACCATGAAGGCCTGATTCACACAGTCTCCTCTGAACAGTTGATGTTGAGATGTGTCTGTTACTTGAACTCTGTGAAGCATTTATTTGGGCTGCAATCTGAGGCTGGTAACTCTAATGAACTTATTCTCTGCAGCAGAGATATTTCTGGGTCTTCCATTCCTGTGGTGTCCTTGTCATCAAGGCAAAAGGTGGCTATTTGAAGAATCTCAAATATACAATATATTTTGATTTGTTTAACATTTTTTGGGTTACTACATGATTCCATATGTGTTGTGTCATAGTTTTGATGTCTTCACTTTTATTCTACAATGTACAAAAGTGCAAATAAAGAAAACCCCTTGAATGAGTAACATTCTTTTAACCGGGGTGAGAGAATGGCTAATTATGCATGGAAGCAAACTGTATACACTAGGTGGTCTGTGAGTTTTCATTGCAGTCAAGTTAAATGGTGGAAGGATGTAAGTTCAGAAAGGTTGTAGTCCAACCCTAAACAACAACTAGTGCTTTTTGAGTTCGGTTCGGTTTGATTATAATTTTTTTGATCAAGTTTTTATATTTTGGTTTAGATAAAACCATTTTACATTAAGCTTTTTAAATGGAAATTCCAAAGCCAAAAAGTGAACATTCAATTGCCAAAACATTGAACATTTTCCATAATCTCTCTCAGGTTCACTATGGGTAGACATCAATAGGAAATTACTAAGAAATAATAAAATATTTCTGATGTGCATGTTACTTTGTTTTTATTTGATGACTTTATTTTAAAGCCATTATCTCATCTCTGCTCAGGCAGTAGTAGCCAGACAACGCTATCTCTGTGTTCTCCGTACCATTGTCTTTAGTCATCCTATTTAGCTAGGCTAGCCTGCCTAAGTATGCTGCAGAGCGGTCAGATGATTTATTTCTTATTAGTTCTTCAAAGTATATAAGGCATACTTTCACGAACCGTCTATCTTTGTGTACTTTCCTCCCTCATGCGGTCTGTGTGTATCTAACCTAGCGTAGCAGGCATAAAAGTGTATCCATCTTTGTCCAACCTGGAAAGAACAGGTGCAATGGATTATAGTCATTATGGTAATTACCACGTTCCTGAGCTGAACTAGGTTGAATATTTGCTTAATGAAAACTAGCGTCCCACAGTTCTTGACTTGATTTCTCTCGTGAATGATTTGATTAATCTCTAGAGAAATGGCGCATTGGGTTCACAAAAATTCAAGGAATTTAACAGATGTTGGTCAAGTAGTTGTTTAATATGTGGTTAATCGCTTAGCACTAACTGCCCTATCTATGCAAATCTGACAGAACTCATATCATGAATCTTAAAAAGGTAAGCTAGCGTCACACACTGACGCTAGCTTACCTCTGAAAATGGAGCAAAGAGAAATCTGACTTCCGATATTAATTTAAGCAGTGATCTAGTCAAAACGGAGTTTGTCCCGCAACTACACCCCTTCCAAAACATAATATACAGGTTGCTAAAAGGATGGCTAAGGAAGGATTGAATCTACTGTGTATTCATAAAAATATGTTTATGCATGCCTGAATGCCCATTCCAAATCACATGCATATGTGAGCTAAGCATTTCAATGTTAGTGTACGCAAAGCTGTGTAATAGATAATGGTTATCCACCCGAGTCTACCAACAGTTAACCTCACAGACAGAGAGTAAGAAACAGTAGTATTCATGCACTGGTATTAAGACAAAATAAGACCACTGCACAACTCAGACATAGTGAGGATGATCACTGAATCACTAGAACGCGATAGATTAACCAAATCAATCAGGGCCCGGTTTGCCAAAAGCATCTTAAGGAAATGACAGGTCTTAAGTTATTTTGGGAAACCGGGCCCTGGCTAATAATAGGATAATTCAGTGTTTGATGAATGTAATCACAAGGAAAGAAATCCGTTAATACAAAAAGCATGAGCAGTGACGACGGCACAGCACTTTAAAATTAGGAGGCATGATTTGTTACGTTTTTAACCAAGGACCAATATGACCCATTCATGACTAGACGAAGTGGACAGTGACCAAATCACAAACACATAATGTACAAGAACCGATTGACAAAAAATGCAGGTGCAGGCTTTCAGACATGCGCATACGATCATAAAACAAGATACAATAAATATAATGATTGAAGAGCAAGAAGTGGTCGAAACTTGGCAGAGGTGAAAGGGTGTAAAGCAGTTAGAGGGGTGCAGAAAAGGAGAACTCTGGAAAAGCAGGCAATGTGGAATTTGAGCTCCTTCCAAATCCAACGAGCAGAGCGGCCGTGGCCTTAGAACCACCTACCGAGGCCTTAGAACCACCACACGCACACACCTGGGTTCAAATAGAAGGCCGATTTGATTTCTTTAAAATACTTTAAGAATTTGATTGAGCCTGCCTGGAGTGTCAGATGGGCCTGGTTTACACCTTGGGGACTAGTCCTATTCCATTATTTATAAGCTCAATCACGCATAGCTAAAGTATTTGAAAGACAACAAAATCAGATTTAAACTCAGATCTGACACACACACACACGCATTGGGGTGGGAAATAGGAAAGTGACCAGTAGACCCAGGTCCATGATGTGGAATTACGAGTGAGAGCCAGCATTTTGGTCAAATAAAACATGGATTATAGAAGAAATTAAAAATCACAACAATCAGGTGGCTTATCGAGATAAACTTACCAGCATTTTTTGGGATGTTGACTGATCGACAATGTTGCCAGAGTCACACAAAAAACAAAACAAAAAAAATACAACATTTTAGCATTTTTCTTTAACAGCACTAGGGAATACTTCTAGCCTATCACCCTTTAAAGTAAACGAGAAACACACCAGAATGATCACTTTATATAAATTCTAAGTGACACCAGGTACAATGAGTACACAGCTTTAGGGAAATGTGACTTCTCTCACGGTTGCCCTAGTGATGATCCTACACCCACAAGTCCTCAGACTGGCAGAGGCACACAGGCAGTAAGTACTTTGTTGTCATCACAGTGTGCCCAAGAGTCTGGACAGACGTCCCAGTCATATAAACCAAAATATGTTCCGCCAACAAATCAGAGACTGGGGAGGAAAAGCTGTTATGATTAGAACAAATGAATGAGTGTTTCCTAAATGTCAGTTGAGAACAAGGTAATGCGCTTGGAAAACCTATAATCAAATAATATTGATTAGGATTTTAAATGTATTCACTTTAGGGACCTGCTTAGCCAGAGTGAATTATGATGGCAGAAAAACACTGCTCATCCTAGCCAATAGTATGCATTATTCATAATTATGAAAAGGAGACCAAGATATGGTTTCTTGCCAACTAGGAGATGGATGCTAGCTTTTTGGCGAAGACTTCCCTATTCATTAGAATGCAAATGGGGGTGAAAAATGTAATAATTAAAAACTGATGCCAAACAGGAAAAGGGGTAAACAAATAATATCAAAAACAAAACAGTCCTACTCCACAATTACCAATGCAAAGTAGAGCCTTTTGACTTTAAAATAGACACTTTCCTCAGACTGAAGTTAATTGTCTAGTCATGACGCCCTGAGTGCTCTGATGAAGCACAATACTCTTTGATCCCAACACTCGCGCATCAACAGCTAAAAAAACAAACAACAAGGCAAAGATTTTAATAATCCTAAACAACCACCCCATCTACAGTATCGACAAAGCCCTCATGAGTCATGACAGCAAGTCAATGACAGTGTGCTAAAGGAGGCACAATGCATTAATCTAACATGAAATTTCCATAACATATACAATACATGATAGCATATGAATGGACATGGTTAAACATATTTGTAGGCCTACATAAAAAGAGCTTAAAGCTTAGAGCAGGGTTCTTCAGCCTGGGACTCAAATTAGAAATTCTGTGTTTTCCTGGGACCCAAGCTTATGAAAACATGCAACTACACGTAAATATTGGTACATTTAATTACCCTTATGCCTGAAACAAATGCAATATAGACAAAAACAAATAACAATGAAATTAAATACCAATTCATGTTTATTTTTCCCCATAAAAAAAATAAAAGTACGTCTGTCTAGGTTGGAACTGCTGCTGTTAAAATGCAATACATAATTTCAATTCTGAACTGGAATATGATTGATCACATCACACAGATGTATAGCAGAACACACACAGGCTCAGTTTTTGATAGTGCAACCCTAAGTAACAGTACAGATGAAAAATTCAGTCCTACTGTACATCTTCTGCACGTTTGTTTTATTCTCATGTGTAACTCTGTGTTGTTTTTTGTCGCACTGCTTTGCCTTGGCCAGGTCGCAGTTGTAAATGAGAACTTGTTCTCAACTGGCCTACCTGGTTAAATAAAGGTGAAAAAATAAAATAAAATAATCTTACTGTAGAGAGTATTGTTGGGGGGAAAAAAAGGTCTAGGTTGGAACGTTAAAATACATTAAATACATTTAATTTTGAACTGGAATAAACTGATTGATCACATCACACAGATGTAGACCAGTAAACAAACACACAGTCCTAATGAGAGGTGTGTAGCTGTTTGAAGTTTTCAACAAGTATGTCTATTCTGGGCTCAGTTTGACAGCGCAACCCTGAGGTCATGCTCAGCATTGAGTCTGTTTCTGTACTTGTTTTTTTTTAAGTATGCCAGAGTTGAGAACCCTGACTCGCATAGGTATGTGGTGCCAAACTGGATCAGAACATCTACTGCTTTCTTAGTCAGGCAGGAGACTGCTTCCTGCTGTAGACGAGCAACCCAGAACTGTGTGAGTGTGTTTGCCTCAAAAAGTATCTTGCTTCAATTAGTTTATTCCAGAATAAAAATGAGTACTTGTATTTTAACAGCAACAGTTCTAACCTAGACTTGTTTTCAACTTTAATTTCTACAGTAAGATGTACACTCGGCCTGATCATGTTTCATCTTCATCTGTACTGTTACTTAGGGTTGCACTTTCAGTAGCTAGATAGCTTGCTTTGGCTAACGTTAGCTAGCTATTAGCTGTGTACAAGGGGATTGTTTGAAAGAGAAACTAATCTACTACTATGAGCGATAGTACTCCCTTATTTCTGCTTGTCACCTGTTAGAAAATGACAAACAATACCTTGCTAGCTGACTTACTTTTCCGCACAAAACACATTGTGGGCCTCTTCGTTATTTCTCAAAGTTTGTATGAAACCAAGAGAGAGCCAGATGAACACGTAGATACCATTTTTATGTCTCTGCGTGCAGTTTGAAGGAAGTTGCTAACTAGTGTTAGCGCAATTGGTAACTAGTGTTAGCACAATGACTGGAAGTCTATGGTAACTGCTAGCATGCTACTAGATACCATAGACACAGATGTTTCACCGGATGTATAAATATGAAGCATCCACTTGGTGTTTCCACTTACTACCAAATGTGTTAGTGAGAGCAAGCCCAGTGGCCGGCAGTGGGTGAAGATGGAGTTTGGCCGGCATTCTGGAAATTGTCTCATTGATTAAACTTTTGATTGATATACAGTTCTGTTCCCAAAACTAGAATATGTTATGAACAGAGTGGACTATGTTTTGTAGACTTTACCCTTTGCCAAAAAATTTAAAAAATGCATTGTTTCGAAGGAATACAAAGGTGAATTGAGTTATTGCATACGCGCACTTCACCGAGTAGGCGTTCCCTAACGGAAATATGCAGATGCTTGCTAGAACGGGCCAGTAGGATCTCACTAGCAAATACAAATACACTACAACTCATTTGTTCCCATTGAAAACAGGTTATGGTCTATCTTGGTTTACTTATAAAAATCTTTGCCATAGATTTCCAGTCATAGTGCTAACGCTAGTTAGCATTTGGTCACAAAACTATATCTAACTTACTTCATACTAGATGCAGAAACATACAAATGGTATCCATGAGTTCATATGACTCCAAGTAGATAAATGGCTTCATTGCCAAATTCCCGAAGTATCCCTTTAAGTCAGTACAGTATATAGGATATGTCTTGGGCACATAAATCGAGTCAAGTTAAAGTTTCCCCTGCTTAAATCAAATCCAAATCATTTTCATATTGTGCTGCTTAAAATAATCAGACTAGGATGAGATGGTGTTTTTAATACCCAGTGATTTTGTTTTGGTAAGTAGGCTGACAGAGTTTTTCTCCATACTTTTGTTGCTGTTGGTCACACAAATCTTATGAACAAATCAAGCATCTGCTTACAATTCTATAGAATATTAATATAAAGTGTGGGGATGTAAGGTTGTGATGGTGATATTTTACCTTGCGGCCATCACTGGCATGGCAGTTGACATTTAATGGGGTCAGTAGTGCCATCAGTTTCTCCTCGTTGCCACTCCTGTAGCACACAGATAACAGAACAGAGGAGAGATATTACATTTGTTGTATAATAAATGTGTAAAGATGTGGTAGGTAACATAAATATAAACACTGACCTTGCTGCTTCCAGGAGTTCATCCTTCTTGTACTCACCTGAATACAAAATATCAGTTTAGAACAGCACAAAGTCAATGACAAGCCATGATTCAGATAAAAGGTTACAGTCCAGGTTGTTCAAGTTCCAGTCATGTTAAAACACAATGAAGACTACCTGGAACGTACCCAATGTAATGGGAGAGAGAACTGGCTGAAAGGGGGTAGTTGTATGAAACTCACCGGTGAGCACAGCCTTGGCAGAGGGGTCTGCTAGATCCAGGGCAGACTTGCCGTCCGTATTACGGATGTTGGGATCGGCGCCATGCTGGAGGAGCACTTTGTGACAGAGACCGGAAACAGTTTCAATATTTTAATTCAATTATAGTCTTATACCTTTGAGTTTACAGTACTTTAATTGAACTATAGTCATGCACCTAAGTAGCCTTGTAGATTACATAAATTCAATATAGTCAACATAACTTGCTCCCAAGGATGAACCAGCCTTGAAATACATCCACAGGTACACCTCCAATTGACTCAAATTATGTCAATAAGCCTATCAGAAGCTTCTAAAGCCATGACATTATTTTTTTCCCAAGCTGTTTAAAGTCACAGTCAACTTAGTGTATGTAAACTTCTGACCCACTGAAATTGTGATATAGTGAATTATAAGTGAAATAATATGTCTGTAAACAATTGTTGGAAGAATTACTTGTGTCAAGCACAAAGTAGATGTCCTAACTGACTTTCCAAAACTATAGTTTGTTAACATGAAATCTGTGGAATGGTTGAAAAATGAGTTTTAATGACTTCAACCTAAGTGTATGTAAACTTATTTGGGTGCAGGAATAATAAAGCAATATTCCATGTGTGGACCTCTCACTCATTTATCACAGTATAATTTTTTTGCCCAGCACAGGTATTCTCAAGTTTAGGGTGTGCATGTCACCCTCTTTATATTAAAAGACAAAAACAGAACAGACGATCATCATGGTAATCCATCTTTACCGATGCACACATCAATCTTGCCCTTGATGGCTGCCTCATGCAGAGGTGTGTAGTTCCAGTTGTCCCGTGCGTTGGGGTCTGCACCTTGGCACAGCAGGAGACTGACCACCTCGGCGTGGCCAAAGGAGCAGGCATTGTGCAGGGGGATGAGACCACCGTCGTCTCTAGCGTGCACATTAGCTCCAGTCTGTAAGAGGTGCTCAACCACATCCTTTCGTCCAAAACCTGACAAGGCAACAGACAAAACATGGCAATTTTCAAGTTTTATTAGTCGTACGTAAAGGATACACATGGTATACACTCTCAATTAAATGCTTAGTTGCAGGTTCCTTCTCGACATTTCAATAAGAATACGAACATAAAATAAATGGGTCAGTAGAATAGAATAAACATTTTAGCAGTATAAGTATAATACAGGAAGGCACAAGGCGGTTAAGAGGTTTGGGCTAGTGAAAGAAAGAAAGATAGATACATTATTGATCCCTGAGGGGGAAATTTCTTAAAGGTTGCTGTTTAGAATCCCCGGCTGACTAGGTTAAAAAAAAATCTGTCAATGTGCCCTTCATCAAAAGGCACTTAAACCTACCGGGTGACCCTTTTGCCTAAATGGCCATGTAATGTCGCTTCTACAAAATAACAATAAGACGACAAAACAGACATCACAATATCAATAACCTATACTACTTCTTTTTCAGCTCATCTAGAACGTCATAACAGGGTGTGCCCATTTTTGTTCCAACCCTGCACTAACAGACCGGATTCCACACATCAGCTGGTAACCAACCATTGTTTTGCTGAATAGGGGTGTGTTGGTGCTGGGTTAGAACAAAACAAGTTAAAACACTGGGGGTCGCCAAGGAAACAAATGTATTAACACCCGTGAAACGACAACACATTTGTGAATTTTTGTTTACACTTAACGCTAAGCTAGTGAGTAAGTAGTTAACTTCGCAGATACGAGGATGAGTTAGGCCGTTATTGTAAATAATAAATCGTTCTTAACTGACTTGCCTAGTTAAATACAAAATATTTGAGGCCTTCTGTCCCCATCGGTCTGTCTGTGCCAAACTGTTTTGAGCATTATAGCTACCTAGCCGTTTTCGATGGGCCTTGGTTTTGACAAACTAGCCAGTTAGTTAACGTTAGCGAATAAAAATATGAACATGCATATAGTTAGCTAATAACTATCTAGAAATTCCCGTCGTGACAGCCCAAATCGTGTGATATCTAACACGTACAAGGCGATGTGGCAAAACATGACAACAAAAACAAAGCTTGCTCGCGCTTAACGTTAGCTAACCTGCAGCGAAATGCAGAGGGGTAGATTTTCGCCCGGCCATGTCCTTCGCATTCACATTCATCGAGTCTACAAGTCTCTTCACACGGGATACATCTCCATTCCGACAGGCCTCAAATAGATCCCTGAAAGCTCCACCGATCCCGCTACTGCCGTCGCCAGGGCTCGTGCCTCCTGAACCGGGGCTCGATACACTACTACTCTCCCCGCCGGAGGTTGTTGTGGTCGGGCTTGTGCTGCTCCCACTGCTGAGGGCCGGGGCTGGAAGATCCGGGAAGGCCGAAGGATTCTCCATGCCTGCGCTGCATCCACGCTCACCATCCGGGGGCACTACCGTCGCTGTCACAAGATCTATCGGCAGTGAGCCCGGAGGACTTAGCGAAAGAGAACTGTTTCGTGGCGGAGATTGCAGGTTACCCTGCTGTTGTTGTTGCGATGATCGACGAGACACCGCCATTTTCGCAGCAGCTCAGTGGCAACAAAAACAGCCTTCTTCTTCTGCTTCTTCTTCTGCTTCTGTGGGGTTTATCGGTGGTTGTCATCCAACGTTATGGTACGTTACCGCCACCTACTGTACTGGAGTGTGGGCCAGAGCCTGAGAAAATCATACCTGCCAGCCCCGTTGCTCTTAAAAAAGATAACATATTTGAGACTATATCTAATGACGTTCTACTCAATATACTTTTTAAACGAATTCCTGTATCCCCTTCCCCCTCATACTAGATACCAGCCTCTCTCTTTCCCTCTGATACTGCCCACACTGTAGCAAGACATGCTCCACGATCTCTGCCTAAGGCAATTAAATTAAATTAAAATAAAGCAAGTCTTGTCTGCTACGTGAGCTAAAGGACTGGAGACTCATCGACACTGCACATGAATCAGAGCAAATAACTACTCTGTCTGGCTTGAATTCTTCCACCCACTGCAAGGCCAACAGAATGGCCATAAGCTACACGTATATACAGCCAGATGATCTGTAATATGTTTCCTCACATTCCTGCACTACAAAATGCTGACCCAGTACGTCCTGTCCTTGAATCTTTTGAACCATCTGTCTAAATGGACACATAATCCTGATACATGGTATCCAGACGTCTCCTAGACAAATCAGATGGATCAACACCCTCTCTATCTTTCTGAAGTCTCTCCAACACTTCTAGATCAACTACTGGAGGCGGGAGTAGCCATGGTGGATTTACAGGAATAGCTACCGTTGGACTAAACTCCCTTCCATACAGTCCTATCTCTTTCGCCGGGGTATTACCCACCCACCCAAATCTTGTGTTCTGTCTTCGCTCATGTTCAGAGCATGCCTGTAAAATCCCTTTTGCAGGATGAGACACCCCATGTCCCTGTAGGTTGATAATGAATTGCCAGCTGCTGTCTCCTAATCTGCAATGGCATATCCCCCATCTCCACCAGTAGTGCAGACACTGGGAAGGTGCAAAACACCCCACTACATATTCTAAGTCCTTGCCCCTGTATGACAGCTAGCCTTTCCAATGAGGTCTGGGCTGCCAAACCATACGCTATACTGCCATAGTCTATTACAGATCAGATCAATGCAACATACATGGTCCTCAATGAGGAACGACCAGCTCCCAACTCCTTCCCCGTCAGACAGCGCATCACATTTAGCACCTTCTTACACTTTCCCACCACTCTCTCAATGTGTGCTGCCCAGTTCAGTCTAGTGTCAAAGTATACTCCAAGAAACATGAAGGCCCCCACCCTCTCCAAGTTTCTCCCATATTACCTCAAGCAAACCTCATCTCCCACCTTCCTCCTGGTAAAGAACACTGTCTTAAGATTTCTCTATAGAGAACCTGAATCCCCACATTAATGCCCACCACTCTACCTAATCAATTGCTTCCTGTACCTTCCTATGCATGGTACATTTCTTCCCCTCTTCCATAAGCCCCCTTCATCTGCAAATAATCACCTCCCAATATCGGTCCGTACCTGAGAGTAAACATCATTGATGATTGAGAACACCAGAGGACTAATCACGCTACCCTGTGGTGTACCGTTATCCACAAAGTAGCTGCCTGATAGACTTTCCCACCCTCACCTGGATAGACCTTCCAAACAGGAAATCCTTTATCCAGTTGTATGTTCTTCCTCCTACGCCCATAATATCAAGCTTGATTAACAACTCCTCCTTCCACATCATGCCTTCTCCACGTCAAAAAATACAGCTACAACAGTCTCCTCATTCACCTGAACCTTCCTGACCTCTGCTTCTAAGCAGAGCATTGGGTCCATAGTTCCCCTACCCTTCCTGAACCCACTATGTGGTGATACTAGCCCGGTTCTCCAGGAAGAAAGTTAGCCTCTCCGTAATCATACTTTCCATAATCTTACATACATGTGATGTTAAAGCTATTGGCCGATAGCTTGTTGGCCTCGTTGGGTCCTTCCCTGGTTTCCGGATTGGTACCACTACTGCCTCCTCCCACACTCTGTTGTACATCACCAATACCTTATCATTAAGATAGGCCAACATAACATATCACACCTCATCTTTCCCAGGTGAAGTTAGCCCAGCCTTACCCATTGCCCTTTTCACCTCTACCATGGTAAATGGTGCATTCAACACATCATTTACATCCTCCCTCCTATCTAGCACTCCAGGATGCTCCTCTCTCTCCCCCTTCTCTGAAAACTTTGCAGAGCTATACACAAATGTTTAGGCCATCATCTCTGCCTTCTCATCTGTTACTGCCACATCCTCCCCACTGGTTAGTCCTACTCCCTTCTGACCCCACTCATCACCCACACTTCTTCCACAGGTGTTGCTCTTTCAATGGTGTCACAGAACCGACGCCAACATGACCCATTTGCCTGACGGATAGTTCTCCTCACCAGGGACTGCTTATACTGAATCAGATGTTGGAAGTTATGCATCCTTTTCGGTACTCCAAATGCCGTTCCTACTCCTCACCATTGCCCCTCACTCCTTCATCCACCATGGGACTGCTTTCCTCGTCCTCCTCCCTAAACTCTTAGGTATAGCCTCAGTAGCTGCCCCCACTAATGCTGTTCTCACCCAGTTATTCATACTATCCACATCCCCTCTTATATCCACCCAAGCCATCACCTACTCACTCAGCTCCTGAAACTGACCCAACTTTGCCCTTTCAAACACCCACCTGCCTACACCATCCACTGACACCTCCTCCTCCCTCCAGCCTACTGTGCATACTATCGGGTAATGATCACTCCCTGCTGTCAACTCCTCCCACTTTCTCTGTGGCTACATCAATCCTGGTCCCTCAGCCCTCATTCAGTCACACCAGATGTTTAATTCCTATCATATTTTCCATCACATGGCCATTTCCATCCATCCGTTTCCCACCCAGAGCGTGTTGTGGGCATTAAAATAACAAACAGGCCTTACAGTTCCTGTGACTTATTCATGCAATGACAGCTTCTCTCCTCTAGCTTTATTTATCTATCATCTGTCAATGTGAAAGACTCCCATGTTCTTGCTGGTAACTTACCAAGCGAGAACCTTTTGGCATTATGGCAAATAACTTTGTTGATTGTTCTGGTCTGTGCCTAGTGGTCTATACAACTACAGAGAAGGGACAGCACATCTACTGGACTATCAGTCATTTTAAATGGAATCCTTTCTGATTACTAGCGGTCATGCAGCACATTTGGGAAATGGCCCCACAAACATTCAGGAAGAAATACGAGACTAACAAGTTAAGAAAACCTTTCCAATCCACACCAGTTTTATTTGCAACAGCAATGTATCTGGAGCAACAAAACAGAGGACAACACAAATAAAACCCACTATGGTTGTATTAAAATAAAACAGACTTGAATTTCACACTATCACTTCACAAAAATAAAATCTCCTCTAGTTTCTGTGGGTCATGCAAACAGTGGACAACCGGCCCTTTTTTGTTTTATAAACATTTGTTCACATTCCTCAAAGCAGTTATATTTCTTAACTCTTACAAAATGTTAGCCATGTAAAATCGTACCTCAACGGCAGAGCGAAAGCTTGTGTCTGAGGGCGTGCACGAGCTGCTGTTTAGCAGTAATCAGTAGCCATAATCAGGATCTTTGATTAACCTTTACTCAATACTTTCTTCGTTTGTGAGTCTGTGTTTTCTGAACTCCCATGGCTAGTTTCAGGGGGAACATTGGAATTGAGGAAATCCTTCATTAAATTAAATACATTTTTGCACCATGAAGTAGTCCAACAATGTATACGCCGCCATCTTAGAGTATCATTGTCATCTCTCATTGACAATGATACTCTATGATGACAGCGTATACATTGTTGGATTACCTCACGGAGCAAAAATAGATTAAATTTAATAACAGAGCATTTTCGAAATTGCAATGGGACAAAGTTTAAGACAACAGTGCCTTTCGAATAGAAAACTAAGAATGTATCACCAAGTAATGGTTGGTCGAAATCTTGCTGATTACAGCTAAACAGGAGTCTCGTATCAACGGCCATCACAAGCTAATGAAATTAATTAGCTAATCGTGAAAGTCTTTTGATTTTATCAGCTAACAAAATGTGTGATATATGGATTCAAGACAAGATTACCGGCACCTATTCAAGAACAACAGGCTCAACTCTCAACATTCATTGGGGGGTGGGGGGGGGGGGGGGGTGGTCTATGTCGGACAATGATTAATCTTACCCTTAGAACACTGGCTGCTGAACAAAACAAAAAAATGGTTTTATCTGATCCATAAGTCATAATCAGAAAACCTCCCCTTTTTCTAATGTATTTTTCTCCTTCCATTTTTCTTATTCTTCACAGCTTATTCTGTTGCGACCTGTTAATTGTTGTGCAGACTGTTGTGCTCCATCTAGGGGAACTGAGGTTAAGGAGGCACACATCAGAGGAAGTAGAGCTTGTCTGCCAGCTGGATAGCCGGCTCTGAGTGGAGGTACTGGCCCGACAGGAAGGCCAGTTTGTGGGCATACTTGCACGGAGCTGGCACCCGGATAGTTCCAGGCCAATTCCAGTACATGTGGCACATTTTGAAGGTCAGCCTGGAGTGAGACCCAGGGTTAGATTGATTTAACAAGGTTATATGTTAATGCTGCAAGAATGACAGGCTTTCATGTGACGCACCCACCAGCTAGAGATTTATGGTGGCATAATTCACTGTATGTTTAATCTTACCTTTGCAAGTGGTCTGGGGAGAGGTTTGCTGTGTTGTAGACTGAGATATAGTGCGTAGGCAGGCCACAGCCCTGTCGAATGTGATGCGCCATTAGGTAGAAGTCAACCCTGGGGAGAGAAAAATAAATAATTAGATAAATGAGGAAGTGTTACAAAACTGATGATCTAAGCCTAATTCTGATTCTTTCCACTTCTCCACTGAAGTATGCACTCATTCAGAATACTTGAGGATTTTGGCAATGAGGTCCTTTCTTTACTTCCCCAGAGCCAGATGAACTCGTTGATACCATTTTTGAATGAAATAAGTTTGAGGTAGTTTCACGAGCCAATGCCAACTAGCATTAGCGCAATGACTAAGTCTATGGGTATCTGCTAGTTATTGCACTAATGCTAGTTAGCATTGGCTCACAAAACTACATCTAACATAAAAATGGTATCTGTAAGTTCATCTGACTCTGGGGAAGTAGATAAAGGGCCTCACTGCCAAAATCCTGAAGTGTCCCTTAAAGAAAGAGCCAGGACTAACCATTCCCTGTTGGTGACTGTGTGGTCCAGGACAGTTCCTGGCGGAGGCGTTCCAAAGCGGTCTCCGGAGCAGGAGTACAGGTTGGTGCTGACACGTTTCTGTACCACGATGAAGGCCAGCTTGGGCTCGTAGTTAGGGAACGTCTCAAAACACTTGAGCAGCTGAGGGATTTCATACAGCTCCACAGTCTTCAGCTGGCCGTCAGACACTCCATCCCGGTATACCACAATCTTCTCTGGGAAGTTATGGTTCACCTGGAAAAATATACGTATAAATCATGGCATATTTTTTTAAGCCACTAACATAAAACATTTAAAAATCACTAGTCTTTCTATAAAACTAGGATACCAGTGAGGATTTCCTACACTGGACAACTAATTATTTAGTAGCGGTTGATAAGTCATTGATAATAGCCAGCCAATTCTTTTTCATGTCATTATATTAAGACATAATGGGGATCATAGCTATATTTAATAAGATTCACAAGTTGATTTAAAACCAGTTTAATCCTTTATCATGGTTGGTGTCTTGATGGATTTGTCAAAAATTGTGACAAAACATTACTTCTCTGTCCTTGCATTTATGTCAGTGTAAGTCTTTTTATCATATATTAAGCATTAAATCAGTTAAATTAGACATCTAATTTAATCTAGCTGTCGGGACAGTTTTTAGTATAGAGATCACAGAAATGCAGTGTAACATTTTGTGTCTTATGTTACGGGTGAAAACAGTTTTCATGGGTACAAATCCAAAATAATAAATGCGATTGCAAAATCGAATGCTCCTAAATGAAAGAGACAGCTTACCTTGATACTTAAAACCTAAAATCGACTGTCATTAAAGTGGTTGTTCAATTATGCATAATACTTGTTGGATGAGCATTTGGTGTCCAGCTGATTAGTTACGCCGTGAAATGTACACCATCTGATCTAGGAAGGAATTTTCCGGATGACAGTCAAGTGACGAACAGCTATTGTGATAGCGTACGCGATACAACAGTCCAAGTGCTGGAAAAAAGGTGTTTCACAAGGAATGTCCAGAAAATGTGTGTCTCATTTGTTACATCGGTGAAGACAGTTGTGCCTGGATCCATGTTGTATCTAGTATCCCTAGCAAATTGATGTTGATCATCATGCTTGATTTACAGCAGGGTCTCATTATATTTTACAGAGAAAGCAGCGAGGTAATGTGTTCATGTTTTCATATGTTTTTGTGCCTCGGAATGGACACAGTGCACAATTGTGTAGGAAAGACTATTGCACAACACCCAACACTATTCCTCTTAATTATTCTGGATATAATGACAACAAATTACATAGCTTATTCACAATATGATTTCATAATGAAATAACATGACAAATACATTTTGTTTTCCCATGTTACACCTGCAATTTTAAGCAATACAAGGGGCTTGAAGTAGCCTAAATGAATTTAAATTTGAAGCTCTGAAATTCAATTACTGGAATAGGCCTACCTTCAATGTGGTGCTTGAAAAATTCTTGTAATTATTGTAAATCTGTTTTTGTGAGAGATGTGGCCACTTCTGTTTATATTTAAGCAATAAGGCACGAGGAGGTGTGGTATATTGCCAATATTATAAACTGGTTACCAATGTAATTAGAGCAGTAAAAATAAATGTTTTGTCATACACGTGGTATACGGTCTGATATACCACGGCTATCAGCCAATCAGCATTCAGGTCTCAAACCACCCAGTTTATAATAGGCCCTATATGTATAATAATAAAAAAATATGTAATTGTAGAACATTATACAACAGGTGGGTCTAATCCTGAATGCTGATTGGTTAAAGCCGCATTCCAGCCAGTGCGTATTCCACAAGTTACCACCGGCTAAATCTATGATGTAAAAATGCCCATTGACTCTGTTCCATCTGACAATGCAATCCACTGTCTCATCAGACCAGCAAGGCAATTTATAAACCTTGCTGTCCGTATCTCCGACATTTCCAACATTGTTTCAATATTCAAATTCAATCTCCAGCTGTCCCATAGTAATGAACTTGTCAGGATGAGACAGACAGACAGGCAGGCAGCGTATCTCAGCCAGTCAAAATGAATCAGCGGGCATCATTTTTATGGATCTGTAAGTAAATGTAAATTTAAAAAAAAGGTAAAACTAAACGAAGTGCAGCTAGTTTGCTGTCTTTCAAGCTTCAATTTGAAGTGATTGTGTTAGTTGTGTTGTTGGCTAGCTCCTCTGAACAACAGTGTTCTGATGAGTGAGCACATTTTTTATGCCAGGAGAAGTCATTGTTATGGATGTCTCCAAATAAATGTCACTAGAAAGCTTAAACAAATGCTGCTACTTTGCTGTTATTCTGGCTGCACTTTTTGACATTACTGTAAGTTAGCCATAGTTGGCTAGCTAGCAAGCAAGGGATAAGAACGTTGCCAGCCAGTATGACAATGGAACATTTAGAATGAATGACTGGGTCGCGTCCATAGATATAGAACGACTGGGTCGCGTCTCTGGCAACAAAACCGATAGAACGACCAGCTGGCTTGGGTAGCAACACAAGATTTGTGTCAGGCTTATGGTGTTTGGAGGATATGTTGGCCCGGTTTGCGGGCCTTTGACTTCTTCTCGCCCAACAACAACCGTGCCAAAATATCCTCCAAACAACGGCTTGTCGGGCATTATCACTTAATTGAGGTCCTTAAAAATTAAGTGCTTGAAAAAGTCCCTCAAAGTCCTTGAATTTAACTTGCCAAAGGGATTTCTAATGATCAATTAGCCTTTTAAATTGATAAACTTGGATTAGCTAACACAACGTGCCATTGGAACACTGGAGTGATGGTTGCTGATAATGGGCCTCTGGACGACTATGTAGATATTCCATAAAAAAATAAAAATCAGCCGTTTCCATCTACAGTAGTCATTTACAACATTAACAATGTCTACACTGTATTTCTGATCAATTTGATGTTATTTGAATGGACAAAAACAAGGACAATTCTAAGTGAACCCAAACTTTTGAACGGTAGTCTGTGTGATTTAAATAAATAAATATACAGTGAGGGAAAAAAATTATTTGATCCCCTGCTGATTTTGTTCGTTTGCCCACTGACAAAGAAATGATCAGTCTATAATATTAATGGTAGGTTTATTTGAACATTGAGACAGAATATCAACAAAAAAATCCAGAAGAACGCATGTCAAAAATGTTATAAATTGATTTGCATTTTAATGAGTGAAATAAGCATTTGACCCCTCTGCAAAACATGACTTAGTACTTGGTGGCAAAACCCTTGTTGGCAATCAGAGGTCAGACGTTTCTTGTAGTTGGCCACCAGATTTGCACACATCTCGGGAGGGATTTTGTCCCACTCCTCTTTGCAGATCATCTCCAATTCATGAAGGTTTCGAGGCTGACGTTTAGCAACTCAAACCTTCAGCTCCCTCCACAGATTTTCTATGGGATTAAGGTCTGGAGACTGGCTAGGCCACTCCAGGACCTTAATGTGCTTCTTCTTGAGCCACTCCTTTGTTGCCTTGGCCGTGTGTTTTGGGTCATTGTCATGCTGGAATACCCATCCACGACCCATTTTCAATGCCCTGGCTGAGGGAAGGAGGTTCTCACCCAAGATTTGACGGTACATGGCCCCATCCATCGTCCCTTTGATGCGGTGAAGTTGACCCGTCCCCTTAGCAGAAAAACACCCCCAAAGCATAATGTTTCCACCTCCATGTTTGACGTGGGGATGGTGGGTCATAGGCGGCATTCCTCCTCCTCCAAAGAGCTCGATTTTGGTCTCATCTGACCACAACACTTTCACCCAGTCCTCCTCTGAATCATTCAGATGTTCATTGGCAAACTTCAGACGGGCCTGTACATGTACTTTTTTGAGCAGGGGGACCTTGCGGGCACTGCAGGATTTCAGTCCTTCACAGCGTAGTGTGTTACCAATTGTTTTCCTGGTGACTATGGTCCCAGCTGCCCTGAGATCATTGACAAGATCCTCCTGTGTAGTTCTGGGCTGATTCCTCACCGTTCTCATGATCATTGCAACTCCACGAGGTGAGATCTTGCATGGAGCCCCGGACCGAGGGAGATTGACAGTGCTTTTGTGTTTCTTCCATTTGTGAATAACCGCACCAACTTTTGTCACCTTCTCACCAAGCTGTTTGGCGATGGTTTTGTAGCCCATTCCAGCCTTGTGTAGGTCTACAATCTTGTCCCTGACATCCTTGGACAGCTCTTTGGTCTTGGCCCTGGTGGAGAGTTTGGAATCTGATTGATTGATTGCTTCTGTGGACAGGTGTCTTTTATACAGGTAACAAGCTGATATTAGGAGCACACTCTTAAAGGGATTGAGAGGGGTCAAATACTTATTTCACTCATTACAATGCAAATCACTTTATAACATTTTTGACATGCAAGGAGTGGGACTAAATCCCTCCCGAGATGTGTGCAAACCTGGTGGCCAACTACAAGAAACGTCTGACCTCTGTGATTGCCACCAAGTACTAAGTCATGTTTTGCAGAGGGGTCAAATACTTATTTCAATCATTAAAATGCAAATCAATTTATACAATTTTTGACATGGGTTCTTCTGGATTTTTTTGTTTATATTCTGTCTCACTGTTCAAATAAACCTACCATTAAAATTATGGACTGATCATTACTTTGTCAGTGGGCAAACAAACAAAATATATATTTTTTCCCTCACTGTATATATATATATATATATATATATATATATATATATATATATATATATATATATATATATATATATATATATATATATATATATTTATTATGTTGTGGGGGTGCTTTGCTGCAGGAGGGACTAGTGCACTTCACAAAATAGATGGCATCATGAGGAAGGAATATTAAGTGGATACATTGATGCAAAATCTCAAGACATCAGTCAGGAAGTTAAAGCTTGGTCGCAAATGGGTCTTCCAAATGGACAATGACCCCACAGCACACTTCCAAAGTTGTGGCAAAATGGCTTAAGGACAACAAAGTCAAGGTATTGGAATGGCCATCACAAAGTCCTGACCTCAATCCTATAGAAAATGTGTGGGCAGAACTGAAAAAGCGTGAGCGAGCAAGGAGGCCTACAAACCTGACTCAGTTACACCAGTTCTGTCAGGAGGAATGGGCCAAAATTCACCCAACCTATTGTGGGAAGCTTGTGGAAGGCTACCCGAAATGTTTGACCAAAGTTAAACAATTTAAAGGCAATGCTATCAAATACTAATTGAGTGTATGTAAACTTCTGACCCACTGGGAATGTGATGAAAGAAATAAAAGCTGAAATAAATCATTCTCTCTACTATTATTCTGACATTTCACATTCTTAAAATAAAGTGCTGATCCTAAATGACCAAAGACAGGGAATTTTTACCAGGAATTGTGAAAAACTGTATTTGGCTAAGGTGTATGTAAACTTCCGACTTCAACTGTACACACACACACACACACACAAACACACACACACACACACTATAAAAGGCATCGCAACTCATAGTGTGCCTATTATAAAATGGTCACCTCATAGTATTTCTGCAGTGCAGCCAGCAGACACACCCTGAACCCGTTGATGATCTCCTCGTTGGGCATCTGGAAGGTCACTCTGGAGTACCACCTAGTCAGCAGGCTGGGGGAGGGGAGGAATAGGAGGAAATGTCATAAGCTTTATCCCAAATAACACCATATTCCATATATATACAGTGGGGAGAACAAGTATTTGATACACTGCCGATTTTGCAGGTTTTCCTACTTACAAAGCATGTAGAGGTCTGTAATTTTTATCATAGGTACACTTCAACTGTGAGAGACGGATCCAGAAAGTCACATTGTATGATTTTTTAATAATTAATTTGCATTTTATTGCATGACATAAGTATTTGATCACCTACCAACCAGTAAGAATTCCAGCTCTCACAGACCTGTTAGTTTTTATTTAAGAAGCCCTCCTGTTCTCCACTCATTACCTGTATTAACTGCACCTGTTTGAACTCGTTACCTGTATAAAAGACACCTGTCCACACACTCCATCAAACAGACTCCAACCTCTCCACAATGGCCAAGACCAGAGAGCTGTGTAAGGACATCAGGGATAAAATTGTAGACCTGCACAAGGCTGGGATGGGCTACAGGACAATAGGCAAGCAGCTTGGTGAGAAGGCAACAACTGTTGGCGCGATTATTAGAAAATGGAAGAAGTTCAAGATGATGGTCAATCTCCCTCGGTCTGGGGCACCATGCAAGATCTCACCTCGTGGGGCATCAACGATCATGAGGAAGGTGAGGGATCAGCCCAGAACTACACGGCAGGACCTGGTCAATGACCTGAAGAGAGCTGGGACCACAGTCTCAAAGAAAACCATTAGTAACACACTACGCCGCCATGGATTCAAATCCTGCAGCGCACGCAAGGTCCCCCTGCTCAAGCCAGCGCATGTCTAGGCCCGTCTGAAGTTTGCCAATGACCATCTGGATGATCCAGAGGAGGAATGGGAGAAGGTCATGTGGTCTGATGAGACAAAAATAGAGCTTTTTGGTCTAAACTCCACTCGCCGTGTTTGGAGGAAAAAGAAGGATGAGTACAACCCCAAGAACACCATCCCAACCGTGAAGCATGGAGGTGGAAACATCATTCTTTGGGGATGCTTTTCTGCAAAGGGGACAGGACGACTGCACCGTATTGAGGGGAGAATGGATGGGGCCATGTATTGCGAGATCTTGGCCAACAACCTCCTTCCCTCAGTAAGAGCATTGAAGATGGGTCGTGGCTGGGTCTTCCAGCATGACAACGACCCGAAACACACAGCCAGGGCAACTAAGGAGTGGCTCCGTAAGAAGCATCTCAAGGTCCTGGAGTGGCCTAGCCAGTCTCCAGACCTGAACCCAATAGAAAATCTTTGGAGGGAGCTGAAAGTCCATATTGCCCAGCGACAGCCCTGAAACCTGAAGGATCTGAATGGAGGAGTGGGCCAAAATCCCTGCTGCAGTGTGTGCAAACCTGGTCAAGAACTACAGGAAACGTATGATCTCTGTAATTGCAAACAAATGTTTCTGTACCAAATATTAAGTTCTGCTTTTCTGATGTATCAAATACTTATGTCATGCAATAAAATGCAAATTAATTATTTAAAAATCATACAATGTGATTTTCTGGATTTTTGTTTTAGTTGAAGAGTAACTATGATAAAAATTACAGACTTCTACATGCTTTGTAAGTGGGAAAACCTGCAAAATCGGCAGTGTATCAAATACATGTTCTCCCCACTGTACATGTTTTGATTTTTAATACATTGTATGGCTGCATTATGAGACTAATGATGATTTGAAAATGTCAGTTGAAAGGCATGAGCTCTGCTTTGTTTTATGCGCAGGCTGTACACACTTCATCAGTCTATCATTCACAATTTGACGAGCACTTGATAATCCTCTAATTTCACAGCGGCATACCCTTTGTGTCCGTAATGCACCCTAAACAAAAATCCATGCCTTTTGCGGCCCGGAGTGCTGCGTTGTGCCCTTCTCCCTGAGTGTGCTGTGTAATCTGAAGCGTCTCTCACTCACACGGCTCTCCGTCACGTGATCAGGTCTTTCTCACAGGCTACAAGTTAAGACAGACATATCGGGGACGCAACTGCGCTCGTCCTCATCCAATTCCAAGGTGGATATAGAAGATAATGGAAGAACTGTCTACATTTACTTTTTGTCAGCCAACAAGATGAGTAGGCCTAATAAACAGCAAAAGCACTAGCCATTGTCAATCTACTAGCCCCCATGGTACAAAAGTCGACCACTTCTATTCTGTGCGAGAAATAAATATTCCAAAGATAGTCTGGGACAGTTGTGGGATGCGATAGATCGCAAATTAATACAACCACTAGAACCCAAAATATTTTTTTATGCAATGTGATTGATGAAACAGATCAGAACATTTAGCTTAAAATGTCGATAAACTATTAGGTTATTTCTTCACATTATAAGCGTAGCAATGCGCACATGCCAGTAGGCTATAAGCGTGAATGTTCCATTAGCGGAAAACAACATTATCAAAAGTGACCATAAATGCAATTATGCATTTAATGCTTTTATTATAAAAGGTGCATTTTTATGGTGAAAATTATCTTCTCCAAACTTGAAACTCATGAGCTGCTTAGCCTATATATGCCAGTTAGGCTCTACACACCTTGTAAAGCAGATTAATGTGTTTAATTTTAAGAAATTATTTGTTGTGATACAAACCTTATTAAAACATATAGGCATGTGGGCTAGGCTACATGATGTGTGACTATGATTAGAAAAAGTAAAAAAGGCCTTGTTTCTTATGCTGGGCATCATTCACTAGTGATAATATATAATTCACCAGTGATAGGCTAAAATTGTCACCCATCAGGTTATTCTTGATTTAATCTTGTCTTTACATTTACTAAATAATATGTGACATTTGTTTTGATTTAGAATGGACCATTATCATGCACCTGTATTGAAACAGGGGCAGCAGGGAAGAAGACATGTCATCTATGTACTAAAATAGCGAATGGAGGATGCTTTTTCCTGTGGTTAATGTTCATGCCAGCCAGGTAGGCTATACTCCTGTTGTAAAGAGAAGCAATGCCCTTAATATTAGGAAAGTTGAGAAATAAATATAGTAGGCCTAGCCTATAGAAACCTGATGGGATCCTCCTCTTTTGAGTAGAGGCCATGACTCTGTTTTCTCCTGCAATTATATTGTGCAACATGAGCTCTCATTAAGTGTTAGATTAGATTTTCGAATACATTTGCATTGATGTCAGAGTGATTAGAGGGACAATAGAGTGCTGAGTACCAGGCAGTTAGCAAGTTTGGTAGGCTACTAATGACCACCAGCAGCAGAGCTTTGAGAAGCCTAATCACATGACTAAACGGTCATGTGGACTCGTGCCCGCCAGTAATATGGTCACCGCAACAGCCCTAGTTACTGTGTGGTGTCTTTTAGGGAGGGTTTACCTGTTCAGGCTGGCGACGAAGCCCATGACTGATCTGTTCTTCTTGCTGGTGTCGTGATGGACATCCACTCCAATCACCATAAGATGTTTCTGTTAAAACGTAGAGCAAGAAATAACCAAATTAGATGTTCTAATTCCACAACAATGCTTTATCCACCTAAGGAGACCATTTTTGAGGTTAATTCAACTGCGAGACCGTTGTTTGGTTAGCAATTTTAACATAGTTTCTGTAGCACTTATGTGATTGCAGAGTTTGCAAAACAAATGGCCAATGGATTGATGCAAATAATCATGAAATCCTAGGCTACTTTGTAGTTAACATTTAATTGAGAAGGTTTTAGGGAAAGCCTTTCCATCTACCAGAAGACGGTTGTCATTACGTTAGCATCATCGCCAATGGCTACACAAAGTGGTAGACAAACGCACACACAGACGGGGCAAATCCTGTGTCGTTGCCTCTTCAGAAAGTTGAAGGAAAATACGAATCACAGAAGCATATTATTCATGTTTTATGATAAAAAATTACATTTAGTTGATTTCCTACTAAGTATATTGTTGAATTCCGTTTTAATGTCTGGATTCCGGGATTCCATCTACGATCTCCGCAATGAGAATATTATATGGCCCTACAACCTGTAGCTGTCTGACGGCAACACATAATCCTGGTCACATCTCTCCTCCGCTCCAGCCTCCCAAAGGGTAAAATGAGGTGCACCACCTTTACCAGAACTGTGGCAGGTACATTTTTTTTAAACAGCTGACTTCACAAAAATAACAAAACCCCTTACCTCTTCAGACTGCGTACTGAAAATGTCATTATGCATTATAAACTCTACTTGTTTTATATAATCCTATTGGCATTTGAATTTGCATAACCTTACCAGCAGAGAAGAATATAACACTAACCAGAGGGACATTCACGGTCCACAGCTCTCCCCCCAGTTTGCAGTTCATCTGCAGCAGGATTTTCTGGGCAACGCTCCTCAGCTTTTGGGGTTGGGAGATGGTCCGGACGTTAATGGCCTACAAAGCCAAAGAAATGTACATTGATAAACCTTGTGTGCTTATAAAAACCTATACATTGTCTGAACATCTGGTTCCTCAATTTTGGTTCCTTGCCTCTTTCCCTGAACCTTACACCTTGAGTATTCACAGATCTGATAGGACCCGAGGTGCAGTGGTATAAAGAAGGCATACTTAAGGAAAAATACTTTAAAGTACTACTTAAGTAGATTTTATGGGTATCTGGACTTTACTACTTATACAACTTTTAATTTTTCTTCACTACATTCCTAAAGAAAATAATGTACCTTTTACTCTATACATTTCCCCTGACACCCAGAAGTACTCGTTACATTTTGAATGCTTAGCAGGACAGGATAATGGTCCAATTCACGCACCTATTAAGAGAACATCCCTGGACATCCCTACTACATGTGATCTGGCGGACTCACCAAACACACATGCGTTGTATGTTAATGATGCCTGAGTGTTGGAGTGTGCCCCTGGCTATTCGTAAATAAAAATAAAATAAAAAAGTGCTTTCTGGTTTGCTTAATATAAGGAACTTGAAATAATTTTACTGAGTGACTTTCACTTGAGTCATTTTCTATTAAGGTATCTTTACTTTTACTCAAGTATGACAATTGGGTACTTTTTCCACCACTGCCGGGGTGTAGGCTAAGCAAAATAGTGCTGGCACCCAGCCATGTTATTATTTGTACATTTACTGTATGTTGTTTGTTTGTTGCGTTGTGGACTATCCTTGCTAAATTACGATCAATAGTGAATTGTCTGGAGGTGCGGCAGAGTCAACCTGAGAGGGCACGGGACTCTGGACGCAGCACAGCTTCTTGATGGCACTGTAGAGGTCATCTCTGTTGCCTGTCATGATGCACACTACCAACTGCACGTTGGGCTGAAAAATGGACCACGGTAAAAAGAGAAAGCTCATTATAATAGATTAATAATTAATAGGCTTTATGTAGCACTTTTCCACATCAAAGCACTTTACAATTAAAGAGCGAATCTCCCAACCACCAGCATTTATGTATTAACGATGTGAATAATTCAAACAGCATCATAGAAATAACCACAAAGTTGAGGGACATTAGTGAAACGAATTAACCTCCACATTTTTACTAGTCGAATGTTTGAAGAAGGCTCAAAGGTTTGGGGTGTAATAGAGGTTGGGAAAATGTTCAGAACATTTTTACTATATTTCTATTCATGGCCTATACAGCTTCTGTGATTCAATAACAACAATTGTTCGCAAATAAAATACTGTTCTAAGGTGCTCAGAGGCGGTAGTGTCATGTCCTACCTCACTAGTGAGCTGGGAGTGGATGCTCTTGACGTAGGTCTCGGTGCGGTCGTCCCTCAGCTCCACGCGGATGGGCCGATCCAGCCTCAGGCCCATGGGTCCGGCCACCTTCCCAAAGCAGGACACTAGCTCCTCGGTCTGCTCGGCACAGCGCCGCGGGTAGAAAATGGCCCAGCAGTTCATAGGGATCTGAGAGAAACATAACGGGCCAGAGGAGAAGTGTGAACCTGAAATGGCATTATTTTTTGTTTCCTCAGTTTGTTTTTATTCAACTAAATCAAAGGAGACAATTTCCTTCAATCAATCCAAAAACAGACTGCAGTACAGACACAAATCACAGTAAGCTAGTCATTCCCCTGACATCATTAGTGTGCTATACTTGACCCTTTGACTCAGACTCACACAACTGATGGAAGCATCCCTGAGAACCTCCCTGGACCAGCTGACATCAGCTCCGGTGACGAAGGACGCTGACTGCAGACAGATGGTCTCCAGGGGCAGAATTCTTCCTGTAGTCTGGATGGAACAACAGAGAATAGTTCAGTGTTTTCTACAAGCACATAGGAAAAAGTGGCCAGCCAGCCCCCCCTAAATGCCTGCGATAAGTGATCGGTGGCTATAATTTTTTTGCCAAACAAGCTCTATTCTGGATGGCCTCGGCTCATTCTAATGCTAGATTGTATTCCCGCAACTATCAGGAAATAACACTAGTGTTATTTTAAATCAGCTCTTGTACAATATGATATAAAACACAGGAAAAACATAATTGACTGCACTGGGCCTTTTAATAATCCTGTAAGAGTGCTGACTTCCACAGGCTTCAAGCTTGCTTTTAAGAGGCATTTTCTCAACTATCTGCAATACAGGTAATTCATATCTTTGAAAGTATCATTAGCTTTTAAAACCATTAAATCAGTTTTCTTTTAACATATTTTGAACCACAGTGAGGCCCTCTCTCGACTAGCCTACCTATTGTTCATGGAGTGAGGATTCACGATCTTCAAATGTTTTCAATCATTTATCTGCAGATAATTGCTAAAAAGGCTAACAGTATGCAAATTAGGGAGCCAAATTAACTTTAACCGATGCGATAGGCTACTGACAAGTCACTCACTTAACGCCACTATCTGGCAAATCCTGTTTGACTGCATATGAAAAATACAAATGTACGAATTATGAATGGCAAGGATATATGAACTCGACTTTATTCAGTCAGTTCGACCTTTTATAAACTAGTCAAGCTTGCTGTTCGTGGTATAGTTCTTAAAATGCATTGGGGTCATGCAGGGCATATAGGTTGTCATGAGTTCTATATTCAGCTATTAATAAGCTACATTTGGTTATTATGATATGTATTAAAAGCAGTGTAATAATAATAATTTAGCAATGCAAGTCTTTACTCTATCCTTTAGAATTGCATTTTGTTAATTGCATTCATTTTTGCTTTGAATGAATGCAATTTTAAGAATATTTGAAAATAGGACACTGCCCTTTTAAGACAAACGTTCCAATAGAGATGCAGTCGGCTAGCCAAGACGAATGCTAGGCATCTTTTCGTAGCTTTATTTTTGCAGACTATCAACAGTAGCCAGCATGTTCACTATTGAAGGTTTACTTTTGTAAATCCCTTTCCCTAAGATAAATAGGCTCAGCGAGTAGATTGATGGTCGCTTCGTTTTGCTCTGGACAACTTGCATGTGCTGTGTGAAGGCATCAACTCACGTACCCTCGGATAGTTGTGGCTCGCGGGAGCGTGGTTGTTCTTGAATGAACAGTCATTCATATTGCTCAAATACAAATAGCATGAATTCTTCTGGACTAGAGAATTGAAACGTAGCCTGTTTAATTTAGGTGGAAAAAGTAGCCGGCTGAAAATGAGTCCGTAATTGGCTGTATAGGCGAAAGCTGACACTAGTGGAAACCACTATCTTGTTTAGTACTTTTTATAGTTACACAAAGAAAGGTCTGTGGGCCTGTATGCATAGAACGTCTCCAGAGTGAGGAAAAGTAAAACCGGAGAGTTGTGGATATATACTACTGTGATTAAGGGGCCAAGGTAAGAACTCTGTATAAACATTCTTTACCATTGAGTCTGCTTAACTCACCATGTATTTTAAGAGATTTTAGCTATTCTAACCCATTAGGAGATGCCAGAAGGTCACTGCCAAATGTTTATCAAATGATATTTACTCCTGGGAATTGCTTTTAATACTTGACTTTTAAAAGCAGCTTATAGACAATGCTCTTGTGGGTAAACATTGAGGGAGAAGCGTGGTCTGGCACATAAATCAGTCAAGCATATTCGTACTATAACAACATTTGGTACACAAGTTGCAAACACTGTCAAGACTCAACATACGCAAGAACATTCATCAACCACACGGTGGCGCTATAACAACCACAAGCTTATATATCTTGATCTGTTTGATTCAATGTGATGAAATATGGCACACATGCTCAGGGATGAGTCTAGCTGACCGACGCAATCTCAGACACCACTGGCCTGATTTTGACGAAACTTTGGTCTTGCCTTAGAGATACGTCATTTACAAAATTACACTGACTGGCCCAAGGGGGGCGCTGCATCATTCGTGGGGGAAGACATATTTAATGTTGCCTTGCTTTTTCTTAGTGCTAAGTTGTTTTTCCAAAGGCTAAACTAGGCTTCAACGTGGCCCCTGGGAGCTTTGCTGGGAAGCTTTCTGCATACAGGACAGGCCCAATAGACCTGACCATAGCAAGTGATTAAGGACCAGAAGATCTTCATTAAATGTCATCATAATCATAAACTGTGCATTTAGTTTTAACACACGACTGACCCATCTGTCCATTTTACCCTCAAAGGATTTCACTAACGACGACCCAGCACCCGACCATTTAAAAAAAAGTGAGTGAGCATGTTGTCTAAACAAACATGTGATAGGACTCGTGGCCCCATTACCACGGAAACCTCACCAGCCTTAAAAAAGGGCAGCTGAACATTGTCTCTGATATTTGGATTATTAAAAGACTCAGGTCAAAATTAAATTGTGCATTATACCACATTACTTCTTACTAATACATTTTTTGTTTTAGAAATATTACAAAAGCATGGTCATCTGTGTTTTCTTTAACTTTTTATTTTGGATGGTAAAAAAATCTTAGTGGCTGGTAGAGTTTATATTTTATTTTTTACAGTACCTGCCACAGTGGCTGGTAGGCCAAAAAGTACATTTTAGGCCCTGCGTTATACTATGCCATTATATTACGTTATGTAGAATAGAAATTAATCATTATGTGATCTTCCACGTCATTGATTCAGCTTTGATCTAAACTAAACATGCACCGAAGTGGCAGAGAGTGTCACTACACCAGTTTTTACAAGTAGTTAGGTCTAACTGTCCTCTAACTTTAGCCTGAAAAGATTTGAGAAATATGATTGGTTGATGATAGGCCTATGACATTGGCCTACGTCTCGTCATATACACTACATAACTAAAAGTATGTGGACACCTGCTTGTCGAACATCTCTTTCCAATCATGGGCATTAATATGGAGTTGGTCCCTCCTTTGCTGCTATAACATCCCCCACTCTTCTGGGAAGAGTTTCCAATAGATGTTGGAACATTGCTGCGGGGACTTGCTTCCATACAGCCACAAAAGCATTAGTGAGATTGGGCACTGATGTGGGCGATTAGGCCTGGCTCACAGTCAGCATTCCAATTCATCCAAAAGGTGTTCAATGGGGTTGAGGTCAGGGCTCTGTGCAGGCCAGTCAAGTTCTTCCACACTGATCTCGACAAACCATGGACCTCGCTTTGTGCACAGGGGCATTGTCATGCTGAAACAGGAAAGGGCCTTCCCCTAACGGTTGCCACAAATCGTCTGGAATGTCATAGTATGCTGTAGCGTTAACATTTCCCTTCACTGGAACTAAGGGGCATAGCCTGATCCATGAAAAACAGTCCCACACCACCTAACCTTACAGTTGGCACTATGCATATGTGCAGGTAGCGTTCTCCTGGCGTCCGCCAAACCCAGATTCCTCTGTCGGACTGACAGATAGTGAAGCTTGATTCATCACTCCAGAGAACACTTTAACACTAGTCCAATGGTGGTGAGCTTTACACCACTCCAGCCGATGCTTGGCATTGCGCATGGTGATCTTAGGCTTGTGTGCGGCTGCTTGGCCATGGAAACCCACTTCATGAAGCTCCCGACGAACAGTTATTGTGCTGACGTTGATTCCAGAGGTGAGTGTTGCAACCGAGGACAGACGGTTTATATGCACTATGTGCTTCAGCACTCAGTGGTACCCTTCTGTGAGCTTGTGTGGCCTACCACTTCGTGGCTGAGCCATTGTTGCTCCTAGATGTTTCCACTTCACAATAACAGCACATACAATTGATCGGGGCATCTTATGGAAAGGTGACATCTTATGACGGTGCCACGTTGAAAGTCACAGCTCTTCAGTAAGGACATTCCACTGCCAATGTTTGTCTAAGGAGATTGCCTGACTGTGTGCTCAATTTTATTCACCTGTCAGCAACAGGTGTAGCTGAAATAGCCTAATCCACTCATTTGAAGGGGTGTCCGCATACTTTTGTGTGTGTATACAGTTGAAGTCCGAAGTTTACATACACTTAGGTTGAAGTCATTAAAAAAAAATTTTTTTAACCACTCTACAGATTTCATGTTAACAAACTATAGTTTTGGCAAGTCGGTTAGGACATCTACTTTGTGCATGGCACAAGAAATTCTTCCAACAATTGTTTACAGACAGATTATTTCACTTATAATTTACTATATCACAATTCCAGTGGGTCAGAAGTTTACATACACTAAGTTGACTGTGCCTTTAAACAGCTTGGAAAATTCCAGAAAATGCTCTAGAAGCTTCTGATAGGCTAATTGACATCATTTGAGTCAATTGGAGGTGTACCTGTGGATGTATTTCAAGGCCTACCTTCAAACAGTGCCTCTTTGCTTGACATCATGGGAAAATCAAAAGAAATCAGGTCTACAAAAAATTGTAGACCTGCACAAGTCTGGTTCATCCTTGGGAGCAATTTCCAAACGCCTGAAGGTACCACGTTCATCTGTACAAACAATAGTACACAAGTATAAACACCATGGGCCCACGCAGTCGTCATACCGCTCTGGAAGGAGACGCATTTAGAACTGTTTGGCCATAATGACCATTGTTAGGTTTGGAGGAAGAACACCATCCCAAGCGTGAAGCACGGGGTGGCAGCATCATGTTGTGGGGGTGCTTTGCTGTAGGAGGGACTGGTGCACTTTACAAAATAAATGGCATCATGAGGAAGGAAAATTATGTGGATATATTGAAGCAACATCTCAAGTCAGGAAGTTAAAGCTTGGACGCAAATGGGTCTTCCAAATGGACAATGACCCCAAGCATACTTCCAAAGTTGTGGCAAAATGGCTTAAGGACAACAAAGGCAAGGTATTAGAATGGCCATCACAAGCCCTAACCTCAATCCTTGTGCGAGCAAGGAGACCTACAAACCTGTTTTGTCAGGAGGAATGGGCCAAAATTCACCCAACTTATTGTGGGAAGCTTGTGGAAGGCTACCCGAAACGTTTGACCCAAGATAAACAATTTAAAAGGCAATGCTACCAAATACTAATTGAGTGTATGTAAACGTCTGACCCACTGGGAATGTGATGAAATAAATAAAAGCTGAAATAAATCATTCTCTCTTATTATTCTGTTGATCCTAACTGACCTAAGACAGGGAATTTTTATTAGGATTAAATGTCAGGAATTGTGAAAAACTGAGTTTAAATGTATTTGGCTAAGGTGTATGTAAAATTCTGTATATATACAGTACGTGTTGCTCTTACTGGTCCATACTGTATGTCTGTTTTCTGAAGGGTCAGAGGATCCTTAGTCCCTATCCCTTGTTGATTGTCCTTCCCTAGTTGTATTCCAGGAATGAATGGCAGCACATGTAACAATGCTGTCATTCATTCCTGGGATACAACTAGGGAAGGACAATCAACAAGGGATAGGGACAAAAAAAAACATCCTCTCTCTGACAACTGCGTTTATTTTTCAGCAAACTTAACATGTGTAAATATTTGTAAGAACATAAGATTCAACAACGGAGACATAAACTAAACAGGTTCCACAGACATGTGACTAACATAAATGGAATAATGTGTCCCTGAACAAAAGGGGGGTCAAAATTAAAAGTAACAGTATCTGGTGTGGCCACCAGCTGCATTAAGTACTGCAGTGCATCTCCTCCTCATGGACTGCACCAGATTTGCCAGTTCTTGCTGTGAGCACTGATGGAGGGATTGTGCGTTTCTGGTGTAAGTCGGTCAGTTGTTGCCATCCTGTACCTGTCCCGCAGGTGTGATGTTTCGAATGTACCGATCCTGTGCAGGTGTTGTTACATGTGGTCTGCCACTGCGAGGACGATCAGTTGTCCGTTCTGTCTCCCTGTAGCGTTGTCTTAGGCGTCTCACAGTACGGACATTGCAATTTATTGCCCTGGCCACATCTGCAGTCATCATGACTCCTTGCAGCATGCCTAAGGCACGTTCGCGCAGATGAGCAGGGACCCTGGGCATCTTTCTTTTGGTGTTTTACAGAGTCAGTAGAAAGGCCTCTAGTGTCCTACGTTTTCATAACTGTGACCTTAATTGCCTACCGTCTGTAAACTGTTAGTGTCTTAATGACCGTTTCAGATGTGCATGTTCATTAATTGTTCATGGTTCATTGAACAAGCATGGGAAACAGTGTTTAACCCCTTTACAATGAAGATCTGTGAAGTAATTTGGATTTTTACGAATTATCTTTGAAAGACAGGGTCCTGAAACAGGGATGTTTCTTTTTATGCTGAATATATATATATATATATATATATATATATATATATATATATATATATATATGTGTGCGTGTTTTCATAAGCGCAAATAACCTGCAAGAGACAGGTCAGAATGTCTGACAAATACAAGACAAATTGACATTTTTTTCTATATTTGTAGTGTTTGAATTTGTTGACAAAAAGTGGGACATGATTGTTTGCTCCACGGAAAAAGGGTCAAAATGTGGGACTGTCCCGGGACATGTGTTCACCCAACTCACCATTAGGCCTGGGCGGTACACCGTATACTGGGGTATTTTGATATTATCTCCAGCTCAGGGCTCTAGCTATGCATTTGGTTTATTAACTTGCTAGCTAAGCAGCTAGAATGCCAGATCAAGCTTCTTGGTTACAGCAGAGACAAATAATCCCCTCCTGGATCAAGATCCCTGATGACTTAATATTTTTTGTGCAGTCTTTATTTTAGTGGGGAATAAATAGCGCCCCTTGTGCACACTGCTGGTAATACCGTAAACCCTGATATGTTACAGGAACGGTATGAAGGTATGAAAATCCGCCTCAAACCACCAGATAAATAAATGTTAGTCTTTCTATGTGCGACTTTAGCTACAAAACTAATTTGTCTGTGAGATAAATTAAATGTATTGTTTGATTGTGCAGTGTGTGCTCACCACCAGGATGTCTTGGCTGATCTCCAGTCCCCAGCGTGCCAGCTCCATCTGGGCCTCTGGGTTGGTGTTGATGTTCTTCAGGAGCTGCTTCAAGGAGTGAGTGTGCTGCTCACTACTTACATTGATGTGCATCGTCAGGTCCTGTGACGGTAAAACCAGCACTTTCAGATTCTATACAGTACTCTACCCATAGAAATAGAGTAAATCTATGACCTTCCACCCCAGTTACTATGTGACGTGTCTGGGTACAAATAGTATTTGACACCCCTATTCAATTGATTTCATTGTGACTGGAAAATTAAAGCAAGCGCAAATTAAGTATTTGAAAGAAGACAAATCATCTGGTTACTATTGTTATCAAATGCTGCGCTATCAAAATCACTGTGTTGCCTTCATGTACTGTGGATGTCATAAAACACTCCCAGGGACGAGAATGCATTGCCGACACAATGACTTTACCTTCATGGCGCGGAAGTCCTTTCTCATTTTGTCAGGGATTCCAGTCATGAAGGAGAGCTCTGGCAGAAGCAGGATCTCGCCGGTTATGACTCGCTGTAAGACAAAAACACACAATTAAATATAATGTATATTGTATCTTATCTTTATGGAGAAAATGTCTCCAACTCAATAAAAACTCAAAGGACTATCTATAAAGTATGTGTGATCGTAGAACATGAAGACAAAATGAAAAGAGATGTTGAAATTAATCTCAATACTGACTCAAGCCACAAGGTGTCATTCTGTTACAAGGATACAGACGAGTACTTTTTTTAAGGGTAGTTGGGTGTGTGAGGAAAAACAAGATCCTATTTTGAGATTAGTATGGAATAAATAAGTACAAAAAGTTAACTATGTCAAGATAACGCTACATTTCATAATATCCTTAGAAATTGTTTTACCTTTCCCCCAGGCTTGGACCTCTCTTTGGGTCGATGGATAAGCATGGGTTGGTCCATCTCTTTTATGGTGATGCCGTAGTTTTTGCTGTTCAGATTACAGGGAAAAAGTTACACAAGTGTTTCCCCTATATTCATTTGGCCACTGCCGCAAAAAAATACTATGTAATTGTCTTATATATACAGTAAAAGTGCCTCGGCAGAAGTGTGTGTGTGTGTGTGTGTGTGTATACATATATACACACACACACACACACACACACACACTTCTGCCGAGGCACTTATACACTTTTTCCCGACTGCTAAGACACATTTCTTGAAACCTTCACCCATTTCCCTAAAACACAAAACCAAATCTTCAAACTACATTCACAAAACCCCTGACTCTTCTGGCAAAATCCAACAATCGCCTCAAAAACATTTCATCTGTGCTCAAAATCAAACAATGCTTTCAGATCATACACACAGCCAGTCAATCTATAAACACTACAGAGCATTCATTAGACACTACATCAAAAAATGGAGAACACAGCATCCAGGGCATGTAGTTACAGAATTATGTTTTTATTGTATATAGTAAACGCATTTTGCAAAAAAGTAATCACAACTTAGTACAGTGAATATAATGTATACTGTAAGTACTGAAAGTAATACAGTATTGAATGTCTGTATATTCAGCACTTGCATCAAAATACAGTAGTCCAACTGAAAAAGCCCAAAGAACAAAGAAAACTCTATATAAAAGCACTTTACAGTACACTCAAATGTTGTGCAAGTGCAAAATCAAAGTCAATGAGAGATTCATTCTGCCTCAGCATCACATCTTTGTTCTGGTCCACATCACAGGCAACGTTGTCCCTTGCCAGGCAACAAGGGAAATACCCTTTGGTGTGCCGGATCCAGCCTTGACAACACTCCACACCAATGTCACCACAGGCCAATTACATTGCCTGTAAGAGATTTTTCCTGGTATATGGGTTTCGGTCATAGACCTTCCACCGCCACGCAGAGAAAAACTCTTCTGTTGGGTTGAGGAAAGGGCTGTATGGTCGAAGGCAAACATTTATGAATGGCTGGTTGATGTTGGAACCACTGGCGTATACGGACGCCGCGGTGAAAGCTGACGTTGTCCTAAACCAGGACATAGACAGGATGCACTTCCTGCTGATGATCCTGCTGCTCACGCTCAAACAAAATATCCTGTAGAACACCCAGAAGATGTAAGAAGATCAGTCTTATATGGCCCCAGGGTTGCATGACGGTGGACAACCCCACCATTACTTATGGCTGCACCAAGGGTGACATTGCCACCACGCTGGCCAGGGACTTCCACAATGGCACGTTGGCCAATTATGTTCCTGCCTCTCCTCTTCGCCAGAATGAACCCTGCTTCATCTACACAAATGTGTTCATGGGGCCTTTCCATGGAATCCAATTCAAACACTCTCTATATGTAAAAATAGATAAATAAGTAGTTTAGTAAGTGATACAGAACAACAGACTTCTGCAATAGTGTATTTGTATGCACTCCTGATTTACATACACTACAATATAGTGCAGTTTACAGTAACTGTAGGCTAGTAGCATAGCATTGTACTGTAAGCATCAGCGCTGAAAGTGTCTTGAGTGTACACTTACTTGCACATACTGAAATCGTAGATCTTTGACCCTTTCTGAGTTGCGCTCAAAGGGTACACTTGCTTCATGCGTACCCTGTTGTGCTGGAGGACACGGTCAATGGTAGAAAGGCTGACACTTGATTCCTTCAAAGTTTACATTGTGTTCAACAACTCTTTGCTGTATTTCACGCAGTCGAAGGACCATATCAACAATGAGAGCCTCTTGCTGTTGGGAGAACATAGCAGTCCATCCACCCTCTTATAATTCTACAAAAAGGGAAAATGCACTTACAAAAAGTATACATACAGTAAAAATAGTCATGGACATTACTTCTATACATAAAATATTGTATGGCAAGAAAAGTATTCTTTCCCCCCCCCAGTCCTCTTTCTATTGACAAAGTGATGTACTGAATCAAATGTATACAGTAAACTTTCAATGACCAAAATAAAAATAAACAATGACCTGTTCTCTTCTCGGAATGACCTGATTACGGTGGCCACAGAGGATCAGCTCAAATTGGTTTGTTCTATTTGTGCTGCTTCCCTCACTGTCATTCCCTGAACAACAACATGTCTATTACAGTTGCTCGAATTTCATCTGAAATTCCTGTTCTTGGTCTTGCTCTCCCTCGTCCTCTTCCTCCTCGTCCACCACCTCTCACACGTACTCTTCCTCCTCTGCCTGTCAGATTGTTTCCATCCATTGTTGGTAACATTCAATGCACCTGTACCACCTGTGCACTCTGAACTGGCTTATATTCTGTACAATTGGTTTGATCACATCATTAGAAACAAGTGTGAACAATTTGGAGCCTTAGTGTGTAAACGATGACAACTGTGTTGTAGTTGTGTTTAACTTTTGCCGCCATTTTGTAACACAAGTACATCACAGTGCGAAATGTGTTTTAGCGAGTGAGAATTGATTGATTCAACAAATTGGTTTAGGCCACTGAGCATTTGGTTCAGAGAATGGGGTTTAGTGTTTCAGCAATTCAAATGCACACACACTTCTCTGTTGAATGGGAGACTCCAGCCTTACCTGTAGTACTCAACGAAAGTGGTTGTGGAGCCGTCGGCCATGGTGAAGGTGTCTTTGGGGGACTTGCCCCACTCAATGTCGTCGATGTGGTAAGTGCGGTTGTTGTATCGGGTGATGACAATGCTGCCGATCAGCTCTTTGGTGCACTCATCCTGGAAGCTCTCCCTGCTTTGCTGGTAGATCACGTTCCTAGAAGGCAGAGGGGTCAAAAGGTCACCAATCAGGGTCCCGCAAATCACCCCAATTTGGCCTGAAAATAACCTGAGGGGTTGAGACATACTGTGTCCAAATCTCTATGAGCAGGCAGATTCACTTCCGTGAAAGCTTGTTGATGTGTGTTGAAATATACATTTGTGTATTAATGAATGACCAGAGTAAAAATATGGGCTGTTTAAATTTTTAAATGAACTCATCACGTACTGTAGACAGTGCATCATGTGGACATACACACCATGTGAACAAATATTTTTATTTAACCTTTATTTAACTAGGCAAGTCAAAAAATTATTATTTACAATGACGGCCTACCCCGGCCAAACCCTCCCCTAACCCGGACGACGCTGGAGCAAATTGTACGCCGCCCTATGGGACTCCCGATCACGGCCGGTTGTGATACAGCCCGGGATCGAACCAGGGTCTGTAGTGACGCCTCTAGCACTCAGATGCAGTGCCTGAGACTGCTGCGCCACTCGGGAGCACAAGTTCTCCCAAATAGCTGGCAAGAGAAGAGATTTATCATGCATATTTTTGAGTATCACACAAGTTAGTCAGTTACGTAATGTAACCATGCTTTTAAGTGGTGTAAGGTGCACTGAAATGATCTCACATGCAGTCGAGGACGGAGTCATTTCGCAGCACTTTGTGGGACACATCCACCTGGAGGTACAGGCCTCCATCAGTGTGCTTTATGCACGTTGAGTAACCTGGCCACACCTGCAACCTAGGATAACAGAAGACAGAAACCAAGGGGCTTGAGTCAGCTGCTATTATCATTGAGATCTCCGTTGTAGTCTGAGGACAATTACTTACCGATGTTTCCCAAGTATGACTGCGCTCTTTGGATCGTAATGATTCCGCCCCACAAGCTTCAGTCCCAGGATCTTCATTACCCTTGAAAACACACAGGCCCGAATTTATGGATTTCACATGACTGGAAATACAGATATGCATATTTTGGTCACAGATACACTACATGGCCAAAAGGATGTGGACACCCCTTCATATTAGTGGATTTGGCTATTGCTGTTATTGTGACGTGGAAACATCTAGGAAAAACAAAGGCTCAGCCGAGAAGTGGTAGGCCACACAAGCTCACAGAACGGGACCGCCGAGTGCTGAAGCGCGTAAACAAATGTCTTTCTACCGAGTTACAAACTGCCTCCGTTCGTCGGACGCTTCATGAAATGGGTTTCCAAGGCCAAGCAGCCGCACACAAGCCTAAGACCACCATGAGCAATGCCAAGCGTCGGCTGGAGTGGTGGAAAGCTTGCCGCCATTGGACGCGTTCTCTGGAGTGATGAATCATGCTTCACCATCTGGCAGATCGACGGCAGAATATGAGTTTGGCGGACGCCAGGAGAACGCTAACTGCCCGAATGCATAGTGCCAACTGTAAAGTTTGGCGGAGGAGGAGTAATGATCTGGGGCTGTTTTTCATGGTTCGCTACAGCATGCAATAACATTCTAGACAATTCTCTGCTTCCAAGTATAGTTTGGCAGCAGTTTGGGAAAGTCCCTTTCACATTTCAGCATGACAATGCCCCCGTGCATAAAGCCAGGTCCATCCAGAAATGGTTTGTCGAGATCGATGTGAAAGAACTTGACTGGCCTGCACAGAGCCCTGACCGCAACCCTATCGAACACCTTTGGGATGAACGCCGACTGCGAGCCAGGCCGACTCGCCCAACATCAGTGCCTGACCTCACAAATGCTTGTGTCCCAGTCCCAGAAGAGTGGAGGCTGTTAAAGCAGCGAACAGGGGACCAACTCCATATTTTGGAATGAGATGTTTGATGAGCAGGTGTCCACATACTTTTGGCTATGTAGTGTACCTTAAAAAAAATAAGAGTAGGGGTGTGGATCAGAAAAACAGCCCTTATCTGTGTGACCACCATTTGCCTCATGCAGCGCGACAACTCTTTCGAAAAGAGTTGATCAGGCTGGTCTGTGGAATATTGTCTCACTCCTTTTCAATGGCTGTGACAGTCTTGTACACGTCGATCCAGACCATCCCAAACATGCTCAAAGGGTGACATGTCTGGAGAGCATGCAGGCCATGGAAGAACTGGGACATTTTCAGCTTACAGGAATTGTGTATAGATCCTTGCAACATGGGGCTGTGCATTATCATGTTGAAACGTGATGGCGGTGGATGAATGGCACGACAATGGGCCTCGCATTCAAATTGCCATTAATAAAATGCAATTGTGTTCGTTGCCCGTAGCTTATGCCTACCCATACCATAACCCCATCACCACCATGGGGCACTCTGTTCACAACGATGGCATCAGCAAACCGCTTGCCCACACAACGCCATACAAGTGGTCTGCGGTTGTGAGGCCGGTAGGATGTACTGCCAAATTCTCTAAAAAGATAATGAGGCAGCTTCTGGTAGAGAAATTAACATTAAATTCTCTGGCAACAGCTCTGGTGGACATTCCTTGCTGTCAGCATGCCAATTGCACTCTCCCTCAAAACTTGGCATCGGTGCTGTGATAAAAACTGCACATTTTAGAGTGGCCTTTTGTCATGGTGTTTAATCAGCTTTACATGTTAAGTTTATATTCTTGTTCAGTGTATAATCTTTAGGATTTAGGGGGAAACGGAACATTTTAAAAAAAAGTCTGGTTTTGTGTGTAAAACAGCTGAAGCCTCTCAATAAAGCATGTTTTCGCATGAAGCTATCAAGCAAGCACAATAGATAATAGAATTACTGACAATATGGCTGCACTAAGGCCAGCTTCCCCACAGAGAACTTCCCTCATTAGGTAGACAACAGGCCTTTTGTTGAAAAACACCTCCAATTTCTTCTAATTTAAAAGTGAAGAGGTCCATTAGTGGTAGGCAATTAGCGGTTCATATTGCAGCACTGGGGTACATTTATTAGATTCAAAATGGAAGCCAAAAGACAAAACAGGGAGGGACCACCTGAACTTGTCCATAAAGAAACATTGTTTTCCATTGTAAAATGTTTTGCTACAGTGTGCCCTAACGATGGCTATGTTTTGCCCTAATTAATACGGACGGCCCTGTTACCGTCTCAGCACCACGTTGTAGAAGGGGATGCACAGGTCAGAGTTGGGTGGCAGGATCTTAGTCATCTGGACCTTGATGTCAACCTCCTGGTTGTCAGTCCGTCTCTCACTCTTTAGGTGAACCACCTGTTAACATTACAACATGGGGCAAAGAGGAGAAGATGGCTGAAGGCAGGAGTGTCGCTGCCCTATGTGCCACATTGGTATTGAGCGTTAATGTTGGGTCTAGTTGAGAGAAAAGACGCATAAAATAAAAAGTATAGTTACTATAACTCTACACTCAAATGCGTAAGCAGCTTTTCCCATTGTGTGTATTTACATATAAGCCAATTATTTGCACATAACTAATACACATCTATAGTCAAACACTGTAGGACAGACAGGGAAAAGTGGCCTACCTCTTCCATCTTCACAGGGAGGTAGAGAATTGAGCCGTCAAAAGCAACAACCTCCCCAGTGGTGGGACGATGGTCCTTCATCATCCCAAATCGCATACCCATCGACTCCACGTTGGGACTGAAAAGTGGGACAAAATGTATTAAGTTACTCCTCTTCAACAGACCAAATGATATTTCCAGAGCGGATATTTTACACAGGAATGCTGCGTAAAATATGAATTGAGAGCATCCTGTCAGGCTATATCACCGCCTAGTACGGCAAACTGCAAGGCTCTCCAGAGGCTGGTGCAGTCTGCCCAACGCATTACCGGGGGGCAAACTACCCGCCCTCCAGGACACCTACAGCACCCGATGTCACAGGAAGGCCAAAAAGATCAAGGATATCAACCACCCGAGCCACTGCCTGTTCACCCAGCTGTCATCCAGAAGGTAAGGTCAGTATAGGTGCATCAAAGCTGGGACAGAGAGACTGAAAAACAGCTTCTATCTCAAGGCCATCAGACTGTTAAACAGCCATCACTAGCACAGAGGCTACTGCCTATAGGCAGACTAGAAATCGCTGGCCACTTTAAGAAATGGAACACTAGCCACTTTAATAATGTTCACATATCTGGCATTACTCATATCATATGTATATACTGTATTCTATACTATATCTTAGTCCATGCCCGCTCTGATATTTCTCGTCCCTATACAGTGGGGAGAACAAGTATTTGATACACTGCCGATTTTGCAGGTTTTCCCACTTACAAAGCATGTAGAAGTCTGTAATTTTAATCATAGGTACTCTTCAACTGTAAGTGACGGAATCTAAAACAAAAATCCAGAAAATCACATTGTATGATTTTTAAGTAATTAATTTGCATTTTATTGCATGACATAAGTATTTGATACATCAGAAAAGCAGAACTTAATATTTGGTACAGAAACCTGTTTGCAATTACAGAGATCATACGTTTCCTGTAGTTCTTGACCAGGTTTGCACACACTGCAGCAGAGATTTTGGCCCACTCCTCCATCCAGATCCTTCAGGTTTCGGGGCTGTCGCTGGGCAATACTGACTTTCAGCTCCCTCCAAAGATTTTCTATTGGGTTCAGGTCTGGAGACTGGCTAGGCCACTCCAGGACCTTGAGATGCTTCTTACGGAGCCACTCCTTAGTTGCCCTGGCTGTGTGTTTCGGGTCGTTGTCATGCTGGAAGACCCAGCCACGACTTCAATGCTCTTACTGAGGGAAGGAGGTTGTTGGCCAAGATCTCGCGATACATGGCCCCATCCATCCTCCCCTCAATACGGTGCAGTCGTCCTGTCCCCTTTGCAGAAAAGCATCTCCAAAGAATGATGTTTCCACCTCCATGCTTCACGGTTGGGATGGTGTTCTTGGGGTTGTACTCATCCTTCTTCTTCCTCCAAACACAGCGAGTGGATTTTAGACCAAAAAGCTCTATTTTTGGTCTAAAATAGGCTTTTTGACCTTCTCCCATTCCTCCTCTGGATCATCCAGATGGTCATTGGCAAACTTCAGACGGGCCTGGACATGCGCTGGCTTGAGCAGGGGGACCTTGCGTGCGCTGCAGGAGTTTAATCCATGACGGCGTAGTGTGTTACTAATGGTTTTCTTTGAGACTGTGGTCCCAGCTCTCTTCAGGTCATTGACCAGGTCCTGCCGTGTAGTTCTGGGCTGATCCCTCACCTTCCTCATGATCATTGATGCCCCACGAGGTGAGATCTTGCATGGTGCCCCAGACCGAGGGAGATTGACCGTCATCTAGAACTTCTTCCATTTTCTAATAATTGCGCCAACAGTTGTTGCCTTCTCACCAAGCTGCTTGCCTATTGTCCTGTAGCCCATCCCAGCCTTGTGCAGGTCTACAATTTTATCCCTGATGTCCTTACACAGCTCTCTGGTCTTGGCCATTGTGGAGAGGTTGGAGTCTGTTTGATTGAGTGTGTGGACAGGTGTCTTTTATACAGGTAACGAGTTCAAACAGGTGCAGTTAATACAGGTAATGAGTGGAGAACAGGAGGGCTTCTTAAAGAAAAACTAACAGGTCTGTGAGAGCCGGAATTCTTACTGGTTGGTAGGTGATCAAATACTTATGTCATGCAATAAAATGCAAATTTATTATTTAAACATCATACAATGTGATTTTCTGGATTTTTGTTTTAGATTCCGTCTCTCACAGTTGAAGTGTACCTATGATAAAAATTACAGACCTCTACATGCTTTGTAAGTAGGAACATTTGCAAAATCGGCAGTGTATCAAATACTTGTTCTCCCCACTGTATGTGCACCCCCGGTCAAAGTCTTGAATATTATTCATTCAAGGGTTTTTCTTTATTTGCATTATTTTTTACATTGGAGAATAAAAGTGAAGACATCAAAACTATGACATAACACCAAATAAAGAAAAACCCTTGAATGAGTAATATTCCAAACTTTTGGCCCCCAGTGTATATAGTCTTAATTCATTCTTTACTTAGATTTGTGTGTATATGTTGTGAAATTGTTGTTGTTGTTGTTGTTATTACTGTGCTTCGGAGCTAGAAGCACAAGCATTTCTCTACACCCGCAATAACATATGCTAAACACATGTATGTGACCAATAAAATTTGATTTAGCTAACATTTTTTCCCTAATACATGTACTTACGTGAAAGTGACATGGTACTGATAGACTGCCTTGTTCTTGCAGTGAATTATGATGTGGTTTGAGCCTATGGGCAATGGTGTGCCTTTGGTACCAGTCTTGTGCAATGTTTCACTGCAAAGGTAGAGGAAATAACCTTTCAATGACTAGGCCTAGCAATAGTTCTAGTAATCATAAAACACAAATCATAATTGACATACATTTCTGCCTCATTTGACTGCCTTCAACAACCACAGCAACATCATTTAAAGCAACATAATTTACTTCATAATAATAGATGGTTTCATAACACGGTTTTGACAAATGGTACTTTAATGATACTTACCAGGTGGCTTCCATCTTAAGTTCTCCCTTGGTTGGAGAGCTACCTGGAGACATGTGGGCCTCTTTGGGTGGGGATGAAGGGGGAAGAGGGGCATCGGGGGAGACAGGATGGGAAGGGATAGGGCCAGGAGGGAGAGCAGGGGGCACAGTGGGCCGCCTCCCAGTACCCAAGAGGGGAATCGATGCTCGTCCCATTCCCACCATCTGAGAAGGTACACCTCGGCCAAGAAAGCTGCAGACAGAGACGTCACACGTTCTTCGTTTTTTTTAAAAGTAATTCCCAACCATAAGTGTGTTAAATAATATGTAGAAGAGAAGAAAAAAAAGACAATATATGCAAATTAGTTGTCTTTGAATTATCGGGAACGAACCGTGACAATGACAGTCACATGCACACCGAAAAGTCTGATTAGCTCCACATTAACAATGGATAATTCAATAATAATTTGAAATGAGATATAATGAAAAGGATGGGGAAATGTGAGAGGGAACGGTGTACGTGCACAGCCTGAATGATGCGTTCTAGAATAATTAATGCCAAGGTCCCTTAGTAGCATAGAGGAATTAGCCTGCCTCAGCCACAGGTTAAGCCGCAGGGTTTGAGCTCATCACCTCCTTCTCACCTGCTACCTTGGCCCATCACGTCCTCAGGGAATCCATTTCCCCCCGGGCCAGCGACTGCCACTGCTCCAACAGGGGCTGTCTGTGGTTTGAACTCTGCTCCAAAAGCACCCCTCCCTGCACCAACCACCAGAGAAAAACACACAAGAAGATTCAGTGCATTCATCCTTCTCCTCCAGTTGGAGTATAAGGAAATCAAACAAGCTTCCTAAATATTTTAAAGCTCAAATTACTATTTAATTCGGTCTACATTTTGACGGAGTGCTATGTTGGATAAGGCAAATGTATTTATTGCGTACCAATTTTTTATGTTTTTGCACATTATTCCAAATTCCTATTTTTCATTTCATTAGTTTTTGTCTGCTTGTTCTCATGTTTGGTCTTGTCTCCTTTGCTCCTTCTGTGCTGTGTGCACCTTCCCATTCACACCAGTGATCTGTATATAAGGATGCGATGCACATGTCTCCGCCCTAACAATGGGAGTGGTTGTCCTTAAGGAGGGAAGGGAGGCGACAAGCTTAGGTCCAAAATAAGCCCATAGAAACACATTGGCCTTATTTTGGACAGATTTTAGCGAGAGTGAAACCTCTCACTTCTTCTCTTCCTCTGGTTCACACACACACACCAAGCCCCTCCCCCTGCCATTAGAGATCACTTCCTCCTTTCTGACATGCGGTTTCAACTCACCATTTGCATTTGATGTTTGGTCCAACAGAAAATCGGTCATATGGACACAAACACAATGAGACATGATTTAACTATAATAGAAGTTAACCTTTCTAACCATACCTTTTCTAACCATACCCTTTTTATATGTCTCAACTACTCAAATTGCAGCAGAACCGACATCACGAAAACGAGAGTATCAATGAACATTAATTCTAGGGCTGGGCGATATCGAATTTATTTGATTAATTCGAATGTATGTTTTTGTGCGATATTCCATTATTTTTTTATGAGCGTTAATGTCCGCTTGTTGTCATGTTGTATTTTTGGTCTCGTCTCCTTCGCTCCTCTGTGCACCTTCCTATTTACACCAGAGATCTGTCTAGAATGAAGAGAAGCACATCTCCGCCCTACAATAGGAGTAGTTGCCCCAAAGGAGGGAAGGCAAGTGACAAGCTTAGGTCCAAAATTAGCCCATAGAAACACATTGGCCTTATTTTGGACACATTTTAGCGAGTTAAATCTCCATCTTCGCCTCTTCCTCTATGGTTTACACACACACACACACACGCACACAAAGCCCCTCCCCGTGTTGAGAGATCACTTCTTCCTCTCTGACAATCAGTTTACACTCGCATTTGAGGTTTGGTCCAACAGAAAACCGGTCATATGGACACCAAAACACAATGAGACATTATTTAAATATAATAGAGGCGAAGTTAACTTATCTAACGATACCCTTTTTATGCCTCAACTACTCAAATTGCATGCAGAGCAGACACTATGAAAACGAGAGTATCAATGAACATGTACTGCTAGGAGCATTTGGCCAAAGTGTTATACTAGCTGTCTAGTCTGTGTTTTATAAATGTGCAATAAGTATGAAACACAATTATATAAGCAACTCGTTCTCATTCTGAGAAATAAGGTAGGCCACTTGATTTCAACATCTGAACAAAGTGGACAGGCTAACAAGTTGTTCAAACAGTTAGAGACGGACAGAAGGGTGTGCTCATAACAATTCAACTGTTCTGCTGCCTTGTTAGCTGGCAAATAGATCTAAGTTGGCTAACCTTGAAATATAAAGATTAGCTGGCTAATCACTAGCATGTGGGCTTGAGAGATTGTTGATAAGACCTGTGTTCATTTTCTAAAGCCTAATGCCTGCTACAAGAAATTAGTCATTATTAGTGAATGTGCATTATGCATGGTTCTAGTTAAATTTGAAACAAAAAGGGCATTTTATACAGACTTGAAAGACAGATCACTGACTATCGCAACAAAAAAAGCATTTAAAACTATTTCGATAAAATAATAAAATTATTAGTGGATCTTATGGTTGTGGAAAGCTTATTCACTACATGACCAAAAGTATGTGGACATCTGCTCGAAGAAGATCTCATTCCAAAATCATGTGCATTAATATAGAGTTGGTCCCCCCTTTGCTGCTATAACAGCCTCCACTCTTCTGGGAAGGCTTTCCACTAGACGTTGGAACATTGCTGGGGGCACTTGCTTCCATTCAGCCACAAGAGCATTAGTGAGGTCATGCACTGATGTTAGCGATAAGATTTCCCTTCACTGAAACTAAGGGGCATAGCCCAAACCATGAAAAACAGCCCCAGACCATTATTCCCCCTCCACCAAACTTTACAGTTGGCACTATGCATTGGGTCAGGTACAGTTGAAGTCGGAAGTTTACATACACTTAGGTTGAAGTCATTAAAACTCATTTTTCAACCACTCCATAGATTTCATGTTAAACTATAGTTTTGGCAAGTCAGTTAGGACATCTACTTTGTGCATGACAAGTAATTCTTCCAACAATTGTTTACAGACAGATTATTTCACTATATCACAATTCCAGTGGGTCAGAAGTTTACATACACTAAGTTGACTGTGCCTTTAAACAGCTTGGAAAATTCCAGAAAATGATGTCATGGCTTTAGAAGCTTCTGATAGGCTAATTGACATAATTTGAGTCAATTGGAGGCGTACCTGTGGATGCATTTAAAGGACTACCTTCAAACTCAGTTACTCTTTGCTCGACATCATGGGAAAATCAAAAGAAATCAGCCAAGACCTCAGAAAAAAATGGTAGACCTCAACAAGTCTGGTTCATCCTTGGGAGCAATTTCCAAACGCCTGAAGGTACCACGTTCATCTGTACAAACAATAGTAAGCAAGTATAAACACCATGGGACCACGCAGCCGTCATGCCGCCCAGGAAGGAGATGCGTTCTGTCTCCTAGAGATGCACATACTTTGGTGCGAAAAGTGCAAATCAATCCCAGAACAGCAGCAAAGGATCTTGTGAAGATGCTGGAGGAAACAGGTACAAAAGTATCTATATCCATAGTAAAACGAGTCCTATATCGACATAACCTGAAAGGCCGCTCAGCAAGGAAGAAACCACTACTCCAAAACCTCCATAAAAAAGCACATGGGGACAAAGATCATACTTTTTGGAGAAATGTCCTCTGGTCTGATGAAACAAAAATAGAACTGTTTGGCCACAATGACCATCGTTATGTTTGGAGGAAAAAGGGGGAGGCTTGCAAGCCGAAGAACACCATCCCAACCGTGAAGCACGGGGGTGGCAGCATCATCTTGTGGGGGTGCTTTGCTGCAGGAGGGACTGGTGCACTTCACAAAATAGATGGCATCATGAGGAAGGAAAATGATGTTGATATATTGAAGCAACATCTCAAGACATCAGTCAGGAAGTTAAAGCTTGGTCGCAAATGGGTCTTCCAAATGGACAATGACCACAAGCATACTTCCAAAGTTGTGGCAAAATGGCTTAAGGACAACAAAGTCAAGGTATTGGAGTTGCCATCACAAAGCCCTGACCTCAATCCTATAGAATATTTGTGGGTAGAACTGAAAAAACGTGTGCGAGCAAGGAGGCCTACAAACCTGACTCAGTTACACCAGTTCTGTCAGGAGGAATGGGCCAAAATTCACCCAACTTATTGTGGGAAGCTTGTGGAAGGCTACCTGAAACGTTTGACCCAAGTTAATCAATTTAAAGGCAATGCTACCAAATACTAATTGAGTGTATCTAAACTTCTGACCCACTGGGAATGTGATGAAAGAAATAAAAGCTGAAATAAATCACTCTGCTATTATTCTGACATTTCACATTCTTAAAATAAAATGGTGATCCTAACTGGGCATTTTTACTAGGATTAAATGTCAGGAATTGTGAAAAACTGAGTTTAAATGTATTTGGCTAAGGTATGTATGTAAACTGTAGTATTCTCCTGGCATCTGCCAAATTCAGATTTGTCTGTTGGACTGCCAGATGGTGAAGCATGATGCATCCTGCCAGAGAAAGTGTTTCCACTGCTCCAGAGTCCAATGACGGCGAGCTTTACACCACCCCAGACGACGCTTTGCATTGCGCATGATCATAGGCTTGTGTGAGGCTGCTTAGTCATTGAAACCTATTTCATGAAGCTCCTGACAAACTGTTCGTGCGGACGTTGCTTCCAGAAACAGTATGGAAGTCGGCAGTGAGTGTTGCAACCGAGGACAGACGATTTTTACGTGCTTCAACACTCATCGGTCCCGTTCTGTGAGCTTGTGTGGCCTACCACTTCGCGGCTGAGCTGTTGTTGCTCCTAGACGTTTCCACTTCACAATAACAGCACTTACATGCTGACCACATCGCTTGCGTTATGTGCGTGAGCATTGCAAAATACATTTACACACACGTTATTCAATCATTTCATCCAAATTGCTCGTGAGCGTCTGCGTAGACAGGCACTAAAAGAGAACTTGGTTCTATTTTTTACGCTTGACGTGCTACAAGTCCCGCCTCTCCCATCTCCTCATTGGTTTTTAGGAGCATATACCCATGTGGGTAATTAAAAGATGAACTGAGGTCCACACTCCAGTCCAGTTGGTGGTATTAATGTACTTTAAAGTCAGTTGCCAACCGTCATATAAAGTTCAAAGAAGACTAAAAGAGGAGAGATTACTAGAAACTAACTTTATCCTTTTATCTGTGGATTAATTTTCAGAGTAGAGGACCTTGTGCATTTCAGGTAAAATAACAACCCAATGTTTATAATCCCAGGACAAATTTGCTAGCTAAATGGCCATGAACGTTTCATGTGTTTTGACATCCCCAAATTAATATAGTTGGTTCAGAGTTCGTTTTGATATTTCAACCTGCGTGTCATGCTCACATCTGGTGTTCATTAGATTATTGCTTACTGTTTGAAATTCAGTCTATTTGAACTTTAATTGGACAACTTATTTAGAGAAAACATTTTTTTAAATCTAGATAGACATTGTATCGCCCATAAGTTTGAAAATAAAATGTATATGAATTTTAGGCAATATTGCCCAGCCCTAATTAGAGCACATCAATATGATGGATTTCCAATGTTCTACTTTATTAAATGTAAAGGCCAACCATTACTCTTAACCTATGCCATTTGAGCTGGAGGGGAAAACGTGATACTCTTCCCAGTTAGTTTGATCCAGTACGTCTTCATCTCTAGTCTGTATCCCAAAAGGCAACCTATTCCCTATGTAGTGCACAACTTTTTACCAGGGCCCATACTTTTGACCAGAGCCCTATGGGCCCTGGTCAAAAGTAGTGCACTACATAGGGAATGGGATGCCATTTGGAATATAAACCTAGTCTTTCATAAACTCAAGATTACTCACCCACTGGCAGCGCTCCCCTGCCCCAGGTCTTTGAGGGCTCGATCCCCATACCTCTGAACATGGACACCAGCGACGACCCCTGGCCTTGGGTGGGCATGTCCACCTACCAATTACAATATCGATACAAGAGCTATAAGAGACATTAAAAAAACTTTAGCTCAAATGGTATTTTAACAATTTCAAATACTTCATCTTCCCTTGATTGAGCTTAACCTGGTGCAATGGAACTTATAGAATAGTCCAAACCGCCTTGAATACTGGTCTGGGTAAAAGTTAGGAGAAAGACTTAACAAACCCCAAGGAACACAACACAAACCTGCTTGGTTACTACATCCTCTTCTGCCTGCAGACTTGGCATCTCTTCAGGCAAGTCTTGCATGGCGGGCTGACCTGGAGGGGCTTGTCTGGGGTGAGGCCCCAAACCAAGAAGGGGTTCTCCTCTTGCCACACCTACTGTCGGCTCAGCTGTCGAGAGAAGCCGTCCTCTAGCGCAGCTAAGCCCACCATCTTCTGATGTAGGCATGGGTATCCCCCTGGCAAAGCCAATGGAGGGCTCGCTCGCTGGGAAGGGCACTCCTCTCCCGTACTGCATAAGCGGTGTATCACCAGTGGTGGTGAAACCCCTGGCTCGTCCTAAGCCAGCAAACCAATCTTCTGCAAACAGCAGGCCTCTGGCTCGTCCTATTGCTGGCTCATCTGACCGCAGTCCTCGACCCCATGCCTGCTGCTGCAGCCAAGGCATACGGGTCGCACCAGGTAAAAGAGGCTTCTTTGGATCCATTCCAGCTAGCTCCTCTCACATGTGATGCCTGTGAGGAGCATACGAAAAGGCTTATTGACAAGAGGAATTATGGAAACTTGCTAAACCATATGAACGCTCCAGATGGCAATATGCATGTCATTTGTATTTTATCATAATGATAGAACTAGGTACTTTGCTAGTATCAAAACATTTATGATAAATGTATTGACGGGGCAAAAGACAGGAAGCAGCTTGCTGAGTGTACCTAATTCAGAGGGAGAACCACCTCTCAGTCGAGTACAATCAGCAAGGCGCAGGCGCTAAGCCAATTATCGTTAATGTCAGTTCACAAGTTCCAACGTCAATCTCGATGCTCGCGCAAGCAGTTGCAGCCAAGGGGTGTAATAATTACGCTGATTTTGATGCAAAATGCAACAGAAACCGTTTACACCATAATGAATACATCCCTGTTGGAAATCGCTAGTTAACATTACCTGCATGCCTGTGTATTTTCTCCCTAAAATGTACGAGACTAATAACTACTAGCTAGATGGTTACATTTCACACCAACATCAAAGGTAAATTCAATATTGCAATACTTAGCAATGTATGTTTTAGCAAAAGCGAATGAATGTTAACAGGTGCATCATTAGCTACCTAGCTACAATGCGTACTTGCTTTTAATTAAAAGCAAATGTACCAGAGGAAAAACGGGAGCCGAAACACATTTTTAGGAACGTAAACGCTTATTTCGTTGCGCCGTACGTTCTTTACAATTCAAACAGAACTCCAAACCTTATTTTCGTCAACTTATGCTGACTTTACATGCGTTTGGAGGACTTTCTTCTCAAAATTGGTACCGACCTTTTGCCAGCTGTCGTCAAAATTACCGGGAAACGTTTGGCTGTCTGTACACGCCCACGGTAATAAACTATTGGTTAATCGAATACATTTTTTAAAAAGTGTATTGGCTTTCGAGAGCTGTCAGTAACCATGTTCCCATCCAAACTTTTTATTGAGTAAAGTAGGCAACATGTCGCATAAAACGTTTCATGACAGGACTGATGGATAGAAACATTTCCCGGTAAATGTTCCAAACGTCAACAAAACTAAATACTCTAGACAAGGTGGGATCTTTTTGTGTCGGTAAAATTAATTTTGCGAGAAATGTCGGTGGCAACGCTTTTATGCGCAAATATTGATATAATAACCATCAAATATCGTAGTAAACTTGGGAGTCACACGATTACATTTGTGATTGTGTGGTCCTCTCACTACGACTTTTCGGGAGAGCATGCATTAGGTCTATGGATTTACAGATAAAATTAATTATGATGAACTTCACAGGGTGATGAAAATACAAGGTTGAGATTGATGCTCCTTTCCAATAACTATCGAGGGTCTTATTCTGGTGACATGATAATCAACGATTGGCTGCCGTTGGACAAATAATCTCGCTCTTTTGTCCATAATAATTTTAAATCTCATAATGTATTCTATAAGTGCGCTCTGGCCAACAGCACTATTGTATGTGTGTAAGAAAATTATAATGCATTTCCACAAATTATGCTGTAAAAAATTTATCAATGTATAATATTTTACATGATTTTGTAAAAGATGCTATGGACAATTGTAAACATACCCATCATTGCCATTAGCAGTAAGACAGTTGTTTCGCATGCATCAATGCTTATCATCAGTCAGACTTACCATTGCATTTGACTTTTTAGGTTATATAGTATGGTTATATGGTGAGGCTACTGTAGCAAGTCGTTTTTATTTATTTATCTGAAAGATTTCACCCTGTATAAACTCACCAGAGGGCACCTGAGTCAAGAAAAACTTGTCTTGTGACTTGTCGTTGCAGTGCTCTAAATCGTTTGATACTGCTACTGGATGATAACAGGAGAACATATGGAAGGTGGGCCTACTGTTTGGATTACGGTCATATTTTTTATTTATAGCTGTGCACAAGAGGCTGTGAGAGATTTGCTTGATGTGTTGAAACGTGATAAAAATTGAACATACCTTTTGTTGCAGGCAGTTGCCATTTTATGTTTACACACAGGCATATTTTTGGCTGCTGTAGTCACCCTGCTGTTTTCCTCTTAGGCCAGCTGCATCCCTGAATCCAGCCATGGCATCAATGTGGTGGTGAGTCGTCCTAGTAGGGATACACCTACAATAGTAACTAACACCCTCTCAACCTCCAGCATTGACTACTCTGATTTCTGCATTAGTGATTGATATGTGTTTGTGTTATAGGCGAAGATTGACATTGATACGTGTTATAGGGGAAGGCTGTCATTGACTTGTGTTATCTGCATGAGGAGGGTAGGCTGTCTTTCTCCCTACGTGTCTATTTGAAAAAAGATGGAATACATTAAATGGAGAGTTTAATTCCCCTATAAGATCAATTACAAATATCGCTCAGGTGCGTTATTTGCCACCCCTTTAACTGTAACCTATACCTAGCTTATACATCAATGGCTGGTTAATCTAATCAAATCTGTTTGTATTTGTCACATGCGCCGAGTACAACAGGTGTAGACCTTACAGTGAAATGCTTACCTACAATCCCTTAACCAACGATGCTTTAAGAAGTTAAGAAAATAAATTGAAAATAAAAGTAACAAATAATAAAACCGCAGCAGTAAAATAACAATAACAAGGCTATATACAGGGGCACCGGTACAGAGTCAATGTGCGGGGGCACCGGTTAGTCAAGGTAATTGAGGTAATATAGAGTTAAAGTGACTATGCATAGATAATAAACAGAGTAGCAGCTGCGTAAAAAAGGGGTGTGATGGCCCTTTGATGAGCTATTCAGGAGTCTTATGGCTTGGGGGTAGACGCTGTTAAGACCGTAAGCACTTCCCTTTTTAGTGCCTTGCGGTCGGAGGCCGAGCAGTTGCCGTACCAGGCAGTGATGCAACCAGTCAAGATGCCTCGATGGTGCAGCTGTAGAACCTTTTGAGGATCTGAGGACCCATGCCAAATCTTTTCAGTCTCCTGAGGGGGAATAGGCTTTGTCGTGCCCTCTTCACGACTGTCTTAGTGTGTTTAGACCATGTTCATTTGTTGGTGATGTGTACACCAAGGAACTTGAAGCTCTCAACCTGCTCCACTACAGCCCCTCCGATGAGAATGGGGGTGTGCTCAGTCCTCTTTTTCCTGTAGTCCACTATCATCTCCTTTGTCTTGATCACGTTGAGGGGTGAGGTTGTTGTCCTGGCACCAAATGGCCAGGTCTCTGACCTCCTCCCTATAGGCTGTCTCATCGTTGTCGGTGAACAGGCCTATCACTGTTGTGTCATCGGCATACTTGATGATGGTGTTGGAGTCGTGCCTGGCCATGCAGTCATGAGTGAACAGGGAGTACAGGAGGGGACTGAGCACACACCCCTGAGGGGCCCCTGTGTTGCGACTCAGCGTGGCGGATGTGTTGTTACCTACCCTTACTACCTGGGGGCGGCTCGTCAGGAAGTCCAGGTTCTAGTTGCAGAGGGAGGTGTTTAGTCCCAGGGTCCTTAGCTTAGTGATGAGCTTTATGGGCACTATGGTGTTGAAGGCTGAGCTGTAGTCGATAAATAGCATTCTCACATAGGTGTTCCTTTTGTCCAGGTGGGAAAGGGCAGTGTTGAGTGCAATAGAGATTGCATCATCTACGTAGCTCAGTTGGTAGGGCATGACGCTTGCAAAGCCAGGGTTGTGGATTCAATTCCCGAGGGGGACCACTATGAAAATGAATGGACTCAGTACTGTAAGTTGGTCTGGATAAGAGTGTTTGCCAAATGACTAAAATGTAAAAATTGTACTGTTAAAGGGATACTTCAGGATTTTGGCAATCAGATGAACTTATGGATACGTGCATTTTGAAGGAAGTTGCTTGCGAAACTACCGCTAACTTCCTTCTTTCTGGATGCAATGATAAAAATGGTATCCTCGAGCTCATCCTACTCTGGGGAAGTAGATAAAGGGGGAAGTATTCCTTTAATGGTAAGCAGCATATTTTCGACAAACCTATACTTGACAATACTTCTTCAATTCACAACTTAGAAGCCACTGCTGTCTTCTAAACTCCCATGGCTAGTTGCAGTTGGTTCATTGGAATAGAGAAACGGCTCTGTTATTAAATTAAATACATGTTTTGCTCCATGAAGCAATCCAACAATGTGTACAACGCCATCTTGTCTATTTCAAATCTTCTCTCATTGATCGAAGTGCTGCATGTCATGAGTGTGACTCAAAAATCAAGCGTTGCGTTAAATGGCACTCATTTGTCCCAATCAATGAGAGAAGATTTGAAATGGACAACATGGCTGCATACGCATGGTTGTATTACCTAACACTACCTATGTATCAACGGCTATCCGCCAGCTGGAACAGCTAGGAGTGTCGCACTAGTCATTGATTTATTAGCTACCCTAAACCTTACTCTGACAACACGTACCATCAATGTTGTTCCATTCTCTTCCATTCCAAGGCACCTACGGAGATTCCACACCATGTTACAACCAGCACTGAGCCTTCTGAAGCTACTGTCAGTAACACTACAGCTTAACAGCTCAGCTTCAATGGTTCTAGGGGGACAGTTTGTGCATGTCTCAGCAAAGAGGTCATGTCAATAAGCTACAGCTACAATTAACAACATACATTGAACAAAAATATAAATGCAACAATTTCACTGAGTTACAGTTCATATAAGGAAATCAGTGAATTGCCAAATTCTCTAAAACGACATTGGTAGAGAAATTAACATTACATTCTCTGGCAACAGCTTTGGTGGACATTCCTCCAGTGAACATGCCAATTTCACACTCCCTCAGAACATGAGACATCTGTGGCATTGTGTTGTGTGACAAAACTGCACATTTTAGAGTCACCTTTTATTGTCCCCAGCACAAGGTTTGGGGCTTCCAAGTGGCGCAGTGGTCTACGACACTGCATCTGTGCTAGAGGCGTCACTTAAGACAACCTGGTTCGAATCCAGACTGTATCACAACCGGCCGTGATTGGGAGTCCCCTTGGGCGGCACACAATTGGCCCAGTGTCGTCCGAGTTTGGCCAGTGTAGGCCGTCATTGTAAATAAGAATTTGTTCTTAACTTACTTGCCTAGTTAAATAAAGGTTAAATAAATCAAAAATCAGCTTCTTGATATGCCACACCTGTTAGGTGGGTAGATAGATGAGTTTCTTGCCTGCAACTGGTTCCAGAATAACTGAGTCGTTCTTGCAGAAAGCAACACATATCCCATGCTCAACCGTTTAGCACAACACACTGTACATTTTGAGCTGAGCTCCCTTTTACCAGATGGGTTAAATGATGTTGCATACTTTGGAAATATTATCAAGCGACAAATGTAATCATTTGCAATCCCGTCAGCAATCAATTCATCACCTAGCCTGGACATTAGTCCAGTAGTTAATTACTACCTTCAAGGAGATGAGGCTGTTGCAAAGCCACAAACCGCTGAATACAAATTTTATAATGACTGATTATTGGCATTTGTTATCATCATCATCATCATCATCATCATCATCACGTGATTCATGTCCCAGAACCGAGTCCCCTGCCAGATAATGTCAAGGGAATTAAGGTCACAGAAACAAATAATCCTCAATTTACCAGCAACTAAATGAGATAAACAACGTTTATCTTCATCTCGCCTAGAATGAGCCAGCATAATCACAAGCTGTCCCACAGAATGTACAATCTGCTGTTAAAAAAGAAGACAGCAGGCCATAAAGTAACATTAACTGTAAAGCTAACAGTCACTAGTGGAAACATTTACAACTGCAATTAAATTACATTATAATTTTAATGTGTTTTACCTCAGATTATCTGGTAGTAAGGTTGCTAGCTAGCACTCCTAGCAGTTTATGCTAACTAGCTAGCTGGCTAGCATTTACTACTAGTGAAGTTGCTAGCTAGCAAGTTAGCATAAATTAGCACTAACTGGGCTAGTCATTGTCTAAATGAAAGGCAAGGGTCAGTTACCCCCTAGTAGGGGAGGGCGGTGAGTTGCCCCCAACATTTTACTACTTTACTCAAAAATGTTTTGTGGATTATTTATTTTAAGGCTTTCCTACTTGTATATTTATAAATAATTATAAATCTAACTTAATTGGAATATATCTACAACTGTTTCAACAAAAATGTGATAAACTTACCACAAAATCGTTTAGTTAAAATATCTCCAAAAGTTGTGATGACACAGAGGACAGTTGTACACCAATTTGAACCAGTGTAGACCTACTGTCCTCATTTTAAGATGAGAGATTATGTAAATATGATCAGTTTGCTTCTTTGTTTAAATTTTTTTTTTCCCTGCTGAAAAAAACTAACAATATATCATAATAGCATGCATGCATATTGTCCTATACCCTTAATTAAGTACATGATAAATCACATTTTGGATATGATTCAATTACCTTGCGTGGACTCGTATGTTTGTGAACACATTTTCGGGTTTGGGCGTTCGCAGATGGAAACTGAACCGCTGGTGGGAAAATGTATATCTGTCAGCGAATTAGCCTACCCTAAGCCACACAAGGAAACAAGCGCGTTGTGAAACCAACTTAAAAATAGCTTAACATTTAACGTTTTTTATGACGTTTTAGTGATTTTTCTGGGAAGATTTCCAAGAAGATACCTCGATGCTGTCCATAAAATACATAATTGTTTTTCGCCTCTTCTTCTTGCGCATTTGGAAAGGCGCGGATCACTCTTTTGGGAAGGTGAAACGCTCTGACTGTGCATGGCTTTAAGGTGTGCGCTTACGTTTCTAAGTACTGACTGTCTTGTTACATAGGAAAATAACATACTACTGGACCCAAGATTAGAGACGTAGCCTACTGATCAAGTATGCGCTTAATTGGAGTACACTGGCGAGGTGTCCCTTGCATCACAGCCGGGATCACGTTTTCGTAATGTTCAATACTTCGGGCGTCGATCCCACTTTCAATAAGAGAGAGGATGTTTCCGAAGTTATCAATGGCACTCTGGAGCTTTTCTATAACGTCCCCGTCACAGCTGATCCAACAGCCATGTGGAACGATACATGCGGGGAGCCACTACTTGATTTCGGCAGTGGAGAGAAGATAATTATCGGAGTGATGTTGGCTATCATCACAGCGGTCACTGTGATGGGAAACACATTGGTTGTCATAGCGGTTTGCGTGGTGAAGAAATTAAGACAACCGTCAAACTATCTTCTTGTGTCCCTGGCTGTGGCAGACCTCTCGGTGGCAATAGTTGTCATGCCCTTTGTTATAGTGACAGACCTAACTGGGGGCAAATGGCTTTTTGGGGAGGTGTTTTGCAACATCTTCATTGGTATGGATGTAATGTGCTGCACAGCCTCCATCATGACCCTGTGCGTGATCAGCGTTGACAGGTGAGTTAGTTAAACTTACCAGTGGAATCAAATGTACAACAAGGAAGGATCTAATGTAGCTGGGCTATTCGGTGACATTAGTCAAAACATTTATAGCGCCAAATGACACACATCAGCCGGGTGATACTTGGTTTGCGTGAGGTTGATGTCCAGCAGAAAAACACATGAGCTCTTAAGCCAACATGAGCCAACAATAAGACTTTTTGTAGGGCTATTCTCCATTTGATAAATAGACTATAGTCTAATTTTTTAGCCCCTTGAGAGTGGGTCTAACTATTAATAAGGGTTGGTTGATCGCTACCCACTGGGCACAGGCTGTGGGCACATAATTACATTTATTAACGTCTATTCCACGTTGGTTCAACGTTATTTCATTGAACTGACGTGGAAATAACGCTGATTCAACCAGTGTGTGCCCAGTGAGTAGATCTCATATGCCCAATGTAAAATGTAAAAGTTAATGTTGGTCATTGCAAAGAACGTGTGACTGTGACTAATTAGATTTTCTTGTGATAGGCTACTATCTAGGGACGGGCACTGTACATTAGCGCAAGCTACGGTGTTATGGTGCAATGCATCTTAGGCTACTGCTGTAAATTGCAATGTGTCATTGTTATTGCATCCGTCCATACTCAAATAAACGTAATTAATAAAATATGAATGCTTAAAATATCATGAATCTTCGAGTCGCGCCAATGACACGATTACGCGCCAGTGGGTTTCAGTCAAAGAATCAGCAGACAACTGGAAAAACGAATGCGTTTCAGGTGTTTGGTTCCTGAGGGATGTCTTCTGTGCGGTCAAGTGATCCTCCCCCCAGAAAATCAATAAGTAGACTGCGATTAATGTATAGTAGGTCTAATTTAATTTGGTTATCCTCTTGCACCAGAACATGGATACAATCATGAATAGCCTAATTACGCATGCTGGTTAATGTATTGTGTATTCTATGGATTGTAGGCAGTGTTTGTGTTAATTCTCCACGTACGACATATATGTTATATTATAGTCCTCTTAAACACAGTGTAATATTGGCCTATATATCACATGAATACATTTGAAAATGTATTAAAATTAATGCGATGTTTAATGTTATTCTGTCATATCCCACTGGGCACTCCACATAATTTCAAAATGGAAATGTGGGTAATATTTGGTTTAAACGTTGATTAATGAGATTTCAACCTTTATTCACCAACTCGCTCAAAAATACTTCTCACAATAGCACATTGGTAGTAGTCAGTGTCAAAGCTATGCAGGGCTGGGCTTGGTTAAAAGCCTGGATGGGAGACCAAATGCATAGCTTTAGATGGATCAACTCTGATAGTGGATAAAATGTTGAATATCTGACATTGTTTCAAAGGTACAAATTCAACATTTTATACAAGGTTTGTCTATGTTGAAAATGGTTACCGTGATGACATACTCCTGCGGTAAAAATGTCACCATCAAAACAAAATTTTCCACGTAGATTCCATGCCACAATATATTGACACCAGTTTGTGCCCAGTGGGTAGTGACTCACTGTCCAATTGAGCAAACTGGACCTACCCATTGCCAAACCCCACTGCTTTCAACGGGGAAATGAACACATGCTTTGCCAGGGCCGGAGTGGGACTAATTTTCAGCCCGGGAGTTTCATGCCTCAGACCAGCCCACTTTAGTTTACAACCTATTATACTGGAGATACATATAATTATAGCTTTACTATTTAATTCCGATATAGTGCACTATTCTCTACAACCTTGTTATTCCCAGTATATTTTTATTGAACATCATTTCCAATTTAGTGCAAATAAGTGTAGCTTCACAACTTAATTGTAGTTTATCCCACAAGTGTTTGTCTGCCTGTCTGTCTGTGCAGCGCCTGAGCTACCGAACCTTGCGTTGCACACCATGCGCAGTCGCGAGACCAAGTGCCACATGAGCTATCACGAGGCCAGGCCCGAGCTTCACCAACCTTGTATCGCACACCATGAGCTATCGCGAGGCTAAGCGATCTGCGTGTCACCGAATGAACTGCATCACGGCCACTGCTCTAGTACTATCTATCTATCTATCTATCTATCTATCTATCTATCTATCTATCTATCTATCTATCTATCTATCTATCTATCTATCTATCTATCTATCTATCTATCTATCTATCTATCTATCTATCTATCTATCTATCTATCTATCTATCTATCTATCTATCTATCTATCTATCTATCTATCTATCTATCTATCTATCTAAAAAAAAACAAAATAAAATAAAACTTACATATCCAATCCTGAAACATTGATCATCATCTATTGCACTATTCTCTATCACCTCACAATGTGTTTTTGTAGATCATCAACATCTCATTCCCTGTGCTTGAGTATAACATTAATGAATGCCTGAGCAGTGCACTGGTTTTTCAAACTTAGACATGCTAATTTATTTCTCAGTGCACATTAGCATGAAAGCCTCCTGGGTTAAAGTGCACATGTCCAACCATCAAACATAAATATGATTACAGTATTCTCAACCACATCACAGTCTTTTTATACAATATCAAAATCTATATTCAGTGCAAATTATTGTTCACAACTAAAGATATCCAATAAAAACTAAAGAAATCCAATAAAAAAATTAAATAAAAGTATTGCACTGTTCTCTGCAACTTTATTTACACAGTATAACTTTCTAATGATGTCATAGTTTATTTTTCCCTTTCCCTGAGTGTAGCTTTAAGGAAACATGGCCAACCCTAAAACATTAATGAACGCCTGAGCAGTGCACTGGTCTCTGCAACTTTGTTTATTACCGTATCATTGTCCAAAGACATGAGAATTTCTTTCTCAGTGCACACTAGCATGAAGGCCTCCAGGTGCTTCTGGGTTAAAGTGCTCCTGAGTCTGTTTTTTATTAATTTCACTGTTGAGAAGCTTCTCTCACATGCTACTTGTGTGATGGACAGTGTTAATAGTAATATGTAGGCCAGTCCAATCACATGGTAGGCATCAGTTAGGAGATTGTACTGAGAGAGGATGAGATGAACACATATGACAGTTTTTACTACATCCTGTTCCATGGAAGGATCCTCCTCACTTCCTTGTGTCATCTCACTGGCTGTCCTGTCAGTTTAACCCTCCAGAGGGGACATCTTTAGTCTGTCCCACTGGGACCCAAGGCTGAACAGCTCACCACATAATGTGCCAATCGTAGCTCTATTGTCAAACCTAAGCAGACATTTGATTATTTCTTTGAGAGCTGAGTTGGGGGAGCCCATTTTCCCTCACTTGAGCAAAGTTTCTAGGGTCGAAACAGGCAAAATCTGAGCAAAGTTTTGCATTAGCAAAAAACCTCCTATGAATACTGTCTATCACAGTGTCTACATTGACATTGTGTACTTTGACCTTGAAGTCAGAATCAGGTGATGCTAGTGGCTCATCTTCTGCAAGCTCTCCTGGCATTTCTTTTATTTTTCCTGACCCTTTTCTCATGAAGGGCAGTCTGCACTACCAGCTTTCCTTCTATTGCAGCTTTCCATTGGCCCACTTCACAAACTCATCAGCTGCTCTCTTAACTCCTTCAAAGTCCCTAACACACTTCCTAAGGCTGTCCTCTGTCCCCTCAACCAGACGTTGAGCTGTGAGAATATCCATTCCCCTTGTCTGTAAGTATTTTGAAAGAGGAGATGTATGCTCAAAAATGCAAAGGAAGATTTGAGAAGTGAGCACTGCCTCATACTTCAAAAGGGCTTCTATGAATCCCTTTGCTTTGGCCCTCACAGTTGGCCTTTGTCTACTGTTTTCTAGAATGGTGTCTAAAGTCATAAGCACATCAAAAAACAAGGCTTCCTGAGGATTCCCGAAGCACCCAAACACTTTACTTTGAGCCTGGTCCTTAGCCCACCAGCTAGTTTCCCCTATTGGGCACAGTCGTCTGTGATGCTTGTCCTGACTCATCTCTTCCCACTTCTGCATACGCTTGTATGATCTCTTATGAACACTGCTATATCATTAAGCAGTGAAAACAGTGATGCACTTTCCACCACACTGCCAGTTGTGTCTGCCAGTACAAGATTCAGAAAATGGGCGTAACACTATATATGAATCTGAGTAGAAGATTGCTCAGAGAGAAGCGTAGAGAACCCCCGATACAGTTCTTGCATATTAGCTGCACCATCCGATGAGTTGTCCACACATGTGCCAATGTCTATATTAAGATTAACAAATACTTTTTTCAGTTGCTCTGCAAAATACTGCCCTGTAGATGATTCACAGTCCACCATAGCAATCAATCTTTCATGAATGACATCTGTGACATATCTTAGTATGATAGAACACTGGTCCTTTGAGCTGATATCTTGGGTCGTATCTACTTGGACTGAAAACATGCCTGCCTGCCTAACTTCCTCTGCAATAGTGGTCTTTATCAGTTAGTTGATGACATCCACAACTGTGTTGATTGTGTCTTTTGACAGCAGGGTAACAAGAGATCCTCTGCCCTTTGCGCCAGTTTCATGGTGCTTCTTACTATTCTCTATGCAGCTGTTTACATGCTGTTGGAGGCAATCGTCATATTTGCTCAAGAGTAGAATCAATTCTAGGACGTTGCCATGATTAACAGCAACATTTTCCAAGCTATAAGCAGCCTCTGCTTTATCTCCCCTGTAGCTAAGGCCACATTTGCCTATAACTTTAATGACATCACTATGCGCTCCATCACCTGAAGTTTCTTCTTCACATGCTCGCTATGTAATGACATTTGGTTGCCAGTCAATAGACTTTTCACATCTGCCTTTTTTACATTTAGAAAGTAAGCATCTGCATCTGCATCTGCTATGGACATTACTTTTTTCATGTTCCACTATCCTGCTTCCAGGCTTTATGCCACCCTTTATGAAAGGGCTATCACTAACAAAAGGTGCAAATGCCAAACAGACAGTACAGTATGGAGATTGTTCCATCTTTGTTGTTAAAAAGTTTTGGTGTTTGTTGAGGATGATAACAAAAAAACATATCAATATCACGTGACTGAGGGCGAGCGATGTAATCAACAGCCTTATCTTCATGTGTCTGCTGCTGAGCTGTTGTTGCCTCTGTGATCAGTCCCTGAGTAGACTCTGCTCTCTCTTTATCACTTCCTTCAGGAGGCCCATGAGATTCATCTGTACCTGCTTTAAATTACAATAAAAAGCAATCTGTAAGGCTGTAGCTAATTTAGGTAGTTTAACATGGAAACATGTTTTGACTGATACAACATGTAGACTCATTTTCCATGCCAAAGCATGCAGTCATATTTATTTTCATCCTATTCCCTTTCAATTGTGGTATTTGTGTGTTTACTATTCTTATTCTACTATTAATAATAAAAAGCATAATAGGTCACTAGTAATATGTGGGTATAAATAGTGGTGATATTGAACTAATATATCTGATCACGTTAGATTGTTCACACAATGTGGTACAGCAGCTTTACATGCGCCTTCCACAGCAAGGAACCTTCTAGGCACATTACTGGGTCCTGGCACTGCCTCAGACACTAAATCAAATTTTAAAATGTTTTAATTGTTAGCACAAGTCCCCCCTCCCTACAAAACAAAAGTGTTCTGATCGTCTTTAACATTGAGCAATTCTACCTGCCCCCTCTGGCGTTATGGGCTCATGGCTGGCGCCTGGTACTGCCTCTTCTTCACTGCCAGCAGCAAACTGGTCTACTGGTGCTGGCTGCTGCATAGAGACTACAATAGACAACAAAGTGTCTCACACTTAGGTGGCGTCACGACATAACATTTTGCATTTAACAAAGCACATATTAGTATCGTATATGTTATATGCTGGCTGCCATAAGGCCACACAATTCCTTGACACTAAACTTTAATTGTGATTTATAGGCAATTGTTACACGTTATATTTTGTTTTGCACGCCTGACATCTTGGCAGTTGGTACTGTACTGTAGCCTACAGTACTGTAAGTTAGCATACCTGTCTCATCGTCATCATTGTCAGGCTCTGATCATAGGGAAGCCTTTGCTCCTCTAGTTGTCTATGGTCAGAGCCTGACAGATCTAGGTTTTATGTGTCTATGTTGGTTTTGTGTTGGTCCCCAGTTAGAGGCAGCTGCTTTGCATTGTCTCTTATTGGGGGCCATATTTAGTTAATGTGTTTCCACCTGTCTTTTGTGGATCATTGTTTGGTTTAGTGCTGTTAAGCCTACTGTGAGTTACGGTCGTGTTTATCTCAGTTGTTATTTTGTGCCAGTTGATTTGAATAAATAATCATGTCGCACTACTTCAGCGCTGCGTCTTGGTCTGCCACTCACCATGTTTGTGACAACCATCAATTTCTCTCTTAAGCTGCGAGCTTTTTTTAATAAACATGTTGCTGAGTTTGGCACATTTGGCCGCGTCATCTTGTAAAGCTTTTCTTTTTATTTATTCTGACTTTTACAGTTCCCACTTTTCTCTTTCTATTATCCATATTCTTGTATTTTTCAGCTCGCTATTTCAGGCGGTTGGTCGGTTAGTACTAGGTCCACAAAAATTGTACCACCCTGTGGCGCATGCGTGGTCGCAGCTCACGCTTGTTTGTGTCTGAATCGCATCATCTACCAACTGTATCAGTAACAGGGTGTGCGACGCAGAGCAGCCCACACTTCTGCAAGTGTAACGTACATGTAGCCCACGTTTCTGCAAGAGTAGCCTAGAATAATCTATTTGAAAATATATTGTGTTTACCGGCCCTTTCGGCCCAACAACCAGCCCGGCCCACCGGGAATGTTCCCGTTTCTCCCGATTAGCCGCTCCGGGCCTGTGCTCTGCCAATTACACTGATCCCTGATATTAATATCTAGAAAAAAAGCACCAAAATGGGCATCTGTTCAGCAAGAGTGCTCAGAGTACGCACAATGCTCACAGGGGTTTACACACCAGTGATGCTTTTTGATGTCCCAAAAGTATGAATGCAAACAAACCAAATCATTTCCTCAATGAATATTTTCTTCCTTCTTCTCCTCCTTTCACTCCCCTCTTTAAGAACTATCACTGTCTGCCTGGAGAGGGAAAGAAGAGAAACCTGCTAGTGGGAATCATTGCTCACTGTGATTGACTGGTTCTAGATTGCCCTTATAGCACTGTTGATTGTTCATAGAGGAGACAGATTGGAAGCACTCCACTGTTCCCCAATAATATTCCACTATAAAATCAATTCTAGTGATCAATCAGGTTGCTCTGCCTCACTCAGAGGCCCCAATTAAACCATGGTCAGATTATCCTTCTCCCTTCTTGCTCATAATGCCAAATGACCTGGATTGCAGTTGAGATTACATTAAAAGTACATGGTTCAAGTGCTCGTTGCCGTTCGAGATTCTGAGCAGATTATTATAGCAATTGTGAAGATCTCCGCAAATGTTTTAAATATATTTTTTTACTTAACCTTATTAACCTTATTTAACTAGGCAAATCAGTTAAGAACTAATTCCTACCCCGGCCAAACCTGGACGATGCTGGGCCAATTGTGTGCCGCTCTATGGGACTCCCAATCACGGCCGGTTGTGATACAGCCTGGATGAACTATGCATGCTATGTTGAACATGCACGCTTTATATGATTACTTAAGAATACATTTATAGTTACAGTAACGTAAAAATGCACTATACACTAAGCTTGAAAATATGGAGAGTGGTACTCAGTAATATGTTAAATTGGATTAACCCCAAACATAACACTGTATTCATGACAAAAAGTTAATTGCTTTGCCACATTTTTTGCAGTATTACTTTAGTGCCTTGTTGCAAACAGGATGCATGTTTTGCTATATTTTTATTATGTACAGGCTTCTTTCTTTTCACTGTTATTTAGGTTAGTATTGTGGAGTAACTACAATGTGGTTGATCCGTCTGCAATCTTATCCTATCACAGCCATGTAACTGTTTTAATCACCATTGGCCTCATGGTGAAATCCCTTAGTGGTTTCCTTCCTGTCCGGCAACTGAGTTAGGAAGGACGCATGTATCTTTGTAGTGACTGGGTGTATTCATACACCAGGCTCTGAGGGGTGGCCTGGCTGTACCGGGTGGAGATTATAACAATTCATGGCCATTAAGGCCAGATCTTTCTCCAAGATGTTCAAACGTTCATAGATGACCTGCAGGCTCTAATTATAATCATAGATGTTGCAACAGGTAAATACATCAGGAGTAAATGTCACTTGGATACTGTAGAGAGCACAGGTGCGGTGAGAGAGAGAGAGAGAGAGAGGGTCTGGGACAAGGTGGCACGTCCAATGAACAGGTCAGGGTTTCATAACCGCAGGCAGAAGAGTTGAAACCGGTGCAGCAGAACGACCAAGTGGACTGGGACAGCTAGGAGTCATCAGGCCAGGTAGTCCTGATGCATGGTCCTATGGCTCAGGTCCTCTGGGAGGGGAGGTAGAGTGGGAGAGAGAGAGAATTAGAGAGAGCATACTTAAAAGACACCGGATAATAACACCAGATTTAACAAACTGACCCTAGCCCCCCCGGCACGTAGACTATTGCAGCATAGATACTGGAGGCTGAGACGGGGGGGTCGGGAGACACTGTGGCCCCGTCCGACAATACCCCCGGACAGGGCCAACCATGCAGGATATAACCCCACCCACTCTGCCAAAGCACAGCCCCAACACCAATAGAGGGATATCAACAACCACCAACTTACTACCCTGAGACAAGGCTAAGTATAGATCAAACTGGACAGGAAGTGACGCACCCCTCCTAGGGATGGCATGGAAAGCACCAGTAAGCCAGTGACTCAGCCCCCGTAATAGTGTCAGAGGCAGAGAATCCCAATGGAGTGACGGGAACCGGCCAGGCAGAGACAGCAATGGCAGTTCGTCGCTCCAGTGCCTTGCCGTTCACCCTTGCACCCCTGGGCCAGACTACACTCAATCGTAGGACCTACAGAAGAGATGAGTCTTCAGTAAAGACTTAAAGGTCGAGACTGAGTCTGCGTCTCTCACATGGATAGGCAGACCATTCCATATAAATGGAGCTCTATAGGAGAAAGCCCTGCCTCCAGCTGTTTGCTTAGAAATTCTAGGGACAATAAGGAGGCCTGCATCTTGTGACCGGAGCGTACGTGTAGGTATGCCCTTCTGTAAATAGCCCACCCTACTACCTCATCCCCATATTTATTTTATTATTTTAGCTAATTTTGCACTCCAGTATCTCTATTTTGCACATCATAATTTGCACATCCATCATTCCAGTGTTAATGCTAATCTGTAATTTATCTCACCACTATGTCCTATTTATTATCCTACCTTCCTAACCTTACTGCATTTTGCACTACATTTACACTCTGTATATAGATTTTCTATTGTGTTATTGACTGTACGTTTGTTTAATGTGTAACACTGTGTTGTTTTTTGTCGCACTGCTTTGCTTTGTCTTGGCCTGGTCGCAGTTGATAGCGTTTGGCGCCGCCCTGAGTGGTCGCCTGTTAAGCAGCTCCCGTTGTTCGTGCATAAATTGTTGTTTTAGTTCGGGTTTTTTTGTCTCGTTTCTTTAGTTTTATTTTTTATTTTGCTACAGTTGAACTATAATAGTTCAGGATTATGGATTTTATCGCAGCTGAACGTCGACAGGAGTCGTCAACTGTTATTGTTTACAACAGAGCCCAGATCCTGGATTTAGCCCAAGCAGCGCTGCTGCACCCCAGGGAAAAGTTTGTTATTCCGGACGAGTTGAAAAGGCGACGCCGTGGACGTAGGGCGGGATTGAAATGTAAGGCAAAGCGGAGGAAGTACAAGTACAAGCCGGCTATACCGTCTGTTATTATGGGCAACGTGAGGTCACTACATAACAAGATGGACGAGCTGGAGGGACTTATCCGTGGACAAAGGGTCTATCGGGAAGCGAGCCTAATGCTTTTCATGGAGACTTGGCTGAACGATAACATCCCCATAGAGAACGTCACTATCGACGGTTTCCAGACCATCAGAGCGGACAGGGATCGCGTCTCTTCCGGTAAGAGCAAGGGTGGTGGGCTGGCTTTATTAGTTAACAACAGATGGTGTAATCCGAAACATATTACTCTTAAGGAACAGTTTTGTAGCCCGGACATTGAGCTGTTAGCCGTTAGCCTGAGACCCTACTATTTGCAGAGGGAATTCACGGCGGCCATTGCTGTTATTGTTTACATCCCGCCCACCGCTGATGCAAACACAGCGTGTGACGTCATCCACTCTGTTATCGCGAGGTTACAGACAGCGCATCCCAGTGCTTTCTTTGCCATTTCGGGGGATTTTAACCATGAATCTCTCTCTTCAACGCTGCCCACGTTCAAACAGTTCGTGAAGTGCCCAACCAGGAATAATAAAACTCTGGACTTGTTATATGCTAATGTGAAGGACGCATACAACTCCACTGCACTGCCTCCCCTCGGTAGATCAGATCACAACTTTGTCCACCTCACCCCACTCTACAGGCCTTTGGTCCAACAGCAGCCTGCGACCACCAGGACCATTAGGAGATGGTCCCCGGAGGCGAATGAGGCCCTACAGGACTGCTTTGAAACAACAGACTGGGATGTGCTCTGTGAGGCTCATGGGGAGGACATCGATGGACTCACTGACTGCATAACAGACTATATTAATTTTTGTGTAGACAACACTGTACCCACCAGGAAGGTACACTGTTTCCCAAACAATAAACCCTGGGTCACCAGCGACCTGAAGGCCCTGCTGAATGAGAAGAAGAGGGCCTTCAAGGAGAGGGACAAGGACAAGGACAAATTGAAATGCGTCCAGAGGGAGCTGAAGTTGCGGATTGCTGAGGGAAAGAGAGTGTATAAGGAGAAGATGGAGGACAAACTGAGGCAGAGCCAGGTGAGAGAGAAGTGGAAGGGTATGAGAAATATCACTGGCTTCAAAAAGTCAAACAGTGGGCAGACGGAGGGGACCCAGGACAGAGCCAATGAGCTGAACCAATTTTTTTACAGGTTTGATATTGGCCCTGTCCACCTCCCTTCCAGCTCCCCAGACCACAAACCCTCACGGCTGTCCCACCCCCACTTTGCTCACAACACCTCTGCTGAGACAATCAGTGACCCCACCTCTGCCCCTGCTCCCCCTGGACTGATCCTCAACACCCCCCTTCCCCCCACCCCCCCACCTGGGCTGGCTTTCACCACCAACCAAGTGAAGAGAGAGCTGGAGAGACTACATCAGTGGAAAGCGGCGGGCCCTGATGGCATCAGCCCAAGGGTGCTTAGGGTCTGTGCTGACCAACTGTGTGGAATACTCCAACGTCGCTTCAACCTTAGCCTGAGCCTAGAAAGGGTCCCTGTGCTGTGGAAAACATCCTGCCTCGTCCCAGTGCCCAAGAAGGCACACCCCACTGTCCTGAATGACTTCAGACCTGTAGCGCTAACATCCCACATCATGAAGACCCTGGAAAGGTTAGTCCTCTCTCACCTCAGACCCCTGGTGTGTACATCACTGGACCCCCTGCAGTTTGCATACCAGCGCAACATCGGGGTGGATGATGCAATCATCTACCTTCTGCAAAGGGCCTACTCTCACCTGGACAACGCAGGTTGCACTGTGAGGGTTATGTTTTTTGACTTCTCCAGTGCCTTCAATACCATTCAGCCCCTGCTACTGGGTGAGAAGATGAGGAGGATGAAAGTGGAAGCACCCTTAGTCTCCTGGGTCACGGACTACCTGACCGGTAGGCCACAATTTGTGCGACTACAGAGCTGTGTGTCAGAACAGGCAGTTAGCAACACAGGGGCCCCCCAGGGAACGGTCCTGTCCCCCTTCCTGTTCACCCTCTACACCTCAGACTTCAGATATAACTCTGAAACATGCCACCTACAGAAGTTCTCGGATGACTCTGCTATTGTAGGGTGCATCAGGGGTGGGCAGGAGGAGGAGTACAGGAGCACAATCAGTGACTTTGTGTTGTGGTGTGAGCAGAACCACCTTCAGCTCAACATCAGCAAAACAAAGGAGATGGTGGTGGACTTCAGGAGAACCAAGGCACAACTGACTGCAGTCCCTATACAGGGGATGGATGTGGAAATGGTCGGGTCATACAAGTTCCTGGGAGTCCATATGGACAACAGGCTGGAATGGGCTGGTAACACCGGGGCCCTGTACAAAAAGGGCCAGAGCCGACTCTACTTTCTGAGGAGGCTCAGGTCCTTCAACGTGTGCAGTAAACTACTGCATACCTTCTACCAGTCTGTGGTGGCCAGTGCCATCTTTTTTGCAGTGGTGTGCTGGGGAGCAAACATCAAAGCCGGTGATGCTTCTCGGGTAAATAAGCTGATCAGGAAGGCTAGCTCTGTCCTGGGGATGAGCCTTGACACTCTAGAGTAGGTGGTGGAGAGACGGATCCTGGCCAAACTGCTGGCCATCATGGACAACGTCACCCACCCTCTGCACGCTATGGTTATGACGCAGAGGAGCACTTTCAGTCACAGACTGATCCCACCACGGTGTGCCAGAGAGCGCTACAGGAGGTCCTTCCTGCCGGCGGCTATTAGACTATATAATGCCTCACCGGGGTGCCGTGCCGTCGGCAACATAGATCTGGAACTGTTGGGGTGCTAGGACCTAGTTTAACAATAATGCATCCATCCGTGAGTAACTCTGGTCCGTAAGCACTCGTTCACTCAGGACCTATTTATTCATGCAGGTCTGTATATACATACTCATGTACAGTTGTTATATCATATCACATGCAATATTGCTAGTAATTCTTGGACCTAACCTACGTAGGCATTCATTCAGGAATGCATATTAGTATCCTGTCAGTTGCACCTTTTCTCATTGCTTTTAGTATATCGAATGTGCAATACGTGCAGTTGTCTGTAATTAAACACTGCGCACTAAGGACTGTATTTTAAGGGAATTACTATTATTACCCCAAATGATATCATACACACATTTAGCTATTTAAGTATCTCTTCCTGTCATTTACCTGTACAGTTTGTGTAACCATGCCAGTATTCACTTATCTGTAAATATAACTGTATACTTACCTGTACAGCTAATTTAACCATGCAAAATCTTCACTTATCTGTTCATTTAGCCAGTCTGTCTATTAAGTAAACTATTATTATTACCCTCGCTCATATCATACGCATTTTTAGCTACTGAAGTATTTCTCTGTATAGTATAGTTAACCATCCAACATCCACCAATGTATAGTGTACATATTCAGCCAACCACCCATACATACTATGCAATATCTTTTTATAGCTTTTTTTTTGCACTCCAGATATCTTGTATTTCTATACTTTTTCATACTGCCGCTCTATGTATCATGTACCGTGTATCTGTCTTTTGTATACTTTCGTTGTGGCATTTTGCACCTGCCCTGTGTTTTGTTGTAGCTGCTTGACAATGAAATTTCCCCCCCGGGGGATCAATAAAGTATCTATCTATCTATCTATCTATCTATCTATCTATCTATCTATCTATCTATCTATCTATCTATCTATCTATCTATCTATCTATCTATCTATCTATCTATCTAAATGAGAAATTGTTCTCAACTGACCTACCTGGTTAAATAAAGGTAAAATAAAAAAATGTATGGCAGGACCAAATATGAGAGAAAAGTAGGAGCAAGCCCATGTAATGCTTTGTAGGTTAGCAGTAAAACCTTGAAATCAGCCCTAGCCTTAACAGGAAGCCAGTGTAGAGAGGCTAGCACGGGAGTAATATGATCACATTAGTTGGATCTAGTCAAGATTATAGCAGCCGTGTTTAGCACTAATTGAAGTTTATTCAGTGCTTTATCTGGTTAGCCAGAGAGTAGAGCATTGTAGTAATCTAATCTAGAAGTGACAAAAGCATGGATTAGCTATTCTGCATCATTTTTGGACAAATAGTTTCAGATTATTGCAATGTTACGAAGATGGAAAAATTCTGTCCTTGAAATATTCTTGATATGTTCGTTAAAAGTTAGATCAGGGTCCAGAGTAACGCTGAGGTCCTTCACAGTTTTTTGGGGGACGACTGTACAACCATCAAGATTAATTGTCAGATCCAAAAGCAGATTTCTTTGTTTCTTGGAACTAGAACTAGCATTTCTGTTTTGTCAGAGTTTAAAAGTAAAACATTTGCCGCCATCCACTTCCTTATGTCTGAAACACAGGCTTCCAGGGCAGGCAATTTGGGGGATTCACCATGTTTCATCAAAATGTACAGCTGTGTGTCGTAACATTATGTTTCCGAATGACATCACCAAGAGGTAAAATATATAGTGAAAACAATAGTGGTCCTAAAACGGAACCTTGAGGAAAACCGAAAGGGGGGACAAACCATCCACGGAGACGAACTGATATCTCTCCGATAGATAAGATCTAAACCAGGCATGAACTTGTCCGTGTAGACCAATTAAGGTTTCCAATCTCTCCAAAAGAATATGGTGATCGATGGTGTCAAAAGCAGCACTAAGGTCTAGGAGCACGAGGACAGATGCAGAGCCTTGGTCTGACGCCATTAAAAGGTAATTTACCACTTTCACGAGTGCAGTCTCAGTGCTATGATGGGGTCTAAAACCAGACTGAAGTGTTTTGTATACATTATTATTTGTATAATAATAAAGGCAGTGAGTTGCTCCTCAACAGCTTTTTCTACGATTTTTGAGAGAAATGGTAGATTCTATATTTTTCTGGGTCAAGGTTTGGCTTTTTCAAGAGTCGCTTTATTACTGCCACTTTTAGTGATACACATCCGGTGGATAGGGAGCCATTTATTATGTTCAGCATAGGAGGGCCAATCACAGGATGTAGCTCTTTCAGTAGTTTAGTTAGAATAGGGTCCAGTATGCAGGTTGAAGGTTTAGAGGCCATGACAATTTTCATGAATGTGTCAGGAGATATAGGATTAAAAAACTTGTGTCTCCATTGATCCCAGTTCTGTGCAGACTCAGGACAGCTGAGCTTTGGGGAAATACGCAGTTTCAAAGAGGAGTCCATAATTTGCTTTCTAATGATAATGATCTTTTCGTTGAAGAAGTTCATGAATTCATCACTGCTGAAGTGAAAGGCATCCTCTCTTATGCTGCTTTTTAGTTAGCTTTGCAAAAGTATCAAATAGAAATGTAGGATTGTTCTTATTCTCCTCAATTAGGTTGGAAAAATAGCATTATCGAGCAGCAGTGAGGGCTCTTCGATAATTGTATGTGTGGGGTACATAGATTAGGTAGTCATTCAAAAATCATGTTAAAAACTATTATTGCACACAGATTGAGTCCATGCAACATTTTATGACTTCCTGAATACAGAACGACTCCAATGTTTTCTTTGCACAAGATCCATTAATTCCCTCCTTTCTCGCATATATTCCATCTAGCTAACCTAGAAAAAAAAAACACTTTATATCGGAGTTGTGCCTGTTGTTCACACGCGTAACTGCCTTCAATGGCTAGAATGGTCCCACCTGATCTTGCCCCCTCCCGACTGCCTTCCATTCTTTTCATTGTTAGAGCGGCTACTTGAGTATCTGGACAATTTAATGGATAATCTGTGCCTCCATAGAGATCCTATTAAATTACTATAGGATATATGTCTTGAACCCTCAAAGTTCTAGAATGGTGTGAAAATGGCAAATGTATTGGTCAGGGAAAAATCCAAACCAATCTAAGTGGAATTAATGCTAATGGAGGCATAATTATGATTTTACTTATGCAGGAAAATAAAAGTAAACCATGTGATATCAGAAATTGTGTAATAGAATTATTGTCAACCTAAAATATTGTCATAGAATTATAATTGATGTACATTTTCTGAAATGCTTGAGATTATCAGGAGATAATCTTCTGGGATTTTAGTATTATTGTCAAACTGTGTATTTAGAGGATTGACTGTATCTGCACACCAGTAGAGGCTGGTAGGAGGAGCTATAGGAGGACAGGCTCATTGAAATGGCTGGAATGGAATTAATGTAACGTTATCAAACACATCACATGTATGGAAACCACCCTTCTATTTATTCCATTCCAGCAATTACAATGAGCCCATAGCTCCTCCCACCAGCCTCCACTGCTGCACACTTTCCAGTCATATCCTTGAAAGCCAGAAAATGATTTGCTCTTCAGTGTAGGTCAGTGGTTCCCAAACTGTTTACAAATGTTTTTAAACAAAAAGAAATGGAGGAACTTATTCAAGAAAAATCAAGTGTAATATATTATAAAATATGTAGCAAACTGGATGGAATATGGGGAAAAATATACCATAAAAAAAAATATCTTCAACATAGAAATACCGAAAAGGAATTTACTGAAACTTGTTACAAATGACGGAGTCACCCATGTTTCACAGCAAAGTACTTTAAGCATATGTTTTTGTTTCAGTCTCCTCCATCTCCACTAACCAAAGTTAATTGTAAGAATTTGTTCCTATTAATAATGTAAAATTAACAGCTGTACAGAAAGACTCATGTGAAGGCCAAATTACAGAGGAGGACCTTCTTGATGGAATTAAAGCCTTTAAGTCCAGGAAAATTCCAGGGCTGAATGGCATACCAGTTGAGGTATATCAAACCTTTTTTGATGTACCCAAAGGACCGTTATTAGCATGTTTTAACCACTCCTAGAAAAATGGTAGATCATAAGATACTCAACAAGATAGCCCCTTATACTTCAGTGTTGTCCTGCAAAAATTCTAGCATAGTGCATAGGATTAAAAAGGAATTGTTGGATATTGTTCATCCTAATCAGACAGGTTTTGTTCATGGACAATATATTGGATATAATATAAGACAAGTACTGGAAATAATAGAATACTGAAAAATCTGGGATACCAGGCCTGGTATTCATAAATAAAGTACGACTGGAATTTATATATAAATGCCTGGAATATTTCAATTATGGAGAATCTCTTATACAATGGGTTAAAGTTATGTATAGTGACCCTAGGTGTAAAATACTAAATAATGGCTACTTCTCAAAAAGTATTAAACTGTCAAGAGGAGTAAAACAAGGTTGTGCACTATTGGCATATCGATTTATTATGGCCGTCGAAATGTTAGCTATTCAAATCAGATCCAACAATAATATGAAGGGGTTAGAAATCCAGGTCTTAAAAACAAAGGTGTCATTGTACGCTGATGATTCATGTTCTCTTTTAAATCAACAATTTGGATCCCTCCACATCCTGTCACGATTGGGTATTAAAGCAGACCAAGGTGCAGCGTAGTGATAGTTCGACATGATTTAATGAACACTCAAGGTACGAACTAATCAAACAAACAAGGATGCAAATAGCGATGGACAATGCACACCAAACAAAAACGAAACACACTACTTTACCCGTGACTGGAGGAATAACGACCCACACAAAAGTGAAGGACATACAAACATATATAGGATCCCTAATTAGAGACAATGCGGTGCAGCTGCCTCTAATTAGGAATCCAACCCAAAACCCACACAGAAACAGAAAGAATAGAAACTCTCAGACTCTGACCATAGCTACAGAGAGAAGCAAATAGGCTTCTCTATGGCCAGAGCCTGACACATCCTCAGAGGATCTAGATAATTTTTCTAACCTCTCCTCTCAAAACCAAATTATGATAAGTGAACTATATTACGTATTGGTTCACAAAAAATACAACTTTTACATTACTTTTCGTTTACCAATAAAATGGTCTGACAGTGAAGTGAACATAGTCGGTATTCATATCCTGAAAGAAATAAATTATATCACTACAATACATTTTAATAGAAAGTTTCTACCGTGGAAAGGAAAGGGGTGGCCAGTCCTCTTCTGGCTGTGCCGGGTAGAGATTATAACCATTCAGGCCATTAAGGTCAGTTCTTTCTCAAAGATGTTCAAATGTTCATAGATGACCAGCATGGTCAAATAATAATCATAGTAGTTGTAGAGGTTGCAACAGGTAAATACATCAGGAGTGAATGTCACTTGGCTTTTCATAGCCAGGCATTTAGATGCGGTAGAGAGCGCAAGTGCGGTGCAAAAGAGTGCAGGTGCGGTAGAGAGAGAGCGAGATGAAAACAGCAGGTCTGAGACAAGGTGGCACGTCCAATGAACAGGTCAGGGTTCCATAACCGCAGGCAGAAGAGTTGAAACCAGTGCAGCAGCACGACCAGGTGGACTGGGGACAGCTAGGAGTCATCAGGGCAGGTGGTCCTGGAGCATGGTCCTCCAGGTAGGCTCAGGTCCTCCGGGAGGGGAGGTAGAGTGGGAGAGAGAGATTAGAGGGAGCATACTTAAATTCACGCAAGACACAGGATAATAACATCAGATTTAACAAACTGACCCTAGCCCCCCGGGACATAGAGTATTGCAGCATAGATACTGGAGGCTGAGACGGGGGTCGGAAGAACTTGGGTTGAACACCAGATGGGCTGCAGCGTTCTGGATAATTTTTAGGGGTTTAATGGCGCAGGCAGGGAGCCCGGCCAACAGCGTGTTGCAGTAATCCAGACAGGAGATGACAAGTGCCAAGGTTCTTTGCACTCTGGGAGGAGGACCCAATGGAGTTGTCAACCGTGATGGCGAGATCATGGAGCAGGCAGTCCTTCCCCAGGAGGAAGAGCAGCTCTGTCTTGCCAAGGTTCAGCTTGAGGTGGTGATCCAACATCCAAACTGATATGTCTGCCAGACATGCAGAGATGCGATTCGCCACCTGGTTATCAGAAGGGGGAAAGGAGAATTAATTCAGTGTCGTCTGCGTAGCAATCATAGGAGAGACCATGTGAGGATATGACAGAGCAAAGTGACTTGGTGTATAGAGAGAATAGGAGAGGGCCTAGAACTGAGCCCTGGGGGACACCAGTGGTGAGAGCACGTGGTGCGGAGACAGATTCTCACCATGCCACCTGATAGGAGCAACCTGTCAGGTAGGATGCAATCCAAGAGTGTGCAGTGCTGGAGATGCCCAACTCAGAGAGGGTGGAGAGGAGGATCTGAGTATCAAAGGCAGCAGATAGGTCTAGAAGGATAAGAGCAGAGGAGAGGGAGTTAGCTTTGGCAGTGCAGAGAGCCTCCGTGACACAGAGAAGAGCAGTCTCAGTTGAATGACCAGTCTTGAAACCTGACTGGTTAGGACCAAGAAGGATTTAGCAGAGGGAAGAGATGATTAGAATTCCTGTGCCACCGCCACGCTGACCAGATGCTCTCTGGCTATGCGAGAACACATGATCAGATGAGGAAAGAGCAGTAGGAGTAGCAGTGTTTTCTGTGGTAATCCATGTTTCCGTCAGCGCCAAGAAGTCGAGGGACTGAAGGGCAGCATAGGCGAAAATGAACTCTGCCTTGTTGGCCGCTGGATTCAAAACTTAGATTTTTGCAATTTAAATCATTATACAAAATTCTTGCAACCAATAGAATGTTATATATATGGGGGATACTACCATCCCAGCTATGCAACTTTTGCTGCGAAGAGACAGAATCATTTGATAATTTGTTTTGGTACTGTTCATATTTTGCCCCTTTCTTATTTCAATATGCCTTGTCTTTTGTTGTTTAGGTTAGCTATTATTGTTTTATTTCATTGTAGAGCCCCCAGTCCTGCTCAACTGGTCTCTGATAGCTCTTTTGTCCCTCCCCCCACACATGCGGAGACCTCACCTGGCTTAACTGGTGTCTCCAGAGATGCAACCTCTCTCTTCATTACCCAACGCCTAGGTTTACCTCCACTGAACTCACATCCTACTATACCCCTGTCTATAAATTATGCCCTGAATCTATTCCACCACGCCCAGAAATCTGCTCCTTTTATTCTATGTACCCAACGTACTAGACGTCCTGTTCTTAAAGCCCTTAGTCGAATACTGATTCTATTACTCCTCTGTTCCTCTGGTGATGTAGAGGTAAACCCAGGTCCTGTAACCCCCAGTACTACACCTATTCCCCAGGCGCTCTCATTTGTTGATTTCTGTAACCGTAAAAGCCTTGGTTTCATGCATGTTAACATTAGAAGCCTCCTCCCTAAGTTTGATTTATTCCTGCATTAGCACACTCCGCCAACCCGGATGTCCTAGCTGTGTCTGAATCCTGGCTTAGGAAGGCCACCAAAAATTCGGAAATTTCCATCCACAACTACAACATTTCCCGTCAAGATAGAACTGCCAAAGGTGGCGGAGTTGCAATCTACTGCAGAGATAACCTGCAGAGTTCTGTCATACTGTCCAGGTCTGTGCCCAAACAGTTTGAGCTTCTACTCTTAAAAATCCACCTATCCAGAAATAAGTCTCTCACTGTTGCCGCCTGCTACAGACCCCCCTCAGCCCCCAGCTGTGCCCTGGACTCCATATGTGAATTGATTGCCCCCCATCTATCTTCAGAGTTTGTACTGTTAGGTGACTTAAACTGGGATATGCTTAACACCCCGGCTGTCCTTCAATCTAAGTTAGATGCCCTCAATCTCACACAAATTATCAAGGAACCCACCAGGTACAACCCTAAATCCGTAAACATGGGTACCATTATTGATATCATCCTGACTAACTTGCCCTCCAAATACACCTCCTCTGTTTTCAACCAGGATCTCAGCGATCACTGCCTCATCGCCTGTGTTCGCAATGGGTCAGCGGTCAAACGACCACCCCTTATCACTGTCAAACGCTCCCTAAAACACTTTTGCGAGCAGGCCTTTCTATTCGATCTGGCCCAGGTATCCTGGAAGGATATTGACCTCATCCCGTCAGTAGAGGACGCCTGGTTGTTCTTTAAAAGTGCTTTCCTCACCATCCTAAATAAGCATGCCCCTTTCAAAAAACGTAGAACTAAGAATAGATATAGCACTTGATTCACCCCAGACTTGACTGCACTAGACCAACACAAAAACATCCTGTGGCGCAATGCATTAGCATCGAATAGCCCCCGCGATATGCAGCTATTCAGGGAAGTCAGGAACAAGTACACACAGTCAGTTAGAAAAGCAAAGGCCAGCTTTTTCAAACAGAAATTTGCTTCCTGTAGTACTAACTCCAAAAGGTTCTGGGACATTGTAAAGTCCATGGAGAATAAGAGCACCTCCTCCCAGTTGCCCACTGCATTGAGGCTCGGAGACACTGTTACTACCGATAAATCCACGATTATCGAAAATTTCAATAAGCATTTTGCTACAGCTGGCCTTGCTTTCCACCTGGCTACCCCTACCCCGGCCAACAGCTCTGCACCCCCGGCAGCTACTTGCCCAAGCCCCCCCCGCTTCTCCTTCACCCAAATCCAGACGGCTGATGTTCTGAAAGAGCTGCTAAGTCTGGACCCCTACAAATCTGCTGGGCTAGATAATCTGGACCCTCTCTTTCTGAAATTATCAGCCAAAATTGTTACAAAACACCTATCACTAGCCTGTTCAACCTCTCTTTCGTATCGTCTGAGATCCCTAGAGATAGCTAGAGAAAGCTGCCGCGGTCATCCCCCCTCTTCAAAGGAGGAGACACTCTAGACCCAAACTGTTATAGACCAATATCCATCCTGCCCTGCCTTTCTAAAGTTTTCGAAAGCCAAGTTAACAAACAGATAACTGACCACTTCGAATCCCACCGTACCTTCTCTGCTATGCAATCTGGTTTCCGAGCTGGTCATGGGTGCACCTCAGCTACGCTCAAGGTACTGAACGATATCATAACCGCCATCGATAAAAGACAGTACTGTGCAGCCAAGGCTTTCGACTCTGTCAATCACCGCATTCTTATTGGCAGACTCAACAGCCTTGGTTTCTCAAGTGACTGCCTTGCCTGGTTCGCTAACTACTTTGCAGACAGAGTTCAGTGTGTCAAATCGGAGGGCCTATTGTCCGATCCTCTGGCAGTCTCTATGGGGGTGCCACAGGGTTCAATTCTTGGGCCAACCCTTTTCTCTATATACATCAACGATGTCGCTCTCGCTGCTGGTGACTCTCTGATCCATCTCTACGCAGATGACACCATTCTGTATACATCTGGCCCCTCTTTGGATACTGTGTTTACTAACCTTCAGTCAAGCTTCAATGCCATACAACACTCCTTCCGTGGCCTCCAACTGCTCTTAAACGCTAGTAAAACTAAGTGCATGCTTTTCTATCGAACGCTGCCAGCACCCGCCCACCGGACTATCATCACTACTCTCGACGGATCCGAATTAGAATACGTGGACACCTACAAATACCTAGGCATCTGGTTAGACTATAAACTCAACTTCCAGACTCACATCAACCATCTCCAATCCAAAATTAAATCCAGAATTGGCTTCCTATTTCGCAACAAAGCCTCCTTCACTCATGCTGCCAAACATGCCCTTGTAAAACTGACTATCCTACCGATCCTTGATTTCGGCGATGTCATTTACAAACTAGCCTCCAACACTCTACTTAGCAAATTGGATGTAGTCTATCACAGTGCCATCCGTTTTGTCACCAAAGCCCCATACACTACCCACCACTGCGACCTGTATGCTCTCGTTGGCTGGCCTTCATTATATATTCGTCGCCAAACCCACTGGCTCCAGGTCATCTATAAGTCTTTATTAGGTAAATCCCCGCCCTATCTCAGCTCACTGGTCACTATAGCAACACCCACCCGTAGCATGCGCTTCAGCAGGTATATCTCACTGGTCACCCCCAAAGCCAACACCTCCTTTGGTCGCCATTCCTTCCAGTTCGCTGCTGCCAATGACTGGAACGAATTGCAAAAATCATTGAAGCTAGAGGTTCCTATCTCCCTCAATAACTTTAAGCATCAGTTGTCAAAGCTGCTTATCGATCACTGCACCTGTATATAGCCCTTCTGTAAATAGCCCACACTACTACCTCATCCCCATATTTATTTTTGTTTATTTTTCACTAATCTTGCACTCCAGTATCTCTATTTGCACATCATAATTTGCACATCCTTCATTCCTGTGTTAATGATGATAATTCTGTAATTTATTTCACCACTATAGTCTATTTATTGTCCTACCTCCTAACCTTACTGCATTTTTGCACTACATTTTGCACTCTGTATATATATTTTTCTATTGTGTTTTTGACTGTTTAATGTGTAACTCTGTGTTGTTATTTGTCGCACTGCTTTGCTTTGTCTTGGCCAGGTCGCAGTTGCAAATGAGAACTTGGTCTCAACTGACCTACCTGGTTAAATAAAGGTGAAATAAAAAAATAAAAAATATGTAGCTTGTTTTTGGTCGCAGGTTCAAGAATGGCTGACAAATTTCAACATTTACCTGGAGCTAACTCTGCAAAAAGCACTGCTGGGTGATTTAAAAGTCATAGTCAATCAATAATATAATAATACTCTTAGCAAAAATGTTTATCTTTAATTTACAATATTTATAATCTATGAGAATAGGTTCAGAACGTTTGTGAAACATCACAGCACAGAAGAAAAAGATATGCCAAATAGAAATCAAAACTGGATGGTGTTCAGCGATAGATGGGAGGGGTTGAGGGTAGCTGAAGGATGGGACTAAAAACAAACAAAATATATTATTTAAGATTTATTTTCTATATACAGTCCTTCTTTGTCAAATTGCTCTTACACAGCCTGTTTTGGGTCATTGTCCTGTAAAAAAACAAATGATAGTCCCACTAAGCGCAAACCAGATGGGATGTCGTATCGCTGCAGAATACTGTGGTAGCCATGCTAGTTAAGTGTGCCTTGAATTCTAAATAAATCACTGACAGTGTCAACAGTAAAGCACCATCACACCTCCTCCATTCTTCACGGTGGGAACCACAGATGCAGAGATCATCTGTTCACCTACTCTGCGTCTCGCAAAGACACAGCGGATGGAACCAAAACTCTCAAATTTGGACTCATCAGACCAAAGGACAGATTTGAACAGTTACTTGAACTATGTGAAGCATTTATTTGGGCTGCAATTTCTGAGGCTGGTAACTATTGAACCTATCCTCTGCAGCAGAGGTATCTCTGAGTATTCCTTTTATGTGGCGGTCTTAATGAGAGCCAGTTTCATCATAGAGCTTGATGAAACTTTCAAAGTTCTTGAAATTTTCCGGATTGACTGAACTTCATGTCTTAAAGTAATGATGGACTGTCGTTTCTCTTTGCTTATTTGAGCTGGTGTTTTACCAAATAGGGCTATCTTCTGTATACCACCCCTACCTTGTCACAACACAACTGATTGGCTGAAACGCGTTAAGAAGGAATACAATTCCACAAATTAACTTATAACAAGGCACACCCGTTACTTTAAATGAATGTTGAGTATATACATAAAATACATTTTGTTTAAAAAAAACTCTGTCTGGCTTTCAACTTACTCTTGAAAGTTGTAATAGTAGAATGCACAAGGTGACATTTTGAAATTGGGTACTGCATCATCAGTAATCCTCTTGTCATGTCAGTCATTGCATAACTTAGAGAGCTATTTAAAACTTGTCAGAATGTCCAGATCAACTAGCCCATGTCAACTAATGCATATCAGATTTTGTAACAATGTTTGAGCCACTCAAATATCATATGAATTCACATTAGACATGGCGGAATGATTAGAATTGCAAGAAAATGAGCTTTAAAACGGAAAAATGTTGTCCATGACAAAATTTGTAGAATTGCAGGGGATAAGTTTGAGCAAGGCGAGGTGCAGAATCTTTAATCTTGATGACATAAAGTTAAATTATTTGGGATGCAAGGTGGTGATTTGTAGATCAGTGATTCTTCACAGTCTGACTGCATGTTTTACAATGTAGTTATTGGTGAATCTCAAACACGTACAGTGCATTCAGAAAGTTTTCAGACCCCTTGAATTTTTCCTTATTTTGTTTACGTTACAGCCTTATTCTAAAATGTATTAAATCTTTTTCCCCTCATTAATCTACACACAATACCCCATAATGGCAAAGCAAAACGTTTTTTTTTTATTATTCGTTTTATTCGTTTTTTTACCCTTTAATCAGTACTTTGTTGAAGCACTGTATTTGGGGAGTTTCTTCCATTCTTCTCTGCAGATCCTCTCAGGCTCTGTGAAGTTGGATGGGGAGTGTAATTTCACAGCTATTTTCAGGTCTCTCCAGAGATGTTCGATCGGGTTCAAGTCCGGGCTCTGGCTGGGCCACTCATATTCAGAGACTTGTCCCGAAACCACTCCTGCGTTGTATTGGCTATGTGCTTGGGGTCATTGTCCTGTTGGAAGGTGAACCTTTGCCCCAGTCTGATATCCTGAGTGCTCTGGAGCAAGTTTTCATAAAGGATCTCTCTGTATTTTGCTCAATTCATATTTCCCTCGATCCTGACTAGTCTCCCAGTCCCTGCCGCTGAAAAACATCCCCACAGCATGATGCTGCCTCCACCAGGTTTCCTCCAGATGTGACGCTTGGCATTCAGGCCAAAGAATTCAATCTTACTTTCATCAGACCAGAGAATCTTGTTTCTCATGGTCTGAGAGTCTTTTAGAAGTCTTTTGGCAAACTCCAAGCGGGCTGTCATATGCCTTTTACTGAGGAGTGGCATCCGTCTGACCACTCTACCTTAAAGGCCTGATTGGTGGAGTGTTGCAGAGATGGTTGTCCTTCTGGAAGGTTCTACCATTTCCACAGAGGAACTCTGGAGCTCTGTCAGAGTGACCATCGAGTTCTTGGTTACCTCCCTGACCAAGGCCCTTCTCTCCCGATTGCTCAGTTTGTCTGGGTGGCCAGCTCTAGGAAAAGTCTTGATGGTTCCAAACTTCTTCCATTTAAAAATGATGTGTTCTTGGGGATCTTCAATGCTACAGAAATGTTTTGGTACCTCAACATATTTCTGTCTCAGAGCTCTACGGATAATTCCTTCAACCTCATGGCTTGGTTTTTGCTCTGACATGCACTGTCAACTGTGGGACCTTATATAGGTGTGTGCCTTTCCAAATCATGTCCAATCAATTGAATTTACCACAGGTGGACTCCAATCAAGTTTTAGAAACATCTCAAGGATGATCAATGGAAACAGGATGCACCTGAGCTCAATTTCAAGTTTCATAGCAAAGGGCCTGAATACTTATATAAAAATAGGTATTTCTGTTTTCTATTTTTTATAAAATAGCAACTTTTTCTAAAAACCTGTTTTTGCTTTGTCATTATGGGGTATTGTGTGATGATTGATGAGGAAAATTGTATTTAATACATTTTAGAGGCTGTAACGTAACAAAATGTGGAAAAAGGGAAGGGGTCTGAATTCTTTCCTAATGCACTGTATACAAGCACAGTGTTTTTTGGTCTCTGTTGGGACTGAGGCTGCATCACAAATAATATACTATGTCTCCTGGTCAAAAGTGCACTATAAAGGGAATAGGGTGCCATTTCAGACGCAGCCTGAGAGGACCTCTGGATTAGCATGATCCTGTCAGCAGCTCAGACAGGGATAAGGAATGCATAGAAAAACATGGACCACTCTGCTGGAACTAATCTCTGTGCTTCTCTGACATTTCCCCAGCCATCATGTTGGTTGGTCCCTAGCTTCACACAAACACACACGCACACTGCACACTGAAGAGTGTGGCCCCACTTCACAATGATTGAAGATGACTTTTTTTGTCTTGGTATGGATTTTCTTCATGGGTGGTTTCTGCATCATTTGTAAGTCGCTCTTATCCAGGAGCAATAAGGGTTAGTCTTACCTTCTCCAGTGTGAAAGCAGTAGACCTGCCCTTGTCCAGTTCCTAAAAAGGTGCTTTCTCTTGTGGCCAGTTCTAGATCTCACCCCTCTGAGAGTAATATTATTATTCTTTTTTTTTTTTGCCAGATATGAATAGTTAATTGGCAACAGAGGGGAGAGGGAGGATATTCCCTGTCTAGAGTCACCCAGCCGTTGACAATATCTAGATAGTGCTTGGGAAATGGAAGAGTTTGTTATTGCAAAGAGACAGATCCTCATTAAAAATGCAAATAAAAAATAACACTGTGTTGCACTCACTTATTTGTTGGGATGGGGGACGGATATACATTCACCTTCATATGTATTTGGAGATTGAAGCTAAAATTTGTCTCTATACTATGCATTTTGGATTTGAGAACAAATGTTCAGTACAGAATGTATTTTCATACACATCTGTTTCACTTATAGTAGTAGTACAAATTGTAGTATTTGGTCCTATATTCCTAGCATGCAATGACTACACCAGCTTGTGACTCTACAAACTTGTCGGCTGCATTTGCAGATGGTTTCGTTTGTGATTTGGGTAATGATTTGCATTATAAAGGTGAGTGTAGTTCTGTCTTAAAAATGGGCAGAGTATCCATCTTGCCTTGGATCAGCCAGGCTGCTAGACTAAAGATGTCCCTTCTGTATGTGTGATGTGCAAGGCTCGACATTCAGGGCTGCCTGCTGGCCCAGCAAGATCTGTCGAGCTCACCGGGCCAGTTAATCAAGCTTTCAGATGGCCTGCTTGGGCCAGTTCATTTTCAAACTCCAAAACAATCCTTCACAATCTTCCCGACGTCTGACGCTTCACACTTTATATTAACCAGCATTCGGTTTCCAAGCAGAGGTAAAATTGTCAAATCCTTTTATCTTGAGTGAGCCCCGCCTCAGTAGACTACGTCCTGGATACTCGCACCAGACTGGAGGAGGAGTCAATACTTTTGACATCGGCACACACATTCCACAATCACAGAATAAAAGTCCTCCACCTGCTTTTCAGTGTCCTACACTATGGAGCTGCTTGCTTTCCAAGACAAGAACATTATTACACAAATCACTTTTTGGCTACATAGCCAACAGGAAGAAATACAAATTGTAATAATGCTATTATGTAGTCTATATAATGGATTTAAAAAACAGATACATTCCTGAAGCTCTTAATGAACTATTTTGTTTATTTATCAGCTGAATATCAACTGTTGGGTGGCGCGCGAACAAAGCCCAGACCCTTCACAAAACCTCTAAATGCAATCTATTGAAAAGACAACAGTTTTGATCGTAATTATTGAAAAGAGCGGCACCCCAGCTTTCCAGTGCTGTATGATTTATTTCTCAACTCCAATTGTTTTGCTTTGACGTTGGTGTCCTTGACGTTGGTGTCCTTAAGCCAATTTGCCACAACTTTGGAAGTATGCTTGGGGTCGTTATCCATTTGGAAGACCCATTTGCAACCAAGCTTTAACTTCCAGACTGATGTCTTGAGATGTTGCTTCAATATATCCACATAGTTTTCCTTCCTCATGGTGCCATCTCTTTTGTGAAGTGCACCAGTCCCTCCTGCAGCAAAGCACCTCACAACATGATGCTGCCACCCCCGTGCTTCACGGTTGGGATGGTGTTCTTCGGCTTGCAAGCCTCCCACTTTTTCCTCCTAACATAACAATGGTCATTATGACCAAACAGTTCTATTTTTGTTTCATCAGACCAGAGTACATTTTTCCAAAAAGTACGACCTTTGTCCCCATGTGCAGTTGCAAACTGTAGTCTGGCTTTTTAATGGCGGTTTTGGAGCAGTGTCTTCTTCCTTGCTGAGCAGCCTTTCAGGTTTCGCTTTACTGTGGATATAGATACTTTTACACCCGTTTCCTCCAGCATCTTCACAAGGTCCTTTGCTGTTGTTCTGGGATTGATTTGCACTTTTCGCACCAAAGTACGTTCATCTCTAGGAGACAGAACGTGTCTCCTTCCTGAGCGGTATATTGGCTGCGTGGACCCATGGTGTTTATACTTGCGTACTATTGTTTGTACAAATGAACGTGGTACCTTCAGTCATTTGGAAATTGCTCCCAAGGATGAACCAAACTTGTGGAGGTCTACAATCTTTTTTCTGAGGTCTTGGCTGATTTCTTTTGATTTTCCTATGATGTTGAGCAAAGAGGCACTGAGTTTGAAGGTAGGCCTTGAAATACCTCCAATTGACTCAAATTATGTCAATTAGCTTCTAAAGCCGTGACATAATTTTCTGGAATTTTCCAAGCTGTTTAAAGGCACAGTCAACTTAGTGTATGTAAACTTCTGACCCACTGAAATTGTGATATAGTGAATTATAAGTGAAATAATCTGTCTGTAAACAATTGTTTGAAGAATTACTTGTGCCAGGCATGTTAACATGAAATCTGTGGAGTGGTTGAAAAATGAGTTTTTATGACTTCAACCTGTCAGGCTCTGGCCATAGAGAAGCCCATTTGCTTCTCTATGTAGCCATGGTCAGAGTCTGACAGTTCTATTCTTTCTGGTTCTGGTGGTGGTTTGTGTGGGATCCCTAATTAGAGGCAGCTGTAGCGCATCGTATCTAATTAGGGATCCTACATAGGTTTGTATGTTTCACACTGGGTTTGTGGGTCGTTATCGTTATATGTATATTTCGCAAGTCACGGTGACAGTAAGTGTGCTTTTGGTTACGTTTAAATATCGTGTTTTGTTTTAATGTGACGTTTGTAATTCGTGTTTGGTTTTGTTTAGTAGTTCGTCAATTTTGTTTGTTATACATAGTAATATTAAAATGTCGAACTACTATCCCTGCGCTGCGTCTTGGTCTTCCTATGCACCCCCGTGTGACACAACCTAAGTGTATGTAAACTTCCGACTTCAACTGTACCAGTACAGTATACAGCATAGTCCACTCTCTACCTTTGATTGTTGTGTGTGTGTGTGTGTGTGTGTGTGTGTGTGTGTGTGTGTGTGTGTGTGTGTGTGTGTGTGTGTGTGTGTTTGGTGCAGAATGAACATCCACCCACCATAGCACAGCAGCACCCAGCCACCACTATAGATGAGTTGACCTGGATGACGGTTGCACAAGTAATACAGAGTGACACCGAGGAGGATGCACACTCCGTGGCATCCTCCCTCTCTCCCTCCCTCCCTCCCTCCTCCACCTCCCCACAGACAAAGTGCCCTTCCTTCCCATAAATATGTAGGAGAGGAGAAACGTTACAGAGGAGAGAGGATCTCCTCTAAAGCTACAGTAGTACGTTCAGATCAAAGTGAATGCATACTACTTCTCATGTAATCCTTTAATATGCAACAAGAAAAGAAGATGTTTTTTCATCAGTGTTTTTTCTTTCATCAGTGTTTTTTCATCAAGTCCATCAGTGTATAGCAGATATGTATTATCCTATCTATACCCCTTTCCCAGTGGGAAGTTATGCGTAGCATGCTCTAAACAGTGTTCTCTAAACAATTGGAAGTTGGAGTTCGTCCGACGTACTGGAATTTGTCAAAACGTGAATTAATAATTCAGTTTGCTCTGGGCTTTATTCATGGCTACGTTCATTCACAATAATAGACGTGCCTCAGAACTGCCCTCCCCCTTGTTGGGCAAAAATAGAGAAGATCGGTCGGTCAATCAATCTGACAGTCGTATAATGTCACCATTGGGAAAAAAGTACTGTCTGTTTAAATCCCATAGCCATGAATGACCAAAACACATTGTTATAGAGCTACAGTACCAATCCATCATAATGATCTGTGAGACAGAAGAGTTCCCTATCAAGAGGATAGCCGATAACACTGGCCAGGTGCCTAGAATACTTTGTTTGTCTTGCTTCTTAATACATCTTCCTACCTAATACATTCCCTCCTCTACAATATTGACTCTGTGAGGTCAGAAGTTGCCTTGATCGTTCACTTGGGTCTCAGTTATCATAGAGCTCCAATAAGTTGTCTGGCCAGCTGACTCATAGGGAATTGAATACATTTGCCTCACGTCATCTCCCTTACAGTTAAAATCACCTCTGCTCACTGGCCTCAATATAAGACAGTCTTTGTTTTGTTTCCAAAAAAAATGTTTTGGTCGTAATGATGGTTTCAACCTTTGGCTCCAGTCAAAACACTCTTTGTTGCTGTGGGGTGAATGCATTGGAATAAGTGTACTAGATATTTTTCCACACATACAGAGTATATACTGTATATACCTTATATTGATTTTAGTACAGGCACAGACTGGTTCATTGGACCGATATGGATTTCCACCAGACCCACCTCTTGGTCCTCTTTTGTCTGGTTTTACTTTGCTACAGTAGCTACTCTGTCAGACAAAAACTAATCAGAGATAACTTGAAACCTTTCCAGGTAAGCTTCATACATAGAGAGAGTAGGCACAGTGATGGAACAGGGACCTGGAAAACATCCCAGAAGAAACTTCCTCACGCAAGGTGTTAATGTAACGATTACAGTGAGGGATCATTGGGCTGATAGTGTGAATAATGTGCACGTTTTGCACGGTGGGGAGAGACATGATGGATTAGCTATAAGCCTCCAGGAGATTGAGACCTGCTTCTTTGCTGTGCATATAACCTGGCAGTGACATCCACGTATAATCTGAGGGAGAGAATGCAGGGGAAAAAGATCAACTGGGTCTTAATGGCGAAGGGAGTTTGGCATAAATCATATGTGTTTGGCTGTGGTGAATTATTTATCTGGGATGAACAAAAGCAAAACATTTTACACAGAGCAGGATAATGGGAATCCCATTGATGGAACAGATTATGTACAGTAGATAGTGTGCTGGGTATTTGTATATACAGTGGGGTCAGAAATTATTGACACCCTTGATAAATATGCTATATAAAATAGCTATATTGCTATATTGTATACCATTGTTGGGGGGGAATTATATTATTTTATACTAATACAATTGCTCAAAGAATGTGATTTTGTTCAACAAGTAATACTTATTTTTTTAAAGGGTAGGGGTCAAAAGTATTGACACCTTTTTTCAATACCTTTTAATACCTCATCTTGCGAGGATACTGAGCCTTTTTCTACTAAGCTATATGGAATTATTTTAAGGTCATACCATGGATCATTTAGCTATTTGATTTTGATTTTTAGACCCCTTGAAGTATCACCCCAAAATGTTTCACAATTTATTGGATGAAAAAAATGTTGGGGTCTTACTGCTATTAGCCCATACAAACGCATGAAATAACAGATTCACTACATGGAACAACAGAAAAAACCTAAAGGAACTTTGTTCTAAAGTGTCTGTTCTACTGTATATCTGAGAGGTATAAGAAAGATCAGGAAGCATTTATTTTTGTATATGCATTGTAGTGGAGTGAGAGGATGGGTCTGTGATGGCCGGTATGTTCCGGCTCGTTGGCTACATCTGCTGGCCAGGAGAGGTGGTGGCCCCGGTAGGGTAAGGCCTAATTACACACACCTGAAGCCACTTAAGGAGAGGTATTTTAACCTGGCCTTGAGCACACCCAGGGTGTGGTTGTTTGGTGGGAAAAGCTACCAGGAGAGCAGAGGATTCCAGGATAACCTCAAGTGAAAGAAGGGACTGGACCTCAATGACTACTGGACAAGAAGACACACACAGTAAGACCCAGACTGTATTTAAATTGCTCTCTCTCTTTTATTTTGGTTATAACCGGTAAACAGTTTAGCTGTCCGGTCACAGTAAGGGACCCGGAAGAACTGTATAGTAAGGCTCTCGAAAGAGCTAGGCTTTTGTTTTGGTTTCATTGTTACCTAGCGCCCGGGCGTGGCCTCTGTTAAAGTTTCACTAATAAAAGTCCTGGGTCACTGCCTTGGAGAAAGGTTCCCCACTTCTGTTTCTCCTCGTTCTTGTACCGTGAGGCTCAGCCTGGCTAGAAACCCGCTACACTGGTGGAGAATGCGGGCAAGAACGAACTAAAGAGAACCTGGGAAGTAATACTCGACCATGGAGAACCTTGTCAAGCAGCTAGCCCATGACAGTCAGATCCAACAGGACATGCATCGAGAATTCATGGCGGAACAAAGAAACCAAACTGCAATGGTGTTGGCACACCTCCAAGCTCTCAATACTGGGGCCCCACGGGTCCCAACCCCAGTCAGTACAGTCAACCCGGGCCGGTTCCTGGTGAAAATGACAGAGGCCGACGACGTGGAGGCCTACCTCCTTACTTTTGAAAGAACCGCAACCCGGGAGGGCTGGCCAGAGGACACATGGGCGGGGCTTCTTGGACCCTTCCTGACCGGAGAAGCACAAGGGGCCTACTATGACCTACCAGATGATCAGGCTAAAGACTACAAAAGGGTAAAGGCTGACATTTTGGCCCGTTATGGATATTCGCTAATGACCAGGGCCTTAAAATTCCATGAATGGACCTTTGTTCCCTCCGAGCCAGTGAGGGCTCAGGTACACAACCTCATCCGCCTGACGAAGGCCTGGTTACAGTGCGAACCCGCAGGACCCAGCGTACTGGAACGAGTGGTGATGGATCATTTCCTGCGGGCTCTTCCATATGATGCTAAGAAAGTGGCCAGCCAGGGCAACCCACAGTCAGTTGACCAACTGGTCCTGTTGGTGGAGACTCACCAGACCACGTTGGAGTTGCTGAAGGCCGGTAAGGCAGACCGAGTGGAGGGAAAGCAGAAGAAGATGACAGAGAAACTCCCGCCGGCAGAGAGGTATGTGAATCCAGCGAAAGGGGGCCACCACAGCGACACGGGTCTACCCTAAACCCTGACCGGAGAAAATGTTATACCTGTGGGGACCTCGGACATGTGTCCTGGTGTTGCCCCAATCGAGACGAACCCATGCCCTCTGCTCCCTCAGCTGACCATACAGGAGGGAGTCCCTGTCACTTCTTGACCTCCTGTTGGGCCCATAAGGAGACCCCAGCCCCCACAATCCCCACCAAGGTAAACGGAAGGGATACAGAAGCTCTGCTGGACTCGGGTAGCATGGTTTCGTTGATACGACCTCAGCTCATAGGGGAATCTCTGCATAGGCCAGAGGATACGGTAGCGGTCTCGTGCATTCATGGGGACACCAAGGAATATCCCACGGCGGTCGTGATGCTTACAACCCCCCAAGGGACCTGCCAGCTGCGCGTAGGCCTTGTCCCCAACCTCCCTGTGCCACTCTTGGTCGGTCGGGATTGTCAACTATTCACAAACCTGCTGGAGAAGCAGAAGGCCCTCAGCGTCCGTCAAAGAAAACCCTCATCTGGTGTCCGGAAGAGAACTACCTCAGGACCACCTCAACAGCCGAGGAAAACTCCCTTTTGTGCGGCCCAGGTGAACCTAGACGTGGTGTCCGCCGAGCCTGATACCGAGGAAGACTCAGGGCCCCCCCCCGATCCATTTCCAGACTGGCAGATATCAGGGGAAGAACACGACGTCGCACCACCTGGACAAAACCTCAAGGGCCAGTTTGGTACGGCCCAGTTGGAGGACCCCAACCTCACCCAAGCGAGGAGCCAGGTTACCGAAGTAGACGGACGAATGGTCGCGGGGGTGAGTGAATTGAAATTACCTCGTTTTGTGATCAAAAAGCAGCTTTTATATTATGTTAAAGAAGAAGATAGGAAAGTTATAGAACTGTTGTTGGTCCCAAAACGGTATGTACCCACAGTTTTACAGCTAGCGCACTCCCATGTCATGGGAGCACACCTGGGTGTCCAGAAGACCAAAGATCGGATTCTAGGGCGCTTCTACTGGCCGGGGGTGGTAAGGGCCGTGGAGGACTACTGCCGCTCGTGTCCTGAATGCCAACTCACTGCACCTAAACCACACTTTAAAAATCCCCTGATCCCCCTCCCTATCATAGATGTTCCCTTTGCGAGGATTGCAATGGACCTTGTGGGGCCTCTGGTGAAGTCCGCAAGAGGACACCAATATATCCTAGTGATACTAGACTATGCCACCCGGTACCCGGAAGCCGTTCCCCTACGAACGATGACGGCAAAAGGGATTGCCAGGGAGCTGGTACTGCTCTTCAGCCGGGTAGGCATCCCCAATGAGATCCTTACGGACCAGGGGACCCCCTTCATGTCTCGTATCATGCGAGATCTGTGCAAGCTTCTTAAGGTAAAACACCTCCGCACTACGGTGTACCACCCACAGACGGATGGGTTAGTGGAAAGATTTAACAAAACCTTGAAGAGCATGCTACGCAAGGTAGTAGACAAAGACGGGAGGAACTGGGACCAACTATTACCGTATCTCCTGTTTTCCATCAGGGAGGTTCCTCAGGCGTCCACTGGTTTCTCCCCGTTCGAGCTCCTGTATGGACGACAGCCCAGGGGGATCTTGGACATCGCAAGGGAGACGTGGGAGTCAGAACCAAGCCTACATCACAGCCTCATCGACCATGTGGCTGAAATGGGCGACCGGATGCAGAAGCTGTGGCCGATGGTAAGAGAACATATGGCGCAAGCCCAAGAGGCCCAGCAGAGGGTCTACCATAGGGGAGCTAAACCCAGAGAGTTCCAGAAAGGAGACCGGGTTTTGGTCCTGGTGCCCACGACAGAAAATAAGTTCCTGGCCACCTGGAAAGGACCATACGAGATCCAGGAGAAGGTGGGTCCTGTAAACTACAAAGTTTGGCAGCCAGGCCGCCGTAAAACTGTACAAGTATACCACATAAACCTTCTCAAAAAGTGGCACCCACGGGAGGCATTATCCGGGTGTGCGATGTCCCCGGGGCCCATAGCAACAGCTCGTGAGGAAGTGGCCATTAACCTTCAGCTGACAAAAAGTCAGCACCAAGATCTAAGTGAACTGGTGGACCAGAACAAGGATGTCTTCTCTCTCCTCCCTGGCCGCACCACCATGACTCAACACCACATCCATACACTACCTGGGAAGAAGGTGACGTTGCGGCCCTATAGGGTCCCAGAGGCCCGACGGGTGGCCATCCAAAAGGAGGAAGACCAAATGCTAAAAATTGGGATAATTGAGCCGTCCCAGAGTGAGTGGTGCAGTCCAATCGTGTTGGTACCGAAGCCTGATGGTTCAATCAGGTTTTGTAACGATTTCCGAAAGCTAAACGACATATCCAAATTTGATGCATATCCTATGCCTCGGGTAGACGAGCTGATTGACCACCTGGGCAACGCTCGGTATATCAGTACCCTGGATCTCACTAAAGGGTACTGGCAGATCCCCTTAGCACCAGAAGCGAAAGAGAAGACAGCTTTTGCCACACCTACGGGCCTATACCAGTATACCGTGCTACCATTCGGCTTACATGGGGCCCCGCCCACGTTTCAGAGGCTTATGGACAAGGTCCTGAGACCCCACAGTGAGTACTCTGCAGCATACTTGGATGACGTAGTCGTATACAGCCCAAACTGGGACGCTCACCTAAAGCATCTCAGCGCTGTCTTGGAGGCGCTTCGTCGTGCTGGTCTGACTGCCAACGCCAAGAAATGCAGACTAGGTCTCGAGGAAGCGGAATACTTAGGCTTCACCATTGGGAGGGGCAACGTCAAACCTCAAGAGAAAAAAGTGCAAGCCATCAGTCAGTGGCCGCGGCCCCAAACCAAATCCCAGGTAAAAACCTTTGAGGGACTGACTAGCTATTACCGTAGGTTTATTCCTAATTATGCGACTGTAGCCTGCCCTCTTACAGACTTGACCCGAAAAGCCCAGCCCAACAAGCTCCGGTGGACTGAGGAGGCGGAAGGGGCGTTCCAGAGCTTAAAAGAAGCTCTATGCTCGAGCCCGGTCTTGGTGATGCCGGACTTTGGACGAGAGATGGTGGTCCAGACGGATGCTTCTGAGACCGGACTAGGGGCTGTCCTGGCCCAGGACATACAAGGGGATGAACATCCTGTCCTATATATCAGCCGGAAGCTGTTACCTCGAGAGAAAAAATACTCCACAGTGGAAAAGGAGTGCTTAGCGGTGCACTGGGCGTTAAAAAAATTAAAGTACTACCTCCAGGGGCGACACTTCACGTTAGTCACAGACCATGCACCACTGGTCTGGATGGCAAGGAACCGAGACTCCAATGATCGGGTGACCCGCTGGTTTCTCTCACTCCAACAGTTTCGATTCTCTGTTGTCCACAGGTCCGGCTCGAAGCACGGGAATGCAGATGCCCTGTCCCGCCGAGATGCTCTGTGGACTATGGCCGCCCCACCCACCAGGTCGGTGCTGGGGAGGGGGATGTGTAGTGGAGTGAGAGGATGGGTCTGTGATGGCCGGTATGTTCCGGCTCGTTGGCTACATCTGCTGGCCAGGAGAGGTGGTGGCCCGGTAGGGTAAGGCCTAATTACACACACCTGAAGCCACTTAAGGAGAGGTATTTTAACCTGGCCTTGAGCACACCCAGGGTGTGGTTGTTTGGTGGGAAAAGCTACCAGGAGAGCAGAGGATTCCAGGATAACCTCAAGTGAAAGAAGGGACTGGACCTCAATGACTACTGGACAAGAAGACACACACAGTAAGACCCAGACTGTATTTAAATTGCTCTCTCTCTTTTATTTTGGTTATAACCGGTAAACAGTTTAGCTGTCCGGTCACAGTAAGGGACCCGGAAGAACTGTATAGTAAGGCTCTCGAAAGAGCTAGGCTTTTGTTTTGGTTTCATTGTTACCTAGCGCCCGGGCGTGGCCTCTGTTAAAGTTTCACTAATAAAAGTCCTGGGTCACTGCCTTGGAGAAAGGTTCCCCACTTCTGTTTCTCCTCGTTCTTGTACCGTGAGGCTCAGCCTGGCTAGAAACCCGCTACAGCATGTAACTCCTTATTTTTGGCACTAGTCTCTATATATATACTTCCATACATTGTTTTGGTACCGGTGGACCTTCAGATGAGTCTTGTGAGGCCAGTGGGTGTCTAGAGACAAAACAACCAACATGTACATGAGAGTCTCACCTTTGCACAGACTGTTCGGATACAGTGTGTAGCCGAAACTATTTGGACGCTACAGACAGAAGTTGGCAGATCGCTGTACCGACTTCAGATGAGTCTCAAGGCGCTTGTGGGGGACATAGAGCAAAAGGGAGAACACCATCATGTTTGTGAGAGTCATCTTTCCATAGAGGGGTCATAATAGTTTGTACGCTACAGACGATTTTGTGAGAAGATCAATTTTCGGGATGTCTCATGGTCTGACAAACATCGCTCTAGCTCTTTCACCTTTCACCGCACATGTGGAAGTGCGACATAGGTGGATGCGGATTAAGACGCATCCAATGCAAAAAGCTGGGCCGTCTCTTTGGAGGAGGGTAGCTTGGGGAGAGGAATGAAGTGGCTGCTTTGGAAAACTGGTCCACAACAATCAGGATGGCGTTGTTGCCAACAGACGGGAGAAGCCCCGTGACTAAGTCCAGGGATATGTGAGACCAGGGACGGTGAGGGACAGGCAGAGGTTGGAGGAGACCAGCCAGAGCTTGCTGAGGAGTCTTGTTATTCGCACAAATCGTGCAGGCGGCAACCACGAGGAGACGTCAGAAACCATGGTAGGCCACCAAAAGCTTTGTTGCACAAAGGCCAGGGTCTGACAAGAGCCCAGGTGGCAGGCAAGCCTGGAGGAGTGGGCCCACCCCATGATTGAGGAATGGACAGCGTCAGGAACAAACATCTGGTTATCTGGGCCCCCCCTCTGTGTTTGGCTGGTAACGCTGTGCCTCCCGGACCCGCTTCCCTATTGCCGTCGCCAAACACGAGGTGGGAAGGATGATCTCGGCTTCCGGGGGTGTAGCCGCGGGGCAATAGCGGTGTGACAGCGCATCCGGCTTGACATTCTTGGATCCCGGTCAGTATGAGAGGGAGAAGTTGAACCGGGTGAAAAGCATGGCCCACCTAGCTTGTCAAAATTTTTATGATTTTTCAAAAAGTTCTAAAAACCTGTTTTCGCTTTGTCATTATGGGGTATTGTGTGTATATTGGTGATGATCTTTTATTTTTTAAATCCATTTTAGAATATGGCTGTAAGAAAATGTGGAAAAGGTAAAGCGGTCTGAATACTTTCCGAATGCACTGTATAAGTACATTCCTGTGTAAATGTAGACTTATCATGTTGGTAAACAGTCTTCCAAACAAATGATGATTGGCAGTGTGTGTGTGAACATGTATCTATTCTACACAATACACTTCCACATATCCGGTGAGAGTAGTCACTCTTATTTCCAAAACTCATCATTTAGAATTATGATGTTGCGGGAATATGACCACATTTTCCTGCTTCCTGCTTCCCATCACTGACACAGGGAGAGAACACAAAGTACCATTATGATGTTGTAAATTTCCTTTGAATCACAGATGCAATCGGTTTTTCTGTTAGCTTTTATTATGAGTAAAGGCCAGGGCAGCAATCTTTCAAAGGTAACCTTTTCTCAATTAACAAATAGGCTACTTATTTCATGCTGGAATAGACTGTCATAACTTTGACACCCACTTAGTAGTTTACAATAGGCCATAGCACAGTGGAAACATTTCTATAAATATAAACCCTTTCACTTAATGTAGAATAACCTAGCTACGTTTTTTTAGGAATCCTCAATCAATCCATCTACTTTAGATTCACATACAGTACCAGTCAAAAGTTTGTACACACCTACTCATTCAAGTGCTTTTCTTTATTTTTACTATTTTCTAGAGTGTAGATTAATAGTGAAGACATCAAAACTATGAAATAACACATATGGAATCATGTAGTAACCAAAAAAGTGTTCAACAAATCAAAATATATTTTAGATTTTAGATTCTTCAAAGTAGCTACCCTTTGCCTTGATGACAGCTTTGCACACTATTGGCATGCCCTTAACCAGCTTCATGAGGTAGTCACCTGGAATGCATTTCAATTAACAGGTGTGTTTGAGATTTTTGGTTCCAACCGCTGTGTCTTTGTGAGACGCAGAGTAGGTGAACAAATTATCTCCTCATGTGTGGTTCCCACCGTGAAGCATGGAGGAGGAGGTGTGATGATGTGGCGGTGCTTTTCTGGTGACACTGTCAGTGATTTATTTAGAATTCAAGGCACACTTAACCAGCATGGCTACCACAGCATTCTGCAGTGATACGCCATCCCATCTGGTTTGCGCTTATTGGGACTATCATTTGTTTTTAAACTGGACAATGACCAACACACCTCCAGGCTGTGTAAGGGCTATTTGACCAAGAAGGAGAGTGATGGAGTGCTGCATCAGATGGCCTGGCCTCCACAATCACCCGACCTCAACCCAATTGAGATTTTGGGAAGAGTTAGACCGCAGAGTAAAGGAAAAGCAGCCAACAAGTGTACAGCATATGTGGGAACTCCTTCAAGACTGCACTCCAGGTGAAGCTGGATGAGAGAATGCCAAGAGTGTGCAAAGCTGTCATCAAGGCAAAGGGTGGCTACTTTGAAGAATCTAAATGATAAAATATATTCTGATTTCTTTAACACATTTCTGTTTACCACATGTGTTAGTTTCTAGTTTTGATGTATTTACTATTATTCTAAAATGTAGAAAATAGTAAAAATAAAGAAAAACCCTTGAATGAGTCGGTGTGTCCAAACATTTGACTGGCACGGTATGTAGAATGAAAACAGATCTGTTATATGTTGTTTATTGATGGCTGCTGCAATCCATGTTTACTGTGTGAGAGTACATTTTGTGTTTGCTCACCTGAAAAGGTACACTTCAGGTGTTTATCTAAGAGGATAATATAAAGCATAGAGATATCAAGTCCTGGAGATATTAATACTTGTCCCAACTTGTAAAAGTAATGAAAAAGATATAGAGGGTAAGTTATTTCATGCTTATGTTTTTGCTCATAACACCAAATGTGTTTTAAGAGATAAACAATATTGTTTATCACTGTAAAATGTCCCTGGTAATGGGTAATAGATAAAGTTGAGAGTTATGTTATAGTTACCTACTATGTTATTCTGTATCGTTATAGAACAGTGGACTGAAATCATGTCATTTCTGATACGTGTCAGTGCCTGGTTTAAAATTAGATTACATTACATTTAGCTTCCTTCTCTCTGTTGGGGGAGGTGTATTCATTGCTGATGTAAGATATAGGGTAAGACAGTTACCTTTCCTTCTTGATAAAATGAATGTAAGGAATTTTTACTTGATCTTTATTTTTTGCCCTAATCTCTCAGTAATGTTTGGTGTTTGCAGCAACAAAGGTCAAACTACACACAGTACCGGCAGATGGACTTTCTGTGACATATTTTTCTGTGGCACAGGTGAAGTGGATTCTTCTAAGCAAAACAAAGACTTAACAACGTCTACCTATGCCAGTAAAAGTTTGTTTCCTTGTAGGAACATGAATGTCACCACGAAACATTGAATAAATATTGAAATGACAATTACCGTTGGTCTACATCGATAACACCTTATGTCTTAGTCACGTTTTACTCTCTGGGCAGTAGGCATATTGATATACTACAGGGAAGGCTTTCACATCCTGTACCATAACCAAAGTCTGTTATCTTTCCAGCTATAGGCTAGCTATCTAGCTTGAGATATTTCCCATAAATATCAAAAGTACAGAGAGCGATACATGTACAGAGTCTGAGCAGATATTTAGAATGCTGTGTAAAGGATACAGGAACGAGAAAAGCACAACTTTATACTGTAACATGACAGATCTGCTGTTGTATATAACATGTTATCGCTGATGCCTCCGTCTTAGAGATCTTTGAAGGAAATATTAATTATCTCTCTCTCTCTCGCTCTCTGTTTTTACGATGTTGACCTGCAAAGTGCTGTCAGGGTTTTAGTAAAAGTATTTATGGTCTCCCTTAGAGGTTGAAATGCACAGGCCTCCTACTACCAGGTCCCAATCCATTAAGAGGCTCCATTTGACACAGCTATAGCACAGTGTAATTAACAGTACAATGTAGATTACACAGATCAAAGGGTAAAGCAAGCATGGACCACCATGATTGGATTGAAGCGATGGACTAGTTAAAGCCTACATATTCAGCTTCCATCAATAGATTTGTTGTTGTATAATAATGAGAAAAGAGTTGGCACATTCATGAATATTTGAGTGACCGTTTTAGGACCCTCACTAAATGAGTTTGGTTCTATAATTGGTTTTTAGGTATAATTACCCACAATATCCAGAGGAAACGATAGAGCTTATTATCTCATCACAAACTCATACACACACACTATAATTAAGTTTGACATACACACCTGCTCTCATATGTAAAGTGACAGACCAGCTGTGCACTGTATTAGTGCGCCCATTAGTCATTTATCGTTTTGACATTAATAGCCGGCTATTACTGTATCTTTATCTGTGGGAAACTCTATAAAATCCAGCGGTGCAGGTGGTTTCTGAGGCCTGTAATGATCCACTGGGCCATAAACATCAACGTTTTATTGACCAGCACAGTACCAACCGCTGAACAGGCTTGTTGGTGTGAGGAAGGAAGCAAGAGAGACATAAGAGAAGAGAGATAATCTAACATTTCAGAACATTATGTGCTCAAGAGGTTTCAGGGGCCACGGTTACTGCTCAAACATCCTTCACTTCTAAATTGGAAAGAGTTATTAGAGATTCAATGTTATGGTTTCCCGTCGATGAGGCACAGGCCGGACAAATATTAGGTCTACAGATTATATGATGCTTTAGGCGGGATTTTCCCATGTTTCAGCACCTGCAAGTAAAACGTTTTAAAAATGTAGGAGTCTGTTTGGTCAGCTCCATCTCAACACAAGTGGTCATAAATATTGTTAAGAGTGAGTTGCACCACAGCTCTTCACTGGTTACCATTATGAGCTCCAATGTTAAACAGGCTGTCATCAGTGCAGTGCAACTCCCTATAATAAACGTGGGCCTGGTCAGAGCACATTACGGATGTTCATATACATTTTCCATTAGGGAGTTTTTCAAGGAATCCAATAGTGTCACAGGGTAGGGAATAATGGTATGGAAGCCGAAGCACGTGTATTATTTGTTTCTTTAAAAAAACTTCAGCTGTGCTTGATTGAGCATTGCCTAATGGAACCAATGGAATCGTCCCAGAAGGAATTTGAGTATTTGAACGTTTTTGAAAAAAGTACAGATAAAACTGTCCAGGGGTGACTCAACCAGTGTGTAAGAGACAAAGCCAGTTTATATGGACACTTACTGCTCCTAACTGACCTCTCCGCTCACACATTTTAACCTTGACCTGGCCAGAGATGGGCTAGACAGCCAGGGTAAGTCAAGTGTCCATACACATACTAAGAGGGGCAGGGATTAATGGGAGAAAGCCCAATTAAAAAGGCCATTCTCTTTTTTGTGCACTTCAGATAGGAGTTCACTTCAGATTGGGCCACTGACCTCATTATACAGGCACATTTGTACAGGCACATGACATCTGATATTTTTACGCCATTCGAAAAACTCAATCCTATTATTTTGTTGAAACTGAAATCCTCCCTTTAAGAGGTTGAACCCAATTTATTAGAAAATTACAGAATTCTACTCTTATTCTTAGAGAGACACTCTATGTAGGCCTAAAAGGTATCCAGCCGACTATATTCCTTTTTTTAGTATGTTGCTTTTTTAAGAGGGAAGCCATTCCAAATGAGCCACTCCAGCCCAGTTAAATATTTCACCATGTTTCCTATCTCAGACATAAAAGGCTTGAGTGGTGCTCCTGGCTCCTGAAGGTGTGACAGTCACTACAACCATGATGCGTATCCAGGCCAGGCACTTCCATTCTGCATGTGTGTAGAAAATAGTTTCACTTTGCTATGCTCCGCTAGCCTAGCAGAAGTAATGGAACTCTCCATTAGCTCATCCACTCTGTTTGTCTAGGGCATTGTAACCCCCTGGGGCTCAGGAACACAACAACTGTGGATAGGCCCTAATCCCTGCAAAAAAAAAAAACGAAGAGCTGAACTTTATTTGATAAGAGCTGTCCCTCTTCTGTCTCTGTCTGTCTCGGTGAAAAGTGGTGACATTCTATCAGGGGTTGCATCCCAAATTGCACCCTATTACCTATAAAGTGCACTATTTTTAACCAGGGCCTATAGGGTTATGTTCAAAAGTAGTTCACTGTAAAATGAATAGGTTGCAATGTGGAACACAACCAGAGTGTGATTCACCTATTACCACTTTGTGTCATTCTGCGAAGGTGATAATAACTTAAAGACATCCGTGGTGACCCATTCATGATTATCTTGCTGTTTCTCTCATGGTTTTCTGTGGTGACACTGCAAATCCATATTGGGATAGCAAATCTCGATTCACAAAAAACATTCAGATCATGTAAATCAGAAAGCTTGATATGGTGCATGTGTAACACACAGGATATGAACCTGGGTCACCCATGGCAACAACCAACATCTTAGACTGTTAAATCAAGAGGTTATTCCCTCTTAGGCTGACGGCTGACACAGGTGTTGACGTTCGCAGGCGGGTCTACCTCATCACGTGACCATGACGGACACATGTCTGCTACATACAGTGGGGAGAACAAGTATTTGATACACTGCCGATTTTGCAGGTTTTCCTACTTACAAAGCATGTAGAGGTCTGTAATTTTTATCATAGGTACACTTCAACTGTGAGAGACGGAATCTAAAACAAAAATCCAGAAAATCACATTGTATGATTTTTAAATAATTAATTAGCATTTTATTGCATGACATAAGTATTTGATCACCTACCAACCAGTAAGAATTCCGGCTCTCACAGACCTGTTAGTTTTTCTTTAAGAAGACCTCCTGTTCTCCACTCATTACCTGTATTAACTGCACCTGTTTGAACTCGTTACCTGTATAAAAGACACCTGTCCACACACTCAATCAAACAGACTCCAACCTCTCCACAATGGCCAAGACCAGAGAGCTGTGTAAGGACATCAGGGATAAAATTGTAAATAGAGCTTTTTGGTCTAAACTCCACTTGCTGTGTTTGGAGGAAGAAGAAGGATGAGTACAACCCCAAGAACACCATCCCAACCGTGAAGCATGGAGGTGGAAACATCATTCTTTGGGGATGCTTTTCTGCAAAGGGGACAGGACGACTGCAAAGTATTGAGGGGAGGATGGATGGGGCCATGTATCGCGAGATCTTGGCCAACAACCTCCTTCCCTCAGTAAGGGATGGGTCGTGGCTGGGTCTTCCAGCATGACAACGACCCGAAACACACAGCCAGGGCAACTAAGGAGTGGCTCCGTAAGAAGCATCTCAAGGTCCTGGAGTGGCCTAGCCAGTCTCCAGACCTGAACCCAATAGAAAATCTTTGGAGGGAGCTGAAAGTCCGTATTGCCCAGCGACAGCCCCGAAACCTGAAGGATCTGGAGAAGGTCTGTATGGAGGAGTGGGCCAACATCCCTGCTGCAGTGTGTGCAAACCTGGTCAAGAACTACAGGAAACGTATGATGTCTGTAATTGCAAACAAAGGTTTCTGTACCAAATATTAAGTTCTGCTTTTCTGATGTATCAAATACTTATGTCATGCAATAAAATGGAAATGAATTACTTAAAAATCATACAATGGGATTTTCTGGATTTTTGTTTTAGATTCCGTCACTCACAGTTGAAGAGTACCTATGATAAAAATTACAGACTTCTACATGCTTTGTAAGTAGGAAAACCTGCAAAATCGGCAGTGTATCAAATACTTGTTCTCCCCACTGTATGTGTCATGAGTCAATATAGGGAGGAGTTTGAGTGACAAAAGTATAAAATACTTGCATTACAGCATATGTATATCAGTCTAATTCTATAGACTGACTTACAGTGTCCAATCACAGTGTCCAAATTGCGAGTCATTCTTAAAACGCCAAGCAATATGAGTCACTAATACAGAATCACTCATGTGTTCTGCTTTTCCCACAGATTTTAGTCTCATTTAATAAAACATTTATGGTGCAGAGAGAGGCATTACCATGGCAGCCATCAAGTATTTTTTGTGTATTTCCTCAGAGCATAACCTAGTATATCTATCCAGTTATACTGTGGCCTACGTAATGTATCCATTTAACATGCCTACTCCCATGATGTATTTAAAACCCATGCACTGGGACTGACTGAGAGAGTTTGTTGAGGTGGGGGAGTGAGTGGAGTGGTGGTGTCATGAATATGGTGTTGTGTAACCAAGTTATGACACACACAACCTTATTTGGTGTTGCTGTCTCCTTCCTTCTGTTTTGGAAGACTTCTAGGAAACATGGAGTCCATTCCCTGTCAATGTCAATCACTACCGTCCATTGAGAGTAGATAACCGGTCTGTAACCTAACGCACAGATATTGCACACTTCCGGTTTGTGTGAAGGATTATTGTCCATGAAATGTCTCATTTTATAGGTTATGGTCTTAGAAAATCCTTTGGCCGAAGCCTTTTACAACCGTGATCCGATGGGATTCGTTTTAAGCCATTCCCCGATAATGCACAGCCTGCCGTGTGTTAACCTATTGCTTATGTATAGTACATGACACTATACATTTGAATTCCCTAAAGTCAGTAGAGTGTTGTCAGTACCCCAGGAGCTGCTCTTATGACCGGAACATTAGTTCTGTAGATTCCTTTAAGCCTCTTTACAGAAGGGCAAGGAGTCCTTAAAAAGATGGAGCTTACACTTGACCATCCCATTAAAGAGAGTGAACTATCTCTTTGAAATGAATAATAAACTGTACAAGGCTAAGACTAGGAGCAGCCTTGATGTATTTAGGACAGGAGGTTGCTCTTTTGTTGCTCAAGGTAATGATAAGCAAGCAGTGCTGTAGTGTTTTTTGCCAAGGGGACAAGACTATGTAAAACAGGCAGAGGATAGAGGAGACTCAATTGATTGCAAAAACAGGCAGGAGATTCATTGTTCCAATTTCAGCGTATAGTACTCCTTTTGTATTGTATGTAGCCTGCTTGCATTTCTAAATAGGATAATAAAGTTACCTTGCTAAATTATTGTTGTTTCTTCTCTATCAGGTATCTGGGGATCACCCGGCCCCTCACATACCCAGCCAGGCAGAACGGCCAGCTGATGGCCAAGATGATCCTGGGGGTGTGGCTTGTGTCCGCCTCCATCACCCTGCCCCCCTTTTGTGGCTGGGCCAAGAACGTCCACACGGGCGGCGTGTGCCTCATCAGCCAGGACTTTGGCTACACCATCTACTCCACGGCTGTGGCCTTCTACATCCCCATGCTCGTCATGCTCTTCATGTACTACAAGATCTTCAGGGCCGCCCGCAAGAGCGGCCTCAAGCACCGTTTCACCGACTTCGCCCGGCGCGAGCGGCTGGAGACGGTGGCCAGCGAGGCTCTGAGGATGCAGGGCCTGAAGCAGCAGGGCGTGGCCGAGGAGTGTGCGGTGCTGTCCCGTCTGCTGACCCGCGAGCGCCGCAACATCTCCATCTTCAAGAGGGAGCAGAAGGCGGCCACCACGCTGGGGGTGATTGTGGGCGTGTTCTCCATCTGCTGGCTGCCTTTCTTCATCCTGTCCACGGCCAGGCCCTTCATCTGCGGGGTGGAGTGCAGCTGTGTGCCCATCTGGCTGGAGAGGTTCCTCCTCTGGCTGGGCTACGCCAACTCCCTCATGAACCCCTTCATCTACGCCTTCTTTAACCGGGACCTGCGCTCCACCTACAAGGACCTGCTGCGATGCAGCTACCGCAACATCAACCGACGCCTGTCCGCCGTGGGCGTGCATGAGGCCCTCAAGGTGTAGGAGGAAGAGGAGAATGACGAGGAGAAGGAGAGTTTGGGGCCCCAGAAGCTTCCGAGGAATTTCTAATCCTGTCCTCATTGTAAAGACTACTGGCTACTTCTCTGTGGTTGTATAACAGAGGCGCAGAGGGATGACCTGCGACCTGTGGCTGTAGATAAAGACAGAGACAGACTGTTACTTCCTCTCTAGCCCGCTGTCGAGGCACAGAGACAAGGCCATCCCTTACGTTTGTGTCTGTCTGACTCACTCATTCTATTTTGGGACCCAAAACCATAGTCCGTATTTGACGGGCTATTCAAGTTGACACTGGCTTTGTGCATATGCTACAATTCGGTCCTGACTTCATAGTCATGTCAGGCAGATGATACATGCGGACCCAGGCAATAATTCTAGGTCATTAAAACCATGGGCTGCAAATGGATTTCTGCACAATGATATTTGCTAAATTAATGCTTGGACAAGGGGTGCCATTGGCTATTGACTTAAACCAGTGAAGGTTGTGGAATCTGTATCTACGTAACTATTTCCAGGTCAATTTGTCCGTGGTCTAGTAGGTGATGATGGTGAATAATAATGTGACGCTATTATTTTGTGGAGGCAGGTAAGTGTTTACTGTTCACCAACAAAAACACTGCAGAACAGAATGCAGTCAGTTTATTTTTAGACATGCCTTTGAACACATTTATCTCTGCTGGCCAACATCACTTAAGTATTAAATAGCTAATTAAAACAAAGTCAACCCAATGGACACCCAGGGAAACACACCCATGACATGGCAAGATAATAGTATATTCTTTTGGAGTATAAATTGTAATGTGAATGAAGGCTAACAAACAAAAGTTAATCTTGTAATGTTACCACATTGAGGGTAGTAGGGATAACAAGCCTGTGATTTGATGCGATTTAATGTGGAAGAGGTAAAAGAGAGGTGGTGCAACAAGTAGGCCTAATGGTTAGAGTTGGAGAATGTTCTGTAACTAGCTGCGTACATCTCTGAGAAATGCCCATTTACAAAATCTAAAGGAAACCTCACCATTTCATTTGGCATCCATTGTTCGGTGGATTCTGCTTGAAGCTCACATCTGTCTAACATGCCATGCGTTATCCATGGAAGAGCAGAATGTTGTGCATAGTCAATTTGTCATACTTTACTTCATCCTAGCACACTTAGGCACATAAGTGTAAAACATGTTTTATTGAAATTACGTTGAACCAACGTGGAATAGACGTTGAATTGACATCTGTGCCCGCAGGTGATGACAGATCTTAAACATTTTCTTAGATTTTCACCACATACACAAACAGTTAGTTGGCTGCACGAAACAGACTGATTTTCCCTACTGATTTGATTGTGTTATAACACAAGCGGGTCAAACTGTTCAACTATTAAGGAAAAGGCACTCATTGTGCTGATGAGGTTTACCCAACAAGGAATGAGTCCACCCATCAAAGTCTTTATCGCTAACGCCTGAAGCAGCAGGTGTTGCTACTTCTACTCCCCGTCTCTACTTCATAGCAGGATGTGGTCAAAACCTTTACAAACTCTGCACCAACTTCATTTGATCACAACAACTCTGTTCTGTTGACATTATCTGTATTAGTCTGTGTAAAAAGTGTGTAATTGAAGCAGCGTGTGCTTTTCTCTACCTCGATTTTAGGAAAATAGTTGTTAATTATTATTGCAAACAGATATATTCCTGGCTTGCACTATATTTTGTCATATGATTCCTTGTTATTTAAAGTGTCTAATGTCGAAGACATTCATTGACGTACCCTTCTACAACTGCTTTGCCAACATTATTCTCTACAATGTACCTGGAGAAATTAGAGTATGTTTCTTTCATCACTTTGTAAATAAAGCAGCACTTGGTTTAAAATCTAAAAGGGGTTTCTGCCAGAATGCACATATATTCCCCAGTCCCTCAGACATGTACAGTGGGGAGAACAAGTATTTGATACACTGCCGATTTTGCAGGTTTTCCCACTTACAAAGCATGTAGAAGTCTGTAATTTTTATCATAGGTACTCTTCAACTGTGAGTGACGGAATCTAAAACAAAAATCCAGAAAATCCCATTGTATGATTTTTAAGTAATTCATTTCCATTTTATTGCATGACATAAGTATTTGATACATCAGAAAAGCAGAACTTAATATTTGGTACAGAAACCTTTGTTTGCAATTACAGAGATCATACGTTTCCTGTAGTTCTTGACCAGGTTTGCACACACTGCAGCAGGGATTTTGGCCCACTCCTCCATACAGATCCTTCAGGTTTCAGGGCTGTCGCTGGGCAATACAGACTTTCAGCTCCCTCCAAAGATTTTCTATTGGGTTCAGGTCTGGAGACTGGCTAGGCCACTCCAGGACCTTGAGATGCTTCTTACGGAGCCACTCCTTAGTTGCCCTGGCTGTGTGTTTCGGGTCGTTGTCATGCTGGAAGACCCAGCCACGACCCATCTTCAATGCTCTTACTGAGGGAAGGGGGTTGTTGGCCAAGATCTCGCGATACATGGCCCCATCCATCCTCCCCTCAATACGGTGCAGTCGTCCTGTCCCCTTTGCAGAAAAGCATCCCCAAAGAATGATGTTTCCACCTCCATGCTTCACGGTTGGGATGGTGTTCTTGTGGTTGTACTCATCCTTCTTCTTCCTCCAAACACGGCGAGTGGAGTTTAGACCAAAAACCTGCAAAATCAGCAGTGTATCAAATACTTGACCCACTGTATGTGGTCATGAACTATTTAATACCCATAGATTTAAAAGCTCTGCCAGCTGTTTCACACTTAAAATAAGCACTATCTTACACTTTAAAACAAGAAGCATTCAATAACCACATTTCCATCCACAGTTTTTATGCAAGTAAAGTTATATTGCATTATGAAAAATCACGACAGCTGTGATGGAAAGAGGAAGTTTTGGTGTAATTGGCCTAATGGCCTAATTTGTTTGTTTGGCATGGTGGAGTCTTTTTGTGTTGGTCAATATGTATTATGTGGGAAACGCCTTTATGTGCAAATAGATATATAATAACTGTCATATCTAAGTACATTTGGAGTCAGGCAATGATATGATATGTGGTCCTCCCACTACAACTCGGGAAACCATGCCATTTAGGCTACAGATGAAATAAGTTATGTTGAACTTCACAGGGTGTTGAAAGTGCACGGTGATGAGCTTGATGCTGCTTTCCAATAAATATCGAGTGTCTTATTCTGGTGACATGATGAGCGATGCTTAACTGCCGTTTAACAATACCATTTGACTTATCCATTATAATCTCATCATGTAGACTAGACAACCCGCATAGCCTACCCGCACTGTATCTGCAAGCTGTTGGCTAGAGCGCAGGTGCCAAGACCAGAGTAGGCACATTTGCTATTTTAAGCAACAGTTTTTGTGACAAAATTATCGGTAGAGTTGAAAGTGCAATGTAAACACATTGAACTTTTTATTTATATTCAGTACATAAAAACGTTTAAATGTGTGCACAACGTAATCACGCACTGATTTTGATCCACAACAAGTCCATTTGGACTATTTTCTTTATGAGGATTCTAGAATATTCGCATGAAAATCTGTCACCTATTGGATGGAAACCTAGCTACTGTCACATATATTTCCTCATCAAAGAGTGAAACCTAAATAGTGCAAAATATCGACAAAGCTGGCAAGATTGATAGACCTTTCATAGACCTTAAGGCATGTTATAGGACATGCTGTTGTGTTAGGACTATGAAATATTCATAGTTTTTCAGATGAACTCAAAACAATCATAAAAAAGGTTCCCTCCTGAAACTTGAGCGACTCTGGAGAAGTGAATGAGGACAGTGACCCAAAAACTCCCCTTTATTGCCATCATGCTCCCAGCAAAACATTGTATTCAAAACTAGTGTGGCAGCTGTCATATAGAGTAATTTAGGTAGTAGGTACTGGAACAAATCTATTGAACAAATGAAACAAGGATATTGCTTCACACAGTAGCTATACAGTACATGACTGAGAGGAGAGAAAAACAACAAACTAAAGAAAATGAGCTTTTCTCCTGTAGCATGCTGACATTCTGGCAGTCAGACACACAGGACCGACCGCCAGCCCCATCCTGTCCAACCGACAGCTTCTGATCTCCTAACAGCAACAGTGGTTACACTCTGAGATATGAGCAGAGCAAACCTTGAGGGGAAGCCACCCACCCTGCATGTCAGCACACAATTTCGCTAGCTAGCTTCCTTTCCCTGTGTGATGTTGCGAGTGGTGAAGGTGACAGAGGAGGCGAAAAAAAAGCTATGATACAAAATAAAGTCTTTAAGCTGACCTTAATGACCGAACACAAAACAGGTGTGGATCATAAGGGTGTTGCTGCCATCGTCCCACGACCACCGGTTAGAACACCGGCGAGGAGGAGCGCCAGAGAGGAGGAGGTCCCGCAGCTCTACGCGGGGCATTCGTTACACCCTGTGCTGGCCTCAATGTCTGTAACCAAAGATAGGGGCAAATGTTCACATGTGATGTCTGTTCATCAAAGGGAAACCGACCGAAGCAGATGACTCCTTCACATAAGCTGCCCAAAGGCTCCCACTGCCAACTACAGAGTGACAGCCTGTGAGGTGGTGAAGAGTGAACACACACACACACTGCTATTTTTAATCCTGCCTTGTAATTAAGGGGATTTTTTTAATAAAAAAATCAAGAAAAAACATCTAAAGTTGTAAAGCAATTGATTAGCGACGAGGTTGAAAGCACTACAGGATACGTTTATTCAGCATGTCCTAAAGCAGTAGTAACTGTTTTTGATGTGTGCAGCACAGCAAGGAAAAGTTATGCAAATGTATGTTGGTATTAGCAGTACCAATAAAAAGCATGAGCTGGCGCACACCCAGAGAAAATGATTTAGTGTAGAGATGCTGACTAACTGCGAATAAACTGTAAGCTATCAAAATAGAGTCACTCACTCTCTCTATATATAAACTCCCATTAATTTATTGTGTAAAACACCAACGTTTCGGAATCACTGTGCCTTCTTCAGAGTTATTACCAGTGCTACCACACACTTGAGAAGTGCTTTATTTCACTTAATGTCCATGTCACCGCTTCTGTTAGGATGAATAAAGGTACCGTGGGCATCTTACTGTACTAATGCAGTGGTAGGTGAACCATAACGCTGGGAGGCCAAAACATGCATAGCCAGGCGGACTGATACACACTCATTCTCACATAGAAATGGGGTGTAAATGCACCCTTTTTCCCCTTGCACCCCTCTCTCTCCTACCAACCTCGTTCAAGTCACAGCTATAAATAAGTCTACCAGTAAACACGTCAACTGTGTGCCCAAGTGGCGCAGTGGTCTAAGCCACTGCATCTCAGTGCTAAATAAGTAAATAAGAATTTGTTCTTAACTGACTTGCCTAGTTAAATAAAGGTTAAATAAATATCAACTTCCTCCCACAGACATACAAAGCCTCTGGGCCAACCGCTGCACGAGAGACAGCTATTACAAGCATGTGATTAACACACACAACGGATGTTGTGTCGACGTGACTGACAATCAGTAATTGTTGTTTGCTGTCTGTCAGTGAAAACAGCAGGAGGCCTATAAAACATAAACTTGGCATCAAAGCAATAACTACTGTTGCCGACATGATGAAGCCCTTCCCTTCCCCCCTTTGAGTTAAAGTGGATCTTACTCACCATACAGGCCTATACCTCTGTCTTTTCTGCAACAGTAAGTAATTACTTTCCAACATCACAGTATATTTGAGTATTAATTCACTGTCTTGCATTTTAACACAGTATATTCATTAGGGTCAGTTCCAAGATTACACTCCCACGAACTGAAATATATATATATATATATTTCCAGTACTGTGACATCAACCAGAGTCTTGTGTGGGAAGGTGCTGCATATTAAATTGCATTTGTTGCATATTCTCACAATGTACAAAAAGTTATCACCACTAACAGGTCCTTTAATCATTCCTATCATGCTGTTGACAGCCTCAGTGTTTAGCATCAGAGCTTTAGGGAATGATAAGAGAATCGGGATTTTTTGTCAGGGCTCAGCAAAATAAAAACAGGAATGAATGAGTACAAATGCATGAAAAATGATTTTAAAAGGCCATCACCATTCTTCATTTATATTACTATCATCAGCGGGATACAATGAGGTGAATGATGCAGCTGAGACGGCCCGTTAGCCTGTATACTACTAGTGTTCATCCTCTGCTTCCATCTCATATTCATTCCGGGTGAATGTCCTGCTGTTCTGTTATCTGTTCTAGTCTAGCAGGCATTCCACCTCGCCTCCATTCTGTCTCCCCAGGCCAGTGGGGGAGACAACCGCTTTGTGGGGGTCAGATAAGATCCTGAACAGTTTTTCCTTCATAAGATCAGACACAGCATTACATAACAATAAGTATACTTTATGTTATTTCTCTTTTGTCTGGTATCGTGCTGCAAGTTTCTTTGTTAATCTGAGGGTTATGAAAAGTCAAATTTTCCACCCACACATGGTATTGTTGAGTCATAAGCTTTACCCTCACACACAAGTTAGGTAATGAAGCACATTTCAGTGCACATTCAGAATGTAACAAACCATGTAGGTGTTTCCTCTCTCTGAAAATATTACAAAACATTCTCATTATATTTCGAATCCAGATTTCTCACCAACTTTGATCATGTATACAGTATCTACTGTACATACACAACTCACTGACACCATCTTTAAACTATCTGGTCACTAATAGGGATGGGACAGAATTGGGAAGGGAACACAGTGGTTCTGACTAGAGGGAGTACAGCTAAATAATATAAATGAGAATTTATGCAGCAGGTTAGGAGACTTAGGTTAAGGTTAGAAAAAGGGTTAGAGTTTGCTAAAATGCTCTCCTAACCTGCTATGAAAAGTTACTTCCAGTCTTAGCTGTACTACCTCTAGTGACAACCGATCACAGTGTATCCTCTTTATGTAGCCCTGACCCAGTTCCTGATCGAACTTGAATGTTTTTATTCTTCCAGCCCACTGACAAACAAGCCAAACCATGTTAACCCTTTAGTATCGTAAGCGTATACGGGTTGAAAATGCCAGATTTGGGCACTGATAAACACCTAAATTGGAACCCACAGTAACTGTACAGTAACAGGCTATAAATTACGTCAGAGCTCAAACTCTGTGGTTTACAGCGCTGTATGGGTGTATGGGGTTTGACTGACAGCCGTTCTGAACATGAGCACAGCACGCAACAAGGGGGTTGCCCCCATCCTCCCGCTAATTGGGAAACTTTTTACATTTTGTTTTGTCTGAGTGAAATGCTGTAAATTAAGAGAACTTGGGTGTATTTTGAAAGATGAGACGTTGAGGATTATAATAAATACTGCTTTGATGTCATACAAGCAAGCCAAATACATTTCCATATCATAAAACTCATGTCATATATAGTGTCAACATTTATGATCACTATTTTCGATGTACATGATGACATGGCGTCATACCCTGGGTTGTTCTGAACAGAAGGCAGCCTATGTTTGTCTATTGTGAAGAACATTTCACCCAGAACATACACAACTGAATACACTCATGGTGGCAGCGGGGCCGTCTGTTGCCGCCCTCCACTCAGTTACTCAGCGGCACTGCTAGGAGAGCTCAAAAAAGCTCCTTATAATTGAAGACTCTTCCTTGAGTCATGAAAGTGCATTGAAATTACTTGTGTTAGGCCACTTGGAGACAGCAGTTAGATCTATCTCTCAAACCCTTGTCATTTTTTTGTCTTATGTTGCACCTACGCCAAATTCTTCCATTAATATTCTTATCAGGTTACTGAATGTATCCAGAGTATTTTCAGATTTAGTTTTCAACAAATGCGGCAAAAAGTATAGTAAATGTAAATGGCACATAAAATCAACAGTGTCATGGATTCAGTCTTGTGTCAGGTGAACGGTTGTGTCCTCAAAGTTTGTCTACTAACATTCCCATAATCTCCAAACTGTTCCCTTTGAATTGCTACCATGATCATGCATACACTTTTCATTCTTCTTTAAGAATGCAAATAGTTCAGGTAGCCATTTGATTAGCTGTTCAGGAGTCTTATGGCTTGGGGGTAGAAGCTGTTAAGAAGCCTTTTGGACCTAGACTTGGCGCTCAGGTACCGCTTGTTGTGCGGTAGCAGAGAGAACAGTCTATGACCAGGGTGGCTGGAGTCTTTGACAATTTTTAGGGCCTTCCTCTGACACCGCCTGGTATAGAGGTCCTGGACGGGAAGAAGCTTGGCCCCAGTGATGTACTGGGCCGTATGCACTACCCAAAGTAGTGCCTTGCGGTCGGAGGCCGAGCAATTGCCATACCAGGCAGTGATGCAACCAGTCAGGATGCTCTCGACGGTGCAGCTGTAGAACTTTTTGAGGATCTGAGGACCCATGTCAAATCTTTTCAGTCTCCTGTCGTGTCCTCTTCACGACTGTCTTGGTGTGTTTGGACCATGATAGTTTGTTGGTGATGTGGACACCAAGGAACTTGAAGCTCTCAACCTGCTCCACTACAGCCCCGTCGAAGAGAATGGGGGTGTGCTCAGTCCTCTTTTTCCTGTAGTCCACAATCATCTCCTTTGTCTTGATCACATTGAGGGAGAGGTTGATATCCTGGCACCAAATGGCCAGGTCTCTGACCTCCTCCCTATAGGTTGTCTCATTGTTGTCAGTGATCAGGCCTACCACTGTTGTGTCGTCGGCAAACTTAATGATGGTGTTGGAGTTTTGCCTGGCCATGTAGTCATGGGTGAACAGGGAGGGCAGCTTTGAGGACACTATGGTGTTGAATGCTGAGCTGTAGTCAATGAATAGCATTCTCACGTTGGTGCTCGTTTTGTCCAGGTGGGAAAGGGCAGTGTGGAGTGCAATAGAGATTGCCTCATCTGTGGATCTGTTGGGGCAGTATGCAAATTGGAGTGGGTCTAGTGTTTCTGGGATAATGGTGTTGATGTGAGCCATGACCAGCCTTTCAAAGCACTTCATGTCTACAGACATGAGTGCTACGGGTCGGTAGTCATTTAGGCAGGTTACCTTAGTGTTCTTTGGCACAGGGACTATGGTGGTCTGCTTGAAACATGTTGGTATTACAGACACATTCAGGGACAGTTTGAAAATATCAGTGAAAATACTTGACAGTTGGTCAGAGCATGCTCTGAGTACACGTCCTTGTAATCCGTCTGGCCCTGCGGCCTTGTGAATGTTGACCTGCTTAAAAGTCTTACTCACATTGGCTACAGAGAGAGTGATCACACAGTCATCTGGAACAGCTGATGCTCTCATGCATGCTTCAGTGTTGCTTGCCTCGAAGCGAACGTAGAAGTTATTTAGCTTGTCTGGTAGGCTTGTTTCACTGGGCAGCTCGAGGCTGTGCTTCCCTTTGTAGTCTGTAATAGTTTGAAAGCCCTGCCACATCCATCGAGCACCGGAGCCGGTGTAGTACGATTCAATCTTAGTCCTGTATTGACTCTTTGCCTGTTCAATGGTTCGTCGGAGGGCATAGCGGGATTTCTTATAAGGGTCCGGGTTAGAGTCCTGCTCCTTGAAGCGGTAGCTCTACCCTTTAGTTCAGTGCGGATGTTGCCTGTAATCCATGGCTTCTGATTGGGGTATGTACGTACGGTTACTGTGGGGATGACGTCATCGATGCACTTATTGATGAAGCCAGTGACTGATGTGGTGTACTTCTTCAATGCCATCAGAAGAATTCCGGAACATATTCCAGTCTGTGCTAGCAAAACAGTCCTGTAGCTTAGCATCTGCGTCATCTGACCACTTCTTTACGAGTCACTGGTGCTTCCTGCTTTAGTTTTTGATTATAAGCAGGAATCAGGAGGATAGAATTATGGTCAGATTTGCCAAATGGAGGGCGTCTATCACTCAGACATGCATCAAAAACCGGCACTGCTTTAGATCATGCTAAATATGCCTCCTCTTGTAATACTCTTTCAACCGTTTCTTCCGCTACTTACTCTCCTGTGAGTATTTTCCACTGCTACACGATGGGAGGTAGGGAGGGAATCTTTGAAATGACATTTTTGCTCTCAGATATACTCATCAATGTTATTTCATTTTGTTAAACAGTTCACTTTGTGGTATCCCTTTTGCATGGACAGATATGGTACAAAGAAGATATTGTTTCTATTGCCGTAGTCATGCCGTAGCGATCTCCAATTCAAATTGACCACTTAAAATCTGCAGGTTAAAGAGATGATAATTATCAGTCTAAAAAGCCAGAAGCAGAGACATACTGTATACACATTCTCCTATATGGCTATGGCCAGAACCCCCTCCTCTCTATTTTGTTTGCCTGACAGAAAATACAGAGACCCTTCGTACATTGGGTTATAAATGTGCTGACACTGACTAGTGGAATTGTTCCATACAGTACATTGGCCTGTAAAGTCTACATTGGGGCAGCAACCTAAGCTCAAGGTTCCACAGCAGAAAATGTGTTTCTCGCCTCGCATTGATCAGCCATACAATTAGCTCAGACGCACTGAGCTGCAGCTCTGAAAGCCCAGTCATACAAAATCAATGGTGCTGAACAAAATCACCAAGATGAAAGACAAACCAGTTTCCTTTTTGCCTCTCGACGATGTGCTTTTCTACACAGTTTTCAATCACATAAACCTTGACTTTTGTGATTTGAGAAACTTCGGGTACAGTACTTTTTACCGGCGCACCTTGGCCAAAAATTACTTACAGATAAAAACATGCAGCAACAGCACAACATATACACGCACAGTCACACACATGCACACACACACACACATACACACACACATACAAATATCTCATAAACCTTTACTTCTGATTGAGTTTACAAACTTCAGGCACACTAGTTTTTAACGGCTCACCTTGGATGAAAATTACTTACAAATAAAAATGTTTAGGTGGTCATAGAACAGCAGCACAACAAACACACACACGAGCACATGCACAAACACACACAGTCACACGCACATACAGGAATAGGGAGTAACTTAATATGATTACAAAACAACTGTAACTGTAATCAGTTATGTTACCAGCAAAAAAAGATTGTAATCAGATTACAGATACTTTTGAAAAACTAGATGATTAGAAAGAATGTTTGAGAAAAAATACATTGACACCTTTCTGTTTTCTCAATGACATTCAATTCAACATTGAAAAAAGTTTAGGTTTGTTCCACATGAGTGAGTCTGACCACAATTCAAAGATCACAATGACGACACACCAAATGTGTTTGATGGATCCTTTTTGTCTTCTTCTAATGCCTCTTAAGGGTAAAGTAATTGAAAGTAATATTACGTTACTGAGTTTGGGTAATCCAAAAGCTACGCTACTGATTACAATTTTAGACATCTAACCATAACAGATTACATTTAGAAAGTAACCCACCCAATCTTATATACACACGCACACACACAGAGAAACAGCTTGACATCTAAATTGTTTAGCAGATGGTTGTCATTAAAATATGGAGAAATTCCACTGTCGAGTCTCAATATTCTGGATAATATGACATTTTGTATTATTCCCATCCTCTTAATAATGAATCATGCTTTGCCCATTCGGGTGGGTAATTTGTAATCCATTAAGTCATTTATTTACATAATTTCCATTTCTTCTCATTTATTTAGAATGGAGGTTGGAACAGTATGATGTTCAGCACAAGTCCAAATCCATTTTCCTTAGATAGCATCAGATAGGACAGAAAAGCTCCTTGGCCACTGACAGTGGTTGTTATTTTCATCAAGGTTATTTGGGGGAAGGCTGTCTCAGACATCGGAGACAGGGGAGAGAGCTCTTACCACTAGGCAAAAACTGGTTGAATCAAAGTTGTTTCCACATCATTTGAACCCCCAAAAATACATGTGATGATGTTGAATCAACGTGAAAAACTGATTGGATTTAGAAAAAGTTATCAACCTAATTTTGTATTTTTTTAGATAGATAGATAGATAGATAGATAGATAGATAGATAGATAGATAGATAGATAGATAGATAGATAGATAGATAGATAGATAGATAGATAGATAGATAGATAGATAAATACTTTATTGATCCTCGAGGGGAAACTACGAAAAAACACAGGGCAGGTGCAAAATGCCAGAACGAAAATACATATACACGATACATGATACATAGTACGGCACTATACAGGTCGATGGCAGATAAATACTTAAAAAACTAAATGTGCGTATGATATAAGTGAGGGTAATAATAGTTTACTTAATAAACAGTCTGGTTAAATGAACAGGTAAGTAAATATTTGCATGGTTAAATTAACTGTACAGGTAAATATACAGTTAAATGTACAGGTAAGTGGATATTTGCATGGTTACATTAACTGTACAAGTAAATGACAGGAAGAGATACTTAAATAGCTAAATATGCGTATATACAACTGACAGGATACTAATATGCATTCCTAAGTGAATGACTACGTAAGTTCAGTCCAAGAATTACTTACAATATTGCATGTGATATGATATAACAACTGTACATGAATGTGTATATACAGTCCTGCATGAATGAGTGCTGAAGGAATAAGTCCTGAGTGAATGAGTGATTACAGACTTACTCACGAGTGATTACAGAGTTACTCACGGATGGATACCTAATTGTTAAACTAACACCACAACAGTTCCAGGTCTATGTTGCCGATGGCAAGGCACCCCGGTGAGGCATTAAATAGTCTAATAGACGCCGGCAGGAAGGATCTCCTGTAGCGCTCTCTGGCACACCGTGGTGGGATCAGTCTGTGACTGAAAGTGCTTCTCTGCATTATAACCATGGAACGCAGAGGGTGGGTGACGTTGTCCATGATGGCCAGCAGTTTGGTCAGGATCTGTCTCTCCGCCACCTCCTCTAGAGTGTCAAGGCTAATCCCCAGAACAGAGCTAGCCTTCCTGATCAGCTTATTTACCCGAGGAGCATCCCCGGCCTTTATGTTGGCGCCCCAGCACACCACTGCAAATAAGATGGCACCACAGACTGGTGGAAAGTATGCAGTAGTTTACTGCACACGTTGAAGGACCTGAGCCTCCACAGAAAGTAGAATCGGCCCTGGCCCTTTTTGTACAGAGCCCCGTTGTCCATATGGACTCCCAGGAACTTGTATGACCCAACCATTTCCACATCCATCCCCTGTATAGTGACTGCAGTCAGTTTTCACCAACATTTTTACCTAAATCCAATGACATGGTGAAATGTTTTGTTGAATTCACATTGAATTCACGTTGGATGACAACTCAACCAAATATAAATCAAAACCAGACATTGAACTGACGTCTGTGCCCAGTGGTGTTACGTCGGAATAAACAGAAGATTCAATTGCAAGAGTAGATTATTTATTGACAAATCAAAAGAGAGAGTAGTGAAACGGGGTCAGATGTAGATAATGTCTGGTACCACCGGAGCCTGGGCAGCGCAGGGACTGAATGGGCAACCCGATCCTCCGTGGCGATGAGTGGAGCGAAGGGGATCCAACCAGCCACAGAACAAGGAAGTAATGACGTACGATCCTCGGAGAAGACAGGCAGAGCGATCGCGAACTCAATAGGAATTCCACAGGAGAACCGGCCAGGAGAAACAGACAAACTCACAGGAACAAACCAAACGATCTGACAAACACAAGACGAATGACAATGAGTATAAATAGACAGATGATGAACGGCAGCTGGCGCTGATAATCAGCAGAGTGGTAATCAGCGGCCACACCCACACGCACACACATACACACAGAGCGAGTCAGTGAATTTATTAACCGTGACAAGTGGGTTGTTTTTGGGGAGAAATGTATTCAGGAGAGGTCGTCTCCATTTGTGTCCCTGGTCTCCATGCTTCCAGGGAGTTAATGTAGATTAAGTGTCAGAGATCTCCACTGCTGATATCTGAATCGAGATTACTCACTCTTGAAAGGACACTGCAGTTACATTGCAGTTATGATAATACATTTGATGATACACATTTTATATTTTACTTCTCAGCTCTAAATTCAAGTTCTCACTTGTGACAGACAAAAACCTGAAGCACATTCACACACTACAAACACACAGCTTGCATTGCATGCAGTATGAAATATGGCACCACATGCACTGCCATCTGGCTAAATTCCTTGGTGAAAGTAACAAAGTATAAAAAAAAAACTATGGTAATGATAAACAAGACACAGAAATGTCCCCATACATATTCATCGGAGCGTCCACCGCCTCCCCCTTCCCTCTCCCCAAGAGACTCATGCCTGGAGGGCAATAATGAAACACACACCAACAGACAGACTAACAGCAAATGTAAGTGTGGAGTCTGTTCCATACTGAAGTTGGAAAGCAGTAGTAGCTGCACTAGAGCCTCCTGGAACAGTCTGTGGCACCAGTGGGCGGGCCTAGCTCCCAAGTGGGTGGGTCTATGCCCTCCCAGGCCCAACAATGGCTGTCCTCCTGCTCAGTCATGTTAAATCCATAGACTAGGGCCTAATGAATTTATTTCAATTGACTGATTTCCATATAGGAACTGTAACTCAGTAAAATCGTTGAACTTGTTGCATGTTGCGTTTGTATTTTTGTTCAGTATACAAGAAACGCACCTATCAGCAATAGAAAATAAAAGGTTTGTCCGAGCTTGGGATGGGTGGCCATCCTCCTCCACCTACTCCTCAAGATCCAGAGGAGTATCAATTCTAATTTATTAAAAAGTTTCAGTCTACAGAAATTATTACTGACCCAAATGGACATTTTATCATGTAAAAGGAAAGATGTCTATTTCAACTGTGTGCAGGATGCAGCTCTAGACAGGCCATCAACTAAACTATATTCAACGGGGAAAAATAATACTCCTATTATTATAATGTCCACAACTCATATTCAATAATTTACTTTTTTATTGTAAACTTTTCTTGAATTAACTGTGTTTCTGAATGTAAATACCTTCCTAGAATAATTACGGACCGTAGCCCATTGTCCTTCACTTTTAAGCTCAAACCTCCTATGCAAATGACAAAGACATGGCGATTCAACACAATGCTACTAGGTGAAAAGGATTTTACCTCATATCACAACACACAGATAGACATGTTTTTTTAAATGAAGTATGCCCAACTGGAAAGCTTTTAGAGCATATATGAGAGGTTGTATCATGTCTTACTCTTGAAATAAGAAAAAGAAGACACATAAAGAACAGGAAATACTAGAACAGAAAATCCACAACTTAGAAAGAAAACAGTTTAGATAAAAATGTTGACACCTTTCAACAGGTGAACACAGAAATTGCTGCCATGAAATCCAAGCAACAACATGTTGAGCAAAGTGAAAGTGCAGGCAAAATGCTTGCTTGGCAAATGAAGAAAGAGGAAGGGGAATGTACCATCCATAGCATTCAAAACCCAGATGGCAGCATAACAATGGATCCTTTTGAAAGTGACTCAGTCTTTAAAACATTTGATCACAAACTGTATCAATCTGAAAACAAAAGTTCAATGGAGGATATAGACAATTTGCTCAATAAGGCCATCTAACCAATTATAAGTGAACCAGACAAAATGTATATGGATAGAAACATTACCCCTGGTGAACAGTTGGAGCCCATCAATAATCTACAAAATGGGAAATATCCTGGTAATTATGTATTTCCAGTAGAAATGTATATACACTCTCATCCCCAATTAATAAAGCCTATGTTACTTATGCTCACAGCAGCTTGAGATTATAATTCACTTCCCCAGTCACTATGTTTGGCTACAATCACCCTACTTAAAAGTAAAGATGATTTTAATGTGGATTCTTCCCGCCCAGTATCACTTTTGAATGTGGATTACAAAATCATTGCTAAGGTATTAGTAGAGAAACAGTAATAGAAAAGTTGATTCACTCAGGGTTTATACGGAACAGGATGTCTTCAGACAATCTCCGCCGTTTTTGGAGATGCAAAAAGCACAAAGGAAGCCTATATGATATGGTTCTCGACATCTTCCAGGGCAGACGCCACGTGACAACAAAGACCTTTCACTATTTAGAGGATTTGCAGATTAATATAGCAGCCATCAAAGAACTACAGTATGAGGCTTGTTCACACTACTTTGATGCAGTTGACGTCTTGCCCTTAGCTGTGAGAACACAAATCTTGTGCACTGTTGAAGAGGCATAAAGAGCTAGTTTCCACCCCATTTTTGTTAAGAAAAATACCTGTGTGTTCGTCCTAAAAGGAGCACATATTACTTTTTATTGCTTTATATGAAATTAATGTGAAGAAAACCCATTGCAAAATTTATTGCAGAATTTCAGAAAAGCTGTCGCAAAATCAATCATTTTTGGCTGAAGAAATCACAAAACAATTTGTTTGAAATCCTGGAGGGACTGCTTTATTAGCGGACCAATATAGCCATCTGTAGCACGTGCAAAAATAGTTTTATGCCTCTCATTGTTATTACTTGATGAATGTTTGAGAGGGGAATTTACCAGTCCATTTTCATCTGCTATTGGGAATGTATTTGAGGTCAAGTGTGCATTTGAAACACTTTGTTCGAACGGGCTCTTATGTGGACTTAAATGTTGAAGTGATGCTGAATCACAAGGTTAACACCTTTGGATGAATGACGTGGAACTAGCCACACTTTTCACATTTCTCTCCAGGGAAATCTAAATATTTTGAGCACAAAAAATGTAAATGTTGCTCAAGTCACTGCCCTATGTTTTTTTTTACCAATGACCCCAACCCAGTTTTCTCTGAACAGGAGACAAACAAACAACATGCCATACACTTCATGGGTGTTGGGGGAAGTGTGAGCTGTCCACTCCTCACACTTCACACACAGAACTAGCCTATGTGCTAAAACATACTCACACAGTCTAGTCTCCATCCACCACTCGTGAAAAAATATGTACTCTATTATACAGTGCCTTCAGAAAGTATTCACACCCCTTGGAGTTTTCCACATTTTGCTGTGTTACAGCCTGAATTAAATTTTTAAAATGTGTGTCACTGGCCTACACACAATACCACATAACGTCAAAGTGGAATAATGTTTTTAGAATTTTTTTGAAGAGTGAATAAGTATTCAACCCCTTTGTTATGGCAAGCCTAAATAAGTTCAGGAGTAAACATTTGCTTAACAAGTCACATAATAAGTTGCATGGACTCACTCTGTGTACAATAATAGTGCTTAACATGATTTTTTAATGACTACCTCGTCTTTTTTACATCAAGGTTTTATTATTTCAATTCATAGAATTCATACAATATATTTATAAATATATTTTTAAAGGTCCCCCCCACTCCGTCGGCAATCTGATAGCATGTAAAATCAATCATGAGATAAAAACAAATAAATCAATAGTACATAGTACATCTACTGAACAATATATTGTATAGGCTCAGAAATAGTTACAAATTATTGAATGTAAAGGCCTGTTGTTTAAGAGTTCAGAAATGTCCGATGCTGCTTTTTTCCCATGTGCCCAGAGGTGACGCCTTAGCCCTGTGAATCCTGGTCGTGGAGAGCTCCATAAGGACGATTTCCTTAAATGTGAGCAGCCATTGTTGCAATGGTAACTGATGAGGTGGAATTCACCTTTGTACATTCATTTTATTAACAGCTGTGGTTCCTGCCAACCACACTCTTCATTTGTGTTCTGACAAGTGCAAATCAGAGTCATCACAAAGCAACATTAAAATCTAATGGCAATATTTTATTTACAGAGGTTGCATCGTTGACTTTCCCCAAAAATTCAGGAAAGTACCAAGGTCCCCTGTGGTGCAGAATTCACATAATGACGATTGACTAATACCCATGTGATGTCTTTATTTAGGTGTTTTTAATTGGTGATTGGGGTTTTTAGATGATCCAAATATATTTTTCAATACTGTGATAAATAGAAATTTGGAACTGCAAGTCCACCTGATACTTTTGTTCTCTGTAGTGTTTAATATTTAATCTGTGGGTATTAGTCAATCGTTGTTTTTTACGAGTCAAGTTTAGAGTAATACTCTAAAGAAGGAGGCAGTGGTAACATGGAAATCATAAAATTGACACAAGGGAGGAAATATATTTTTACGATTGAGATTCTAGCATGCAAAGAAGTGAGCATAGCGGACCATCTTTCGCTCACTCACCATTAAAAATGTATAGTTTCGGCCTTCAATGGCCTTCTTCAGTGTAAGCATACTGGATAAAAACATAAACGCAACATGCAACAATTTCAAAGATTTACAGTTCATATAATGAAATACATTCATTAGGCCCTTACCTATGGATTTTATATGGCTGGGAATAAAGGCAAGGGTGTGGATCAGAATAAAGGCAAGGGTGTGGGCCACTCTGTTCACAACGTTGACATTAGCAACCCACCTTACCCAACTTGAAACGGATCTATTATCCTTACTTTTCATTCTTTTAACTGAACCGCAGTCAGAAGCTAGCCTGCTAGCTAGCTTGCTAATCTAGCTTCTAGCCATCGCTAACCACTGCTAGCGGTCCTCACCTCCGCTCTGGCTGTTCAGACAGCTTTTAGTTCGGACATTATCGGCCAGTCTGCACAGCGCACTACCAACCCAGCGCATATCGGACTGCGTTCCCTTCCATTTCACCGGATTTCCACTGAAATCACAGGACCATCACGCCGGATCATCACAGCTAGCTAGCTGCAATCGAGTGACCGACGTTTTTGGCTAACCTCCATTGTTTGTTTATATCCTACCTATGCTAGCGTGAGCTAGGCTCATCTCCCGGACAGCCGACGTGTGCTAGCTACTCTCCCGGACTACAGTACCTCTGTCAACCTGCCTGGACCTTCTACTGTCGATACGGAGCCCCACCGAGCCACCGTGACTGGTCTGCCGACGTAATTGTCCGACGTGGTCTCAACAGGGTTCTTCTCTGCGACGTCGCCGAAGATCCATCTGCTAGCTCCGGCCTGCTAGCCCGGCCTGCTAACACTCTGAACGCCGTGCGTCCTAGATCGCCTAGTCCAGCGCCCACTGAATTCTGCTCTCTGGCTCGCCTCTTTGCTGCTCATCGGACCCTATGATTACTCAGCTTCACAGCTGATTCCTGCAGGACTGTTTGGTTAAACAGTATTTCTTTCTGTTTAACTGCCAGGCCCCAGGTCCTGTGTGTAGCATATGACATTTTTCTCTAACTGACCCTCTTTGTCCATTCATCGCCATTACCCGTCGTTGCCTTAGCCCTCTTAATTAACTGTTTTTTTTTTTTTATTTTAATTTTAATTTTTGTCCCTCAACTGTTTGTTTGTATGCCCCTTTATTTCAATATGCCTTGTCTTTTGTTGTTCAGGTTAGCTATTATTGTTTTATTTCACTGTAGAGCCCCCAGTCCTGCTCAACTGGCCTCTGATAGCTTTTTTGTCCCTCCCCCCACACATGCGGAGACCTCACCTGGCTTAACTGGTGTCTCCAGAGATGCAACCTCTCTCTTCATTACCCAACGCCTAGGTTTACCTCCACTGAACTCACACCCTACGATACCCTTGTCTGTTCATTATGCCCTCAATCTATTCCAACACGCCCAGAAATCTGCTCCTTTTACTCTCTGTACCCAACGCACTAGACGACCAGTTCTTAATGCCTTCAGCCGTGCCCTAATCCTACTCCTCCTCTGTTCCTCTGGTGATGTAGAGGTAAACCCAGGTCCTGTAGCTCCCAGCTATACACCTATCCCCCAGGCGCTCTCATTTGTTGACTTCTGTAACCGTAAAAGCCTTGGTTTCATGCATGTCAACATTAGAAGCCTCCTCCCTAAGTTTGATTTATTCACTGCTTTAGCACACTCCGCCAACCCGGATGTCCTAGCTGTGTCTGAATCCTGGCTCAGGAAGGCCACCAATAATTCGGAAATTTCCATCCCCAACTACAATATTTCCCGTCAAGATAGAACTGCCAAAGGTGGCGGAGTTGCAATCTACTGCAGAGATAACCTGCAGAGTTCTGTCATACTGTCCAGGTCTGTGCCCAAACAGTTTGAGCTTCTACTTTTAAAAATCCACCTTTCCAGAAATAAGTCTCTCACTGTTGCCGCCTGTTACAGACCCCCCTCAGCCCCCAGCTGTGCCCTGGACTCCATATGTGAATTGATTGCCCCCCATCTATCTTCAGAGTTTGTACTGTTAGGTGACTTAAACTGGGATATGCTTAACACCCCGGCTGTCCTTCAATCTAAGATAGATGCCCTCAATCTCACACAAATTATCAAGGAACCCACCAGGTACAACCCAAAATCCGTAAACATGGGTACCATTATTGATATCATCCTGACTAACTTGCCCTCCAAATACACCTCCTCTGTTTTCAACCAGGATCTCAGCGATCACTGCCTCATCGCCTGCGTTCGCAATGGGTCAGCGGTCAAACGACCACCCCTTATCACTGTTAAACGCTCCCTAAAACACTTTTGTGAGCAGGCCTTTCTATTCGATCTGGCCCAGGTATCCTGGAAGGATATTGACCTCATCCCGTCAGTAGAGGACGCCTGGTTGTTCTTTAAAAGTGCTTTCCTCACCATCCTAAATAAGCATGCCCCTTTCAAAAAACGTAGAACTAAGAATAGATATAGCCCTTGGTTCACCCCAGACTTGTCTGCACTAGACCAACAGAAAAACATCCTATGGCGCACTGCATTAGCATCGAATAGCCCCCGCGATATGCAGCTATTCAGGGAAGTCAGGAACAAGTACACACAGTCAGTTAGAAAAGCAAAGGCCAGCTTTTTCAAACAGAAATTTGCTTCCTGTAGTACTAACTCCAAAAAGTTCTGGGACACTGTTAAGTCCATGGAGAATAAGAGGACCTCCTCCCAGTTGCCCACTGCATTGAAGCTCGGAAACACTGTTACCACCGATAAATCCACGATTATCGAAAACTTCAATAAGCATTTTGCTACGGCTGGCCATGCTTTCCACCTGGCTACCCCTATCCCGGCCAACAGCTCTGTACCCCCGGCAGCTACTTGCCCAAGCCCCCCCCTGCTTCTCCTTCACCCAAATCCAGACGGCTGATGTTCTGAAAGAGCTGCTAAATCTGGACCCCTACAAATCTGCTGGGCTAGATAATCTGGACCCTCTCTTTCTGAAATTATCAGCCAAAATTGTTGCAACACCTATCACTAGCCTGTTCAACCTCTCTTTCGTATCGTCTGAGATCCCTAGAGATTGGAAAGCTGCCGCGGTCATCCCCCTCTTCAAAGGAGGAGACACTTTAGACCCAAACTGTTATAGACCAATATCCATCCTGCCCTGCCTTTCTAAAGTTTTCGAAAGCCAAGTTAACAAACAGATAACTGACCACTTCGAATCCCACCGTACCTTCTCTGCTATGCAATCTGGTTTCCGAGCTGGTCATGGGTGCACCTCAGCTACGCTCAAGGTACTGAACGATATCATAACCGCCATCGATAAAAGACAGTACTGTGCAGCCGTCTTCATCGACCTGGCCAAGGCTTTCGACTCTGTCAATCACCGCATTCTTATTGGCAGACTCAACAGCCTTGGTTTCTCAAGTGACTGCCTTGCCTGGTTCTCTAACTACTTTGCAGACAGGGTTCAGTGTGTCAAATCGGAGGGCCTATTGTCCGATCCTCTGGCAGTCTCTATGGGGGTGCCACAGGGTTCAATTCTTGGGCCAACCCTTTTCTCTATATACATCAACGATGTCGCTCTTGCTGCTGGTGACTCTCTGATCCATCTCTACGCAGATGACAACGTTCTGTATACATCTGGCCCCTCTTTGGACACTGTGTTTACTAACCTTCAAACAAGCTTCAATGCCATACAACACTCCTTCCGTGGCCTCCAACTGCTCTTAAACGCTAGTAAAACCAAGTGCATGCTTTTCTATCGAACGCTGCCAGTACCCGCCCACCGGACTATCATCACTACTCTCGACGGGTCCGAATTAGAATACGTGGACACCTACAAATACCTAGGCATCTGGTTAGACTGTAAACTCAACTTCCAGACTCACATCAACCATCTCCAATCCAAAATTAAATCCAGAATTGGCTTCCTATTTCGCAACAAAGCCTCCTTCACTCATGCTGCCAAACATGCCCTTGTAAAACTGACTATCCTACCGATCCTTGATTTCGGCGATGTCATTTACAAACTAGCCTCCAACACTCTACTTAGCAAATTGGATGTAGTCTATCACAGTGCCATCCGTTTTGTTACCAAAGCCCCATACACTACCCACCACTGCGACCTGTATGCTCTCGTTGGCTGGCCTTCATTATATATTCGTCGCCAAATCCACTGGCTCCAGGTCATCTATAAGTCATTACTAGGTAAATCCCCGCCCTATCTCAGCTCACTGGTCACTATAGCAACACCCACCCGTAGCATGCGCTCCAGCAGGTATATCTCACTGGTCACCCCCAAAGCCAACACCTCCTTTGGCCGCCATTCCTTCCAGTTCGCTGCTGCCAATGACTGGAACGAATTGCAAAAATCACTGAAGCTAGAGGTTCCTATCTCCCTCACTAACTTTAAGCGTCAGCTGTCAAAGCTGCTTATCGATCACTGCACCTGTATATAGCCCTTCTGTAAATAGCCCACACTACTACCTCATCCCCATATTTATTTTTGTTATTTTCACAAATCTTGCACTCCAGTAACTCTATTTGCACATCATAATTTGCACATCCTTCATTCCTGTGTTAATGATGATAATCTGTAATTTATCTCACCACTATGGTCTATTTATTGTCCTACCTCCTAACCTTACTGCATTTTGCACTACATTTTGCACTCTGTATTTAGATTTTCTATTGTGTTTTTACCATGTTTGTTTACTGTATAACTCTGTGTTGTTTTTGTCGCACTGCTTTGCTTTGTCTTGGCCAGGTCGCAGTTGCAAATGAGAACTTGTTCTCAACTGACCTACCTGGTTAAATAAAGGTGAAAAAAAAAAAAAAAAAAAAAGGACCAGTCGGCCGGCCAGATAGGTCGGTCAGTCTGTCAGATAGGTAGGTCCGGTCGGTCAGTCTGTCAGATAGATAGGTCCGGGCCGCCAAGGTATAGGTAGGCCAGCCGGCCAGCCGGACTTAGCCATCTGGCCGTCCGGACCTAGTTATCTGGACGGCCAGCCGGACCTAGCCATCTGTCTTAGAATAACATAGACAACTGGCCGTCTGGAGGGCCGAAAATAGCTATCTGACCGGCCGGACCTAGCTATCTGGCCAGACGGCCAAACTGAGCAATCAGGGGAGAAGGGCCATGGTCAGGGAGGTGACCAAGAACCCGATGGTCACTCTGACAGAGCTCCAGAGTTCCTCTGTGGAGATGGGAGAAGGACAACCATCTCTGCATCACTCTACCAGTCAGGCCTTTACGGTAGAGTGGCCAGACGGAAGCCACTCCTCAGTAAAAGGCAAATGACAGCCCGCTTGGAGTTTGCCAAAAGGCCCCTAAAGAACTCTCATACTATTAGAAACAAGATTCTCTGGTCTGATAAAACCAAGATTGAACTCTTTGGCCTGAATGCCAAGCGTCACATCTGGAGGAAAACTGGCACCATCCCTACGGTGAAGCATGGTGGTGGCAGCATCATGCTGTGGGGATGTTTATCAGCGACAAGGACTGAGAGACTAGTCAGGATCGGGGGAAAGACTAACGGTGCAAAGTACAGGGAGATCATGCTCCAGAGCGCTCAAGACCTCAGACTGGGGGCGAAGGTTCACCTTCTAACAGGACAATGACCCTAAGCACACAGCCAAGAAAACACAGGAGTGGCTTCGGGACAAGTCTCTGAATGTCTTTGAGTGGCTCAGCCAGAGCCCGGACTTGAATCCAATTGAACATCTCTGGAGACCTGAAAAAAGCTGTGCAGCGGCACTCCCCATCCAACCTGACAGATCTTGAGATGATCTGCAGAGAAGAATGGAAGAAACTCCCCAAGTACAGGTGTGCCAAGCTTGTAGCGTCATACCCAAGAAGACTTGAGTCTGTAATAACTGCCAATGGTCCTTCAACAAAGTACTGAGTAAAGGGTCTGAATAGTTTTAGTTTGACATTTTTTTATAAATTTGCAAACATTTCTAAAAACCTGTTTTTGCTTTGCCATTATGGGTATTGTGTGTAGATTCATTAGGGGGGATTTTAGAATAAGGCTGTAATGTAACAAAATTAGGAAAAAGTCAAGAGGTCTGAATACTTTCCGAATGCACTGTACATGACTTTATCTTATCGGTCCTAGATATCTGAGGGTATTTTGGGTGGCAGGTAGCCTAGCGGTTAGAGTGTTGGGCCAGTAACCGAAAGATTGCTGGTTCAAATGCCTGAGCCGACAAGGTGAAAAACCTGTCAATGTGCCCTTGATCAAGGCACTTAACCCTAATTTGCTCAAGGGGTGCCGTACTACTATGGCTGACCCTGTAGGTAGGCTGTCATTGTAAATAAGAATTTGTTCTTAACTGACTTGCCTAGTTAAATAAAGGTTAAATAAATAAAATACAAAGGTCACACCAGATACTGACTTGTTTTCTAATCCACACCACTACCTTTTTTTTCTCAATGTATCTGTGACAAACATATGCATATCTGTATTCCCAGTCATGTGAAATCCATAGATTATGGCCTAATGAATTTATTTCAGTTGACTGATTTCCTTATATGAACTGTAACTCAGTAAAATTGTAGAAATTGTAGAAATTGTTGCATGTTGCATTTATATTTTTGTTCAGTACACACTGGAGTTGCTTACCATGACGACATTCAATGTTCATGAGTGGCCTAGTTACAATTTTGACTTAAATTGACTTGAAAATCTATGGCAAGACTTGAAAATGGCTGTGGCCAGACAAAATTGGTTCACTGTTTAAGGGATTTTCCTCCAGAAAAGTCAGGCGAGCGAGCATGGTTAAATTAACCTGTATGTCATACCCTAATTCCGTTCACCTGTTCTCCCTGGCTCCTCCTCTACCAGGTGTTTCCTATGTTCCCTTATTCCTTGTGTATTTAATCTGTATCTGTTCATTGGTCTGGTTGCCAGTTCGTCTTGTGTGTTTCACCAGGTCGTGCCCGCATCCTTAGAAATACCTGCTGTCTGTTTAGCTCTCCTGTTACCGTACCCCTGCCTGTTTATACAACCTGATTCCTGCCTGCCGTCTCTGTACCTCTGAACGCCTGTGTACCAAATCCTTGCCTGCCTACGACAACGAGATATAGCCTTACGATTTTGTATAGTAAAACATACTTGACATTCTACCTGCCTCCTGCGTCTGCATTTGGGTCTCTGTCTGAGTTGTGATAGTACGAACTGGCCATGACAGACCCAGCAGATTCTGACAACCTCCGGAGTGCTCTCTCCCTTCAGGGAGCTGCTATTGGGAGACATGAAGACCTCCTACAACGTGTCATGGAGGGACTTCAAACTATTTCTGACCACCATGATCAGACCTACAACGCGCTGATGGAGCAGCTTTGTGGATTGTCAGTGGGACAGCCTACTACAGCGGCGCCTGCCCCAGATACCAGTACCCTCGCGACTAACACTGTTTCACCTATAACCCACTCAGCCTCTCGGGAACCCAGCTTACCTCCTCCTGAGCGGTACTCCGGAGATCCGGGAACCTGTCGTTCGTTCCTATCGCAGTGTTCGTTGATCTTCGAGCTGCAACCCTCCTCGTTCCACTCGGATCGTGCTAAGGTAGCATACATCGTCGCTCTTATGTCCGGGAGGGCAGGAGCCTGGGCTACGGCGGTGTGGGAACGGCAAACACCCATCTGTTCCAGCCTGGACTCCTTCGTGGCCGAAGTTAAAAAGGTTTTTGATTCACCGATTTCTGGGAGAGAGGCAGCCCGTAAACTCCTGAGACTGCGGCAGGGCTCTCGTAGCGTTTCGGATTACGCAGTGGACTTCCGCACTCTGGCCGCCGATAGCTCATGGAATTCTGACGCTCTTTTTGACGCTTTTCTTAATGGGTTGTCGGACATTATAAAAGATGAGCTAGCAGCCCGGGAACTGCCCCCCGATCTCGACTCTCTCATAAACCTTTCTATGCGGATAGATAGCCGTATATGGGACAGGAACCGAGAGAGAAGATCAGCCCCCTCACATCCTTCGCAACCCGGAAGTTACCGGTCTTCCGGCCTCCGAGAAGTTAGGGGCGGGGACGAACAGTTCCGGAATTATCCGAAAGTGCCCGAGGTGGATACATCGGAGCCTATGGAACTAGGAAGGGCCAGAATAAGCCCGGCGGAAAGGGAGAGGAGAATCAACAGCCGTAGCTGTTTGTATTGTGGCACTTCAGGCCATTACATCTCTACCTGCCCACTAAAAGAGCAGGCTCATCAGTAAAAGCGGGTGTGCTGGTGGGCCAAACAGAGACCCCCTGGTCTCCTTCTACCCGTGCACCAATTCATGCTATCCTCCTGTGGGGAACCCTATCCGAGACCATCAGAGTTCTTATTGATTCTGGGGCTGACGAGAGCTTCATTGACTCCGCCCTAGTCCAGCAGCTGGGCATTTCCACCCAAAACCTCTCCACTGCTATAGAGGCCAGAGCCTTGGACGGCCGGTCCATTGGCAAGGTGACACTGTGTACTGTTCCAGTGGTTCTACGCATCTCTGGCAACGATAGTGAATCCATCAGGTTTTTACTCATCAGTTCCCCTCACGTGCCAGTGGTTCTGGGCCATTCCTGGCTTCAACGGCATAACCCCCTCATCGATTGGACTACGGGTTCCATCAGGGGATGGAGCCCCTTTTGCCATGCCCAGTGCTTGAAGGCTGCACAACACCCCTTGGTTACCCCCATCCCAGTTTCTGAGCCCACCCTTGACCTATCCTCTGTTCCGGCTGAATACCAGGACCTACGGGAGGTCTTCAGCAAGTCCCGGGCGACATCACTTCCCCCTCACCGCCCATATGATTGCGCCATTGACCTTTTCCCGGGAACCTCTCCCCCCAGAGGGCGTCTCTACTCACTGTCTGGTCCGGAGACCAAGGCCATGGAGGCCTATGTGGAGAGCTCTCTTGCTGCAGGGATCATTCGCCCATCTTCATCCTCCGCTGGAGCGGGTTTCTTCTTTGTGGACAAGAAGGATAAATCCCTGCGTCCCTGCCTTGATTACAGAGGTCTGAACGACATCACCATAAAGAACCGTTACCCGCTTCCACTCATCTCCTCCGCCTTCGAGGTTCTTCAGGGGGCAACCGTTTTCACGAAACTGGACCTGCGGAATGCCTATCATCTGGTTCGGATCCGGAAGGGGGATGAGTGGAAGACTGCTTTCAACACCACAAGTGGCCATTATGAATATCTGGTGATGCCCTTCGGCCTGACCAACGCCCCTGCAGTGTTCCAGGCTCTGGTCAACGACGTGCTGCGTGACATGCTGAACCGGTGCGTCTTTGTCTACCTGGACGACATCCTGGTGTTTTCCCGGTCTGCCCAGGAGCATATAACCCACGTCCGCCAGGTGCTCCAGCGTCTCCTGGAGAACCAGCTTCTTGTCAAGGCAGAAAGGTGTGAATTCCACCAATCCACTATCTCGTTCCTGGGATACATTATTGCTGCTGGAAGCATCCAGATGGATCCCAACAAGGTGAGGGCTGTAGAGGAGTGGCCGCAACCAACTTCCCGGAGTCAGCTCCAGAGATTCCTGGGTTTTGCAAATTTTTACCGCCGCTTCATCCGGGGTTATAGCACTCTGGCATCTCCCCTCACCGCTCTTACCTCCACCAAGATCCGCTTTGCCTGGTCTCCTGAGGCTGCCCGTGCGTTCACGGACCTTAAACGGCGTTTCACCTCGGCCCCGGTCCTAATCCAGCCTGGCCCCTCTTGCCAGTTTGTAGTGGAAGTGGACGCCTCAGAGGTAGGGGTGGGAGCAGTTCTGTCCCAGCGCTCGACCATAGATCAGAAGCTGCATCCCTGTGCTTTCCTCTCCCACCGGCTCAGTCCAGCAGAGAGGAACTATGATGTCGGCAACCGGGAGTTGTTGGCTGTCAAGATTGCATTGGAGGAATGGAGGCACTGGCTGGAGGGCTCAGAGCTCCCGTTTTTGGTCTGGACCGACCATAAGAACTTGGAGTACCTTCGCACCGCCAAGCGGCTCAACTCCAGACAGGCCAGGTGGGCTCTACTGTTCACAAGGTTTGATTTCACCCTATCATACCGTCCCGGCTCTAAGAACGCTAAGCCCGACGCCCTGTCTCGTGTTTTCAGCCCCGTTACTGCCTCCCTGGACCCAGAGCCCATCCTTCCCGCCTCCTGCCTGACTACATCTATCATCTGGGGAATAGAAACTGTGGTCCGCAACGCACAGCGGTCTCAACAGGGACCTGGGAATGTTCCAACAGGCTGCCTGTTTGTTCCAGATTCTGTCCGGTCCCAAGTTCTAAAGTGGGGCCATTCCTCTAACCTTACCTGTCATCCAGGGTCGTGTCGGACCCTTGCATTCATCCGCAGACGGTTCTGGTGGCCCACCATGGGGCAGGACGTGCCCTCCTTTGTCTCTGCGTGCACGGTGTGTGCCCAAAACAAGACTCTGCGGCAAGCTCCGTCTGGCCTCCTTCAGCCTCTGCCTGTTCCGCGCCGCCCTTGGTCGCACATTTCGTTGGACTTTGTGACCGGCCTCCCTCCTTCCGACGGCCACACCGCCATTCTCACGGTAGTGGACCGTTTCTCCAAGGCGGCTCACTTCATCCCCTTAGCCAAGCTACCCTCGGCCAAGGAGACGGCTCAACTCGTCATGCAGCACGTCTTCCGGATCCATGGTCTTCCCACTGACATGGTGTCAGATCGAGGACCCCAGTTTGCGTCCCATTTCTGGAAGGCTTTCTGCACCCTCATCGGGTCATCGGCCAGCCTATCCTCCGGATTCCACCCTGAGTCTAACGGTCAGTCGGAGAGGGCCAACCAGGACCTGGAGACTACCCTGCGTTGCCTCGTGTCCTCTAACCCCACCACTTGGAGTCGGCAGTTAATCTGGGTGGAGTATGCCCGCAACACCCTTCCTTCGTCTGCTACGGGCCTCTCTCCCTTTGAGTGCTCCCTCGGCTACCAGCCTCCCCTTTTTCCGAACCAGGAGGCAGACGTGGGGGTGCCTGCCGCACAGCTGTTTGTCCGCCGCTGTCGGCAGACTTGGAAGAAGGCTCGGGTTGCTCTACTCCGGACAGCGTCCAGATATCAACGACAGGCGGATCGTCACCGGACCCCTGCTCCACGTTACCGCATCGGGCAAAGAGTGTGGCTGTCCACTCGGGATCTGCCTCTTCGAGTAGAGTCCCGGAAGCTGTCCTCCCGATTCATTGGGCCCTTTTCAATCTCCAGGGTACTCAGCCGTTCTGCTGTCCGTCTGATCCTCCCACGCACTCTTAGAGTACACCCCACCTTCCATGTCTCCCGTATTAAGCCTGTTTCCCATTGTCCTCTTGCCCCTGTTCAGAGACCTGCTCCATTGCCTCGTCTTGTTAATGGTGTTCCTGTCTTTACAGTTCGGCGCCTCCTGAGGGTCCGGCCTCGTGGCAGGGGTTTCCAGTACCTGGTTGACTGGGAGGGCTACGGTCCGGAGGAGCGCTGCTGGGTTCCTGCCAGGGACATCTTGGACCCATCCCTTATTGCAGACTTTCGCCGTCGCCACCCCGGTCAACCAGGTACGGCACCAGGTAGGCCGCCAGGCCGTGATTGAGAGTCCCGTAGGGCTGCGCACAATTGGCCCAGCGTCGTCTGAGTTTTGCCGGTGTACCCTAATTCCGTTCACCTGTTCTCCCTGGCTCCTCCTCTACCAGGTGTTTCCTATGTTCCCTTATTCCTTGTGTATTTAATCTGTATCTGTTCATTGGTCTGGTTGCCAGTTCGTCTTGTGTGTTTCACCAGGTCGTGCCCGCATCCTTAGAAATACCTGCTGTCTGTTTAGCTCTCCTGTTACCGTACCCCTGCCTGTTTATACAACCTGATTCCTGCCTGCCGTCTCTGTACCTCTGAACGCCTGTGTACCAAATCCTTGCCTGCCTACGACAACGAGATATAGCCTTACGATTTTGTATAGTAAAACATACTTGACATTCTACCTGCCTCCTGCGTCTGCATTTGGGTCTCTGTCTGAGTTGTGATACTGTACAGTTTTCACTTAGCTGTTCATTTAACCAGTATGTCTATTAAATAAACTATTATTACCCTCACTCATATCACATACATTTTTAGCTATTGAAGTATTTCTCTGCCATCGACCTGTATAGTATAGTTAACCATGCACCATCCGCCAATGTATAGTGTACATATTCAGCCAACCACCCATACTATGCAATGTCTTGTTATAGCTTTTTTAGCACTCAAGACTTCTTGTATTTCTATACTTTTTCATACTGACGCTCTATGTATCATGTATCGTGTATCTGTCTTTTGTGTATTTTCGTTCTGGCATGTTGCACCTGCCCTATGTTTTGTTGTAGCTGCTTGACAAAGAAATTTCACCCCGGGATCAATAAAGTATCTATCTATCTATCTATCTATCTATCTATCTATCTATCTATCTATCTATCTATCTATCTATCTATCTATCTATCTATCTATCTATCTATCTATCTATCTATCTATCTATCTATCTATCTATCTATCTATCTATCTATCTATCTATCTATCTATCTATCTATGACTTCATTACCTGAATGCATCTCCATAGCATATAACAAAATATTAATACAACACATATTAGGCTTCTCATAGACTAGGCCTTGTAGAAAGAGGGTCAATCAAGTTAGGTCGGACAAATTGATGTAGCATTGGAAAAAATACATATATCTACACATAAAGTATAACCTATCCTCATCAACATGTTGTTTATAACATACACAATTAGAAGCATCAATCTCTAGCAAGCGTGACTAAATTCGAGCCCAGTAACTTCGATCTGAGGCTGTTTGGTCTCTTGGGCGTCAAGGAAGAGAGCTTTCCCAAGGGAGAGCGGACAGTGCATAATAAACAAAGAGCCGCATATATTGCACAAAAAATAACACATTTGAATTTTAGGGGGGTGTGGAGCAAAGTGAGGCGGGGCATCCGTTAAACAGTAATTCAACTTTGTCCGGCCTGTCCAGCAATGATCAACAACAAACTTGACAGACCTTGAAGAATTGTTTAAAGAATAATGTGCAACTATTGTACAATCCAGGTGTGCAATGCTCTTAGAGACTTACCCAGAAAGACTGTAATCACTGCCAAAGGTGATTCTAACATGTATTGACCCAGGGTTGTGAATACTTATGTACATTTTATATTTCTGTATCTCATTTTCAAGACATTTGGAAACATTTCTAAAAATATGTTTTCACTTTGTCATTATGGGGTATTGTGTGTAGAGACAGTACATTGATTCTTAATCACTGTTGGAGTGCATGCTTTCTATCACATGATATGAAATGTGTGGGTCACACACATTTTCTTGCTGCATAAGGAAGATTAAAAACATCCAGAGCTACCCCCAACCCCCCCCTGCTCTCTCGTCTTACCGGAGACTGCTGTTCTATCTAGCCGGTGCAGTGTGTATCCCGCCAACTGAATGGTGTCCATGTCCTCGTCCAGCCACAACTGTGACTGGTGAAACATATTATATATATTACAGTTTTAGATGTCCCGTTGGTTGGATATTCGTGATCGTATCTCATCTAATTTATTGTCCAATGTTTGTACGTTGGCTAGTAGTACTGATGGTAAAGGCAGATATCCCACTCGTCGTCGGCACCCAGCTCTGAGTCCCCTATACCTGCGTCTCCCAAGTGCCGCAGTGGTCTAAGGCACTGCATCTCAGTGCTGGAGACACCCTGGTTCGAATCCAGGCTGTGACACAACCGGCCGTGATTGAGAGTCCCGTAGGGCTGCGCACAATTGGCCCAGCGTCGTCTGAGTTTTGCCGGTGTAAGCCGTCATTGTAAATAATAATTTGTTCTTAACTGACTTGCCTAGTTAAATAAAGGTTAAATAAAAAATTAAACTATGTAATGATAAATGGTGACTGGGGAATGAGGCAGTTAGAACAGATTAGAAAACCTCTTGCCATGTGTCCATGCCCTCAAAAACCTATCCTCTTCTAACCTCTTCTAGGCTTTCCCTAAGCCATCTTCTGAGTGTTTTTAATTTGTGTTCTCCCTCACGTGCCAAGACCCATCAGCAACTCCTGGAGGAGTGAGCGCAGGAGTGTATATGATGTGAGAACAAAGAGGGTGAGGTTTGAGGACATGGTTTTTATTGCCACCTGTATAGTATGTCACACATGGTCATGGCTATCTAATGTACTGGTATGTAGCCAGGTTATTGAAAAGCAGCACACACAGTAGGCTTATGTATGTAAAGGAGGCAGCTGCGGTGAGTAAGACAAAGCAGAAGACAAATTACTGTAGGCACGTCATGACAGTATGACAGGCAGAGAAGTGGGAAAAATGAGTTATCACACCATTCTGATTCACCGTTCTGGACATCAAACAGTCTTCCTTTGTTGTCATGTGGACCCACTGTGTCTATGTTAGAAAGTCAGATTCCCCCTGTTCATGACTGCTGTGTTTCCTTTATGAATAAAGCCAAACAAACCACAAAATAATTCAAATGCAACTACCCCCACCGTTCGTTTCCATTAGGTGGAAATCAAGAGGATTCAGACAGACATGGCAACTTGGGAGTAATGCAAGGGAGGCCTTTGCATTGAGTCTCCTTTTATGAGAGCATAATCGTTTCTTCACCTGGAAACCTCACAGGGAGAAGGCTTTTATTCCAAAGGTCTCCTTCACAGACACTCACTTCCCCCAAACAATACACCATGGGGCTCAGCCTTGGGCGTCCTCAACGCTGCTAACCCATTCTACACAGCCTTCAGACACACAGGCAAACACAAGAGCATGCACACACACACAAACACACCTGTTATTACTGTCTAAGCAGGCTGAGAAGAATAGAGGCGGATGCAACGGCCTAGCTATTCCCCCTCCAGCCATACAGATTTATACAGTATATATTTGTAAATAAAACATATCTGAAAATGTATGCTTTCTTTTGTTTGATCATGTATTGTAAGGAACTTAGTGTAGTTGGTAATTTAATGGATATTGTGCTGGTAAAATACCATTGTACTATGTTCATTATTACAGAGCAACCAGTTGAGTAACTTATGGCACAGGTCAGTCTTTTAGCAACTGTTTTCCTTTGTGACAAACAGCCACAACCACTGTTGTAATTAGCACAAGCTAGGATTCATTTTCACTCTGATTTACAGAGCCATTGCTCTTGAGATTCTCAGATAGCCTTTGTTTCAAGAGAGAAACAAAAGAAAGTAAGTAAAACTCAAAACAATATTGAAAGTTACAGTAACACTTTACTTGACACCCAGTGTCATAACATATTATGGCACGGTCATAACCATGGAAACAGCCCTTAGCCGTGGTATATTGGCCATATATCACAAACCCCTGAGGTGCCTTATTGCTATTATAAACTGGTAACCAATGTAATTAGAGCAGTAAAAAAAATGTTTTGTCATACCCGTGGTATACGATCCGATATACCACGGCTGCCAGTCAATGAGCATTCAGGGTTTGAACAACCCAGTTTATAATATGTCATAATAGCTGACATAACTTGTCATAACCTGTCATAATATGGTCATAACCTGTCATGACCCATATATTCACACCTGTTGTGACATATATTGCATTATTTTATGGCTGGTTCTGACACCTACATAAGTATCAAACCCACATTTATTCAAATTAGTTTTTCAAAAAGTTTCCTTTCGTTTGAAAGTTTGTTTCTTAAATCTTTGGTAGTGTTTTATGCCACTTCACTTGGACTAAGAACATACACTTTATGACCATCATAATCATATAAGCCAGGCCTATCACGTACATGCCCTTACGTCAGTCATCAGTCAAAAAGAGGATGTCTTGTCCTGCACCTGAAATCTGCTCCTGCATTTGTAAAGGACATCACGCTGCTTGCTTAGCGAGTACCACTTCCTCCCAATTCGGCCCACACTGTACCTGGCGCGAACCTCGGGACCTCTGCCTCGACAAACACGCGTGACCACCATCCTCAAGCATTTTAGCCGATGGTGCCATGTCAAAAGTATTTTTACTTAAGTACTTTACACCACCGTGTAGGTGTCATAACCAGCCATAAGATAACTATTGTGGTAGGTTTTGTGGGTTTTTACACTCTTATGTAGGTGTCATAACCAGCCATAAAATAACGCAATATCTATCACAAACGGTCTAAATATATGTGTCATGACAGCATTATGACCATATTATAATAGGTTATGACAAGTTATGTCAGCTGTTATGACATATTATGACATGGTTATGACTGGGTGTCAAGTAAAGTTACAATAATGCTACAGTAATACAACCCAGTCAAATACTTGTGGAATTCACCTTTAAACAGGTAATTTATATCCACACAGTGGTCTAATCTTGCTTCTGATTTACCTCTGTACACATTTCTTCCACAGAAAACAATAGGCTGAAGGTAACAAGGAACAGAGAGAGAGAGAGAGGGGGGAGGGGTAGATCTAAATGGGCTGGGTGATGAGGGCGAGGCAGTGGACTGCCGGCTGTTTGTTCTACATCAGAATGTCAAGCACTGAGTCACAGAGGTGAAAATAATGTCAGGCTCGGGAGGAGACAACGCACAAGGCTCTGTGGATCAAACACCAGCCGTATCACGCAATCAAGCAGCTCAGACAACATTGGTTAATAAAATACCATCACTGTACCCAGTCACAGTGAATAGGCCTGTGTCTTCTCACAGACAAAGATGCAACAGTAAAGGAAAAAAAAGTTGAATTTACAATCCTTTACAAAAGAGGGGATTTCACATGTGATGCACTTAGATGTTCTTTGTTTGTGTTGTGCTCTATCTATGTATGTAACTATAGCCTGTGTCTGTGGTACACAGAGTAGTGTTGTGGCACCTCCTCAGGCCTTCTTCACAGCAGCTCCACATGTCTAGTCTGGCCCTGCCAGACAGTCTCATCAGGAAAACACAGGTAGAGATATAATCTGCCTTTAAAGGCATGGTTGGTGTCTCATCAATAAGCCATCACCATACACACAAAGCTGCCGCTATCCTGTGACTCACAAAGACAGTTGCACTGGGTGCCATGGATGGCATGCTGCAAGTGCCTATGTTGTCATTACAAGTTTGTGTCTGCCCTCTTTGACACCTATTTCAAGCAGAGGGCAAATATAAAATGGCACCCTTGTGCACTTTTGGGCATACAGGGAACAGGGTACCATTTCAGACACCTGACAAATGACAGATTATGTTAGGATTCTTGGTGGATAACCTTTGGATGAGCCCTGTCAGGATATTAACGTCTCTCCAGTTACAGTCTCCACTGGCTGGCTAGCTGATTGTGCAAAATCTGACAACTTTGAGTGCTGTAGCCGAGGAGGAGTAATCTGACCTAAATGGTCAGCATTTGCAAATAAAGTAATACATAGGTTTAAATTGCTAGGACAACGGTAGACAGTGTCCCTCTCCCCCTGTCAGGCACTGTTTTCCCGCAGTTCTGTTAACAACTGCGAGGGCAGGAGTAACAGTAACTAATGGAGTAACTAATGGAATGCTCGATGTGGGGGAGGAGTGGGGGATTAAATAATTACTTGGAATAGTGCCTGGAATAACGTTTTCTTGTTTTACAGTAAGGGCTCAAACTCTATTTAATGTAAAATATGCAGAAATCATGCTGCCATTTCCTGGTTGTTAAAATTAAAATTGTTTGACCAATTTCAGTTTATGTGAGAAAACAAGCAAGTGTAGAGAATCATTGTAAATCAAATCAAAAATGTAATTTGTCACATGCGACGAAAACAACCGTGAAATGCTTACTTACAAGCTCATAACCAACAATGCAGTTCAAGAAATAGAGTTAAGAAAACATTTATTAAATAAACAAAAGTAAAAAAATGTAATAAAAGTAACACCAAAAATTACATAACAATAATGAGCCTATATACAGGGGGTCAATGTGCGTGGGTACAGGTTAGTCGAGGTAATTTGTACATGTAGGTAGGGGGAAAATGACTATGCATAGATAATAAACAGCAAGTAGCAGCAGTGGGGATGGGGGGGGTCAATGTAAATAGTCCGGGTGGCCATTTGATTAATTGTTCAGCAGTCTATGGCTTGGGGGTAGAAGCCTTTTGGACCTAGACTTTGCGCTCCGATACCGCTTGCCGTGCGGTAGCAGAGAGAACAGTCTGGTCTTGGGTGGCTGGAGTCTTTGAAAATATTTTGGGCCAATATTTTGGGCCTTCCTCTGACACTGCCTAATATATAGGTCCTGGATGTCAGGAAGCTTGGCCCCAGTGATGTACTGTGCCGTACGCACTACCCTCTGCGCCTTATGGTCAGATGCCGAGCAGTTGCCATATCAGGTGGTGATGCAACCGGTCAGGATGCTCTCAATGGTGCAATCTAAACTGCTGTCAATAACAAAAAATACTGTATTGTATTTTCAGCTATTTGAAGGTGGTGTACAAAACTGAAAGTAAAAGACACAAAAACGAAACTTCAACAAGGGAAGCATAGAAATAGTGGACATAGAACAGACCTACTGCTTCTTAGACTTGCTTTCAATGCGAATGACAGATCTATGACTCACAATTCTATTTGAAATTGGTCACCTCTGGCCAAGTGTTGTTACAGTACATACACGCCTCAACTTATATAATGGACATTGAAGCTTAAATGTTTAATCTGGCTCTAAACTCCAGAATTTTGGATTTCATATTAAATGTTTAATATCAGGCGAAAGTACAGAATGTCACCTTTTAATTGTGGGTATTTTCATACATATCTGTTTTACCATTTAGAAATGAAAGCATTTTATGTATCTGGTCCCCCCATTTGAAGGTGTCATAAGTATTTGGACAAATTCACTTATGTGTACTAAAGTAGTCAAAAGTTTAGTATTTGTACATATATTCCTAGCAGCTTGACTACATCAAGCTTGTGAATCTACAAACTTGTTGGTTGCATTTGCAGTTTGTTTTGGCTATGTTTCAGATTATGTTGTGCCTAATAAAATGTATGGCAAATATCATATAACTTGACCACATGAGTGCATTTGTTACAATAATAATCTATGTAAAGTAGGGTAATTTATTAAATTAGAGGCATGTGTGAAAGGGAAACCATTGTTGAAATACTATAAAAGACAGAGATAATGGGAAATCGAATGAGAGATGGCTGATATTGCTCTGGTGAAAGATTAGTCACATGCTGCATTTCACAGAGAGCGTGTTTTTAGAGACAGTTTGGCTCATCAGATATAATTTCCCAAAACCAATCTTGTAGGATTTTTGCAAGGATTTAAGACCTACTTAAGGCCATTCCGGAGCACATCCAAGCGCTATCCATCGACGAGCCAATGTTTTGGATGCAATCATCAACAAAACGAACAGTAACATACAATTTCCATACACCATCGCACAACAGGTTGAAGTCAAGAGGGGTTTATTTGCCATCAATGCGTTTCCAAATCCAAACGGAGCATCGCAAAAAAAAAAAAAACACCATCCCGAAACGAGTTCGACTATGTGAACAAAAAAGGCTTTCACTCACTTACTAAGCATATTTCCATTGACCCAGGTTTATTCGACAAAAGCAATGTTGCAAAAATAAATATTTGTGACGTGTGTAATGGAAACCTATGTAATGGAAATGGCAGATATAGGAGAAATGTTCATGCGGAAAAGGCCCATGGAGTTGGTGGAATCGCCCTTTAATTCATGGCCACTTCCGCAGCTGGGCCAGTGAGCTTTAATTAGGCCAGGTGGAAATGTCTGACAGATCTCAACTCATTAAAAGGAGGAAATCGCCACCCCCCGACCTCGCTGCTTTCTCTCCCACAAATCCAGACATTGTGGGCGTCCACAAATCAACTTAAGGCCACAGAATATTTTATCTTTCATCTGAACTATCTGTTGTGCTCGGGAGAGTTGGCCATCAGTTATTGTTTATATTTATTACTACGGAGCGCGGCTTGGAGCGCACACTTCAAACCTATTGGGTTATATCAATGGACAATGATCACGGCCCTATAGATCATCACTGGACAATTATGCCATTGATACAGAGCATTTGGAAAGTATTCACACCCCTTTACTTTTTCAACATTTTGTTACGCTAGAGCCTTATTCTAAAATGGCCGCTGAAAAAAATTGATGCTGCCACCACCATACTTCACCGTAGGGATGGTGCCAGGTTTCCTCCAGAGGTGACGCTTTACATTCAGGCCAAAGAAGTCAATCTTGGCTTCATCAGACCAGATAATCTTATTTTTCATGGCCTGACAGTCCTTTAGGTGCCCTTTGGCAAACTCCAAGCAGGCTGTCTTGTGCCTTTAACTGAGGATTGGCTTCCGTCTGAACACTCTACAATAAAGGCCTGATTGGTGGAGTGCTGCAGAGATGGTTGTCCTTCTGGAACGTTCTCCCATCTCAACAGAGGAACTCTGGAGCTCTGTCAGAGTGACCATCGGGTTTTTGGTCACCTCCCTGACTAAGGACCTTCTCCTCCGATTGCGCAGTTTGGTCGGGCGGCCAGCTCTAGGAAGATCTTTGGGGTTCCAAACTTCTTCCATTAAGAATGATGGAGGCCACTGTGTTCTTGGGGACCTTAAATGCTGCAGAATGTTTTTGTACATTTCCCCAGATCTGTGCCTCAACAAAATCCTGTCTCAGAGATCTACGGACAATTCCTTCGACCTCATGGCTTGGTTTTTGCTCAGACTTGCACTGTCAACTATGGGACCTTATATAGACAGGTGTGTTCCTTTCTAAATCATGTCCAATCAATTTAATTTACCACAGGTGGACTCCAATGAAGTTGTAAAAACATCTCAAGGATGATCAATGGAAACAGGATGCATCTGAGCTCAATTTCAAGTCTCATGGCAAAGGGTCTGAATACTTATGTAAATAAGGTATTTCTGTTTATATTTTTAATTAATGTGTGAAAATGTCTAAAAACCTGTTTTCACTTTGTCATTATGGGGTATTGTGTGTAGATTGATGAGGGGAATTTTTTTTTCTTCCCATTTTAGAATAAAGCTGTAACGTGTTATGTTAATAATGAGAATGTTATGATTTGACTTTTGTGATTATGAATTTGATTTGATACATGTTATTCAGTGTCATTTGTTATGCAGCACACAAAAGTATCCAGTTAATGTACCACTTTGGGGTTAAAATTATTCTTGACTCAGTCTCCTCCATTCCTCTGTCTCCTGACCCGTGACCACCCGTTCACCTTCACTATTGTCAGTCATCTTACCTGTCTGGCTACAGACACAGATTCCAATAATCTTTCAGTTCTAAAGATCAACAAAAAACAATTCTGTTTGACAGGGGTGGATTATTTTTTGGGGGAGTAACTTTCTTTATTACAACAAATTAGGATAGAAACTGTGTTTTTGAATAAATTAGGACTGACCAATTTTAAAGGTACACAGGGCACTTGATGTCAACACGTAGACAACCCTACAATAAAACTCCACTCCACATTTAATTCTAAATGCCTACTGCCTGCTAAATCTATTTTTCAACTATAAAATGTATGTTTCTTTGCAGGATTATTATTATTTTTAAAACCTTTATTTAACTAGGCAAGTCAGTTAAGAACGAATTCTTATTACAATGTCGGCCGGCCAAACTCGGACAACGTTGGGCCAATTGTGCACCCCCCTATGGGACTCCCAATCACGGCTGGTTGTGATACAGTCTAGATCTGAACCAAGTTGTCTGTAGTGGCACCTCTAGCACTGAGATGCAGTGTCTTAGACCACTGCGCCACTTGGGAGCGCTATTAATCTTTGTACTGACTTTCAAGAATGGCTGAATTGCTTCGACTTCCTTTTCTGGTTGGCTGGATGCAAGTTTCACCATCCAATTATTTCAGATCTACAGAAGTGCAAGTTTCAATATGTTACAAATTTACAAAACGTATGATATCTTACGAATTCCAAATTTTTGTGCAAAGGTTTTGCTAGGTCGCTAATGTTAGCTGGGTTAGGGTTTAAGGTTAGGTGTTAAGTTAAAGGGTTAGGGGAAGGGTTAGCTAGCATGCTAAGTAGTTGCAGAGTAAAAAGTGCTAAGTAGTTGCTAAGTAGCTAAAGTTGTCAGTGATGAGATTCAAACACACAACCTTTGCGTTGCTAGACGTTCACATTATATGCCCACGCGTCCAACCTGACCAACCACCCTCCTTTAGTTCTTATTTTTTCTTTTTTTTAAACTTTTTTTTTTCTTTAGCAAACTTAATTATCTTTACTGCCCAATGATTATAACAGTGATTCTGATCCAACCTTATATTCATAAATTGTGCCCCCGGCCTGAGAGGAAGGAAGTTAAATATGTAGCTAGATGTAGTATGCTAATGTTAACTAGCTGGCCTGGCGCATTGTTGCCCATGAAATAAAAATAGGCATCGACCAAGCATTTTAGCCGGGTAGCCTAGGACAATAAAAACAAAACGCATGAAGTGTATGACAGACACAGGAGGTTGGTGGCACCTTAATTGGGGAGAACGGGCTCATGGTAATGGCTGGATCGGAATAGCTGGAATGGTATCAAATACATCAAACACATCGTTTTTTTGTTGTCACTGTATTAGATGAAGCGTAGGTGATTAGATGATGTTGAAGTTAAAATGGTGCTGGAATAGTGGAGGCAGTTCCTGTTTTCTTTACGACTTGCGGTAACTCTAAGTTCTAAATCAATATTTGTTTAGTAGTGTTAAGGTTGCGTCAATTCAAATCTGGTATCGGAACAAAAGGATTACTACACAGTTTAAATCATCTATGTATTTTATTCTAGCAAACCCTTAAATGGTAAGTATGAAGTTCGTATATACAGGCTCACTGTGACACCACGCAGGGCAAACAGAGAGAGAGAGAGAGAGCGCAAGAGAGCGTGAGAGAGCGAGTGAGTGAGCAAACAGGGAGCAGGGCTAGAGAAGAGCGCCTAGAGAAAAGCCAGCCCTATCCTTTGTTCTTCCTTAAATACTCCCGACAGAATAGTTCCCGCTCCTTGCTGGCCTGTCAGAGTAGAGGCTGAGTGTGGTTTGAACTTACTCAGCCTATCGTTGGCGTGCAGGCTGGTCCCAGCCTCTCCAGTTGACGGAAGCAGTTGTCCTCTCAGTAGACGTTCTAGTTTCATGTTACAACAAAATACTGTTCTATCGTGAAACCCCCAAGCTAGCACATTCCCTCCACATAGCTCCCCCACACCCAAACCTACAGCAGTTCTAAAGCTCTATGATCACACAATACATTCAGTTAATAACTTTTGTTGTAGATTAACATATTAATTAGCTAAGCATGTATCAGCCCTTACAGTAGTACGAAAATGACGGAAACATAACCTTGCTTTACCATGCTGTGGGTCATTTAACTGTTTGTTATATGCGGTATGTTTTGTGGACAGATGTTTCTCTCCGGTTTTGTAGTGAAACAAATGTCTGGTTGAATTTATTCTGCCACTGTGTCTTCTTATTGTCTCTGCCTTAGGCCTACAGTATATCACGTTGTCAAGGCATATGAACCAACAGGTTATCGAGCAAACAACGCAATTATCACAACACATAGGTTGTAATATGGCTTTTTTGGGGAGGGGGATGGCTTTGCTTCCCCTGTGATTTTACCCATGCACCGCTACTGCCTATACGCCTACAAGAGGGAGCTGTTGAGGATGAATGGCATGTTGGTGAGTGTTGCCTACTCATCTGAAGTATATCTGTGATTGAAAAAACTTGAATTGTCCTAATGGTTATTTTTACTGGTCAAGCCGCAAATGAGCGAGCCAAATAAAACCTTTTGATTGTACTCTAACCTCTGACAGTAACACCTACCTCTATTTTATGTAATCACGTAACTATAAAACTCCACTCCACATTTAATTCTAAATGCCTACTGCTTGCTAAAGAATGCCTGAATTGCGTTGTTGCTTTTCTGGTTCTCTGGATTCACCATGGCACGGCCTGTGGCGATATGTTTGCACAAGAGAATGATTAGAATATGGCAAATATTAGTTATTGTATTATATATGCTGGCTTTAGCAGGCATATACAGGCTGTCACCAATTTATTAATGTGCAATTTGCCTAAATGGAAACACTTCAACTATGAAAATGTTATTTGACCCTGTAGGTTATTACGTCCAACTGTTTTTATCAACACAAGATAGTTACATGGAAACGCACCCTAGCATGCAATTGTTGCATCTATTTCTATGCAAACTTTCTAAATGGAATGATGTACTTTGAATTGCTTGGAAATGGATTTGTAACCCCTCCCAGACTCATGGGTATCAATAATATTTCTTCTGAGGGCCTCTGGTGGGTCTTTTGATCTTTGAATGATGTGTTACCACACACCCATATGGTTAAGACCAAACCAGACCAATTGTCTTATCTTTATGGAAGTTTCTCTCTAATGTTTTCTAATCATTTGCACTTGTTTAGTATACCTAATTCTAATTTTAGCCATTTTATGTGATGGTAAAGGTAGGGGTGTACTAACTTTTTCCCCATAAAGAAAAGGCATTTTTATAGCATAACATTTTCACATTTTTGCGTGTGATTTGTTAAATTGGGCAACCTTTATCTGTCAATAGCGTTGAGGTGAAGATTACATAACCATTTATCCAAATATGTAAAAAACAAAAAAGGGGGTGTACTTACTTTTTCAAATGACTGTAGATGGAAAGCTACTGAGGATGGTAGCTGACTCTATAGCCACTCCTATCTGTCATATCTTTAATCTGAGTTTAGAGGAAAGTGTGTGTCCTCAGGCCAGGAGGAAGCCAAAGTCATTCCGATACCCAAGAGTGGTAAAGCGGCCTTAACTGGTTCTAACAGCAGAACTATCAACTTGCTGACAGCTCAACTTGCTGTTCTTTTTAAAAAAAATCTAAATGTTTTTTTTGGCAGAAGTGCCTTCTGGAACATGTGAACATTCATGTCCCTTAATAACAAACTTTTATGCCATCTGTAAATACAAATACAAATTTTCAATAACGAGCCTTGTTGGTAAACAACATAAAAAGACAGCAATCTTCCCACTAGCCATGATTGGCTGAGATAATGAGTGGGCTGGACATGCCAAGAGAGGATTTCGGGTTGGTCTGCCAAATAGAAGGCTGCATAAGTGTTGCTCTCCACTTTCTGGAGGATCGAGTTTTGAAATCAGTGGAATTAGAGTATGATAGCTACAGAGATGGCGAAAACACCTGTTTCCGGATTAAGTCTTCAAACTAAGGGCATTTGTGACATGGGATCCGTGACAGGGAGACGCGTCCATCATGCATGATGATGTATATGGGTAAGATAGTCTAGCTAGTTATATTTTCAGATATTACACATTTCTAAAGTGTCTCCCTAGCTAACACAATGTGTATGACGTTATTATTAATTGTTGTTTAACTAGCTAATGTTAGCTGGCTGGCTCGTAATGTGTGTGATATTACACGTTGTTTACCAAGCTATGTTCATTGTTTAACTAGATAGCTAGCTACATGTCTTAAGCTAACGTGTACTGTTAGCTATCGTTAGCTGGCTGGCTCCATAGCTAACGTTAGGTGTCTGGCTCATTAGCTAACATTGTGACGTGTGTGATCTTCATTGTTGTTTACCTAGCTAGGTTCATTGTTTACCTACCTAGCTAGCTACATGTCTTAAGTGTACTGTTAGCTAGCTAACATTAGCTGGCTGGCTCCCTAGCTAACGTTGCGTGCATGACGTTATTATTCGTATACCAGATCCGTTAGCTAGGCAACATTAGGCTCTAACTAGCAAAGCTAACATTGAACCTGGTTGGTTAGCTCCCAGCTGATTCACGCAGGGAATAAATTACATGATTTGGCAGTGTTCATTGATATTTAACTAGCTAACGTTAGGTAGCTGGCTCATTAGCTAACGTTACGTGACGTGTGTGATCTTACATGTTGTTTACCTAGCTAGGTTAATTGTTTCCCTAGCTAGCTAGCTACGTGTCTTAAGCTAAAGTGTACAACACCCGTTGAATATGGCCGGTGTCAGTAAACGTTGGGAAAAAAGCATAATGAAATTGTTGCCAGCAGAGCTGGTTAGGCTGTTTTCATGTTATCCAGAGGTAAACAAATCATCGGCCAGAATGTCAAGTGTGCGCTCTGAACGCTCCGAGAGTGAAACGAGATGGGTGGGGTTAAAGCTTAAGAGATTGTGAACGATGCTGAATGGGTGTAGACAAAGAAGAGCTCTTCACTAGATACCGAAACACTAAAATACCATTTTCACAAAAGTGAGTTTACAAGTTTAGCAACTTTCAAAGCAGAATTGCTTTCCCATTGTTCCTCAAATGCAGTGTATGATATACCATTTTGTAGCTCTGAGTGTCTACTTTTATCCAAAGTAAAAAACAGAAATTCAAATTTTGCTACATAAGACCGAATCCAGGTGGTGAGTCACAAATACAATGCTATTTCTCTGCAAACAAATTAACAACAGACTTTAAGTATGCTTATAAAGAAGGGGATTCAACATGTACTGCACTGACACAAATGACTGATGATTGGTTGAAAGAACTTGATAATAAGAAGATTGTGGGAGCTGTACTGATTTACATTTTAGTCATTTATCAGACACTCTTATCCAGAGCGACTTACAGTAGTGAGAGCATACATTTTCATACTGGTACCCTGTGGGAATCAAACCCACAACCTTGGTGTTTCAAGCGCCATGTGCTACCGACTGAGCTACTTAAGATACCATTATTCAGTGCAGGCTTTGATATTATTGACCATAACCTGTTGTTGAGACTACTTATGTGTTATGACTTTTCAACCTCTGCCATATCCTGGATTCAGAGCTATCTATCAAATAGATTTCAGAAGGTTTTCTTTAATGGTAGCTTTCTCTAATGTCAAATATGTAAAGTGTGGTATTTTGCAGGGCAGCTCTCTAGGCCCTCTACTCTTTTCTATTTTTACCAATGACCAGCCACTGGCATTAAACAAAGTATGTGTGTCCAGGTATGCTGATGATTCAACCATATACGTGCCAGCAACCACAGCTAATGAAGTCCGTTTTGGAATGGGTGGCCAGTAATAAACTGGTCCTGAACATCTCTAAAACTAAGAGCATTGTATTTGGTACAAATCATTCCCAAAGTTCTAGACCTAAGCTGAATCTGGTAATGAATGGTGTGGCTGTTGAACAACGTGAGGGTACTAAATTACTTGTTGTTACCTTAGATTGTAAACTGTCATGGTCAAAACACATAGATTCAATGGTTGTAAAGTTGGGTAGAGGTCTGTCCGTAATAAAGAGATCTTTTTTGACACCACACTCCACAAAGCAAGTCCTGCAGGCTCTAGTTTTATCTTATCTTGATTATTGTCCAGTCATATGGTCAAGTGCTGAAAGAAAGCTTACTTGTTGTGTGTATGTACTGACTGTATGTGTAAGTGATAGATGCACATACACACACTACACACACCTGACTTCAGCTCTTATCTGTCAGAAAGATACCAGTTCGTCTCTGTGGATGGTTTATCCTCTGACAAATCAATTGTACATTTCGGTGTTCCTCAAGGTTATGTTATATGACCACTATATATTCTACCTCTTGGTGATGTCATTCAGAAACACAATGTAAACTTTCACTGCTATGAGGACAACACACAGCTGTATTGCCTACCCTGGATGCCTGTGTTTCAGACATAAGGAAGTGGATGGTGGTAAACCTTTTACTTTTAAACTCGGACAAAACAGAGATGCTAGTTCTAGGTCCCAAGAAACAAAAAGATCTGCTGTTTGATCTAACAGTTAATCTTGATGGTTGTACAGTCGTCTCAAATAAAACAGTGAAGGAACCCCCCCCCCATCTCAGCCTCCAGCATTTATGCTGCAATACTCTATGTACCGGGGGTTAGGGTCAGTCTTGTCTTATCTGGTGAAATTCTCCTGTCTTATCTGGTGTCCTGTGTGAACTTAAGTATGCTCCCTCTAATTCTTTCTTTCTTTCTTTCTTTCTTTCTTTCTTTCTTTCTTTCTTTCTTTCTTTCTTTCTTTCTTTCTTTCTTTCTTTCTTTCTTTCTTTCTTTCTTTCTTTCTTTCTTTCTTTCTTTCTTTCTTTCTTTCTTTCTTGCTACGCTTTTTCCACCCCATGTCCTTCAATTAATCAATATACTGCAAGCTCAATGACTACCTTTATAGATCATAAAAAGTAAGGTGCCTTCTTTCATAAAATATTTCCCTGTGTTGCATCACGCCTATAAAATATGAACATGTGCTAATGATGATTCCACACATACATATTCAAGATCCATTTTTGTAGGGGATGTCATTAATTAACAACTGAGCTGGGTCTAAAGCCCCTTCGACTGAATCCCTTTCAAGTGCCTAACTACTGAATATTCATTAGTGAGTACATCCACTACACTTCAAGTGGTTCTACGAATGCTCTACTTAACAACTACTTCTGACTTATCTGTGGAAAAAATGTTGCTTAATTATCCATCCTTAAAAATGTCAATAGGCCTATTTTAGATTAAACTGTTGGCGTAGAATGGTTTGGATGTGCACAACTGCTTGTTGGCCAGCTCATTACAATGTCTGGATTTAATTAATTGATTATTAATCAATACTGTAGAGAGAGCTCCATGTCAATCTCAGCCCAAACAGCTCAGTGATCTTTTCCCTCCAAACCACTTAGACATGTGGGTGGTAACGGTTGGCCAAAAAAATATGTAAAGTCGCTTGTTTAGGAATATGTAATGTTAGACATTCAAATGGATATGTATTGAGTGGTTGAAGGATTTTCTGTCCGATAGAACAGGGAATCGTGTCAGCTCTTTTCATTCTATTTATATCTGCAACATTCATAACGTTTCAAATCACTGAATGCAACCCCCCCCCCCCCCCCCCCCCCCCAAACACACACACCTGCCTCATGGTGAATCATCCACTCATATGTCCTCTGTGTGCCTGCCGGTGGAGGAGAGATGAGATGAGAGGAGAGATGAGGCCCACGACCCCCGGTACACAATTAATTAGTGATCATTATCCCATCTCCGCTTCCCTGAGTGGGCGCTGGGCTTTTGTTCTGTCTGACAAAATAGCTAACATGGCTAACACAGCCACAACCATGACACCCGCTGTCTCTCAATTGAGCGCATGATTTAGGAACATGGCAGTGCATCATAACAGGCTGGCTATGGCTTTGAAGCACGCCAAGCCTGATAAACAGATAGGATTCATTAGTGCTATTGTAAACATTAAATGGAGAGGAAGGAAGGAAGCAGAGGAGGATGGTGGATGTTCTAGCAGCCATAAGAAAGAAACAGATGAGATCGCACTCTTTTTGTTTTGTTCTTGTTCTTTATAAAATCCCAGACAGACAGAAGGTTTGACTTTGGGGGTGACATATCGTTGTCGAGGAAAATGTCTTGCTCTTGCAAGAACCTCAAGCGGAGCCAGATCTGCTTGTTTTACGTTTGTATACACAGGGCATGATGATGTCTGCTCTGTAACCATAAAAACGCATAAAACAATCTTAAAATATCTACTTTGTTTTAAATACAAGCATCATGAAACTTATAACACATTAAGTGAAAAGCAGTTTTTTGGACCTAACGTTTTCCATGTGGTTTCTTCCTTCACACACTCCATGAAATGATGACCCCTTCCTAAATATTTAGATAGATAGATAGATAGATAGATAGATAGATAGATAGATAGATAGATAGATAGATACTTTATTGACCCCCAAAGGGTAAATTTACAGAGTGTTAGGTAAAAAAATATTTGCATGGTTAACTATACTATACAGGTCGATGGCAGAGAAATACTTAAATAGCAAAAAGTGGGTATGATATAAGTGAGGGTAATAATAGTTTACTTCCTAAACAGTCTGGTTAAATGAACAGGTAAGTGAATATTTTGCATGGTTAATTCCCTTAAAATACAGTCCTTAGTGCAGGGTTTATTTACAGATAAAAGCACATATTGCATATACTAAAAGCAATGAAAAAATATGTTTGTTAACATGAAATCTGTGGAGTGGTTGAAAAATGCATACAACTTAAGTGTAGGTAAACTTAAGTTTACACACACTTAGGTTGAAGTCATTAAAACAAAATTGTTCAACCACTCCACATATTTCATGTTAACAAACTATAATTTTGGCATGTCGGTTAGGACATCTACACCATGGGACCACGCAGCCGTCATACCGCTCTGTCTCCTAGAGATGAACGTACTTTGGTGCAAGAAGTGCAAATCAATCCCAGAACAACAGCAAAGGACCTTGTGAAGATGCTGGATGAAACAGGTACAAAAGTATCTATATCCACAGTAAAACAAGTCCTTTATCGACATAACCTGCAAGGCCGCTCAGCAAGGAAGAAGCCACTGCTCCAAAACCACCATAAAAAAGCCAGACTACGGTTTGCAACTGCACATGGGGACAAAGATTGTACTTTTTGAAAAAATGTCCTCTGGTCTGATGAAACAAAAATAGAACTGTTTGGCCATAATGACCATCGTTATGTTAGGAGGAAAAAGTGGGAGGCTTGCAAGCCGAAGAACACCATCCCAACCGTGAAGCACAGGGGTAGCAGCATCATGTTGTGGGGGTGCTTTGCTGCAGGAGGGACTGGTGCACTTCGCAAAATAGATGGCATCATGAGGAAGGAAAATGATGTGGATATATTGAAGTAACATCTCAAGACATCAGTCAGGAAGTTAAAGCTTGGTCACAAATGGGTCTTCCAAATGGACAATGACCCCAAGCATACTTCCAAAGTTGTGGCAAAATGGCTTAAGGGCAACAAAGTCAAGGTATTGGAGTTGCCATCACAAAGCACTGACCTCAATCCTATAGAAAATGTGTGGGCAGAACTGAAAAAGCGTGTGTGAGCAAGGAGGCCTACAAACCTGCCTCAGTTACACCAGTTCTGTCAGGAGGAATGGGCCAAAATTCACCCAACTTATTGTGGGAAGCTTGTGGAAGGCTACCCGAAACGTTTGACCCAAGTTAAACAATTTAAAGGCAATGCTACCAAATACTTATTGAGTGTATGTAAACTTTTGACTCACTGGGAATGTGATGAAAAAAATAAAAGCTGAAATAAATAATTCTCTCTACTATTATCCTGACATTTCACATTCTTAAAATAAAGTGGTGATCCTAACTGACCTAAAACAGGGCATTTTTATTAGGATTAAATGTCAGGAATTGTGAAAAACTGAGTTGAAATGTATTTGGCTAAATTGTATGTAAACTTCCGACTACAACTGTATATAAAACACATATATGATGATGAAAGTGGTCCCTTCTGGAGTACTCTCTCCCTCCTACCATGACTCATGGTGGCGGGGGAGTAAGTAAACAAAACATTAGCGTCATTAAAAACTCCAGGTTCGATAAACCCACAGGATATCCTACTGAGAAATGTGGCGAGGACAACAGCTGACACTATTAGTCAAGACTCAGGCTGGCAGCCCGGCTCAGCGTGCTAAGAGAACAGAGTGCCACAATATGGGAGTGGCTGCGGAGTACATCCACGTCTCCTCTCAGAGCTGAAAAAGGTTAAGGTTGACAAAAAACATGTTGGTCAAATCTTACTTGTCCTGATAGGTCTTTTTTAGGAGGTGGAGCACAGGCTGGTCTGTATGGATCTTTTTTCCCCAGTCTCCGCTCAGCACTGATACACATTTTTTTAAGCGGTTGTGTGATAAAAGTAGTGTCAAGTTGGCTGAATGTCCTTTAGGTGGTGGACCGTTCTTGATACACACGGGAAGCTGTTGAGCGTGAAAAACCCAGCAGCGTTGCAGTTCTTGACACAAACCAGTGAGCCTGGCACCTACTACCATACCCTCTTCAAAGGCACTTCCATCTTTTGTCTTGCCCATTCACCCTCAATGGCATATATACACAATTTAAATTGTCTCAAGGTTTAAAAATATTTCTTTAACCTCTCCTCCCCTTCATCTACACTGATTTGAGGTGGATTTAACAAATGACATCAATAAAGGATCATAGCTTTCACCTCGATCCAACTGGTCAGTCTATGTCATGGAATGAGCAGCTTTCCTTAATGTTTTGTATACTCAGTGTATGATTGAAGAGGAATGGGAAATGGTCATGGAAGCCTTGGTTTGTTTTTTGACCCATATTCTAATAGTTCTCATGAAGATGAATAACTAATCAATGAGTTAGGAATTAAAACCCGGCTGGCAGACACACCCATCAACAGTATCACAAGACATGTTAGAAATGTAAAAAGCATTCAATTTATCCATGCCTTGGCAATAACAACCACTTTGGTAGCACTACATATACCCTAGGGGGAACCAGGTCAGCCAAAACATTCCTTTTTGGAAGGGCTGTCCTTTTGCTTTTAAAAATACACCCAGATCCAGCACAAAATCCAACTTTTCATTCCCAATGAGAAATGAGTCCAGCAGTCCTCTTTGGATGTAAGGTGGCCTTGCCAAACACTATGGTTATCATTAGCACTTACAGAAAGCTGCACGCAAACATGACTGTGTCAGAGTGCTGTGCGAGCTATGAAATGTTTTGAAAGCCTGGGGCGAATCAGATTAGTTATTTGAGAGATTTGCTACAGAGACATTGATGCACCACAGATTAGGTGAATTAAGGGAAATGTTAACGGCAAATAGTGGGCGACCTTGTACGGCATCCAGCTATCCGTGGCTTACACACAGTGAGGACTGGCATTATGATAATCAAAACCCCAAACATGATTATGTAGCGGGAGAGTTTGAAAGGCAATTGGAAGGCAGGATGTGGGAAATAAACAAACGGGGTTGGGGCTACTCAAGCATGTAAAAACAGCTGCACCTCCCCAGTTCCACACAGCTTTACATACTCCACATCTGTATGTCTATTTATATGGGAGTGGTGCAAGTCTATGCATACAGATTGTAATTGACATGTGGTATGTATATATTCAGTTATCCACATACACTGAGTATACATACACTCAGTATCCATGACATAGACTGACCAGGTGAATCCAGGTGAAAGCTATGATCCCTTATGGATGTCACTTGTTAAATCCACCTCAAATCAGTGTAGATGAAGGTGTCCACACCCAGACCCGCCACTCATACTGTCAATGAGAGTGAAGTGGAGCAACAGCACCCCCCTGTGATCATTGTTCAGAGGAGGTTCTGACTGGCCAAACCTCAGTCAGCGGCAGTGTCCCTATTCCTATTACTGAGAGTTAATTCGCTGGCTGATGAGCAAGACTGAGAAAAGTACATTTCACATTTGCATTTGTAACATTCGAACAAACAAAATAAACAATCTGCTCTGTTCAAAGGGAAAGAATGGAACTGTTGCCGTCTGACTACAGACACATTCCACCAGACTGTAGGGTAAGGATGGACAACTTTAGTCTTCTGGCAGCTGGGGGCCTGAGAGTGTGTCTGTTGCTTTCCTCTTTTTCCTGGAAATTGATTGCTCACAAAGTGCACATACCTGAGGGGTATTCCAGAAAGCTGGATTAGTGAGATCCATCAAACCAGAATTTGAGCAACCTCAGAATTTTCGGTTTCGGAAAGAGAGCTTGATGTATAGCCTGACCATAGCAACACTCTATAGCAGGTATTCCCAAGTACGCGCCATGCTGTCGGGGGTACGTCACATTTTCACACTTTCCATTTAGATTTTCCAACGGGACAATACATTTTGGGTGAGGTTTTTCCACCCCTGAGTAGCCTCGTTTCACTGCCAAAAATAAAATTAAACCATCTAGTGTTCAGCGAAATAACAACACAATGTCAAATACAGGTAGCCTAGTCAAATAATTAACATCCAAAGATACTTAAATAGCTAAATGTGCATATGATATAAGGTAATAATAGAAGCGTCTTATATGGTGAGCTACCGAGTGTCTAGGACAGGCAAGCCCCATACTCTTCCTGCTGCCATGGATATGGCTGGGACAATGCAGGGGGAAAAGGCCCAAAAAACAGACAATGCCTTCATCAAACAACACTGTTTCACGACGCATCAGTGACATGGCAGGAGATGTTTTGAAACAATTACTGCATCGCAGACAAGCCAGTGAATTCTATGCATTACAGCTGGATGAGTCAACAGACTTGGTATGTCTGTTACGTTTATGGGGGGTAAATTAAGGAAGACATCCTCTTCTGAAAACCACTGGAAACCAGGCCACAGGAGAGGATATTTTTAAAGTACTGGACAGCTCTGTGACATCAAATGGACTTTGTTGGTCAAGATGTGTTGGTATCTGTACTGATGGCGCAAAACCCATGACAGGGAGACATAGTGGAGTGGTAATGTGTGTGCAAGCAGTTGCTCCCGAGACCACCGCATCCACTGAGAAGCTCTTGCTGCCAAGAGAATGCCTGACTGCTTGAAATACATTTTGGACACTACAGTCAACCTTGTTAACTTTGCCTCAGCAAGGCCCCTGAACTCATGTGTATTTTCTGAATTATGCAATGATATGGGCAGCAACCATGCAATGCTTTTACAACATACAGAAGTGTGCTAGTTATCAAGGGGCAAAGTATTGACACTTTTTTTTTTTTTTATTGAGAGACTTGCCCGAAGTTTTCTTTACTGACCGTCATTTTCAGTTGTCTGACCACTTGCATGATGACAAGTTTTCTTTGTGTACAAATGAACTCAAGCTTACGGACAATGTCAAATGTGATATAGTGAAGCACCTGAGTGAGCTGGAAGCGCAATTACGCAGGTACTTTCCCGAAACGCATGACACAAACAACTGGATTCATTATCCCTTTCATGCCCTGCCTCCAGTCCACTTACCGATATCTGAATAAGAGAACCTCATCTAAATTGCAACAAGCGATTCTGTGAAAATTGAATTTAATCAGGAGCCACTGCCAGATTTCTGGATTGGGCTGCGCTCAGAGTATCCTGCGCTGTTAAGACACTGATGCCCTTTGCAACCACATACCTACGTGAGAATGGATTCTCGGCCCTCACTAGCATGAAAACTAAATACAGGCACAGAAAATTATTTAAGACTGAGACTCTCTCCAATACAACCCAACATTGCAGAGTTATGTGCATCCTTAGTGAGCTATTCACCATTTTTTGATGAACAAATAATGTTTTATATGTAAGATGGCTAAACGAAGAGCAAAATTATTGATTATTATTATTTGTGCCCTGGTCCTATAAGAGCTAAAAAAAAAAAACACCCTCATTCTTATGTTTAATAAATGTATCGTATAGTGTGAGTGTGGCAGGCTTACAATGACGGCAAAAACAACATTTGAGAGTGCGCTGACCCTGGTGCTAGATGGGGTACGCAGCTGGAGGTTGAATGTTTGAAGGGGTACGGGACTATAAAACGTTTGGGAACCACTGCTCTATAACAAACCTTCTAGCTACTAAATCAAAATAAATCACATTTTATTTGTCACACGCGCCGAATACAACAGGTGTAGACCTTACAGTGACACTGTCTTATTGTCTTCCGAACCTTACTGCATTTTGCACTACATTTGCACTCTGTATATAGATTTTCTATTGTGTTATTGACTGTACGTTTGTTTATTCTCATGTGTAACTCTGTGTTGTTTTTTGTCGCACTGCCTTGCTTTGTCTTGGCCAGGTCGCAGTTGCAAATGAGAACTTGTTCTCAACTGACCTACCTGGTTAAATAAAGGTGAAATAAATAAAACATGCTTACTTACAAGCCCTTAACCAACAAAGCACTTAAAAAAATAGCTAAGAAAATATTTACTAAATAAACTAAAGTAAAACAATTTAATAAAATCCAAAAGTACTGTAACACAAGAAAATGACATAACAATAATGAGGCTATATACAGCGAGTACCGGTACCGAGTCAATGTGCGGGGGTACAGGTTAGTCTAGGTGATTTGTAAAGTGACTATGTATAGATAATAAACAGCGAGTAGCAGTAAATGTAAATCATCTGGCTGGCCATTTGATTAATTGTTCAGGAGTCTTATGGCTTGGGGGTAAAAGCTGTTGTAAGGAGTTGTTATGGGTATGCTTCCAAGAACATGTGTTTTTTATATATTTTTTACCGTTTTTCTCCCCAATTTCATGGTATCCAATTGGTAGTTACAGTCTTGTCCCATCACTGCAACTCCCGTACGGACTCAGGAGAGGCGAAGGTCGAGAGCCGTGCGTCCACCGAAATACGACCCTGCCAAGACGCACCGCTTCATGACACAATGCCAGCTTAACCTGGAAGCCAGCCGCACCAATGTGTCGGAGGAAACACCATACACCTGGCGACCTTGTCAGCGTGCATGTGCCCCGCCTGTCACAGGAGTCGCTAGAGCGCGATGGGACAAGGACATTCTGGCTGGCCAAACCCTCCCCTAACCCGGACGACGCTGGGCCAATTGTGCGCCACCTCATGGGTCTCCGATCGCGGCCGGCTGCGACACAGCCTAGAAACAAACCAGGATCTGTAGTGACACAGCTAGCACCGCGAGGCAGAGCCTTAGACTGCTGCACCACTCGGGAGGCCCAGACGTCGCCTTTTTTACACCACCCCAGTATCCCGGTTTCCTGAGCACCCCAAGTCTCCCGAGCCCAGCATTGAGGAGCCCATGCAGCTGGGATGCACACGTCTGAGCCCACAGGAACCTGACAGGCGCATGGGCGAAGGCTGCTGCCTCTACTAGAGGGCTCGGCCATCTCCGTTCTACATGCCCAGAGCTGACGGGAAACGCTGGGGCTTGCCAGGACAAGGGGAGACCCTGACGTGCTGTACAGCTACACACCAGCTACCCAGTCATCGTCTGTCACTACCCGCAACCCTCCACTCGGACAACTGTCAGCACCACATTCAAGCCCACGTGGACTCTGGGGCCGAGGATCATTTCAATGTCCCATCCCTCTGCAGATTCAAACTCTCGATGGACGCCACATCGGATCAGGCCAGGTGGAGTATCAGACCAAGCCCATTCTACTGCAGGTTGGGGTGAACCACTCAGAGACTTATCTCCATCAAGAGCCTCGCTGTGTTCCCTGGCATCCCTTGAAGACTTCTCCACTCTTCCTCCCGAATACTTCGACCTCCGGGAGGCCTTCAGTAAGAGGCAAGCCGCCCCCTCCCTCCTCATCGTCCATACAACTGCACCATAGAACTCCTACCCGGCTCCACACCTCCCCGCGGCCGTCCGTACTTCCTCTCAACCCCTGAAGCAGCAGTCATGGACAATTACATCCGGGAGTTGCTGGAGGAAGGTTTAATTCGCTCCTCTACATCCCCAGCTGGTGCAGTCTTCCAAGCATTGATCAATGACACTCTTAGGGATATTGTAACACCCTGATTTGTTTCACCCTGATCTGTTTCACGACATCCTAATCTTCTCCAAGACCCTTCCAGAACACATCCTGCACTTCCGCCAGGTCCTGAGACACCTCCTGCAGAGTCAAGATAGAGAAATTTGAGTTCCAAGTATGCCAAGTTTCTTTTCTGGGTCATATTATCTCTACCGCCAGCATCCAAATAAACCCCGTAAAGGTTAAGACGGTCACCGACTGGCCCCATCCTGCCTCACTCAAACAAGTCCAGTCGTTCCTCGGGTTTGCCAATTTTACAGGAGTTTTATACGCAACTTTGGTGCAGTGGCAGCACCTCTCATGGACCTAATCCGCAAGTCCCAGACCCGTTTTTGTTGGACCCCCAAGGCTGACCGGGCATTTCTGGAGCTCAAGGGACGTTTTACCTCCGGACCCATTCTCGTTCATCCTGATCGTACTCATCCCATCGTGGTAGAGGTGGACGCCTTGGACACCGGAGCAGGGGCGGTCCTTTTACAGCAGAACGAGGAGGACAAGAAACTGCACCAATGTGCCTTTCTCTCCAAGTGGTTCTCGCCAGCAGAACGCAACTACGATGTAGGCAACCGGGAGCTCTTGGCAGGTTCAACTTCATACTAGCCTATCGCCCGGGATCCAAGAATCAGAAAGCAGAAGCACTGTCCCGCCAACACGATATCTCTAACAAGGAGAAGGACTCCGAGACATCATCCCCAGCTCCCGCATTGTTGCTCCCCTGATATGATGTATTGAGACCACGGTACGACAAGCCCAAACCCGAGAGCCTGACCCCGGCGAGGTCACTAACAGACTTTATGTTCCGTCATCAGCCCGTTCCAGAGTACTACTATGGGGAAACTCCTCTATATTAACTGGGAATCCAATGGTTAATCGGACACTGGAGTTCCTCGGTTGGAGATCCTGGTGGCCCAAAATGACTGAGGATGTGAGATCTTTCGAAACGGCCTGCTCCACCTGTGCCAAAGCAAGTCCTCATGACAGCGACCGACTGGGTTGCTCCAACCTCAGCCCATCCCCATCCCCATCCCCATCGTTGATCAGTTCTCCAAGACAGCCCATTTCATTGCCTTACCCAAGTTGCCCTCGGCGAGGGAGACCGTGAATCTCATGATTACCCATGTCTTTCGACTACACAGTATTGGAAAGCCTTCTGCTCCCTGTTGGGGTGTCAGTGAGTCTCTCCTCGGGGTTCCACCCAGAGTCTAATGGGCAGACTGAGTGGGTCAACCAGGAGCTGGAGAAGTTCCTCTGCAGTTTTGTCTCCACTCAGGCCATCAACTGGAGCAAGTTCCTTGTTTGGGCGGAATATGCTCACAACACACTGCCGTTCGAGTGTCAGTTTGGGTACTTTGAAATTGCATGTTACAGGTTATATTTTTGTTCAGTGTAGAATCTTAATTTGCAACATTTTATGTCTCAGAATGTACAAGCACAAATGAGTAGTATCCCAGATATTTATAAATACATTTTATCTTCCTATTCATCCTTAGAACCAATTCAATATTTGAGGTTTCCGGCACATTCAAATTTGGTAAAATCAAGATGTCTCATCTGTAAAAAAAGAAATACTACATTTGAGGATGGGATTTTGTTCATTCAATTAAATAAATTACCCTCCATAAAAGAGATGTTGAACGTCTTTGATGCCTCTATCATACCAAGGCTTTAACTTACCATAATTAAATATCTTAGGCAGAGATGGGGTTCCTCCAAATAGGTTAAGGGGAGGTCCCATTTCAAGATTTTATGGGCTGCATCCCATATCTCAGGATTATAGGATTATTTGTAATAACGTTCCCTTTTTTTGCCCCAAAGTAAATAACATAATGTAGCTCATAGGGGAATATACATTGGGCTTCCATCTTTACCCAGTCCTCCGGTGGGCGTCGCAGTAGTACAATTTTGGATGGGGTAGACCCAAACCTCTTGCTTTATATGGTAGGTATAGAAGGAACCCTAGGATACTGTCTTTCCAAATTAAATGTAGAAATAAATAGGTTTTATTTCAGTAGGATACTGTCTTTCCAAATTAAATGTAGAAATAAATAGGTTTTAATTCAGTACTATAATGGGCAGAATCTGGAACATGTAGTTAAGTCTGGGAAGAAAATTAATTTTAATTATATTCACTCTCCCTAAAAACGAAATTGGCAATCATTTCCATCTTGTAATATCACTATAAATTGATTTTACAGTGGGGAGAACAAGTATTTGATACACTGCCGATTTTGCAGGTTTTCCCACTTACAAAGCATGTAGAAGTCTGTAATTTTTATCATAGGTACTCTTCAACTGTGAGTGACGGAATCTAAAACAAAAATCCAGAAAATCACATTGTATGATTTTTAAGTAATTAATTTGCATTTTATTGCATGACATAAGTATTTGATACATCAGAAAAGCAGAACTTAATATTTGGTACAGAAACCTTTGTTTGCAATTACAGAGATCATACGTTTCCTGTAGTTCTTGACCAGGTTTGCACACACTGCAGCAGGGATTTTGGCCCACTCCTCCATACAGACCTTCTCCAGATCCTTCAGGTTTCGGGGCTGTCGCTGGGCAATACGGACTTTCAGCTCCCTCCAAAGGTTTTCTAATGGGTTCAGGTCTGGAGACTGGCTAGGCCACTACAGGACCTTCAGATGCTTCTTACGGAGCCACTCCTTAGTTGCCCTGGCTGTGTGTTTCGGGTCGTTGTCATGCTGGAAGACCCAGCCACGACCCATCTTCAATGCTCTTACTGAGGGAAGGAGGTTGTTGGCCAAGATCTCGCGATACATGGCCCCATCCATCCTCCCCTCAATACGGTGCAGTCGTCCTGTCCCCTTTGCAGAAAAGCATCCCCAAAGAATGATGTTTCCACCTCCATGCTTCACGGTTGGGATGGTGTTCTTGGGGTTGTACTCATCCTTCTTCTTCCTCCAAACACGGCGAGTGGAGTTTAGACCAAAAAGCTCTATTTTTGTCTCATCAGACCACATGACCTTCTCCCATTCCTCCTCTGGATCATCCAGATGGTCATTGGCAAACTTCAGACGGGCCTGGGCATGCGCTGGCTTGAGCAGGGGGACCTTGCGTGCGCTGCAGGATTTTAATCCATGACGGCGTAGTGTGTTACTAATGGTTTTCTTTGAGACTGTGGTCCCAGCTCTCTTCAGGTCATTGACCAGGTCCTGCCGTGTAGTTCTGGGCTGATCCCTCACCTTCCTCATGATCATTGATGCCCCACGAGGTGAGATCTTGCATGGTGCCCCAGACCGAGGGAGATTGACTGTCATCTTGAACTTCTTCCATTTTCTAATAATTGCGCCAACAGTTGTTGCCTTCTCACCAATATGCTTGCCTATTGTCCTGTAGCCCATCCCAGCCTTGTGCAGGTCTACAATTTTATCCCTGATGTCCTTACACAGCTCTCTGGTCTTGGCCATTGTGGAGAGGTTGGAGTCTGTTTGAGTGTGTGGACAGGTGTCTTTTATACAGGTAACGAGTTCAAACAGGTGCAGTTAATACAGGTAATGAGTGGAGAACAGGAGGGCTTCTTAAAGAAAAACTAACAGGTCTGTGAGAGCCGGAATTCTTACTGGTTGGTAGGTGATCAAATACTTATGTCATGCAATATAATGCAAATTAATTATAAAAAAAATCATACAATGTGATTTTCTGGATTTTTGATTTAGATTCCGTCTCTCACAGTTGAGACCTCTACATCCTTTGTAAGTAGGAAAACCTGCAAAATCGGCAGTGTATCAAATACTTGTTCTCCCCACTGTATATGCATTGTTTACAAGGGATCAACATCCCAAGATACTTAACGTGCTCATGAGACCATTTCCATGGAAAAGTACTTTCTAGTGACTCAGCATTGAATTTAGAAATTGTCATTGTCAGTCTTAAACAAATGTACTTTGTATCCTGAAATAGAGCTTAATGCATTAAGCATCCTGAGGAGTGAGGTTAAAAGAAGATTCTGGGTCTGACAAATAATAAAATATCATCAGCATATAATGAGATCACCTACGACTAAGCCCGACTTGAATTCCAGTAATATCGGTTGAAAGGCATATGGCCGATGTGAACGGCTCAATAGCCAGGGCAAATAGATATGGGGATAAAGGGCAACCCGGTCTTGTTCATCTTGTAAAGATAAAAGGACTAGAGCTACACCCATTAGTGTTTTCCAGGACTTTAGGAGAGTTATACAGTGTCTTGACCCATGAACAGAACCAAATTAAAATCTCTGTAGAACCAGTACAAATTAATCCCATTCTCCTCTATCGAAAGCCTTTTCGGCATCAAGAGATACAGCTACTTTGGGAGAGGTAGGATCCTTAGAGAGGTAGATAATGTTCAATCATCTGTGTAAATTGTCTGAAGATATAAATTAGCTTTTGAATTATTTGCTCCCATTTAGCCACAAGAGCATTAGTGAGGTCAGGTCTGGCTCGCAGTCGGCGTTACAATTCATCCCAAAGTGTGTTCGATGGGGTTGAGGTCAGGGCTCTGTGCAGCCCAGTCAAGTTCTTCCGGACCGATATTGACACACCATTTCCATATGGACCTCACTTAGGGCTCCTGAATGGAGCAGCGGTCTAAGGCACAGCATCTCAGTGCAAGAAGCGTCACTACAGACCTTGGTTCGATCCCGGGCTGTATCACAACCGGCCGTGATTGGGCGGCGCACAATTGGCCCAGCGTCTTCCGGGTTAGGTGAGGGTTTGGCCGGGGTAGGCCATCATTGTAAATAAGAATTTGTTCTTAACTGACTTGCCTAGTTAAATAAAGGTTAAATAAAAAAATATATAGATGCTGACGTTTGGAACTCGGTAGTGAGTGTTGCAACCGAGGACATGATTATTACATGCTTCAGCACTCATTTGACTTACAGTTGACAGCAGCAGACACTGTAGGGTCACACTAGGGACAAAGGTCTAACTGTAGGACTCTGTCTGGTCTCCATGGAATGATGGACATTTTGAGACAAACTGCAGTGTTGGTCAATACTTATTTTTGAAGGTTGGTCAACAACTTGGCAAAAAAACATTTTTATAAACATGCAGCTATCACAAGTAGAACTGTAATAGTAACGGACCTGGCACAAGCAGAGCTGCTTTGTCACAAAACATTAGTTTGCCTGTGTAAGACCATAGCCCAGTGAAGGGCATATTAATCAGACATGCAGACAACTGGGCACGGTTTAGTGTTTGTTCAAAATAACATTGACAGTGCAAATACAGTAATATTCCTTATTCAGTATTGTTCCAGAAAAGTAGCGTGATTAAAAAACAATATAAATGCACATTCTCTGAATGTAAGACTTGTGTGCTACATAATAATAACAACAAAAACAACAATGACGTCAGAGTACTCAGCGACAGATTGTCGGTGTGCAGGAGCTCTTGCAGTGGACAGCCCTGCTGCCCATATTAATGTACAAATCCTGTGCTTCTAAGGCTATAGTCTGATGAGAGTGGGAGGTTGGGGAATTAGTTGGTAAATTCAGTCTGTAACAGTGGACAGACAGTATGAATGAACTGGACACCGAAGGGTATTGGTGTGGGATAAGAGAAGGGATACATAGAGATCTTGGGCCACTGTGCTAGGATTGCAGGGGAGAGGATAAACTTCAGGGCAGGCCACTGGTCAGTAACAGAGGGTCTGTAAAGTGTATCTGAAAGAAAAGTTTAGTCCAGAGGCACCTCTCTGGGTATGAGTTCCTGGGGCACGGTGGCTTTTTTGGACTCTTTCATCTTGTCCAGCCCGAATAGCAGGTCCAGCTGGGTGATGGGCCACAGACTCCACCCCTGCACTGGAGATGGATGGGACAAAGGTCAGAGGTCAAACAGATGCAGAGACAGGTGTTTCATGCAACCTGGACTCAGGGATAGACGTAACATAGTAAATGTAAATCTGTTACAAACTGCAATTTGTACAATATGTTACGAATTTGCAATACTTACGATATGTTACACATTTAAATGTTTTGTTGGGTAACGCTAATGTTTGCTAGGCTAGGGGTTAAGCTTAGGAGTCAGGTTAAAGGGTTAACATTAGGGAAGGGTTAGCTAACATGCAAAGTAGCTCAAAAGTAGTAAGTAGTTGCAAATTTGCAAATTAGCTAAACAGATTAGATTAGATCACACAATCTTTGGGTTGCTAGATGTTCGCCTTATACGACCACCCGTCCTCCCCGATCAACCACCCTCCTTTCGTTTTGTCCTTAAGTAACCTTCTGTCTTATGTAACCATATCAAATGTAACACACTAATTCATACCGTAACTTACAGCTACATTCAGGATACGAAAAAGGCCAAAGACCAGTAGTTTGATGCCTGAGTTGGTAACAGTTACGGTACTTACCTGTCTTCCTCGTCGACCTCCTGCATCTGCTGAGCTATCTGTTTCATCTGCTGCTTGCGGACAAAGTTTCTAACATGGTACATGGCAGAATCACGACACAGCTCCCTAAGGTCACTGCGTTATGAACCCTCCGACTTCACTGCTATCTCTTTCAGATTAATGGCCTTGCTTAGCTGAGGAAGAGAGGGAAACATATTGTATGGTTTTTATGTAATTGTAACAGCTGTCATTGGAATGCAGCAAGGTTTATGTTTAGAAAAAGGCTAGTTCTGAGAGGAAACAAAGAATACCAGAGAAAATGCTTACTTACATTTTCTCCTGCCAGGATCAACTTCAGGATCTCTGCCCTCTGTCTTGTGGTCTATAGAAGTGCATGACAATGAGAAACACAGGTTTTTACATGACAACTTGGTCATCAGAGAGTGCATCCACAACTGAAATGACATACATGTTCAGGCCACATCCAAGTTCGGCCGTGATTGGGGGTCCCACAGGGCGTCGCAAAATTGGCCCAGCGTTGTCTGGGTTTGGCCGTCATTGTAAATAAGAATTTGTTCTTAACTGACTTGTCTAGTTAAATAAAGGTAAAAAAAAACAACATAAAAACAATCTAACTATGGAGGTGAGTTGGTGGAGGTACATGGCTGCTTGCCCCAGTCTCCAGCCTTCATCATGGCTGTGGCCTCATGGTCCAAACTGGAGCGTTCCTCATGAAGGAGTCTGAAAAAGAACATTGAGTCAAATTAAAATTCTGAAAGTAAACATTGCCTCAAATATGATTCTATAAGTTGAAAAATCTGTAAATGATATCAATCAAGAGAGGTATTAGGCTACTGGATATTTAATGAGTACAGTGTGTGAATGGCTATCACCTAGTATCAAGAACTAATGGTTCAGAAAGTAGTTTTAAAACAAGAGAGAAATACGAAACCAATTTAATCTATGAAGATGATACAGAGCTGGATCTTCACAGCCAATAAGAAGACAGCACCGTACCACTTGTCTGTCAGAGTGGAGGGCTGCAGGTGATGAACTGGCATCTTGAGGCTTTGGCGGTTGACTTGGCGATAAGTCTTCCCACAACCAGGAGGCCCGTACAAAAACACACCTGAGGTGGTGACAAAAATAAAATAGAATTCACTCACTCAATGCCCAAAAGTGTTAGCTAAAATAATAAAAAAATAACAATAAAAAAAGCAAAAATACAACATGATGTGAAATGTGCCCTGGAGTGTTGTTTACCTTTAGGAGGCTTAAAGAATTTAGATCCAGCAAGCAGGTATCTCTTCTGGAAGGATGACGGTGTCCTGAGGTCATCTATGAGCTACATCAAGCCCTGCAATATCCCTCCAGGACACCTACATACCCAGAGCAGGGAAGTCATTACAACTTTATTCACATGTTCAAATTACCACTTTACTTTAACTTACTGTACAAAGCACCGATCATGTAACACCAAAAACGTCAGTCACAAAATGTCACACTTTAAAGAAGATGTCCCTTACCCTTATGCTGCATGGATCTACCAGGTGAGAAGCAATGTTCAACTCATATTCAGTTTGACCCCCTCCACTCCAATCTGCTTCATCAGCTGCTCCGCCTGAAGGAGGAGATGGACTATACTGCTTACAACAATTAAAGATTATCCTTACCACCACAAGTTTATTCAAGTTGGATAAGCTTTGGATGCCGACAGCAGTCGCACGATTGGAAGACATAGCTTGGACTGTTGCCAGGGGCGCCGTATGGTGGGGAAAAGTTAGGACGATTCTAAGGGCCTGTGACTGACAAGGGCCCTAAAAAATTTGATTATTAGGTACATTTTTTTCAATATAAAATTATTAACCTATCATTATTACCCCCCCCCCATATTTAAATGAAATGGTTTGGTCCTGCCCCCAACCCAGGCACGAAAGGGTACTTGCTAGCAGTTAATTGTGAGTAAGGAGTGCCGGTGGAGCATCATGTCTCAGCTTCCTAAAGAAAAATATGTCTTCCAAAAATGAAATGAAAGAAAAGAAAGACAGGAGAGAGAAAAGAAAGGGCGACAACATGGGTGTAGTCCGTGAGTGAGGGCAGCTGCTAAGCATTGTCTCTAATTAGGGATCCTATTTTTTTTTGTAGGTCCCACACCCTAGGTGTGGGTCATTATATATGTCAAATGTCAGAGGAGAAAGTAAGTGTGTTACGTTTTTGTTGTATCGTGTTTTGTTTTGTGAGTTTATAATTCAGTATTAAAATGTCGAACTATACCTGCGCTGCGCCTTGGTCTCTGTATGCACCCTTTCGTGACAATAAGCTACTTTTGCTCCCCAAACATTAGTTACTTAATATCTTCACAGAAAATTCTGAGTGTTTACATTTCACCCCTCTTTTACATTCCGCCACTTTCCCCCCTAACTTGTCCCCTCTTAGTCTCCTGAATGCAATTTGTAAGATACAGCATACAACTTCCATATATCTTCCTCTGTCCAGTGTCTGTGTTCTTTTGCCCTTAATCTTTTCTTTTTATTGGCCAGTCTGAGATATGGCTTTGTCTTTGCAACTCTGCCTAGAAGGCCTGCATCCCGGAGTCGCCTCTTCACCGTTCACGTTGAGACTGGTGTTTTGTGGGTACTATTTATTGAAGCTGCCAGTTGAGGACTTGTGAGGTGTCTGTTTCTCAAACTAGACACTCTAATGTACTGATGCTCCAGATAATCAACTGTTCTAAAGAAGGGCAGTTTTATTGCTTCTTTAATCAACACAACAGTTTTCAGCTGTGCTAACATAATTGCAAAAGGGTTTTCTAATGATCAGTTAGCCTTTTAAAATTATACATTTGGATTAGCTAACACAACGTGCCATTGGAACACAGTTTATGTCCCATAAATACTTTGGTATGCTAGCCAGTATTATTAAACATTTAAAAGGATATCGTGTTCCTTCCAAATAGCCTATGTATTTTTGGCCGTGGCTACGGATACAGAGTTTTCACCCGCCACTCCAGAAACCTCTTTAACACAACTCTAGATTTCTTACTTTTATTATTAGGTGTGCTTGCTGAAGGCAAAGCACAACTCTAGATTTCTTACATTTCGTGAGCTTAAACGATTTAAGCTATTACACAAAACCAACTTAGATTGCTTGAGAAAATATTTTTGTACTACAACAATATTTAAATGAGCTCCCAATGCATTTCAATGGAAATACAACTGCCATAACCTCGCATGTGTCACGAGAGGATGCATATACAGACCAAGACGCAGCGCAGGGATTGCAGTTCGACATTTTATTTATACTATATATAAAAACAACTCAATGCCGAACTAAAATAAACAGAACAATGAATACAACAAACATGTAACGTAGCACACTTACGTTTCACCGTGACTGGAGAATTAATAACCCACAACCCCGGTGTGAAACATACAAACCTATGTAGGATCCCTAATTAGAGACAATGCGCAGCAGCTGCCTCTAAATAGGGATCCAGCACAAACCACCACCAGATACAGAAAGAATAGACCTGTCAGACTCTGACCATGGTTACATAGAGAAGCAAATAGGCTTCTCTATGGCCAGAGCCTGACAGCATGGTAAAAGTTTGGACCAGTTTTCAACCGTTTAAAAATGCACTATGCAGAAATCGCTCCGCTATTTCCTGTTTGCTAAAATACTAATAGTTCAGTTTATGTGACAAAACAAGCAAATATAGTGTAGATAATCGTTGTACCATCCAAACCCCTGTGAAATATATTTTCCATAACCCAAAATATTGTATTTTCAGCTGTTTGAGGGTAAAAGATGTAAAAATGAAATGTAACAACGGAAAGCATAGAAATAGCGCACATAGAACATATCTACCATTTCTTAGACTTGCTTTAAATGAGAATGACAGATCTATAAATAACATTTCTATATGTTTCATTTCAATGTTGCCATCTATAACTAATAAGTTACATTTTATAGCGTTAAGCTAAAAAAGCCATTCTAACTTTAAAATGTGCAGACTAGATTTGAATGGGAAGTATTTGCATTCGCCACTGATCTTACACCATTTAAGATATCAACACCAAACCAACGTTTGTATGTTCATCCTGATCCTACTTAGATTGCTTGTCGAAAGATTTTTTATACTATATATACTTTTTAAACTATAACCATCAAAAATGTGCATAGATTCAAAATGGTCCTGCTTCTTAGCCAATTAAGCTACAAGACCAACTTGAAAACATTCAGGCTATCCTAACTTCATTAACTATAACTATATAAAATGTGCATAAATTAGCATAAAATAACTCACCAACAATCATAGGTGCCTGAGCAACGGAGGAAACGGAGCAGCTACATCACAACTTTCAAAATTGGAGTGCAAAGGTAAACTATATTTACAAAAGTACAAATTAGTGACTTTCAACGTGGCACCGTCATAGGATGCCACCTTTTCAACAAGTCAGCTAGTCAAATTTCTGCCTGTCAAATACTGTAAAACCATTTACTGGAATGAAAAAAAATTTTTTTTTTGTCTAGAAAATAACATTAATTTGCATTGACTTTAGTGTTCCACAGGACTACATGTGCATTTGCGAAACTAAGCGAAGCATCACACAGTTCTTCTCTAACCATAACTAACCCTTGAATTTAACTCATAAACTTAACCCATAACCCAGCTAACATTAGCCAGTTAGCTGTTAGCCACATAGCTAGAATTAGCAAATTCATAACATATTGTATGTTTTGCAAATTCGTAACATAAAATACTAATTGTAATTCGTAACATATATTAATAGATAACGAAATGGACTGTCTCGAATTTACTTACAGAATTATACGAAATGCTCTGAGACTAGGTTGTGCTGCGTTCCACCTCTTGCCATATATGCTGATATCGTGGTGAGATTAAATAGCTGCATGTAACTCAGCAGCTAAAATGAACATGACTGCCTGTTGCCGTTGTGATTATGTTTACAATACTGACAACACATTTTGTATGAACATGTCGATAATGTATTTTGTGTAAATAGCTGCATGTAGCTTACTCCCCTCCTGAAAAAAGAACACAAAATCGCGCTTATGCTTACTGAGGCATGGAATGCAATAGTTCAAACAGTTTTGTGTACATTAAGTTAGTAGGAAATCGTGTTTATGCTTAATAGTCTACTGAGTGAATTAAATAGTTCAAACAGTTTTATGTACAACTTGTAGTTTGTAGGCGATCAAGGAGGGGGGAGCAGCAGTGGAGCATGCAGCAGCACTCAACTAAGTAAAGAAAAATCCTGCACAAGCGCAGAAATATCCATATTTTTTGCCTGGGCCAATAGGGATACAGAAACTCCGTAGCCATAACAATCACAAAGAAATAAGCAATCACCAGAGAGATGAGTAGAGCTATCCAGCTTTATGTCATTCAATATAGGGGCCACTGGATGGCAGACTTAGCACACTAGCTAACAGAGATCAGCGCCATGGAGAGCAGCATATGTATTTTGGCTCATCATCAACTTTCACACAACAAACCTCCATGGACTGCCCAGTTAACCACTGTAAGTTGTAGAGTTTATGGCACTATGGCCAGATATATCACCTGATAAGTTAGTGGTGGATATTATTCTTACAGTACAGTATGTTTACTGTAAAAAAGGCTATTGAGACTTATGGAAAACAAGGCCACTTACTTTGTTTTCCCAGTTTATCATAACATTTGGCATATCTGTAAGGCACTGCATTTTTATCTAATCTGCTATGGTGTTGACTTTGAAAGGGCTGTTGCCTGTTTCACCGTTTATGTGTGTAATCTACAGTGAGACAACAAGCCCTTGGTTTAGATAGAGCATGTGGAGGTTTTAGGGCGGCAACTACTAAAAGAGAAGAATTAGATCTTATCTGGCAGAGCAAACTCTATCCCCACTAGTGACAGGCCTCTGAACCGGCTGAGATTGAGAGTGTGTTATATCTTGCCAAGCGCACCATGAAGTCCTGAGATGGATGGAAATAAAATATTCAAATATTCAAGTCCTGTCATACACTCTTAGAAATAAGGGAATGCTATTGTTCCCTAGGGTACAAAAATATCAAAATACACAACTTACCTGATCTCACATGGTACTGTGCGGATAAAGTGTAGAAAGGTATGTTTTTGTATCATCACAACCTCACTCTCAGAAAAGGGGTACAATGTGAAGGTACATTTTTGTTTCTAAAGATACAAATGTATTTTGTGTACCTCAATACCCTTTAATACCCACCATAAGGTACAATAATGCATTTTTGACACATAAAAGTAACTAAACTTAATGCAAATATGTACTATGATTATTATCATCATCATATTTCCCAGCATGTATCTGTGTTTTTGCATGTATATTGGTTGATTAATCTTATTCTACACAAAGATAAATAACATGCATGTTTCTAAACTAATCAGTTAGGCTTAGGTAGCCTCCTCACAATGTTCCTAACCCTGGCAGTCATTATGAATGCAGGTTGCAGGTGAATAAAAACTGTTGGCTGGATTCCAATAGGAATTACAAATCACTTTTCTTGCCAGTATAATATGACTTACAGGTAGGGTTACAAAATTCTGGTAACTGTTTCAGGTTTTACAGAAATCCCAGTCAGAATTGGAGGGGATAAGTAGGTGTCAGGCTCTGGCCATAGAGAAGCAATAGGCTTCTCTATGTAGCTATGGTCCGAGTCTGACAGTGTCGTTCCTTTCTGTTTCTTTGTGGGTTTTGGATGGATCTCTAATTAGAGGCAGCTGCTACCCGTTGTCTCTAATTAGGGATCCAATATATGTTGAGTCTGTCCTTCACTTGGGGTGGGTTGTTATCGATGTATGTCGCAGTCACGGTGAGAAGTAAGTGTGCCTTTTTTTAACGTCCGTTCATTTCGTGTGTTTTTGGTGAACGTGACGGTAGTTTATAGTGTTTGTGTCTTGTAGTTCGCCATTTGTTCTATTAATTATAGTACAAATAAACATCAATGTCGAACTACTATCCCTGCGCTGCGTCTTGGTCTCTCTCTGCACCCTCTCGTGAGAGTAGGAAATGCTTCAATCAGGATTTTTTGAAAATCTTGGAAATGTGGGTGAATTACCAGAATTTTGCAAGCCTACTTGCAGGCTTGATGTGGCCTTTAAACCATGACTTTCATGCCACTGTATTAGGGTAAATCTAGGCCTCAAAATAAGTCCTTATAATTATATTTAATTTATTGTCATAAAGAGTTTAATTGTAATGATAATATATGCCTAGGAACTCACTTGGTGAAGGCCACAGGACTGAAAATTAATGAATTCCATGTCTCTCTCACTAACAAATACAGTCATGGGTGGTAGCTCAACAATTTAATAAAAAAGGCAATGCACACTGGGAAATGATATTGGAGGCGTGGCATAGTGGGGCTGTGGCTTTCAGATAGTTATTTTTGGCCCCCCTTGAGTAAAAGTGTTATACCAGTTTAAGTTGTCTATGGCAGAGGTACAATGTTTCCACATACAAGGAATAAATGGCTTTGTCACTGTGGTGGTATTATATAAAGGAAAAAGGCATCCTTGTGTACCTGTGGAGAAAGGTACTATTTAAGGTATGAATTGGGGTACAATTACAGTATGTACCTATAACTAAAAGTACAAAGAAGGACCTTCCTTACAGGGTACCACCCCATTGACAAGTGGTTGTACCCCTTTAGGAACAAATCTTAACCTTTATTTCCGAGAGTGTAATGGATGAGTCGGTCATCCTAACAACAACCAGTCACATAGGGATGTAACAAATGTGGCTATCCAGCATGCCACTTAGCACACCCGGGCATACAGGGATACAATTATCAGTTTGTGAGCTCACCTTTGGAGCTGTTGTTACAGCTTGGATATATCATTTTCTGCATATATCCACAGATATGGCATTTCCTGCAGTCAAATGACCTAGTGGCCTCATGGGTGCAATGTTATTAATATTTTTCATGATTAATAAACATTTATTGTTTTTTAAACCTCAGAAAATCCGGTGTTTCTATGTCAAACATTTGTGTTTTATTTCAGTCTTTTGTGATGTATATAAAGTTAAATATTGGGATGCAAACTCAAAATTGTATACATTTCAACTCTATATCCGAAATGCTACAGTGTGAGGTGTATGCTTTTGTTTCGAAGTAGATTTGTTTAACATTACCAAGAAACACTGTGTGACCCTGATTTAGCCCACTGCAGTAAGAGGTTAGGGTGTAAATAGTTTTTGGGAGCAATGCTGGTGGGGATCCGCCACAGCATTGTTGTGAAAAGAGGTTCAGATAAACATCTGCAATGATTACTGTGTGTATCCATGGGTACTTCAATTACATTTCTAAATTGCTTATACAAAATTCCATTCCATGTAATTAGCTGGCCTATACCGTCATGTAAAGCCCATCTTTTGTTGTAAAACGGCAACCGACTAGAATTGTAAGACACCTTTGGTCATGAAAGTGTTTAATAAAAAAGCCTGTAGTGCAAAACCAGGCCCCTTGGAATAGGCAGCTGACCAGGCCATTTTGATGGGTCTGGGCATGAAAGCACAGTGGTATGTACTTGCAAAGTGCAACCGGGCCTTTGCATTCCCACAACACTTTGCACCTTGCCCCAAACAGACAGCTCTTTGGGGGTGGGGGAAAACACATTCAGCTCTCTCACGACTCTCTCTCATGACTCTCTCTCAGCTTCCATTACATTTTTTTTAAAGTAAAAACTCCAGTCCTGTGGGAAATATTTTCTGCTGTTGTCACACACCAGATATTTTCGTTCTTCTGGGGAAGATGATGGCGATGGATAGTTTGGAGTAGGGAAAATATACACTTCCCAATGGAATGTATTTTCTTTCCCAAAACCCATTTGCCACTTGTTTTTTTGTTTTTGTTAATTTTTATTTAATAGAATATTACACTTGAAATCTATCTATACGCTGCTCCAGAAATGTATAGACACATTTTTAAAAGCCCTACTATATATTGCTTACACACCACAGTTAATTGCCCTCTTAATGTCCCTGCGAAAATATATGACACCTGACAAGCTAAGAAAGCATGTGCGAGTGGAATATTTATTTGCCTGTTGCCCAGAGGAACCCAGAGACTCAACAAGATGTATTTGTGTGACTGTGAACACCGGCAAAATTAAGTGTTGAAATTAGAATGCTTTCCTTTTTATTACACCCGTGCAAAGTGCCACATTTCTCTTCAATGGGAACCTTAGGTGTTTCCCACCACTATAAAATATCTTATTGTTTGCACGATCAAAGCCAGACCACTCAAAACAAGCACCTAGAGCAGTCATGAGATATTAATGTAGGATCTCACACGGATGTGGTTGCTCCTAGTAATTTCACAGAGCTGTTTGTTAGGCTTGGCATGTAAAAACGAAAACAAAATGCAGGACCTTATGAGATAATGTCAATTAAAGTGATAACAATGTCACTACTGTATATCACTTGTGTTATAATGTTCCATGGTGGTCTTCAGTTTATGCATCTACTTAGACTCTCTTTCTTCAGAAGTGCCACTCTCTGAAGCTTAGTTGTTCCTTATAACACTTCTCCTCTGATGCGTCCCTTGTATGGATACTTGTAACTGAATGATTAATGCGTATCAGATTAGACAAAAAGCTGATCATTCTGATCTGGCACAGGAAGATGAAAACAAAATGAGGAATGAGCTGACAGGAGATAGATGAAAGAAATGATGTCTGAGCGAGACATGATAGGACTCACAAAGGGGGATTTCATATGGCGTCAAGTCTTCCTCAGGCAACGTGTGCTCTTTGTTCATTCTGAGAAGGTAACACAGACCGGCAGACACCCACTGACATTGGCAGAGTAAGAAGATTACAACTGTAGAGTGACAATGACAGCCCCCCGCCCCCCTCCTTTACCACCAGTGTTACCATGGTAACCGAGACACCATCAACATAACTGCTACATGACAAACAAACAACACCAAAGTCATCCATCACCATAGAGTGTCTTTAGAAAATATTAACACCCCTTGACTTCATCTACATTTTGTTGTGTTACAGCCTGAATTAGAAATGGATTTAAAAAAATTCACTGGCCTACATAAAATCAGTTGTGTGTAATCATGGATGCCAAGGGAAGCCAGGCTTCCCCCCCAAAAATGGACCAAGAAGAAACAATAGAAAATAATGTATCTTTCGTCTCTCTGTGTTTCATAAATGTCCTTTATTTCACAAGAGGCTGAATGCATCTCACCAGTGAGAGCATCTGAGTGAACGAAACAGCGCCCCTCTGTCTCAGCATGTGTAGCGTATCTATCTGAACCTGTCTGGTCAGAAAGAGTATGACATTGTTGTGGCCCATAGCATTGAATGTAAGAAAAGCCAGCGAGCATTTGGCCTCCCTTGATTAAACGTTAATAATAGCCAATCAGCGTTGAGCTAAACTGAGTGAGCTCAGTTGTGAATGGTCCTGGCGCACCAAAACAAAGTGTCAAGGGAAGACAGTTTGGATTTGGCTTCAGACCAATCACATCACAAGCCAAAGGTCATTATTGACAGAAAAAAACATGAATTGTTGCCTCTCATTGTGTCCTCTGGTAGCTAGATGTATTATGCTAATTTTAACTAGCTGGCCTGGCACATTGTTGCCCATGAAAGGTAGTGAGGCTAGCGAAAAAAGTACTTTAGCCAGGTAGCCTAGGATGACAGAAACTTAAAGCATGTACTGTATGACAGAGTCATAGACTGTTTAGGCAACATGAAAGATAGGAGGATGGCATTGGTGTTTCTCTACAAGTAGGGTGAGTCAACATGTTTTTTCTACTTGCACACAGGCACACACACGCACACACACACACACACACACACACACACACACACACACACACACACACACACACACACACACACACACACACACACACACACACACACAAATCAGTACTAAGGACAGCCACATCATATTTAGCTTACGTTGATTGGACTAAATCATTTGTGGTATCTCTAATTGTCATTGTATTAGACTAAGCATAGGTGATTAGATGATGTTGAAATGTTGAAGTTGAAATGGTGCTGGAATAGTGGAGGCAGCTCCTGTTTTCTTTGCGTCTTGCAGTAACTCTCCGTGGTTCTAAATCAATGTTGCTCTCCGGTTTTGTAGTGAATTTATTCTGCCACTGTGTCTTCTTATTGTCTCTGCCTTAGGCTTACAGTATATCAGGTTGTCAAGGCATATGAACGAACAGGTTATAGAGCAAACAACGCAATTTTCACATCACATACAGTTGATGTCGGAAGTTTGCATACACCTTAGCCAAATACATTTAAATTCAGTTTTTCCAAGTTAAAATTCAGTTAGGATCACCACTTTATTTTAAGAATGTGAAATGTCAGAATAATATTAGAGAGAATGATTTATTTCAGCTTTTATTTCTTTCATCACATTCCCAGTGGGTCAGAAGTTTAAATACACTCAGTTAGTATTTGGTAACATTGCCTTTAAATTGTTTAACTTGGGTCAAACGTTTCGGGTAACCTTCCACAAGCTTCCCACAATAAGTTGGGTGAATTCTGGCCCATTCCTCCTGTCAGAACTGGCGTAACTGAGTCAGGTTTGTAGGCCTCCTTGCTCGCACACACTTTTTCAGTTCTGCCCACAAATGTTCTATAGGATTGAGGGTTTTGTGATGGCCACTCCAATACCTTGACTTTGTTGTCCTTAAGCCATTTTGCCACAACTTTGGAAGTGTGCTTGGGGTCCTCGTCCATTTGGAAGACCCATTTGCGACTAAGAGTTTTGGAGCAGTGGCTTCTTCCTTGCTGAGCAGCCTTTCAGGTTATGTCGATATACGACTCGTTTAACTGTGGATATAGATACTTTTGTACCCGTTTCCTCCAGCATCTTCACAAGGTCCTTTGCTGTTGTTCTGGGATTGATTTTCACTTTTCGCACCAAAGCACGTTCATCTCTTGGAGACAGAACGAGTCTCCTTCCTGAGTGGTATGATGGCTGCATGGGCCCATGGTGTTTATACTTGCGTACTTTTGTTTGTACAGATGAATGTGGTACCTTCAGGCGTTTGGAAATTTCTCCCAAGGATGAACAAGACTTGTTTTTCTGAGGTCTTCGCTGATTTCTTTTGATTCTCCCATGATGTCGAGCAAAGAGGCACTGAGTTTGAAGGTACACCTCCAATTTACTCAAATTACGTCAATTAGCCTATCAGAAGCTTCTAAAGCCATGACATCCTTTTCTGGAATTTTCCAAGCTGTTTAAAGGCACAGTAAACTTCTGACTGACTGGAATTGTGATATAGTGAATTATAAGTGAAATAATCTGTTTTTAAACAATTGTTGGAAGAATTACTTGTGTCATGCACAAAGTAGATGTCATAACCGACTTGCCAAAACCTTAGTTTGTTAACATGAAATCTGTGGAGTGGTTGAAAAATTAGTTTTAATGACTTCAACGTGTATGCAAACTTCCGACTTCAACTGTAGGTTGTAATCAGGCTTTTTTGGGGGGGCTTGGCTTCCCCGGTGATTTTATCCACGCACCGCTATTGCACACAACAATTATGTTTTTCAAATTTTTTATAAATTAATAAAAATGAAAAGCATACATTTCTTGGGTCATTAAGTATTCAAACCCTTTGTTTGATTACGAGCCTAAATAATATGCGAGCCTAAATAAGTTCAGGAGTAAACATGTGGTTAACAAGTCACATAATTGTCACGATGCGTGCTCTGGCACTGGAGTGAAGCAGACGACCGGCCCCGGACTGGGCACCGGTGGAGCGGACTGCTCTGGCACTGGAGTGAAGCAGACGACCGGCCCCGGACTGGGCACCGGTGGAGCGGACTGCTCTGGCACTGGAGCGGAGCAGACGGCTGAACGTTCCGGGCTGCGGACCTTCGCTGGAGGCTCCGGGCTGCGGACCTTCGCTGGAGGCTCCGGGCTGCGGACCTTCGCTGGAGGCTCCGGGCTGCGGACCTTCGCTGGAGGCTCCGGGCTGGGGACCTTCGCTGGAGGCTCCGGGCTGCGGACCTTCGCTGGAGGCTCCGGGCTGCGGACCTTCGCTGGAGGCTCCGGGCTGCGGACCTTCGCTGGAGGCTCCGGGCTGCGGACCTTCGCTGGAGGCTCCGGGCTCCGGACCTTCGCTGGAGGCTCCGGGCTCCGGACCTTCGCTGGAGGCTCCGGACCTTCGCTGGAGGTTCCGGGCTGCGGACCTTCGCTGGAGGCTCTGGGCTGCGGTCCTTCGCTGGAGGCTCTGGGCTGCGGTCCTTTGCTGGAGGCTCTGGGCTGCGGACCTTCGCTGGAGGCTGCGGACCTTCGCTGGAGGCTGCGGACCTTCGCTGGAGGCTCCAGGCTGGTCCTTCGCCTTTTTGGCCAGTCGAGCTTTCCCTCTTCGGCGCCTCTGCTCCGGACACCAGCCCTCCTCCACCGAACGATAATGGGAGTGGGAGTATTCCCCCTCGGTGATCTTCCCCATACCGAGGAGGATATCTCCCAATGTTAATCCCTGTTGCGTCCCTGGGTGGTGGATCATTCTGTCACGGTTTGTAGTAATGGGACGGTAAACGGAGCGTTGGTGAAGTGTCATCCTTGTTTATTAAATGAGGTGTAATCACAAGGAATAAAATAAACAGGAGAGGATAAACAAACAAAGTGACTTACTTGACTGTGACGTAGTGTAGACAGGCACAAACAATGATCCCCACACAGGTGGATGTGTGGGGAGCCTAAATACAATCCCCAATCAGAGATAACCCTGTACAGCTGTCTCTGATTGAGGATCATTACTCCCCTAGTTAGGGTGTGAGGGCTTGATTGTGGTCCTTCCACTCCCCTTGGTGGGAGTCAGAGGCCTAACCACAATCAAACCCTCACACCTACTACAGAAAATGATGGAATGATCACTGAGCCCATTGATTACAACCACACTGTTTCGTATCCTTGATCTCGCTGACACCAACACGAGGTCAATTAGAATTCAAAGAGGTCCAGTGACTAACATTTTCTCCCCCCAAAGGTCCAAACCATTAAAATGTCTATGATTTGGGGGCATATGTAGTTATTGTATATGTATAGCTAATAAACAAAGTACTACATTTCAATAACATTTCAACAATATTAATTGCACATTTTCAATGCAGACACGTTAAACATGAGGTAAAATAAATATGCAGCCTAATCATAAATAAAAGTAGGCCTATCAGAAATGTTTCTGAAAAAAGTGTTTTGATTTTTGAACAAATAAGAAAACACAGGTTCAATATTTATTTTTCCTACTCTCTCCCACTTCACTTCTCCATCTCTCTTCTTTAGTGAGAGAAATGGCCTTTTGCTTGCCCTGCCAGTGATTTGAACCATGGCTGGAATGGAGTCAGTGCCATTCTCATGCACATACAGTGGGGAGAACAAGTATTTGATACACTGCCGATTTTGCAGGTTTTCCTACTTGCAAAGCATGTAGAGGTCTGTCATTTTTATCATAGGTACACTTCAACTGTGAGAGACGGAATCTAAAACAAAAATTCAGAAAATCACATTGTATGATTTTTTTAATAATTAATTTTCATTTTATTGCATGACATAAGTATTTGATCACCTACCAACCAGTAAGAATTCCCGCTCTCACAGACCTGTTAGTTTTTCTTTAAGAAGCCCTCCTGTTCTCCACTCATTACCTGTATTAACTGCACCTGTTTGAACTCGTTACCTGTATAAAAGACACCTGTCCACACACTCAATCAAACAGACTCCAACCTCTCCACAATGGCCAAGACCAGAGAGCTGTGTAAGGACATCAGGGATAAAATTGTAGACCTGCACAAGGCTGGGATGGGCTACAGGACAATAGGCAAGCAGCTTGGTGAGAAGGCAACAACTGTTGGCGCAATTATTAGAAAATGGAAGAAGTTCAAGATGACGGTCAATCTCCCTCGGTCTGGGGCACCATGCAAGATCTCACCTCGTGGGGCATCAATGATCATGAGGAAGGTGAGGGATCAGCCCAGAACTACACGGCAGGACCTGGTCAATGACCTAAAGAGAGCTGGGACCACAGTCTCAAAGAACCATTAGTAACACACTACGCCGTCATGGATTAAAATCCTGCAGCGCACGCAAGTTCCCCCTGCTCAAGCCAGCGCTTGTCCAGGCCCATCTGAAGTTTGCCAATGACCATCTGGATGATCCAGAGGAGGAATGGGAGAAGGTCATGTAGTCTGATGAGACAAAAATAGAGCTTTTTGGTCTAAACTCCACTCGCCGTGTTTGGAGGAAGAAGAAGGATGAGTACAACCCCAAGAACACCATCCCAACCGTGAAGCATGGAGGTGGAAACATCATTCTTTGGGGATGCTTTTCTGCAAAGGGGACAGGACGACTGCACCGTATTGAGGGGAGGATGGATGGGGCCATGTATCGCGAGATCTTGGCCAACAACCTCCTTCCCTCAGTAAGAGCATTGAAGATGGGTCGTGGCTGGGTCTTCCAGCATGACAACAACCCGAAACACACAGCCAGGGCAACTAAGGAGTGGCTCCGTAAGAAGCATCTCAAGGTCCTGGAGTGGCCTAGCCAGTCTCCAGACCTGAACCCAACAGAAAATCTTTGGAGGGAGCTGAAAGTCCGTATTGCCCAGCGACAGCCCTGAAACCTGAAGGATCTGGATGGAGGAGTGGGCCAAAATCCCTGCTGCAGTGTGTGCAAACCTAGTCAAGAACTACAGGAAACGTATGATCTCTGTAATTGCAAACAAAGATTTCTGTACCAAAAATTAGGTTCTGCTTTTCTGATGTATCAAATACTTATGTCATGCAATAAAATGCAAATTAATTATAAAAAAATCATACAATGTGATTTTCTGGATTTTTGTTTTAGATTCCGTCACTCACAGTTGAAGATTACCTATGATAAAAATTTCAGACTTCTACATGCTTTGTTAGTGTGAAAACCTGCAAAATTGGCAGTGTATCAAATACTTGTTCTCCCCACTGTATGTAGGTGCTCTTTGGTGAGTCTAGAACGGTACTTATTTTTAATGATGTTCATAGTGGAGAAAGAAGACTCACAACTGTATGTGGAGCCAAACATGATCAAGGTGTGTAGTGCTACTTTGTTTAGACCAGGGAAAACAGTCTCAGACACAGCCTGCAACCAGAAAGTGTCATGATCAGTTAGTTGAAAGTGTTCTCTTAGTGCAACATTTGCTTGCAGATCAATCAGTTCCATCTGTAGAGATCCAGCATGTGCCCACTTGAAGGTCTGTGTCACCTCCTTTGAAAATCCCCTGACATCTGTGATGAGGAATGGATTCTCGATGAGAAGGAGGAGCTGCTGTCCAAGGCTGAAGCTGTCAAAGCGATTTCTGAAGTTTCCAATCAGCTTATCTATGAAGTCAACATGAGGAAAAACATCTCTCACCCTGAATCTGTTCCTGCACTTTAGGGAAGTGTGCACAGTCTCCTTGAAGATCTTCCTTGAACACTTCCAGTTTCCTCTGGAAGGAGCGGACAGAATTGTTCTTGCCCTGTAGTTCCACGTTGAGCTCATTAAGGTGTGATGGGATGTCTGCAAAAAAAGCAACAATATCCATTTTGCTCTCATTTGCAAAAAAGTGAAAACTGTGTTGCCTTCTGACTATTGAGCTGTCCTTTCAAATGGACCAAAAGCGTGCCAACATCCTGCCTTTAATGAGCCATCTTACGTTGTTGTGCAGCAGAAGGTCATTTGCATTTGCCTTCTTTCAGGAATTCTCTCAGCAGGCGATGTTGATGAGATGAGGAAGCCCTGAGGAAGTTGATGTGTTTCATCATGGTGTTCATCACTTCAGCATACTCTTCTGACAGATTGGCACACAGGACAGACTGATGAATGATGCAGTGGTAAGCTGTGAGATCGGGGTTGTCCTCTTTCAGCCGTGCCACAGCTCCTCTCTCTCTTCCTGTCATGGCAGGAGACCGTCTGAGGTGAGAGACCACTTCTATAATTTATTCTCTTGCTTCTGCTTTTGCTTCTCTCGCTGTGATTGGACAACACACAGTAGTATGGGGCTCTGTCTTGGACCTATGCAGTATGTGTACATTGAATAAAAGGGTTGCTTCAATTTTATTTAACAATTATTTATGAGAAATGTCGTGGTCCAGATAGAACCTTCACTTGGTCCGGACCCGGACCGAGGTCCGCCAACTGTACACTTCTGGTTTAGGTAGGAGGACAGACCACGGTGTGCTCATTAACAGATTACAAAACTTCTTAAGAGCTTTAAAAGTAGCTTTGTCCTTTTTGAACATGTCTGTATTAAAATCACCACTAACAATAACCAAGTCTCATCCAACAATTCATCCAACCACACACCTTCAATCTCGTCATTACTTAAAACTGATCTTTAGTTTAACCCAATATCTAATCTTACAAAGTCCCCCGGCTTTGTGATTGTGGTCTCTTCTAATTACTACATAATTTTCAACTTCAATCTCAGCGTTTTTTATCGAACCATTTAGTCCCGGGCTTCCCTCAGCATCTTCTCCTCGTCTCCCTATTGCGCTCGGACAGCAGACGGACGCAGGAGGATTAGGTTAGTTGTCATGATTAAGGTCTGAAAGTTATCTTATTATTATGCATACCTGAAAGAGAGGGTTGTTGCACCTTTCCTTCTGTCCTTCTCCATTGTAGCATGCCACTGCTCAAATGGGTTTGTCACTGGAAAAAGGGCCGGGGCACTGATGAACATCACCTGACAGTAACAGGCATAGAGTAAATATGAGGCTTCCACCATCTATTTGGCATTTACCTCCGACTTTAATCTCCCTTTTGGAGGTGGGATGTTGATTAGGGTGTTTTCTCCGTGGCCAAAGTGCTTAGTGACAATCTGGTCTTCGAGACAAAACTTCTGATAAAAACTGCATACCTTGTCTAAAGAACATCAACTTGAGGGCAGTAAGTTGGGTCAAGCCAATTCTAGTTACCACAGCTACAAAGTCATGAAGGCCACCTTTTTCTCCAGTTTATTTTCTTAAAATGTGACTTTAAACCTAACCCTAACCACACTGCTAACCTTATGCCTAACACTAACCTTAAATTAAGACCAAAAAGCAAATTATTTTGTTTTTTATTTTTATGAATTTTTACGACAGACAATTTTGACTTTGTCTGTGGTAAACTAGTGGAAACCCAAATTATATGCTTTACAGATATAGACTGACTGTAGCTCCAGATCTTATTTTTTTTAAACGTTTTTTAAAAGTTTCAATATTTCAATATGGGGTAAATACAACATTTCCCAGAATGCATTAGTTTAACCCTGAAGTTGACCCTGAGGTCTTAAAAATAAGCCAAACAAAATAAATATAATTGGCTATTCTAAGCACTAAAAGACAATTTATGTTTGATCCAAAAATGCTCCGTACCACAAATTTTGTAATAATGCGGAGGGCTCCGTATAGCTCCGCATTGAAATGATTGGTTGACCTTAGGTAAGGGCGGGAGGTCCTGTAAAAACTCAAACTCACTCCCTTGACAATTTCCTTCACAACACCTCTTCTCAACAGCTCTGCACTGCTCTGCGAAGCGCAAGAAGTATGAATGCCATGACTTCTGCAGAGGTCGTATCACCGTAAATGCTGCATGGCAAATGCAGACGTTGGATTGACCATGCAGAGCATTTTAGGTTAAAAGAAAATATGAAAAATAAATCCCAGAGAAAAGTGATATTCTTTGGTATCTGGAAGTGTGACCAGTCAGATTCAATGAAACTCTCATTGTCTATCGTTGAGTGGAATTTATTTGAACCACACTGAATTAAATGATACTTCACTCAAACTCAAATTCTAATTCTACATCCTGCGGGGTGTGGCCAATTCAATTCCAATTAGAATTTATGAGTTGAATGGGAGTCAATACCAAAATTCTGAATTGTGCCCAACCATGATGTCAACAGTCATGTTTTCAAGATAAACCACTTTCAGTAGAGCAGAAATGTGCCTTTGATGCATCATATGATGCAAAGGTGAAAGGGTAGTATTCCTTTAAGGTTTGTTGATTTGCCAGAATACATGAATCATAGACAGCTAATGATCCTATCTATTATTATGTCTCACAATGTGTCTGCGTACCAATAATTGTCAAAGACATGCCCAGAGGTGACTGTGGACAGGTTTACAGCATATAGAGGTGAAACAGATTTACACTCTGATTAAACGTGACATTAATCAACTTCTATCGTCGGCTCAATAACTCTATTTCTACACTGACAGTAGGAGTATATCCCAATGATGGCTGTACTGTAGGTCTCTAGCATGTATTGACTTGACCTCTGCTTACCTTAGTTTTTATGCCCTACTGCACATGACCCTATGTCCAAGCCAGTAACCTCCCACCAACCAAACAATCCCCAACAGGAAAGCACAAGCCTATGTCAAAGTCCTGGTTAATGTAGTGTTTCGTGAAGTGTTTCTGTGAACTGTACAATGCCCCTGCCTACAGATTTGTTATATGTGTATCAATTGTACAGTATGCTGTACCATATTGTACTGTGTTATATAGTACTGTGTTGTGGTCTCAACATCCCAAGGCCTCCACACCACCACAGTCGCTCTAAACAACCACCATTGTTACATTGTCAACCCTCACCAGAAGAGCCCGAGCTGACTCAATAATAACCACCTGGCATGATGCATTTCAGGCCACTGAGCCGGGCTAGAACCATACAGTGCTGATTCTTTAGGTGGCTTCCAATACGGAAAACCTCTGGGGTGGAGTCGGGTGAAGGGGAGTACAGAACCCCCCTCCTACAAGAAAGAGCGTTTAAGTTCAAAGCATGGAAGACTTGTCTGCGAAGTGAAAACAATTGGCCAGTTCATGTTCCCATTCATCAAAGTGACAGCTGTCGCCACGTGGAAATTAATTAATAGATAAAGGGAATGCATTCAGTGTGCAGATGAAGTGGAGCCGGCTGTGTAATGCAGCCAGAACTACTGCAGCAGCTAAAGTGAAGACTGTCAGTGACAGTGGCTGGCAGCACAAGCCCATGTCAGCAAATAACATCCTTATGGTTGGAGGGGCATTCAGCTGTGTTTACACTACATGATTCTCTCTCTTTTTCATAGCGGCTCACATATCGCACATCAATTCTTTTTTAAGTTGATGTGAAGTTTTTTTGTGTCCCCCCATAGAAGTGTCCCCCTTTTTTTCCCCACCTTATTTTAATTGTGTTATTTTAATATTTTTGTAGTCTAGGCCAGGGGGTTTGTGTGTTTGTGTTGTGTACATGCATGGAGAATATTAAGATTACTTTGAATGTTCATCGATCCCCATAGGTACAGTATTTGTATGGATGCAACGAGAGTTAAATAGAAATATGTGTTTACCCCTCACTGACCTCCACTTGAGCTATGACCTGTCACATACTTATTATTGATCATCACATTCTGTGGATGCTGAGTGCAGAGGTTTCAGTTGCCTTGGTTACCTATATAAGAAATCCATGTTGACCAAAATGTCCCCTTCTGTTCCGTGATGTATTTTAAAGTGAATAAAAGCCTTTGATACAAAGCCTCAGTTTCCCATTGAGGTTGAACTCACAAATGCTCTCACTTGTATTATCGTGACCATTTAAAAATGTACCATGAAAGTAGATTCAGACAAATGATGTAGAACTAATTTAAATATTTTTTTACTATAGTTATATGGTACAGTTTTATTTCACCGCATTGTTTATGAGGCATAGATCTGTAGAGTCTACTTATGAATTAAAGCACCATATTTCAGTCTCATCTGCCCTTCAAAATCACTTAATATTCTTCACTTGAAACCAACGTTTCATGTGATATGTTGACTCAATCTATCATCTTGGAGTGAGACATTATTGCATAGAGCTAGCAACTTTTTCTGAGGACAGAAATATGTTATTTTCATGGTTTAGAACCTCTCATCCATAGAGTATCAGTCTAAGAGTGACACCTTCATCATAAGTTACACGGCAGCAGACGGATCGGTGTTGCCCAACTTTGCGGAAAGTAGCCTATAACCAGCGGGTGGGATGACTTGCAGCTAACCTTATTGATTTATGTTTCTTTTGAATCAATCTTCATCCCCCAATGGCCATTTTCTCCATTATATTTCATTTGGAGAGACAGATTATGGGAGGGCCTAAAAGAGAGGCATATCTGTTCTCTACGAGTGATTTCATCATGTAAAGGGCTTTGTGTCCCTCACACACAACACAACACTGGCTCATAGAAGGAGGCATCTCACTGTCACACACAACACAACACTGGCTCATAGAAGGCGATTCCCATGAGGATTCCACAGGAAACATTTACTTTGGCTGATAAAAAACCTCTGCCAAATAACATTACTCCCTTTTTATTTTGGACCACAACCCCTGTAAAGAGCGAATGAATGCACCGATTCTGCATGTGTTTCTCTGGTGCTAATTAAGAAAAATTAGATCTTGGAGGTGTGGTTTGATGAGGCAGTTACTGATGCTTGTCCCCCATGAGACACCATAGGAACAAAGACAGTGTCACTTCCTCAAAATATAAATCTGTAATTAACTTTGATGAGGAGGTTTTAGTCGTAGAAGTTTACATCTAGCTAAGGTGTTTGGTGCAGTATTTCTCAAGTAAAAAAATGTGTGACGTGTTGTGGTTAGGTCTGGGTAGGTCTGTCTCACTGGCTGTTTATTCTGCGATAGGATTGGATGGAGGCAATCACCGCAGCTGTGTATCCCATGTTAGTGGGCGAGTGGGCTTTTTACAGATGCAAAATTTAAAGAATCCTGTCGGGCTGTATCACCGCCTGGTACGACATTTGCACCGCCCACAACCACAAAGCTCTCCAGAGGGTGGTGCAGTCTGCCCAAACGCATTACCGGGTGCAAACTACGCACCCTCCAGGACACCTACAGCACTCGATGTCACAGGAAGGCCAAAAAGATCATCAAGGACATCAACCACCCGAGCCACTGCCTGTTCACCCCGTTGTCATCCAGAAGGCGAGGTCAGTACAGGTGCATCAAAGCTGGGACCTAGAGACTGAAAAACAGCTTCTTCCTCAAGGTAATCAGACAGCTAAACAGCCACCACTACCACATTAGAGGCTGCTGCCTAGAGGCACTGGCTAGAAATCACTGGTCACTTTAAGGTATGGAACACTAGCCACTTTAATAATATTTATAATGTTTACATATCTGGCATCACTTATCCCATATGTCTATACTGTATTCTATACTATCCTTCGGTATCACAGTCATTTAAACAATGTTTACGTATCTTGCGTTCCCCATCTCATTTGTATATACTGTATTCAATACTCTTCTACTGTATCTTAGTCCGTGACGCTAGTCCTTATGTATATAGGTCTAATTAATTCCTACTGTTAGATATACTACACTGTATGAACTAGACGCACAAGCATTTCGCGACACCCGCATTAACATCTGCTAAACATGTGTATGTGATCAATAACATTTGATTTGATTTGAGATTAGAATGCACCGGCCACTTAAGGAATGAAACACTAGTCACTTTAATAATGTTTCTGTATCTTGCACTACTCATCTCATATGTCTAACTGTACGCTATACTATTCTCGGTATCTTAGTCACTTAATTGTGGTTACATACTGCATCACCAATCTCTTATGTGTATATTGTATACTTTAAAGCTTACTATTCCACTGGATCTTAGTCCAATGCCGCCCTGGCATATGTATATATTCTCAATCCATTCTTACTTAGATTTATGTGTGTTATATGTTGTGCACAAGCATTTCGCTACACTCGCAATAACATCTGCTAACCATGTGTATGTGACCAATACAATTTTATTTTATTTGAAATCAAAACCCAACCCTCAAGTAAGTCATGACGAACTCACAAAACTCAGTTTTGGACGAGACTGAATTTATGACAAACATTTTCCTATTTACACTTTGTAGTCAATTTCGACACTAGAATAAATGTTTCTGTGCGATATTTTTCAATTTACGTTAAATATACTGTGCTGAGGGAAGTATGCATGGGGATATATTTATATTGACATTGAAAGATTATAAAGAAAGCATTGGACAATTTATAAATTACATTACAATTTAGTAATACACAACAGTTACATAAAACAAAATCAGTCAAGACCACAGTATGTTTGAACAGTAACCTTACTGGTTACTGCTGACACAAACCTTATTGTGGCCATACACCATGGGTTTATCCTTAAAACCAATCTCCCCCTCTCCACTGACTGTCCTCTCATAAGCCCTTTCTGAGAGGTATCTCATACCTTATACAGACGGTGTGTGCCGGATGGATTTATATCCCTTCCCCTCTCAGTGTGAGAGCTCTGTCAGCGCTTGTCCTTCTATCAGGTCCATCAGTTTATCAGGTCCATCAGTGTTTCATGTGTCCTGTGGCACAACAGCGAGCAGCTCAATTAGCTCCCTTTCCTCCCTCTACTGAGTCAGGCACAGCCAGCAAGGCCCTCTGCTCCATCCACCAGGTATGGATTTCTCCCCTCAGGTGTTTTTTCAGAGAAATGTTTGATGTCTCAGATCTGGTCGAGGTAAGAAAACTCTCCCCAGTGATCCACCTGTACCAAATCATTTTGCTGGGGTGGGTAGAGGAATGAGTTGGGTAAGATTAAGTGTCACCGAGTAAATTGGTGGTCCAACTGGCATTTGACTTTGTGATGTTTTCTGTGTACTTTATCTGTTTCTGTGTACTTTATATTTTAGTCTGTGTATTCATCAAAGTAGCCAATGATATGTAGATTAGTTAGACATCCTGAAGGAGATGTGTGTAGATCATGAAATTTTGTAAAATATAGGCTAAGCTTTATATCATCCTCCATTAAAAAATTGTGCAATGCTATAATAGTCGAGGCTGGAGTTTATAGGCTTGTGAAGGGCATTGCAGGGAGTGTTAATGTACAACCAAAGCAGCCAGCAGGTAGCAGCCACGTCTTCCTCCCTCAGCCCTGTCCAGTCCACACAGCCTTCCAATGCCAACATTACACGAGGACGGTACGCCATTAAATCAACTAGTCACCTATACTTCCTGATCCAATTTACAAACAGTACAGTACAGTAATTGTTTGAAAAGGTCACCCTATTCAATTCCTCATGGAAAGAGATGAAGGTTGAAATAGCACTGTGTGCTCATAAATGCATTTCCCACTGGGCACAGACATCAATTCAACATCTATTCCACGTTGGTTCAACCAGTGTGTGCCCAGTGGGTTGTTTTCTTTCATTTTGAAGGCTTATGTATGAATAAAAGGTCTCGAAGGATTACAGTATAGATGTAGGAATTATTCAAACCCCTATACTGCCTATCTAAATCCAAACACCCCTCACATCACAACTGCTCACTTTTCCAACAAGCAGCTCATTTTATTTTTGGGGTTCTGAGCTACACACTGTATATCTTGTTCATCTAAAGTCGCAATGTATTTCCCCCTCTCTATTAACCCTAACATACAGTTCATGATACTGTGCCAAAAGTCTTTGAGTGCTGAGATAGGAGTTTTTTTGTTTTTTTCATCAGCCTGTGAATGCTACTCATTCTCCTTTTGAGTGGAGCGCACTTTGCCATCAACTGTATGTTTTTTAATAAAGCAATCTATTTACCCGCCTAGCACATGGAAGACAAATGTAGACCCCTAACTCCCCATGGAAGTTTCATGGAGTTGGTGGTGTGCTCTCTCTCAATGCTTCATGTAATCTGATATAAAAAGGTCTTTATAAATACATTTGATTGATTGATTGATTGATTGATTGAGGCAGCACTGCAGCAATACCAGAAAATAAAATGGTTGTGCTTTATTTTACAGTACAGAAAATTACCAGGTATTGCTTCCAATAAAAATATTTTCTCTAAAACCACAGGAAAAAAACGCATGATTATGTAACAACCATAAATATTATGTTACCATTAAAATATAGAATATTGAATATAAATATAAAAATGTACTTATATACAGAGAATAAATATAACTGACAAATATTGCGCTGGAACAGGGCATAAAACTAAAAGGGAAATGTCAATAGATAAGAACCTCGTGCCTACTCCATCTTTACCTCGACGAAAGAGGTAAATCCCATAAATATTATTATGCTTTTATCAGTATTATTTTCAATTCATAAAATACATTTATGCATTTAATCATTTTCGTTGTGAAAAGTTGAACCAACGTAACTTAGGTTATACGGGTATAATTTTGTTTTTAGAAGCAGCGTGGTTGCACTGGAGATCGCCATTTTGGTTGTTCAGTCTACTACACTACACGAAATTGATGAGAAATACTCCCATTGATACACGTTATTTTGCACTTTCCTTTCCTTTCCTTTCATAGGAAGACTTATGTTATGTATTGTAAAAACATATGCACTGTAGGAGAGACTATCCTTGATAAACACTGTTACACTCAGCGGTGTGGTAGGACGGATTTGAGAACATACATTCACAGACATTAGCATACATTCAGACATTTACATACAATCATACATGTTACCTAACTCATAAGGTCAAACTTACAAGTGGATTTGATTGTAACTTGTGGAATTGTTTAATTGAATGGATTGTTTTTATTTGTCTAACTGTGAACTGAAGACGATGGCATCAACCAGCCATATCTGCATTATAAATATCACACAATCATCTATAGATTAATTACATTCATAATCAAAAGTTGTTATATTTTAGAAATACCAGGCAGGAAATGGAAAATTAAACCGTTTCCTCTGAACTTTGTCACCACATCTTCCTATATTTTCAGCAAGATCCCCCAAATTGAAACATAATGTAACCAAAAACTTAAATAATTATGTCAGTAATATGTAATATTATATATGGTAACTGAGGATTTGTCTCATATTGTGCCAATACAGAGAGGGTTTCCAGTTGATTGCCAGATCTAAGTTTGACCTCTTGTGCTTTTCTTTCGCACTGAGACTGAGAGAATAGAGTGGGATCTACCCTGACAGCCAGGGATAGGAGCCCTGCAGCGGTGTCAGCTTATCTTCCTCCATTTCTCCTCTCCTCCTCCACCTCCTCCTCCTCTTCCTCCTCTTCATTTCCTGCGCCAGACTAAATGCATCCTCCATGTTCCCTGTTTTTGGATATGTGACAGGAAATTGAGAGTGAAGTGTAGCCCAAGGTATGCAAATGATTCTACTGCCGAGGTAATATAAATCCATATACTGGTCCTATTCATTCATACTGTACCTGTAAGGGACATAGAAAAGAGGCGTGGTAGATAGGATACACATACATACTGTACAATAAATGTAAATCGAGACAGGGAATCTGGTTTTCGTTTTGATGCCAAACAAACATTTATTTGTTATGATAGTAGTACAGAGTTGTGGCAAATACGTTTCTATGTCATAACATAGTGGCTTACATGCATTTTATGTCTGATTCATTTTTCCTAACCATGTAATGAAAAAAAGGTCCAATATGTTATTAGACGGTGGAAGCAATCTTGTGAGATTTATTGCTCAGCCTTGACAATGGAGGGATGGTTAACCTGTTTTAGATTTGACATTTTCGTAAGTATGGAAATTGAATCAAATGTAATATTGTTTTTTGTATTGTTTCCTTTGTATTATTTGGGCATTTGTATTGTGGGTGTACTGTCGGTGAAGTTCAATCACTGGAATAAGTCTTATAACGGCCTGTTTAATCTCCCAGTTGTGTGTAAACAACGTCACACATTCCCTCCAAAGAGCAAAGTGTCTTGGTCTTGCCATCATTGGTCATTGCAGCAAAGTGCTCCCTTGTGAGAAGTAGCAGTGAAATCCCCCTGTATTTTCTAACACCCTGTACACATTGTGCCTCCCGGCTGGTGAGTGGGGGTGTTTGACTGCCTGGCAAGGCAAGCAGGAGGGATCCCTCGGCTCTGATCTGAGTGACCATGGCTGATGTTCCATCTCCCGGGCACCACGACAACACTGACTCTTGTCAGACCCAAACTGTCTCAGAGCGACTGTGGATCAAACACTGTGAAACAGAGCTGTTAAAACCGCTCTTGTCTCTTTGTAACTTAAAAGGACTGACTCTGAGTAATGTTTATCCGTATGACATGGAGAATAACTGTACCTTATTTACTAGTACTTAAGTTGCATCTGGTGGTTGGTTACTGTATGATTTTACTTATGTTTCAGAATAATTGCACTTTCCTAGTTACTCACCACACATACAGTAGTGTAAAATCTACTACAGACTTGCTATACCACCTCTCTCATAATCAACAAGCTCTGATGTTCTGAATGATGCATTGGGGATAAGATGCCCTGTTTATTTTCCCTTAGAAACCTGAGGTACCTCTGCCATAAAATAAATAAAGATAATACAACAGTTGTGGCATATACAGGAGGGCAAATAAAAAACAACAAGGTACTGTAGATATACAATACGCTGGAAATATTAATGACCGTTCCTGAGAATCCCAAATTAAAACACTGTTGTTGTACATACTCCTTTGACAAAACACAATTAATTACCAGTCCCAGTGCATACAAATGGTTTAAAACATATTGTATTTACTACATGGGCAAAATTGCATAATTTCGTTTAATTGTTCTTGGGGAGTAGACTCCTAGCCCTGATTGAAGACTTCATGGGAAAGCTGCCAAAATGTTAACCATGCATTTTAATTACGACTTTCAGGCAGGGAAAAAATAGTACCAGCACATAACAGGAGAAACTAAAAACAGAAAACATCTATGTGAAAATTGTGTCCAATGCAGTCGTTTTGATCTCAATATCAAATAATTTCTGGGTAACAATTAAGTACCTTAAAGTGATTGTTTTCAATGAAAATATTCAAATAGAAAAAAAAACAGCTTCTTAGCAAAGACACAATTTTGCTAGTACTGTCTAGGAGTGGTCTGAGTGGGGAAAGAGAAAAAGATAAATTAGCAGTTATTGGCAGAGAGGTTTGGAACGCTCTTTCTTATTGGTCTATTAATACATTTTCCATTCTGGTGATGTCACCAGGCAGGCCAAAACTCCATCCCACCAAAACAGGCTGAAATTTCAGTCGGTCTTTTCAAACAGTTCTTACACTAAAAGGGCATTATCATAATTTTCACCATTTCACAGTATTATTCCAACCGCATAGTGTGGAAATATATATAAAACACATTAACATTTTGTTTTTGACTGCACTGGGCCTTAAAGTCAAGGAGACTTACAGTTTAGTTTGGTACAGGCCTAAATAAATTACGTACCATCTCACAATATAGATGAAGTCCCAGCCCCATAAATCAAACAAAGAAAACTATTTTAAGTCCTGTTGATACAGGATTGCACCTTGCATGTTATTGAGAGGTTTTTGGCAAGATGGAAAAGAGAGGAAGGCAGAGGAATCACAGACCAACCGATAAAATACACTCTGATTTGAATCGATGTGCTGTTTTACTCTCTGAGTGGAACTGGAATACATTAATTGCGTCCCAAATGGCACCTTATTGCCTATACTGTAGAGTGCACTACTTTTGACCAGGGCCCATTGACTCTTAGTTTAAGACTGAGAGAACAAAGAAAGGTTGTACAATATTGTCTGAGGTTGGTGATATTTTCATTAAATGTAAATCAGGACAGTGGCGTGCCACAATATCATTAATATTGCATTATTTATCCTCCAAACTTCAATTATTTGCCCTTTTCAAATGAGACAAAGAAACGTACTGCAGGAAGCCAGCTCATTCCAATAATAATGCACAGTTGTTATGCAAATGCAAAATATGGCATGTGTCATTTCAGATTACAGCGATATGACATGGCTGCTAGAGTGGGTACAAGGTGAACAATGATAAACTGTGCTATTTTCCAATTATGGGACAGCTTATAGCCAAGGGATAGCATACTGTCATAGGCTACAATATAAGGCCTATTTGAAAATAACTGTACAATTTGTCAATGATAGATAACTATTTATTTCCACATCATCACATTATAATTTGCTTGCTGATGAGGATTTGACTAGGCTATTAATTTCATACCTTTTTGTAGACACTGTTCAGACAAAAATAAATGACATGGGTAACGTCACACCTGAAAAATCTGTTTTGATTATATGGACTGACTGTGTTTTGTGTTGTTACATCCTCCCCATTACCTGTGTGTTTCCTGAGTATAGGAGGTAATACATTGGTATGCATTAGTCCACATAGTCCCTTTTTAAACAATGGGCTACTTTCCCCTAATGATAATAATCTTCCTGGTGAAGCACAGAAATGGTGATTAAATGTTGATTTTCCTTCAGAGGGAATCTGCGGTGATGTATTTTATCACATCGAGTTCTCCTCATAGGGCTGATTGCAGAGGTTATCTAAGAGCAAGAAAAACTCTCTCCCTTCCTCTCCCCAGGAAAGACCTTGAGGATACTAGCCCTCTTATCTGTTTCCTAGTAGTAGTAGAAGGCTATAATTCCTTCCACACTAAAGTGGAACTCCTTGTTCTCTTTGTAGATATCTGTAGACTCATGTCATTACAGAGACAGGAGTATGTATAATGGCTGACTTTGTCACTTATGTGGGCTGTGCAGTGGCTATTTGAGCATGTAAATCTTGCTGGGGCAACAAAGAAAAATGGTGGGATGCATGCCAGCAAAGCCACTACACAACACAACACTAAACAATACATTAATTCCACTATAACTGTGACAAACAGTGCCCACAAACTGTTAGGCCTACATAAAGCTGTCCCAACAGAAGAGTCCCAACAGCAGTCACAAAACCTTACCACTGACACCTGGCTATCAGCGGAGCCTTGTATGGCAGAGAAACAGTTGATTCAGCCTCATTTACTGCCTTTAAAAAAAACATGATGATATGATATAGCAGACTTGCTTAAACAAATGTGATTTCTGCTGACAATTGAGATGTACAAACTATGGCATAAGGGGACGACAAGCGGATAAGAGGCAATCTGTAATTTCAATAAAGACATTAATGAGCGAGCTAGGATGGACGTAGTCAATATAACTATTTGTTTAGCACTTTTGAAATGTACAGCAACAGAATTCAGAACATGGGCCGTTCTTACAGTGTTCTCCCTGCACACCAAGTCAGAACCGCAGGATAAATAAAGGGGTCATATAAGCAGACAATGAAAGCTCTTACAATATTCAATGATTACATTTCTCAAAAAACAGGTTATAGGCTACATGTGCACCACCAAGTCAGAACAGTAGGCGAAATTAAGGGGTGAATATATACTAAATTATTAGGGTGAAGCACATGGGCTACTAACAGCTTACTACACAACATACACTTAGTATTACTTTCTTAGCTACAGTATACATATCTCCCTGGCATATTACATCATTTATGCAGTCCCAGCCCCAGAGAGCATGAGAGCATGTTTGCTTTTTCATCTCAGCATCAATCAAACACAGAAAACTATTTTAAGTCCTGTTGATACAGGATGGCAACTTGCATGTTATTGAGATGTTTTTGGCAAGATGGAAAAGAGAGGAAGGCAGAGGAATCACAGACCAACCGATAAAATACACTCTGATCTGAATTGATGTGCCGTTTTACTCTTGGAGTGGAACTGGAATACATTGATTGTGTCCCAAATGGCATCCTATTGCCTATACTGTACAGTGCACTACTTTTGACCAGGGCCCATATGCTCATAGGGTTCATTTTTGTTACATATCTCCCTGGCATATTACATCATATATGCAGCAGCATACAATACATTTTTGGACTCATCTTGTTGTGCTGTGCTCACTTGAACAGGAAGGTGGTGCGGTGGTCCTTCGCGGGCAGATTTTACCATCAAACTTGGTCATCAAAGTCTGGAATTCTCTGGATTTATGGTGCTTTCAAGACATAAAAATAAGGTAGAATCATGATGACATCAGTGTTCTTCGGGTCATAATTCCGAGTTGGATGAACGTTCAAAACATATTTTCCCGGTCATAGCTCGGTTTTCCAGAGTTCCCAGTTGTCTTGAACTCACTAAAGTCAGATATTGCAGTTCCGAGTTAACCTTTGTTTTGACCTTGGCACAAATCATGCTTCATTGACAGCATGGCCAATGTTTAATTTTTATAATTTTAAACTAGCCACTCCACTGAATAGCAGGCTAATGATTGATTTGCAATGCTTGCAGTTAGCCACTGATTCCTTCCAAACCACTCATTGTTGAATTTGGAATTTGATTTCCAACTTGTTGTGTAACGTTTATGTCCAATGGCCAATGAGCACCGATACGTTTATCTATTTATTTATAATTTATCTTCATTATTTTTCTTCATATGACAGGGATTAAAAAGGATTTGCTAGTAGATTGTCGACTTGATTCCTGATGATGACTGCTAACTAAGATTTTGAAAGTATGATGTTGACAAAAGTGACAGAACACTGAGCCAATCGCGGCACCCCATCACCACAGAAAGCACTGACCTAGGCTGAAACACCTGCATTTTGGAGCTGCCTTACAAAAAAAAAAAAAAGAGACCATGTTTGTATGCAGCTTTATTAACTCAATTATATATATTTTTTTTTTTACATTGTTTGCAAACTGATATGTGACAAGTATTAATGCCAATATAACATGCAAAACAGGCAAGCCCTGAATGACAGGTCGCCAATGGTGCTGTGCAAACTTCGCTTCTACAAACTGAATCAAGGGTGTGGGGGTCTGCATAGATTTGAACAGACATGGTTGATTATTGAGTGAGATAAAGCGAGAACCATTTGCAATTACATGGCCGTGGAGAGTACATTGTGGCCTCAAGTCAAGGCGGATATCATTATGGCAAATTAAAATAGCCTATAAGTGGCACCCTTGGTCAAATCGACACTGCGACAATAACGATAATATAGGAAGAGAAATGAGTCACTGACTTGAAATTCATGTCCTTGCCTTTATAGCTAACATTCATTGGCAGCATGATACCAGTTTAAAAGCCATAGTACAATAGAATAAAGTATTAGGGAAAATATTATTAGATCATGCCCAAATCCAGGTAGCGAAAATATCTTTAGTAGAGCCAAGAAGCAGTCAAATTCTTTTACAAAGTCATTCCAACAATAGTTGTGCATAAATGTTCTGACAAAACAAAAAATTATACAAATCAATGTCTGCTCTCTCCTCATCCTAATATGAGCCACATCTGTTGAATCTGGTTCACTTTCTCTCAGCCTAATCTCTAATTGGCATTTAAACAATGCTTAGAGTGTCCTGGAGTGGATTGACATTTGCTCGTAAGACAAAGAGCTTTGTCTGCTCTGCTTTCTGTATCTATCCCTGTAAAATCATACACTACATAACCAAAAGTATGTGGACACCTTCTCGTCGAACATCTCATTCCAAAATCATAGCTATTAATATGGAGTTGATCCCCCCCTTCCCACTAGATGTTAGAACATTGCTGCATGGACTTCCTTCCATTCAGCCACAAGAGCATTAGTGAGGTCGGGCACTGATGTTGGGCAATTAGGCCTGGCTCGTAGCCGCCGTTACAATTCATCCCAAAGCTGTTCGATGGGGTTTGAGGTAAGGGCTCTGTGCAGGCCAGTCAAGTTCTTCCACACTGATCTCGACAAACCATTTCTGTATGGACCTCGCTTTGTGCACAGAGACATTGTCATATAGAAACAGGAAAGAGCCCAAACTGTTGCCACAAAGTTGTAAGCATAGAATCGTCTAGAATGTAATTGTATGCTGTAGCGTTAAGATTTCGAACTAAGGGGCCTCAGCCCGAACCATGAAAAACAGCCACAGACCATTATTCCTCATCCACCAAACTTTACAGTTGGCACTATGCATTCGGGCAGGAAGCGTTCTCCTGGCATTCGCCAAACCCAGATTTGTCCGTCATACTGACAGATGGTGAAACGTGATTCATCACTCCAGAGAATGCGTTTCCACTGCTCCAGAGTCCAATGGTGGCGACCTTTACACCACTCCAGCCGACGCTTGACATTGCGCATGGTGATCTTAGGCTTTTGTGCGGCTGCTTGGCCATCGAAACCCATATCATGAAGCTCCCGACCAACAGTTCTTGTGCTGACGTTGCTTCCAGAGGCAGTTTGGAACTCGGTAATGGGTGTTGCAACCGAGGACAGACGGTTGCAATCAGCGTTCATATTCTGTAAACTTGTGTGGCCTACCACTTCGCGGCTGAGCTATTGTTGTTCCTAGACGTTTCCACTTCATAATAGCAGCACTTACAGTTGACCGGGGCAGCTCTAGCAGGGTAGAAATTTGACCAACTGACTGGTTGGAAATTATGTGCATTTTGGTTAGGCCAGATTGAGGCAGTAAAAGATGTGAAATATTAGATGGGGAAATTATCATTTTATCTCAGGGGGCTCATAAACATTAACATTAATATGTTAGAAGTGACCTGTTCACATTCACCATAAAGTTACCTCTGACAAATAGTCAGGAATTGCACAGGGTGTTTCTGGAACTGAACTGTTTTTCTTAATTCATTACAAGTTAAGATACAACAGAATACATAATGGAAGGATTATAATGAATGTTTTGGGGCTTTCAATGGTATATTTTATTTTATTTTGCATATCTTCAAAGTATCCTATATCTACAGCATACGGTGGGCTTATGTTTATTTTGAACCCTCATTAAACTATATGCTTCAGTACTCTCATCTTTCTTGTACTTCCCAGTAATTGCCGTCAATGTTTCTGTAGAATAATTATCTGATTGCAGTAACAAACTGCCTACGTATATGTGATCAGACAACGGAACACAGTATATAGGCCAACAGTTTGCAATGTTCCCAAACCAAGTCTCACAGAATCTCACAGCAGTGCGACTGACTGTATTTCGCAATGGGTCCAATGAGATTCTGTGTGACGCACCCTTCCCCCTTCATTTGTCAGAGAGTGCTCCCTTCGTCTGTCTGAATAATGAAGTCACCTCTCCCTTTTGGCTGGGACCCAGGCATAAAAATACTATTGTCAGAATGACAATGAGAAACTACCGGCTCCCCTTCGCATGAGAGCTATGTGTCCTTGTCCACCTGCACCTCTCGCCCCCACACCGCTCCCCCTCTGCCATCCGGCTCATCACTCACTGTCACACTATCTGTCGATCTGGCACGTGAACGAGAATGAAACGTGTAATGCGTACCCTGTCGGACGGTCCGCTTTGGTCTCCCCTAGGAGGTGCACAATAGCTATTGTCTCATACTCAACCGTTTAATGCTAATCCACTAGATGACATTCAAGGACATTTCTTGCAAGTAACATTCAACAGCTTTAAAATATCATCCCTTTGTCATGAAAACGTTATGGGCACACGTGTCACAGCAATCACAATCGCCTTTGCTCCTACATTTTGACCATTCAGTAGAAATAAATGAGAGGCACAAAATATGGTACCAAAAAAGGTTTTGAGACAGTTATTTATCTTCAAAGTTGTGAACTTTTCGACTGGGCATCAGAAAATACAGTGGGGAAGGAGTTTCTTGCTGAGTGTAATAAATTGGAAAGCTTTCAGTACTTTGTGAAGACCAGTTATCCTGTGGATGGGTTTTAATGATTAGAGTTGCGAGGCCAGAACCCAGTAGGAGGCTGTAAGTGGAAACACAGCAAAGGCAGGTAAGTGGGCTTACGCTGTCAAATTCAAATAACCACCCGCATCTGGCTTTACATCTGTAAAAATAGGCCCTGGCTTCCATGTAACATGTAGTGAACAGCATTGTGGGTAAGGAAAATCTTTCAAAATCTATCTGTCTGTCTGTCTGTCTAAAATATTCTTGAATTAATGCAGTTTTTTAACATACTCAGTAGTTCATCATAAAAACATTTTATTATCCTAACTGTTCTTGGAGGACTGACACCAATTTCTATTTTACAATATATTACTATTATTTAGACATCTTTACATTGGTTTATATATTAATTACTTTAAAATCATTTGTACATGCTTGTGGAATTGACATTCCCTGGTCAGATGAAGCATAAGGATGTAAAAAGGCACGGTTATTGCTCTGATAATTAGTGGCAAGCAATACAGTCAAAAGACAAATAGAAAATAATATCCTTTTGTATTTGTGAGAACAGTATTTGCTTTGCATTCTTATCAGTTCATCGGGAAGATGAACAGCTTTTTTAATTGTATTGAATCTCTTATCAGGATAGTGAAATGTCTAAAGTAATTATCCAAATGATAGCCTGAAGTAATTACACGTTGATATGGTGACTTATAAGCAATTTCATATTTTGATCTGCTCAACGGAATTAACAAAATTACTCGCTGCAACCTCATCTGCAAAGATTCCTGGGATTGGCTTTATACCAAAAACACAATGCTTGTAATTGTCATTGTTGAACCACATTGGGAGTTTCATTCAAGTGTCTTATTCTTTTTGTACATCTAGGTGGATGTTCTGTAATAAATGTAGAGTATTTCAAACAGTACTGTATAGCTCGCTGTAAGCCTATGGTATGGTCTCCACATTTGAACCCCAGCTCAGCTGAATACATACTGTGTATTGATCATATTCTTCTGAAGATTCAGCAATTGAAAGCTCTTTGCCCTAAGGGGAGGGCTCAGTGCACACAGTCCATAGAAGAATCCACACTGTGAACACCTCATCTCACCAGTCCCAGGGCCTATAGCTATCTCATAGGGAATTCTCTCTGACTGTCTGTCCATGGGTTTGTCTTCCAAGACTGAAAATATATTTATTTTCTCAGAGGTAATATCTTGCCTCAATGCCTCGGATGCTTTATCCAGTTCCGTATCACCCACTTTTGACCAGAACACCTCTGCACCACCAGTCGAAGGCCGAAGTTGGCATCTTTGGACATCTCCACCTCCAGGCACCGTCCAGTGTCCCTACTGATGATTGGACCATTCTGCAAAACAAGATGCAAAACGATCCTATCAAAAACACTGATATTGAAAAAGAACACATTGTTCCAAATATCTTTGTGTAACCTCAAATCACTCTCTATATTCCTGACGGTAGGTATTATGTTCAAATAGTGTTACTATTACCTACTCAATACAGGCACACTTCAAAGCATTCAAAATGTAACAAGTACTTGTGGGTGTCAGGGAAATGTATGGAGTAAAAAGTACATAATTAAAAAAATAAAATTGGGGGGGAATGTAGTGAAGTAGAAGGTAAAGATGTCAAAAATACTTGGTACTTTCAAGTATTTTTACTTAAGTACTTTACACCAATGCCTTCGGCCATGTGACAATTGTGAATGCATACTCTTCTACAATGGAGGGACCTTTACCAGCAGCAACCACATTTAATCTCACATTTAACACATGGCTTATACTATTATATAGAACAATTTATTTATCTCAATATGTATGCCTTACATTATTTTGAAGAAGCAAGGCTTTTTTCAGAAACATTGATAAATGAATGTAGTTGAATCCATTTGTGACTCATTTCAGGAAACTAGGCCTATGTCACGCGTCACTATTTCACAGGAGCTCCATTTGAATGTAAACTTTTTTTTTTATCAAAATGCGTTTTTGGGCAGAAATGCATTCTGGAACATGTGAACTTTCAGGTGCCATAATAACAAACTTGTATGCCATCTGTAAATACAAATACAATTGTTGAATTGGGAGCCTAGTTGGTTTAGCCACGGAAAAAGACAGCAACCTTCCCGCTAGCCATGATTGGATGAGATAATGAATGGTCTGCCATGTAGCACGCTTCTGTCTATAACATTAGCTGGTCAGTATGTGTAGGTAATCTAACACAGCTTTTTTGAAAGATATCACGTAGTAGAACTGCATAAGTGTTGTTCTTCACATTCTGGAGGACAGACTTTTGAAGTCATTGGAATTAGAGTATGATAGCTAAAGAGATGGAGAAAATTCTGGCGTTTGATTGCAAATATGCAGATGGAGTCGAAAAGAGAACACATAGAAAGCTGTTGTATAAAACAGCTGTCTCCGGATCTTCAAACTAAGGGCAACCATTGCGTCCGTCCATGTATACGGGTAAGATAGTCTAGCTAGCTACATTTTCAGATATTACACATTTCAAATTTTGTCAGAAAGTCATTTTCGTTTCAAGTTAAAGTGTACTGTTAGCTAGCTAGCTAAAGTTAGCTTGCTGGCAAGCTAGCTAAAGTTGCGTGTATGATCTTTGTAGTAATATTATTTGTATCTCAGAGCCATTTGCATTGCTAGTTATAGCCTAATGTTAGCTAGCTAACATTGAACCTGGTTGGTTAGCTACCTGCAGATTCATGCAGGGTAGTAACGTTATGAGTTGGGATTATGGTTAATTGTTTAGCTAGCTAGCTAGCTACATGTCTAAACAAAAGACTCCACCTTGCAAGTAACTATTTCAATAGAATGTTTATGATGTCACTGCGACAAGTGTCGATAGACGTAGTTGGTAAATTCGCTCAGAATAACTGACACATTTACGAATGCTCAACACTCATTGAATATGGCCGGTGTCAGTAAATGTTGGCAAAAAAGCTTAATTAAATTGTTGCCAGCAGCACAGTTGCAGTCCCCAATGCTCTGGATAACATAAAAACAGCCTAACCAGCTCTGCTCGGGCAAGTAAAATGGTCAGTGAGCTGTTCTCTAATTTGTGTCTGGAAGTAGCTAGCAAGCTAGCCAACTTTAGCGAGTTAGCTTGGGTGCTTGATTGCTGTTGTTAGGTTAGAATGCTCGGATCAACCCTACTCCTCAGTCAGAGGGTCCAGTGTGTGCTCTGAACGTTCCAAGAGCAAAACTCTCTGAATTTATTAAGGATTTATCCTTAAGGATTTATGTTCAGAGAGGTCTCTGGAAACCTTTATGGTTTTTCAGGTTTAGTGTCCAGAGACCTCTCTGGATATCTCTATGTTCCTTTTGGAATTGGTCCCCAATTAGATGTTCAGTTTTTCCCACCTGTGTTTGTGGGTTTTTGTGTGTGTTCCTTTTTGTTTTCACGCCGGTTCATGGTCGCTGTCTCTCCTTTGTTTGGTTTTGGGATTACTATACTGGAATAAAGGAATGTTTTCGCACTACAGCTCTGCGCCTCGGGTCCTGTCTCATAGCGATCGTGACAATGCCCAGAGCACACTCTGGCACTCCAGATTAAATTTACGAACACACCTGTAGTATAAACCAGCCTTTAGTCTTGAAATATTTTGTTGTTTAGTAAATAGGCTCACAAGTGAATCCTTAAAGAGATGGGTAGGGCTAAAGCTTAAGAGGGTGTGAATGATGCTGAATTGGTGTAGACAAATAAGTAGGTACCAAAACATTTAAGGTCCATTTTCTAAAAAGTGAGGTTACAAGTTTATCAACTTTCAAAGCAGAATTACTTTCCCATTGTTCCTCAACTGTAGTGTTTGATATACATTTATCCAATGTAAAAAAAACACAATTTCAGATTTTGCTACATAAGACCGAATTGAGCCGGTTGGTCACATTTGTGTTTTGTTTTTACCTGTGTAAAATCCCACAGCCTCTGCGACACCCGCGAAACAGAGTCACATTTCTTCAAGCTGGGTGTGCGCCCTCTTCCATCGTCAAGGAGACATTTTGTATCAGGAAGGAAGGTTGTCGACCCCAGGGGTCCTAACTGCAGCAGGCCCTCTTTTGAGTAACGGGCAAGCTGAAAAACAGAGATGAACATCAGTTAATTTGATTATAGCAAAAATAATCATAGATACAAAATAATGTACATTTTAGTAAATGTTGCAAATAAAATTGGCAAGTTCACCAGAAGGTATTTTCATTTAATTCAGTGAGCATAATTCAATATACAGTTAATTCAATAACTCTATAGTTTAATAATGCTAAAGATTTTTTCAACCAGACATAAGCCATTGTCTGTCGTATCTGTTACTTAAGGATATAGTAGAAATAACATAAATTATTCATTACACCGATCCTCTCACAGAAATGAGATGACAAAGATAGGAGGGTCTTCATTACAGCCCAACTTGACACATTGTGATATTCTGCTCTTCCCCATTGTTCCACAGTCATCCAGGTAAGAGGGGGTGTAACGAAGGTAACTGTATGAACCAGAACAAGAGGATGTCAGGTCGATAAATGTAACGGAATGCTTTTGAACCCATACTTTTGATGACATTAAGTGAGCCTTTCAGCTGATTGAATGGCTGTTGCTGCAGATTGATATTTTTCGTTACCACTTACCATCCAAATACTCAGAGCTGGATAAACAATATACCAGCCAGCTCATGTGGGGACAGTAGGCTGTACTGTAGCTCTGGCTGAAGGTGACAGAGTGCTCTTCGTGCAGAGTGCTGCACTTATAGAGATAGAGACACCAATTTGGAACACATGAAAAATATGGAATTGATTCACTACTTGTCCAGACTTTACAGCTTTTACTACCTTGGTCCTGGTGAAGGTCCTGTGGCTGATTGTCTTTTCACTATTTCTACTGAAATACCAAGAGAATGTGTTTCAAATACCAAGAAAGATTTTAAAAAATATGTTGAAATATTTTGATTGCTGAAAACAAGTGTACAATGAAGATCCTGGAGCAGTAACATTAATTATTGAAGTTAAACTCTCTCCATATTTTTCTGTGTCTAGGGTGGTTAAGGTGACCATATTGCCGCCACACCGACAGTCACAAATCATGACCAGTCAAATTCCACCTGACAGTTGAGTCACAACTAGGCTTCTCCAAAACTGTGCTCTGATGATGCTGATGGTCATTAGTAGCCTACCAAACTTTCTAATGGACAGTGGCTAATGGTCTGGTACTCAGCACTCTATTGTCCCTCTAATCACTCTGACATCTGAGATGAAAATAGTCAGATGGGTGAGAATATTATCAAGTGCTTGTCAAATTGTGCATGAGAGACTGATGAAGTGTGTGCAGCCTGCAGAATAAACCGAGCAGAGCAAATGCCTTTCATGCAACTTTTTTTAAATCATCATCAGAGTCGCATCATGCAGCTTAACAATGTATTATAAATCAAAACATATAGGCTAAGGTTTGTATCACAACTAAAGTTGCATAAATAACTCATACATTTATAAATTAGGCATACAGTGCCTTCAGAAAGTGTGAACACCCTTTGTCTTTTTCCACACGTTGTTGTGTTACAGCCTGAATTTTTATTAAATTGATTAAATTAAGATTTAGTGTCACTGGCCTACACACAATACCCCATAATGTCAAAGTGGAATTACATTTTTAGACATTTTTACAAATTAATAAAAAATGTAATGCTGAAATGTGTTGAGTCAATAAGTATTCAACCCCTTTGTTATTGTGAGCCTCAGTAAAAATGTACTTAATAACACATTTCAAATAATAAGTTGCATGGACTCCGTGTGCAACAATAGTGTTTAACATTGTTTTTAAATGACTACCTCATCTCCGTACCCCACATACAATTGTCTGTCAGTCGACCAGTGAATTTCAAATACAGATTCAACCACAAAGACCAGGGAAGTTTTCCAATGTCTAGCAAATACAAAAAAGCAGACATTGAATATCTCTTTGAGCATGGTGAAGTTATTAATTACACTTTGAATGGTATATCAATGCACCCAGTCACTACAATATACAGGCTTCCTTCCTAACTCAGTTGCCGGAGAGGAAGGAAACCACTCAGGGATTTCACCATGAGGCCAATGGTGACTTTAATTCAGTTACCGAGTTTAATAGCTGTGATAGGTGAAAACTGAGGATGGACATTGTAGTTACTCCACAATACTAACCTAAATGACAGTGAAAAGAAGGAAGCCTGTACAGAATACAAATATTCTAAAACATGCATCCTGTTTGCAAAAACTGCAAAAAATGTGGCAAAGAAATTAACTTCATGTCCTGAATACAAAGTGTTATGTTTGGGGCAAATCCAACACAACACATCACTGAGTACCACTCTTCATATTTTCAAGCATGGTTGGTGGCTGCATCATGTTATACGTATCTTTGTCATCGGCAAGGACAAAGGTTTTTTTTAGGATAAAAGGAAACAGAATAGAGCTAAGCACAGCCTGACCCAAAGAGGCTCCTTCCCAAACTTTACTGCTGCAAGAAAGTAATTGAGCATCAGGCTCTGTTTTGAGAACAGGTTGATTGGCTTGGCAGAATTATTTCCTTATGCTGGGGTATTATGGGGTATTGTGTGTAGATAGGTGAGAAAAAAAAATATTCTATCTATTTAATCCATTTTGAATTCAGGCTGTAACATAACAAAATGTGGAATAAGTCAAGGGGTATGAATACTTTCTGAAGGCACTGTTTCAAATGATCACTTTGTTAACCACTTAACACAGAATAGCTGAATGTGCACACTCCCTCAGAAATCATTTGGGGAAAATATACTTTCTATTTTATTCAGCTACGTTCAATTGTGTTCTTCTTACTATAAAATAATATAAAATAATGCCAGAGGAATTATCAGCAAATCTTACATGCTAAATTAACTAGTGTAGCCCACAGCCATATGGCATAGCCAGATCGCAGCCTAACATAAGGACAACTCATAATATGCTATTCTGTTCTTCTGAAATAGGCTACATTTTCTTCATATCATTATATTTCTTTAGACCTGCCTAAAATAATGGATTTATGGTGATGGTGTAGGCTATATTAAATGTAGTTATTAGACATTTTAAAATGTAGATGTTTCAAAGGTCCGCATCACTGGTTTTTAGGCTATGCGTGGAAGCCCGGAGATGCTAAACATGTTTATGTTATCAACGGTCAATTACCATGAGACCGGCAGTTATTTTCTTGACAGTTACCGTCTGACAAAATGTCATGACCGCCACAGCCCTATCTGTATCACAAAGTGGTAGCTGTTTTTCCATACTGTTTGAAATCACTATAACCCTGTTTGAATATAGATTCCTGGCGAATAGATCTTAAACGATTATGTGATTTAATTTGTCATTCATTCATTTCACTCTTGTTTTTTCTTCTGTCAAATGACATCAAACGGACTTTCCCTCCTGATGTTTAGGGGTTGTGTAATGTGTAGTAACTGGCGTCATAAACTGATTCATCAGTAGTGTAAATAAGAACTGTACACAGTCCAGCAATATAATCCCTGTTAAGATGTTTTTTTTTTACGGCGTTAAGGAGGAGATGCCTTTATTTCCTAACGCAGTTAAAATCTGACTATAACAAATGAGCCAGCATAAGGAAATGATTCTGCCAAGCCAATCAACCTGTTCTCAAAACATTAGAGCCTGATGCTCAATTACTTTCTTGGAGCAGTAAAGTTTGGGAGGGAGCCTCTTTGGGTCAGGCTAATCATGAGTTCACTAATTGGCTCATTAACACTAGGCTGGGGTACAGCACAGTAAATATGATGTTTGTGTGTTATTGTATAGGAGGAAGTATTTCAGAGGTAGACGTCTTGCTATGGTAATCCCCCCTCAACATCTCGCTCTACTGAGTCGCGACAGTGCTGCAATGTGCCACTCTGAGATTGCTGTACTGTACCACATGCCTTAAAGGGCAATTTCACCACTTTTCAACCTCATAGTCATTATATCCAGCACGAAGCCAGCGTCTGTGAAAACAACGCGTTTCTATGATCTATGGTTCAAAATATAAGAAGAAAGGTCCTAAAAAATCCTTCAAGGTAAAGGGAGGGTATTTTCTTGCTCCCAACGTCACCGCAAATCTCACAGTGTTTGAAAATCACTGTTTTAAAAAAAAAACATTTGATGATGTCACGGGTTAGTGCTGATAGATGAGTGCTTTTTGAGGTTGGTTTGGTTTCGGTTAGATTATTTTTAAAAATCATCAACGTTTTATCAATTTTGGTTTAAATACTTTTTAGGCATTAAATGCGCTATGCATTTTGTGGATAGAATGCTGTTACAACACAGAATAAAACAATGAATAAAAGTCACATGATGGTAGTGAATGGCCATTACTGCTTTTCACTTATTAACCATCATTTCTTCACATTACTTTACCCTAGTAAAATATTTGTTGTTGTGTATATTACATTTGTTTTAGGTCTATCATCCCATTTCTATAGAGCTGCTGCCTATGCTGTCTGACAAAAATACTATTTTAGTTGTTCTTCAAAGTAAATAGGGCATATTTTTATGACTGCTGAATACCAAATATCAATCACTTAGATCATGCATTTTCAGGTAGAGATACCTCACCTACCTCAACTTCTCTCTATCCCTCTCGATCACACATTCTTCTGTCTCTTCTCTCTGTCTCCATGTCTGCGCTACACAGACCGGACAAGTAGACTATGATTATTGTCATTGTAGTTAATTACCACATTTTGTGCAGTAAACTAGGTAGAATATTGGCCTATTGGAAACTACAACACCCTACTAAGTCACACAGTTTGGGCTGGATCTGTTAATTCAAATAACTGAACTGACGTCGGTTAATTAGTTGTTTAAAAACCAAAAGATAACTGACATTTTGGTTAAACTTTTCAACTTGATATATTTTTTCTACAAAACAAAGAAATGTGCTGTTTTTACCTACTGTTGAAGTCGGAGGTTTACATGCACTTAGGTTGAAGTCATTAAAACTCATTTTTCAACCACTCCACAGATTTCATGTTAACAAACTATGGTTTTGGCAAGTCGGTTAGGACATATACTTTGCACATGACACAAGTAATTCTTCCAACAATTATTTACAGACAGATTATTTCACTTATAATTCACTATATCACAATTCCAGTGGGTCACAGGTTTACATACACTAAGTTGACTGTGCCTTTAAATAGCTTGGAGAATTCCAGAAAATTATGTAATGGCTTTAGAAGCTTCTGATAGGCATCATCTGACATCATTTGAGTCAATTGGAGGTGTACCTGTGGATGTATTTCAAGGCCTAACTTCAAACTCAGTTATGTGGATATATTGAAGCAACATCTCAAGACATCAGTCAGGAAGTTAAAGCTTGGTCGCAAATGGGTCTTCCAAATGGACAATGACCCCTAGCATACTTCCAAAGTTGTGGCAAAATGGCTTAAGGACAACAAAGTCAAGGTATTGGAGTGGCCATCACAAAGCCCTGACCTCAATCCTATAGAAAATATGTGGGCAGAACTGAAAAAGCTTGTGCGAGCAAGGAGGCCTACAAACCTAACTCAGTTACACCAGTTCTGTCAGGAGGAATGGGCCAAAATGTACCCAACTTATTGTGGGAAGCTTGTGGAAGGCTACCCGAAACATTTGACCCAAGTTAAACAATTTAAAGGCAATGCTATCAAATACTAATTGAGCGTATGATCCTAACTGACCTAAGACAGGGAATTTCTACTAGGATTAAAGGTCAGGAATTGTGAAAAACTTAGTTTAAATTTAAACTTCCGACTTCAACTGTATGTAGACACTGGTAATGCTGGAGATAATGAAATGAGGTGCAATTGCCCTTTAAGATGGGCCATTTCCGTGGTTGCTATGACACCCGGAGGTCACCTAGGCAGACACCTCTGTACATATTGGACATATTTTAATAGTTTCAGGTGTTTCCGAATCTTTTTAAATCAACTTTACATTTTGTTAGCTAATTACGTCTTGATTGTATACATATTGATCCACGGCAGTGCAAGACTGGCAAGTCAGTTATTTTACCAACTGAACTGGGAAGCCAGCTATGTTTTTATTTGAGACAACAAGAGATGGCAGAGGCTTGGAGACTGTTGAAGGTGACAGGATCACTAAAGTCTTTCCCCAATGGTTTATTCCAAATTGGGCTATACCTTTTGACTATAGTGAGCTTCATGCACCCTAAGCTTAGTGGCTGCATGGCTTCACCCAGGTGGGTGCTACGTTTTCTTCAGAGGAGTTCACCAAGGATTCTACGACTGGGGATGGCAAGAGGTGACCTGACTTCTGACCATCGTTCCCACCCTGCTCAACCCTTCATCTGGGCCTCAGTCTGAAGAGACGTGGATGGAGTGGGTGAGAAAGGTGCGTATGAAGAGTGGATCGGACACAGGATGTGAACTGTTGGACTTGGACCTGCCTCTATGGATGGACCATGGAAGATCTTCCACCCAGAACTGTCAATAGTGTGACAAAAGTGTTGGTTAGAACTCGAACCCAGGCACAGAGAAACACCGAAAACACAGGTAAGGGTAAATCCAAGCTTTTACTTAGTCAACAGAAACAAGGCAACGGCACAAGAGCACACTCATAAACATGAGACCTAAGCAAAGATACAGACCAACTGAGGAGCCTAAATAACAAGGCAACCAGGTGAACAGAGAAGGTAATTAAACACAGGTGAATCCAATAAGTAATAATCAGGGTAAGATGGAAACTTGAAAACAAGGTAAGGATGCCCTCCAGCGGTAACCTAAGGAGACAACAACCAAATAAAACAGAAACTGTGACAAATAGGCTAACTGAAATGTTTTGTTTTGTTGTTTTAAGAGCGTCTTTGAGATTATTATTATTATTTTACATGTATGACCAAGGTGGGCAGGCCCCCCATAAAGTACCGTATCCCTGGATAGAACACAGCACATTTCCTCTCCCTATGGGGGCTGAGCAGCAGCAGGAGACCAGCGTGTGATGTGAAACCCTGTTTGCATCCAAAATGGCACCCTATTCCCTCTGGGAATATCACCCTATGCCATTTGGGACGCAGACCCTGACTACTACAGATCCCTTGGCTGGGGACTTAAAAGACCTCTTAGCATAAATGGTTCAAACAGAGAACAGGGAGCAACATACGTCGTCCACTGCTTCATGTACACCACACATAGGTGGGATTCCTGCTGGGATGAGCCAGGGGGTTGAGTGGGGCGACTCTGGCCCTGGAATCCCCATCCTATGCCATGCCCTATATTAGGATTAGCCCAAATCGACAAGGTAAACAATTGCCATCCTGGTTTTAAATTTCCTTACAAGAGGCATGGGGGAAACGGAGAGACTAATAAAGATGACATTTTTCATACGCAATAGGAAAGGTTCAGTAAAATCAAAACATCTCCATAAATGGTATTGGATCATGTGTAGTAGCTTAGGAATCTAATGATACAATGACATCCATTTGTTTTTTTCCCCTGAGGGTAGGATTAAAGACTCAGTGTAGTTTTACTGGACTGCACTGAGCTCACTTTGGAGGAGGGAAGGAAAAAATAGCCAGCCAGCACTCTGCAACTATTTTATATTCAGCATGCGAATATGTGATAATAAACATATCCGGAGGGGGATAAATCAGTGATGAATAATATTAGCATGATTTAAAGACCCTTTTGCCCCCGTACTCACAGGTCAGCACCTAGTGAACATTCTATAATGGAACTACCAGGGGGTTCTAGAGGCCATTGATTAGAATATTAGAACAAACGAGAAAGTAAAAATCTATCGGCTGAACAAAATTATAAACCCAACATGTTACAGTTCATATAAAGAAATAAGTCAGTTGAAATATATTAATTAGGCACTAATCTATAGATTTCACATGACTGGGCAGGGTCGTGGGGAGCCAGGCCCAGCCAATCAGAAAGAGTTTATTTCCACAAAAGGGCTTTATTACCACGTGGTTATACGTGGTCTGCAGTTGTGAGGCCATTTGGACATCCTGCCAAATACTTTAAAACCACATTGGAAGCGGCTTATGGTAGATAAATGAACATAAAATTCTCTAGCAACAGCTCTGCAGGACATTCCGGCAGTCAGCATGTCAATTGCACGCTCTCTCAAAACTTGAGACATCTGTGGCATTGTGTTGTGTGACAAAACAGCACAAGGTGCACCTTTGTACTGATCATGCTTTTTAATCAGTTTCTTGATAATCCACACCTGTCAGGTGGATGGATAATCTTGGTAAAGGAAAAATGCTCATTAAAAGGGATGTGAACAAATTTGTCCAAAATTTCTGAGATCTTTTATTTCAGCTCATAAAACATGGGACCAATATTTTACATGTATGTTGCGTTTATATTTTTGTTCATTATACTTCCACTCCAGGAGGAATTTTCAGTGTTGAGATTTCTTAAAACCACATTTAGCTGAATATATTCATAATTCTGAGCTTTTTTCCCCAAAATGAAATGTGATTTGTAGATTTTTCTTGGCTGTCAATATTGAGATGAGTGTCATATCAAGGCATTACACTGCATACTGTAAGAATAATGCTTAAATTATTTATTGAAGAAAGGTACCTTCAGGTTCAACCAACCGAAAATGTAAACAGAGTCTTCATATTATTTTAAATATACAAAAGAGAGTGAAACCTGCTAACCTGTGAGGACATCCCGTGGCAGGGGTAGAGGATGGCTTTGTCATCGTCCTCTGATCCCTGGTCCAGACAGTAGCCACTGGCCTTACTGTTCCTGACCTGCAACACACCAAACAACATAGACACTTTACTGTTTCTGACCTGCAAGACACCAAACAAGATAGACACTTTACTATTCCTGACCTGCAACACACCAAACAACATATACTTTACTGTTCCTGACCTGCAACACACCAAACAACAAATATACTTTACTGTTTCTGACCTGCAACACACCAAACAACATAGACACTTTACTGTTCCTGACCTGCAACACACCATACAATAGACACTTTACTGTTTCTGACCTGCAACACACCATACAATAGACACTTTACTGTTCCTGACCTGCAACACACCAAACACAGACAATTTACTGTTCCTGACCTGCAACACACCAAACACGGACAATTTACTGTTCCTGACCTGCAACACACCAAACACGGACAATTTACTGTTCCTGACATGCAACACACCAAACACGGACAATTTACTGTTCCTGACCTGCAACACACCAAACAACAGACAATTTACTGTTCCTGAACTGCAACACACCAAACAACAGAGACCCTTTACTGTTCCTGACCTGCAAAACACCAAACAACACACACACACTTTACTGTTCCTGATCTGCAACACACCATACAATATAGACTTTACTGTTCATGACCTGCAACACACCAAACAACATAATGTTCCTGACGTGCAACACACCAAACAACATACTGTTCCTGACATGCAACACACCAAACAACATACTGTTCCTGACCTGCAACACACCAACAAACAGACACTTTACTGTTCCTGACCTGCAACACACAAAACAGCACAGACACTTTACTGTTCCTGACCTGCAACAAGCCAAACATTACAAATACTTTACTGTTCCTGAACTGCAGGTATAAACACGAAACTGTTGTTATAACAGTCTTAGCTGACCTATTGTCTATACATTTGTATAACCTCTTGTCCAGAATATAATGTAAAAGTTATCTCTTAGTAAATATTAGTAAAAAGTAATGGCACTTTGTCATCTCACGTCTCATAAAGAAAGAATCTACACACTACAGTGATGAGAGATTCCATTTTAACCCAATGAGTCCCACCGTAACGGCGGGATGTTTTGGACCCCTTTAAAACATAGTGTGTTAGGGCCTCCCAAGTAGTGCAGTGGTCTAAGGCATTGCAGTACAAGCTGCATTACTACAAATGCGGGTTCGAGCCCCGTCTGCAGTTAAGGAACAGTAAAGTATTTGTAATGTTTGGTGTGTTGCAGGTCAGGAATAGTGTGTTGCAGGTCAGGAACATTATTTTGTTTGGTCTGTTGCAGGTCAGGAACAGTAAAGTGTCTGTGCTGTTTTGTGTGTTGCAGGCACAATTGGCCCAGCGTCGTCCGGGTTAGGGGAGGGTTTGGCCGGCCGGGTTGTCCTTGTCCCATCGCGCTCTAGCATCTCCTGTGGCAGGCCAGGCGCATGCACGTTGACTCAGTCGCCAGTCGCCAGGTGGACGGGGGTTCCTCCGACACATTGGTGCGGCTGGCTTCCGGGTTAAGCGTTCATTGTGTCAAGAAGCAGTGCGGCTTGGTGGGTTGTGTTTGGGAGGACGCATGGCTCTCAACCTTCGCCTCTCCCGAGTCCGTACGGGAGTTGTAATGATGGGACAAGACTGTAACTACCAATTGAAAATGGAAAAATACAGTGTGTTTAACCTACAGACTTCTGGGATTGGATTTGTCTATTTCTTCTGCATCTGTAGATACCAACCTTAATCTAAGATCATGTAAGCAAAATAATCCAGATGGTAGTGTGGGTTAGTGTGCTTTTAAGACTATGCGATTTGAATGTGTATCACTTTATTTCCACCTTGTGAATGTAACCGGTGTGAAATGGCTAGCTAGTTTGCGGTGCAAGCTAGTAGCGTTTCAATCAAGGCCTGCCGCTTTTGTGGAGCGATAGGTAACAATGCTTCATGGGCGACAGTTGTTGATGTATTCAGAGGGTCCCTGATTCGAGCCCAGGTTGGGGTGAGGAGAGGGACAGAAGCAATACTGTTACATGGAGATATCTATCATGTTGTGTTGTCTGGTTAAAGTTGTAGATTTTATTAGTCGTATGTATTAGAAACACATGGTATACACCGTCCAACAAAATGTTTACTTGCAGGTTCCTTTTCGACAATGCAACAACAATAAAAATAACAAGAGACAAGAATCTGAATATAAAGTAAATGGCTCAGTAGAATAGAATAAACAATTTAGCATAAGTGTAATACAGGAAGGCAGAATTTATAGTCCAATATTTACATGTGTTTTGGGGAAGGGGGTATTGTGGGGCAAGTATTTAAATTGTGCAGTATCTAGAAATCATAGTAATAAACTGGTAGCAGCAGTTGTGATGTGTGTGTAGCATGAATGTACATGTGTTTGTGTCTGTGTGGATGTCTGTGAGGGTGTGTGCGTGAGTGATTGAGTGAGTGAGTGAGTGAGTGAGTGCTAAGGTGCGGAGAATCGTCCAGTTCAAGTGTTCAGCAGTCTGACGGCTTGTAGATAGAAACTGTCTCTGCCCGACAGTAAGAGAGTGAACAGCATGTGGCGGTGGTGCGTGGTGTCCTTGATGATGCTACGAGCCTTCCTCAGGCACCGTTTCGAGTAGATGTCCTGGAAGGGTGGGAGCACGGTCCCAGTGATGTCGAAATCAATAAGCAAAAGGCTTGTGTTTTATTTTAAAATGGCTGTCTGACTTCTTGCGCTCAATTTCTCATCCTGTCATAATCTTTTCCGCTGTGCAGGGTTGTGCAGCCGAGCCTAAACAATCAAGTCGGCATCGAAAGCTAATAAGTATGTAATTAAAACTCATTATGGCGAAATTGTATCTAATTTTGTAGCTGGGCAGCGTTTCCGTGGAAACATGATACCTTTACCTTTCGATGACTCCCTGTAAATTAATGTTTTTCCCTTCGACATGTAATCGGTGAAATACAATGTCAATGGTAGATTTTTTGAGTATACAGTATGAAACATAGCTTGCGTAGTACACAGCTTCTTCTTATATGCAAATACAGAGAAAAAAAAAAACTAAGCACACCCTGCAATCAACACAAGAGACAAGTGCGTGCCAAATAATTCAACAAAAGAATGGGAAGAGTCAAGAATTTGTGGGTTTATTAACTCATTTGAAATGTGTGTTATTTGTAGAACATGTCTTCAAATACACAGTAGGCTGCAGGTATTTCACTCAAATATATATATATATTTTTTTATTGTGTCATTAGTGAAAATGTAATCAGGTATTCCACTACATACATTATATGTATTCAACTCAAAACATGCTTTTGTTTTTGTATCGCTATCGTTGACAGTGAATAGTGAACAGTGAATGTCTCACCTCCCCATATGTGATGGTGTTGTTGTAGATGCGCATCTCTGGGTAGACATTCTCCAGGTACCAGCTGAAGCTCCGACACTGCAGCCTCTTCCTCAGGGCTACCCGCTCAGACACGTCCCCATAGTCAACCCCAGGGTTCTGGTAGCAATGGGAAAATAAATCACATTTAACATTTATCCAGGAGGCTATTACTTATTATCTACTTAGCTAAGCAACATGTGACTACACTTGTTGTAGTTTGAATAGAAAAATGGAGGCCTCGAAAGACTGCTGGAGGGAGGAAGGGTAGAAAAAAGGAAAATGAAAGAGAGAGCCTGAGAGAGGAATAGTGTATTTAGTTTAGAGACGGATGGTGGCCTGTCATGTGGAACCCTCATTGTTCCTTCATTAGCCATGATAGTATGCTGTGCAAATTCTAACCAGCTGCTTAATTATGAGTCCTCACGGCCCTGCCGTGCCGGCCGGTGTTGTGCATGGAGGTGGCTTCCCAGATTAATGTAGGAAATGCCTAATAACTGCTCTGCTCTGAGCTCTGCACTGTGCCCTGGCCTCTCAAGCAGAAATAATCTGCCTCATTAAGAGACACTCTGTTTCTAAACCTTAGGCAAACTTCTCTTTTTCTTCTCTGCAGCCAGCCACGGGTATTAACCATATTTTAATATCTGTGAATAATGGCATTGACCTGTGTCTTTCTAACTAGCTATAGCATTAGGCTAACAGGTGCATTTCATTTGGTAGATGCTATTTGGACTACAACCACAGTGAATCATAGACCCTGCCCTCCTAGCAGAGTAACCTATAAACAATTATTCTGTGGCTGTGGTGGAGGGAATGGGAGATGGATTAGTTATAACATTATGCGTTTTGTACAGTACATAAAAACACTTCAGTGCCATGGGGGCAATATTTATTTATTTAACCAGGCAAGTCAGTTAAGAACAAATTCTTATTTACAATGGCAGCCTACAGTGGGTTAACTGCCTTGTTACCGTGTCACCTCGGGGATTCAATCCAGCGACCTTTCGGTTACTGTTACGGTTACTAGGCTACCTGCCGCCCCAAATAAAGCACCATGCCACTGGGATTGGAATTACATTGGACAAAGAATGTTATGCGATGAGCTAGTGTCGGAGGCCTTCAATCAGTAGGCTCCTCCTCCTGCATGCATCCATTGTACCTCTCCCTTCTTCTCCCTAGCTTTCTGCCACATTTACAGAGGCATTTGGATCGTTACCTTCATGTTCTCCTGTGCAGGAGGCCTTGTTTGAGTGAAACACAATCCAAAGCTTGTCTCTACTGACAATAATGCTTTGAAAAACATACAATTACTACCAGCCTGCGTTTTAAAGCATTATCACCCGCTCGCTGTGACACATAGATAATTTGCAGTACAGCAATTAGTGTTCTCCATTAAGCTCTTTTTTATTTATTATTGAAAATTATTATTTTCCAAGCCCATTTCAATGGCTCTTGAAAGCAATTACATCTAAACTGATGTGTATGAAAGCAGACTCTGATTAAATGAAAGGCCCCCTCATTCATTTGGGTTCAGCTCTCCGCTCCGCTCCACCACTCAGACCCAGACGTCGTCGTTCAGATCTCACTGCGCTGCTCTGAAGGTTGAGTGGGATGAAATCTGAATTCTGAATTTCCATTGAGGCATAGCTGTCTCTCTAGAGTGGCCCTGCCCGACACGGAACAGGATGCTGGTCTGAATTAACAAGTGGTAAGGATGGATGAATGGATGGATGGGTAAAAGAGCAGAGAGACTCATGTGACCATCTGTGTTCAACATGGGTCTCCTGTGCACCATCATACTGTGTTAGTTTGGTTCACCAAGTTTGGTTCACCAAACCACCTACACTCATAGAAATAAGCCCTGTCTTGTCATAGAATGTCATTCTATTTCTACCATCAATAGAAATAAGCCCTTTCTTTCCATAGAAGGTCCTTTTATGTCTATCATCAATAGAAATAAGCCCTGTCTTGTCATATAATGTCATTATATTTCTATAATCAATAGAAATAAGAAATAAGCTACGCTCACATTCATGGGTATGTTCCAGGCCATGTAGACGTGGGACTTGTACTCGTCCATCCAGACCTCTGCGGCCCGCAGGGCATTCCTCTTGGCGTAGTAGTCAATGTCATTGTTGTACGGCTTCTTTGTCCGCTCGATATGCGCCACTCTGGCGCAGGGCAACACCTCCATGCTCCCCCCACACTGCCACACCTAGAGAGAAGACAAGAGTCAAGCCTAAAGGACCGTTTAATAGTTCAGACAGAGAAAGTATTTGTATCTGCAGGATTTCCTGTTAGCTGTTATAGCTGCCTCCGTGTTTATCTTTTTACGAAGGAGTGTGTTTGCTTGATGCCGCAATTAAGTTCCAAAGGCCATTATTTTCTGCTGAAGTGGGTGAAAACTGGCATTATAAATAGGTCTGTATGGGAATGGCCCATAAATATGAGTGTCCCTAGAGAGTTTCCTGTGACACACAGTAACCCTGACACTGGATTGCGGCTGAATAGTGTCTGGGTGTGCATAAGGGGTAATACATAAAAATAGGCATCAAATGCATGTCATCCTGGAGAAAAACGTCCATCACTGCAGAAAGTATTGACTGACTACGGGCCTGAAAAACGCAGAGACACTCAACTGTGACCGACTCAATACTCAAGGAAGGAAAATAGTGGCAGCATCATCAGCAACGACTACGACAACTCATTCTTCCAGGTTATTGGAAAACAATTCCAACCTAATGCTAGCACTTGCCCAGACACAAAATTACAACGTAAAAAGAAAAGTCACAAGTAGAGAGAGAGAGAACTTAAATGAGAACATGTCCAACGGCAGAGCAGAAAGACAGAGAGGATAGTATATGGTAATGTAGTCCTCCTGTCTTTTAAACTGCAGAGCCACCAGCACACTGAGAGTCTCTTAATGACAGTCATCACAATGCAGAACAGATGTTTCAAATCATTAACGTTCCACTGAACCCAACATTTACCTCATGCTCAGCATAAGAGGACACAGATAACTGCCTGCATGTCGCAGAAACCAGTCTAATTTATAGTACCGAAATACTAATATGTTGTTTAATTACATACTAACGAGTCACCTCCATAAGGTAAACAACTACATTTAGACTAGCAGTGACATCACCATGTTTTGGAGGGAGTAGTAAGGAATTCTTGATGGACTTCCACTGTGCTCCTACTTTATGTCAAACATAAGAGGGTTTCATACCAAACTGTATACAATGATGCATTGTGGTCCACTGAGGGAGTGTGGGGATGAGAGGGAATTGAATCAGTAGGAGAAATGCCATTGCTCAGATTCAATTGATTGATGAATCCCTAGTCAGGATACATTGCGTCAAAAGTCCACCCTTTTTGTTAGACAGGGCTGCATATAAATGTAACCCACTGCATTCATTTGGTCCTTCCACTGACACAAAACAAACAATGCTTGTTAAGTGTATGACCCCAAAAAGACTGCTGCTATGCAGAACATATACTCCTCCATCTTTTCCCTAGCAATTTGTGGCAGCTGATGTTGGAACGTCTTGTACTTCGCCGCACATAACGCAGAGGTATTTGAGCGATTGTATTACAAGCACTATGCTAACTGCCTATGTTGTGCTGAGTGCTAACAAAATGAGAAGTCAAATCAAGTATTCAAATACACCAAATCAATTCTTGCTGATAGGTGGGTCTGTGAAATTCATTGAGGAAAGATGTTGGCGCCGCTAAGCCCCCAAGCCATGCAGCACGGTGTGCCATGTTCATGGAAATTAAATACATAAACTATTAATCAAGTCACTGTTACCATAATTTGCATGTACAGTACCACTCAAGTGTGTTTATGTGAGTGAGTGTTTTATTGAACGTTAATAAAGGCATTCATAGCATTAATACGTTTGTCTTTGGATCTATTCCCTAGTTGTGAAGCCCTTTGCCCTCCTCCATCTCACACCCTCAATGGTTGCATTTGACTCAACCAACCTCCGTATTGACCCAGATTGGCTGTAAACCCTCTCTTAGAATAAACAGCAGTGAAGAGTCGAGTGACCCTGCTGGACTAAGAAATCAATCAGCGCTATTACCATTACTTGACCAATATGCACCTTAATGGCTATAACATACAAACTATTTGCTTTCATTGTGCGCCTGTAGATGACATTGCATTCACTGATAACTTCTTCTTTTACTGATCAATGGTTAGGTTTCAAATAACAAAGACTTAATCAAACAAACACAGACTTACCTTGAATGCCTTGAATGCTGTCTCTACTAAACCACAAGCACTTAACTGATGAACAGTGGTAATACACTATTGACACTTCTCTTCCTTTATCACAATGAGTTACCAACATATTCAAATAATGATTGACATAATTGCATAATTTTTTAAATAAATGTATTCATACTATTTCATCCTTCCACAAGATATAGTCCCGACAAATCGAACCGGCTAGTCGATCGGTTCGGTTGCCAGAGACACTACCCAGTTGTTCAGTCTGCAGCCAGAATAACAGCAAAGTAGCTGCATTTGCATTTGTTTACACTGTTTTCTAGTGACATTTATTTGGATACTTCCATAACAATGAGCTAACGAGGTGCGATTTCTCCTGGCATAGAAAATGTGCTCACTCGTCAGGACACTGTTGTTCAGAGTAGCTAGCCAACAACACAGCTAACACAATCACTTCAAACTAAAGCTGGAAAGACTGCAAACTAGCTGCACTTCGTTTCAAAGAGTAAATAGATATTTAACATCATAGATTTAGTCGGTGGTAACTTGTGGAATTGACACAGGCTGGAATGCGATTTTAACCAATCAGCATTCAGGATTAGAACCCCCCCACCTGTTGTTCAGAATGGATAAATAACAAGGGTTGTGTGTGTGCTTGGTTACTAGAATACACCCTTCCTTGCACTAAAAGTCAATTGAAGATTAATATCTTTCAGCCATGATTTCCAGTGTCAGACAGTATTGTGAAAGGCATCAGGCAGTATAGACTTCCTGTACTCTCTTAGTGACGTGAGAAGAGAAGAACCACACTGAGATAAAGCAGAGTATGTTTGACTGCCACTGCTCAAATAGAGTGTAATATTACGTTTGGACATGCAGTGGGTAGTCGTACGTCAGAGAGTTGATAAAACACTGTATCTTTTGTCTGTACCACCCTTCAACAAGAAACTCCTAGCTAGACCTCTGTTACAGTCAGTACATTTTCAAAGTGTTATTTTTAAACTGCGTAGGATAGCATTGGGTGATTGCAGAGATGGTTCTGCATAGGTAATGCTTGTTTACTTACAGGAGAATCAAGTGTGTCAGATTGGGTGTGTCAAATCAAATCCAATTATATTTGTCACATGCGCCGAATACAAATGGAGTAGACTTTACCGTGAAATGCTTGCTTATGAGCCCTTACCAACGATGCACAGTTTAAAAATGAAATAGTAACACAAGAGGAATACAATTAAATACACAGGAATTAAGCTATAGCCTATACAGGGAGTACCAGTAGCAGATCAATGTGCAGGAATACGAGATATCTGAGGTAGATATGTACTGTACATGAAGGCAAGGTAAAGTGACTAGGCGTCAGGGTAGATAACAATAAGAGTAAAATAAAGAAGAGAGTAGCAGCAGCAAATAATCAGTGTAAATGTGTGTGTCTGTGAGTGTGTGTATTGTGTATTGTGTATTGTGTATGTGTATGTGTGTGTTTGTGTTGTGTCGATATGCGGACGTGTGGTTTTAACAGTGTGTGTTGTCCTTTCTGTCTATTCTTGTAATCAGCCTAATTGACATTGAAAAAGCCTAATCAGATCAGAATAGACAAATCCTCTATGACAGGGTAGGTTTGGGAAATAATTGATTAAATAGCTCACAGACATCACAGAACATGAAGTCTGAGGAGAGTCAGGTCAGTTCCCTTTTTAAACACACAAAATCATCAGTGATAATGTGACCTTTGCAGCATAAGAGATAGAGAGAGAGTGTTAGTCAGTCAGGGAGAGAACAGGTGGCGTGCAGCAGGCCAGTAACCATGCAGAGGATGGAGCAGACTGCTGGCTTCTCATGTATGTCACGTCTGTTCCAGGATGTCTTATGATGCTGCTGCCACTCTCTCATATCTTCGGCAGTCTCAGCCAGGGCATTAGCAAAACAAATCAGACCAAAAGTATTTTTTTCCCTGGACACAATAGGCATAATGATGATGTTATGATTGCACCAGGGCTGCGTGGAATACACATTAATGCCATGCTGAGAGAGCCTCGCCAGCCCAGCTTGCGCCTGATCTCCTCACATAGCCAATAATTGATTTCTATGTGCATCATCTGGCCTGTCAAGTCACGTTAAAAAGTGTTTTCTACCAGCAGTGATCAAGCTTCTCACTGCCACAGTAAATCAACATTTATCTAAAATATATTAAGTAAAGTTGGTGTCTTGCCCTGGTATATGGTTGTTGATTTAACAGTCAACAGCCATGCATCAGGGTAAGTTGGTGACCAACACATAAGGATCATACACACACATGACCTTTTCACCTCTGAATAGATTACATTTTGAAGTAGTTTTTTTTTATGACATTCCTTAACAAAATATTTATGGATATCTTTGTGATTCTCATTGAGCGCACATCAGACCTTCATGGCACAGTCGATAGCACGCATAGAGGGAGGTTTGCCATCAGCCATATGATTATGAAAATCTATACCTTAGGCTTAGCTAATGGCCTTCTCCCATTGACAATCACACAAATCACATAACTGACATTTCTGAGTTAATGCACTTGATACAATCAAAAATCTATTCAGCTCTGTCTCTGTTCTTAATTGAAATGCGTCGAACTGGCTTCTAGAGTTTTTAAATTTTTTATTGAACCTTTATTTAACTAGGCAAGTCAGTTAAGAACAAATTCCAACGTTCTAACCATTCGGCTGTTCAGGAAATACAAATATATAAATATATAACCATTCAGGAAATACACTATGGTTTCATAGGAATACATACAGTCGTATGAAAAAGTTTGGGCACCCCTGACAATTTCCATGATTTCCATTTATAAATAATTGGGTGTTTGGATCAGCAACTTCATTTTGATCTATCAAATAACTGATGGACACAGTAATATTTCAGTAGTGAAATGAGGTTTATTGAATTAACAGAAAATGTGCAATATGCATCAGAACGAAATTAGGGCACCCCAACAGAAAAATCACATCAATATTTAGTAGAGCCTCCTTTTGCTAAAATAACAGCCTCTAGAAGCTTTCTATAGCCTCTAATGAGTGTCTGGATTCTGGATGAAGGTATTTTGGACCATTCCTCCTTACAAAACATCTCCAGTTCAGTTAGGTTTGATGGTTGCCGAGCATGGACAGCCCGCTTCAAATCATCCCACAGATTCTCAATGATATTTAGGTCTGGGGACTGGGATGGCCATTCCAAAACATTGTACTTGTTCCTCTGCATAAATGCCAGGGTAGATTTTGAGCAGTGTTTTGGGTCGTTGTCTTGTTGAAATATCCAGCCCCGGCGTAACTTCAACTTTGTGACTGATTCTTCAACATTATTCCCAAGAATCTGCTGATATTGAGTGGAATCCATGCGACCCTCAACTTTAACAAGATTCCCAGTACCGGCACTGGCCACACAGCCCCACAGCATGATGGAACCCCCACCAAATTTTACTGTGGGTAGCAAGTGTTTTTCTTGGAACGCTGTGTTCTTTTGCCGCCATGCATAACGCCCCTTGTTATGACCAAAAACTCAATCTTTGTTTCATCAGTCCACACACCTTATTCCGTAATGAAGCTGGCTTGTCCAAATGCGCGTTTGCATACCTCAAGCGACTCTGTTTGTGGCGTGTGTGCAGAAAAGGCTTCTTCCGCATCACTCTCCCGTACAGCTTCTCCTTGTGCAAAGTGCGCTGAATTGTTGAACGATGCACAGTGACACCATCTGCAGCAAGATGATGTTGTAGGTCTTTGGAGGTGGTCTGTGGGCTGTTTTTGACCGTTCTCACCATCCTTCGCCTTTGCCTCTCCGATATTTTACTTGGCCTGCCACTTCTGGCCTTAACAAGAACTGTGCCTGTGGTCTTCCATTTCCTCACTATGTTCCTCACAGTGGACACTGACAGCTTACATCTCTGCGATAGCTTTTTGTAGCCTTCCCCTAAACCATATTGTTGAACAATATTTGTTTTCAGGTCATTTGAGAGTTGTTTTGAGGCCCCCATGTTGCCACTCTTCAGAGGAGAGTCAAAGAGAACAACACCTTGCAATTGGCCACCTTAAATACCTTTTCTCATGATTGGATGAACTTGTCTATGAAGTTCAAGGCTTAATGAGCTCACCAAACCAATTGTGTGTTCCAATTAATCAGTGCTAAGTAGTTACAGGTATTCAAATCAACAGAATGACAAGGGTGCCCAAATTTTTGCATAGCCTATTTTTTACATCTGATTTAATTTCATACAATTTAATATTGCTACACTAAAAATCTTTGTCTGGACAATACCCCAGTACTCAGCTTTTATTAGAAAATGAATGGCATGCCACTGTGATCATTTTCTGTGACGACAGAGTAAATTATTATGCAGCCTTAGAGGGGTGCCCAAACTTTTTCATACGACTGTATATAGTGAAGTCTGCTTTGCCTAAATGCCTCTTTAAAAGTAGGAGAGAGATCATTAAAAGGCATCACCTAACACAAGAGACCGTTTACTTTTATGTAGAGTTAATTTAATTGCTAATATAATTGCCACTGTGTGGCGTTAGTTAATTGGCGCAGGACCATTTGGGTGAGCTAAGCCCTAGAGGGATGCAGGAAACATCAACTGTAAAAAACATAAAAACTATTAACAGCAGTAAACAGAATTGGAAACAGCACCATTCCACGGTATTGCTACTAACCCAGCATATTGGAGAATCTAAGGTCTACATAAGGTTCTGTTACTCAGAGTATCTCTTACATTAGTGTTCTTCAAATGTTCTTTCCCCATGTACTTTCTTTAATTAACACTGCTACGTAGAGTCTGTAGCAAAAGTAACATTGACATCTAATCCCTCTAATCTACCAGAAGTCATGAAGTAAAGAGACAAGGAAAGGAAAGGAGACAAGGAGAGGAGTCAAGGTTGGAACAACCAGCAGTGGGACTTAGTCAGAGATCATCAGAAGGTTGCCTGATGTCCTGCTGACTTCATTTTCTGCCTCATCTTGCTTGGCAGCTGTCTGATTTGACAGACGGTGTGTAAAATTGTCCAGTAACACAAATATTCTCATTATAATTAAACTCTTTATGACAAAATATTATATATCTTATAAGGCCTTATTTTGAGGCCTAGCTTTACCTTAATTCAGTGGCCTGAAACTCATGGTTTAAAGGACACATCAAGCCTGCAAGAAGGCTTGCAAAATTCTGGTAACTTTATTTAAAAAAATTGGCTGAATTCCAGGAATCTTCCATCCAGGAATCTTCCAAACATACATTTTCCATAACTACTTCACTGACAGTCAACTCTAAATGTACTGTAAAATGCCCCTGCTCTGCAAATTGCACACCTTTTGAGAATGGTCATCATGTTTACATACTTCATATACAGTATGCACAGTGGTTGCTCTTTTAAAAGTTGCAGCGTTCTGCAGCATGGCTTGCAAGATGCTGCGGTATGGAACAGCATAGTATTTTACTGTCTGCCATTTTTGCCGTTAATGCTCGTTGAAACCACCAGAGTTCATCTTTGAGGGCGTCTTTATGAAGCTTGTTAGAGCTTGCTTTCTTTCCCAAATAATCCATGCAGGCCAGATGTTTTGATTGCTATACACTATCTGAGAGAGCATAACAAGTTAATTCATTTTGTTGACATGAAGCAAATAAATGTTAAATAAAACCATAGCCTCAGCTACTATCACAGAGAAATAACTCTTAAAACATTTAAGCTTTTCTGTTAGCTTTTCTGTTATTTTGAAAGAAAATTGTTTTAGTTTCGTTTTTTCTATGACATTCCTAAACAAAATATTGATGGATATCTTTGTGATTCTCATTGAGTCGCATAGCGCACATCAGACCTTCATGGCACAGTCGATAGCGCTCATAGAGGGAGGTTTGCCATCAGCCATATGATTATGAAAATCTATACCTTAGGCTTAGCTAATGGCCTTCTCCCATTGACAATCACACAAATCACATAACTGACATTTCTGAGTTAAAGCACTTGATACATTCAAAAATCTATTCAGCTCTCTGTTCATAATTGAAATGCTTCAAACTGGCTTCTAGTGTCTCTGTACCCAGGAGAGATCTCTTTCTTTTCAAATAATATCTGAAGGATTTGCCCAATTCAAAGACAGCAGGAAATCCTGACCACAAAGTGATATATTCTCCCATGAAGCTGTTTTGCTTTATAAAGTGAAATAAATATTCCTCACATCTGTTTATTTTAAGTTTTTGTGACGGACAGTGTGACTTTAAAGATTAATCCAATTTGAGAACCCCCACCATGCAGTGTGGACATCTATAGCATTCAAAGCACTGATGTAATCACTCCTCCATGCAAATCACATATAAATCAATTGATTCAGTATGCGGATATGAAGAACAAAAAAGGCATGATAGCATAAAATCTTTCCCTCAAAGCTTTAGCTTGAATAGTAGAATACTTAAGATTTCCTCCATAACAGACAGACAAGGCCATACTAATAAATAATGACTACGAAACCTTGGTTTGAGCACAATTCATTAGGCCTACACACCTCATAATGTGTTGCAATGCAAAGGCAGTGTGTCAACCCCCCTCCTCCCAAAGGGGGGGCCTATGAGATGAGTGATGTTTCAAAGCAGAATGAACTGAAGGTGTCTCTCTCTCTCTCTCATACCCAAAATGTATAGTTCAAATCAGAATGTGTTAGTGATGTGATGCAGCGCTTTAAAAACTCTACTGTCAATACATGCAAAGCAATGGAATCCCCTGCTTTATCATCGGCAGTCCCCTTAATTGTAGTGAGTTCGTCTGGCATACCAGTGCATTTCTCAGTACTTAAGTGATTCTTTTTTTTGTTACAGTAGATTAGCTGTCAAAATAATTTTCATCTTGTCAAACACATCTAACACCATCGAACACCCATCAATTAAACGAACAAATAATAAAAAAAAAATTATATAATGAGAAGGATGATCCAATTTCAAGTCTGTGCTTTTCAAAGTTTATTTAAGTACGTATGGTGACTTCAGACAGAGTTGGATGGTTAATTAGCTTCACTTTTGCATAGCAGGCTCTCAAAACAGAGGGTTATGAAATTAACAATACGTCTTAAAGGATCTTAATTGCCTCGTCAATGTGTGTTTAAAGATAGGTGCAAGTGCAGTCACACTTGAAAGAGGCTTTTAATGAAGTTCATGACTCATGTAGATAATAAGTGCGCTGACAAGTTCTGCCTAATTGCTACTCCCTCTGGCCCTGAATGGGAAAACTCTCTGGCTGTCGAGCGCTACAATATGTATTGAGATCCACCTAACCTTGTCAAACTCCAAAAGGTATTCAGGGATTTCAAATACTTGAAAATAAGCTGCATGGGCTATTGTTTAGTGAATCATTTTGCTTTTCAAAACGTGACCTGTTTAAGCATTTACCTTATAAAACAATATAAACCCAGTCCAAACAACAAACCCTGAAAGTGAAGAGGCGGGAGTGTCCTATCTTTTGTTGAGCAATCGATCCCCCTCTCCCTTTCTTCTTCTTTGTGTTGATGTTTGTGGAGTTTTAATGGAGTTAATTCCCCCTAAAACAGAAGCGAGAGTATGACCATATGCCAGGGATGAACCAGAGCCCGTGTGGATACAGTAGATGGGCTTTCAGGAAACTCATTATTATACCTTTTTTTCTGTTAAATACCAACCTTGGGTTGGTTGAGTTCATTTGAATACCCCAGGTGCTGTGGTGCGATCACTCACAGATTAATTGAGATAAAAAACACTTTACAAACCCTTTTCTAAAAGATACCATCATGTGCAGTGACATTCTGACCCCTAGATATACAGTTGAAGTCGGAAGTTTACATACTCTTAGGTTGAAGTTATTAAAACTTGTTTTTCAACCACTCCACAGATTTCATGTTAACAAACTATAGTTTTGGCAAGTCGGTGGGCAGAATTGAAAAAGCATGTGTCAAGCAAGGAGGCCTACAAACCTGACTCAGTTACACCAGTTCTGTCATGGAGGAATGGGCCAAAATTCACCCAACTTATTGTGGGAAGCTTGTGGAAATCTACCCGAAACGTTTAACCCAAGTTAAACAATTTAAAAGCAATGCTACCAAATGCTAATTGAGTGTATGTAAACTTCTGACCCACTGGGAATGTTATGAAAGAAATAAAAGCAGAAATAACACATTTTCTCTACTATTACTCTGACATTTCACAGTCTGTAAATAAAGTGGTTATCCTAACTGACCTAAGACAGGGAATTTTACAAGGATTAAATGTCAGGAATTGTGAAAAACTGAGTTAAAATTTATTTGGCTAAGGTGTATGTAAACTTCCGTCTTCAACTGCATATTTTATGTATGTATATATGTATGTATACTGTAGCTACATATGCCTGAGGGGACTTGAAAATGAAGGCCAGAGATGCTGTATCAGCAAACAATAAGTTAGCGATGGAAAATGCATGACGCAATAAATGTGTATTGACACCTCTGGCAGATCTTGATATTTTTTCTCTTTGCAAACTCAGCCTCATGGTAAGTGTAATGATGATTTCTCTGGTATTGAAGGATTCAAGATGTGAGGAGGAAACACAATGCTCAATCAAAGAGTTGACACAAACATGTATTATTAGACAGATCTGGTTTCCTCATCACAAACCACCAGGTAGGTGAGTGTAGCTTGTCATAGGAACCATGAATGACATTTTCCTGGAGCTTATATACTGAATGACTGTTACCTATAAGGTAATCCTTCAGCCTGCTTCTATGAGCAGAGTGCCCAAAATATCCTTCATGCTGGCCTGTGTTTCCAATGACACAAAATGCTTAGGAACCACATTCTATAGAAAAGGTCAAAACAAGAATAGTTTCTATCTTGGTTACAAACTCAGCAAACACATTCCTTAGATGAGGCCACCTAGAAACACGTAATATCAGTAAGCAATATTTTCATCTCTGACCACAGGGTATGGGTTTCAAATTATACTTATTTAAAAGTCACAGTAAACTGTAGCAAAAATAAACTACTTTAACACTAATATTTTGGAAGAGCTGCAATGGCATCGATAATCAACATCATTAAATATTATGGCTAAATTAACTCATTTGTACACATACAGTACTGGGATAAATGGGAAAACTGTGTTATCACACAGACTATCTCTCTCATATCTTTCATCCTGGTCTTCCTCTCTTTATGATTTCTCCCACATTTCCATGAAAGCACTTCCTATTCCCTCTAGTGTAAATACATCTCCATACCGTACAGTGGAGGCTCCTCAGGGGAGGAAGGGGAGGACCATCCTCCTCAGTGAATTTCATAAAAATGGTGAAACATTAAAAAAGTTATCCTTTTTAGATAAAACTATACTCAATATATTAATGTCACCAAATAATTGATTGAAACACACTTTTTTGCAAGGAAGGTCTACAGTAGCCTCAACAGCACTCTGTATGGTTGCACCATGGTGTACCCGGAGGATAGCTAGTTTCCGTCCTCCTGTGCTGAGTAGTTGACTCAAAGAGAGAGAAAGACAATAGTTGAATAGTTTTTAACAAATTCATAAAAAATGAAGGAGAAGCAAGTGAGCGAGAGAGGGAGAGAGAAAGAGAGAGCAAGAGCGAGTGAAAGGGAGCTACATTTAGTTGTATTATGTTTCACTTTCACTTGGCTAGCGAATGCAGCTAGCTAGTTTAGCCTACTCTAACACCCGGCTCAAACATAGAGGCATTATATGTTAACTAGCTGGCAATGGCTATCCAACACTGGAACTCTTTCAAGTCAAGGTAAGCTTTTGTTTTTGTTAATGTATTGCCACCGGGGCCCACCGGTGTAGCTGCTAAACTGCTTGCTTGACTGTATACTTTAACAGGTTTACTAACGTGTTAGTTCTAGTAGCTATGTTGACTATGACGTTACTAATGTCATTAGCTAATATTGTGACAACGATGTATGCTGTGTGTAGCTGTTGGCTTGGAAAGTTTTTTTCGTCACAGACAGCTGATGTGTTGTGCACTGAAGTCAACAAGGGATGGGAAAAAGGTGAGCGGAGGAGAGCGCATAGATACAAGAAGGAATTACACAACAAGCAAAATGTTCACGCTGTTTGTACAGTGGGGAGAACAAGTATTTGATACACTGCCGATTTTACAGGTTTTCCTACTTACAAAGCATGTAGAGGTCTGTAATTTTTATCATAGGTACACTTCAACTGTGAGAGACAGAATCTAAAAAAAATCCAGAAAATCACATTGTATGATTTTTTAATAATTAATTTGCATTTTATTGCATGACATAAGTATTTGATCACCTACCAACCAGTAAGAATTCCGGCTCTCACAGACCTGCTCTCACAGACCAGTTTTTCTTTAAGAAGCCCTCCTGTTCTCCACTCATTACCTGTATTAACCGCACCTGTTTGAACTCGTTATCTGTATAAAAGACACCTGTCCACACACTCAATCAAACAGACTCCAACCTCTCCACAATGTCCAAGACCAGAGAGCTGTGTAAGGACATCAGGGATAAAATTGTAGACCTGCACAAGGCTGGGATGGGCTACAGGACAATAGGCAAGCAGCTTGGTGAGAAGGCAACAACTGTTGGCGCAATTGGAAGAAAATGGAAGAAGTTCAAGATGACGGTCAATCTCCCTCGGTCTGGGGCACCATGCAAGATCTCACCTCGTGCGGCATCAATGATCATGAGGAAGGTGAGGGATCAGCCCAGAACTACACGGCAGGACCTGGTCAATGACCTGAAGAGAGCTGGGACCCCATTCTCAAAGAAAACCATTAGTAACACACTACGCCGTCATGGATTAAAATCCTGCAGAACACGCAAGGTCCCCCTGCTCAAGCCAGCGCATGTCCAGGCCCGTCTGAAGTTTGCCAATGACCATCTGGATGATCCAGAGGAGGAATGGGAGAAGGTCATGTGGTCTGATGAGACAAAAATAGAGCTTTTTGGTCTAAACTCCACTCGTCGTGTTTGGAGGAAGAAGAAGGATGAGTACAACCCCAAAAACACCATCGCAAACGTGAAGCATGGAGGTGGAAACATCATTCTTTGGGGATGCTTTTCTGCAAAGGGGACAGGACGACTGCACCGTATTGAGGGGAGGATGGATGGGGCCATGTATCGCGAGATCTTGGCCAACAACCTCCTTCCCTCAGTAAGAGCATTGAAGATGGGTCGTGGCTGGGTCTTCCAGCATGACAACGACCCGAAACACACAGCCAGGGCAACTAAGGAGTGGCTCCATAAGAAGTTACAAGCTCCCTCAAAACATGATACATCTGTGGCATTGTGATGTGTGGCCTTTTATTGTCCCCAGCACAAAGTACACCGGTGTATTGATCATGCAGTTTAATCAGCTTTTTGATATGCCACACCTGTCAGGTGGATGGATTATCTCAGGGATGTAAACAAATTTGTGCACAAAATGTAAGAGAAATAAGCTTTTTGTGCGTATGGAAAATGTATGGCATCTTTTATTTCAGCTCATGAAACATGGGACCAACACTTTATATGTTGCGTTTATATTTTTGTTCAGTACACATTGTAAACTTTCATTCATAGGCTAGGTTGTAGCAACCTCATGATAGCTACATTGAAAATCCTAGTATCATATAGTAGCTTAAACCTATTGTCAGGCTCTGAGCAGAGGGAAACCTTTGGGCTTACTCGATGGTTTATGGTCAGGGCCTGACAAGGGGGTCATCTAGAATAGACTATCGAGGTTTTGTGTTGGTTCCCAATTAGAGGCAGCTGCATTGCGTTACCTCTAATTGGGGACCCTATTTAGGTTGTTCATTTTCCCACTTGTGATGTGGTTTATTGTTGGGTGCACTTGCATTTTACGGTATCCTGTGTTTCATGTTTGTTGTTTTTCAAGTTCACATCTAAATAAAATATAAAATAAAATATGCAGGACTTAAGTAGCGCTGCGCCTTGGTCAATTATTGTACGGATCCGTGACACCTATCGATGTTACATTGAGGTGTGTGAATGGAATATGAATGACAGTCATCCAATACGCTGTAATAGAAATATGATCATGATCATATGATCATAAAATCATAAAAACGTCCCCCCTCAACTTAAACATCACCGACCGCCACTGATACCGTACATTGAAAAAATGCAACAAGATCATACACTTCTGATCTTGATTCACTCCAATGACTTTGTTTTATTCAGCTACTGCTTACCCCAAGATCTTCACTACCACACAGAAGAACACTGTGGCCTGTGAACTCAGCATCTGCTCATCTCGCTCTCTCTCACTCTCTCTCTATCTCTCTATCTAAACACTATCTTCCTCTAAAAAGGCCTGCTCTTTGGTGCCAGCCCATAAAACCTTTGGCTGTGAACTGGGCTTTTCATCAGTGCCTGTGGTGAATTGGTCCTGGGCATCCGCCCTGGCTAATTGTTAAAAATGTTTGTGTCAATTACACCTTTCTCTCTCTCTTAACTCTCTAGCTTTCAATGAGATGACCTCAGAGAAATAATTGCTCCCTACAACAGAGAAGCCGATCTCCATTCCATTAGAGGCGGTACAATATGTATGGTGGTGAATCAAAGCTGATTTCTTATACAGGTATATTTTAGCTGAAGAACATGTTTGTTTAATGATAGTGTGTTTCATTTTCCTCCCAATGACAGAACTCAAGAAGAAAAGGTGCTAGTGTTTGCATAGGCATTACGACGAAAGACAAAGAGAGACTGTTAAGCCTACATTTGTGACATTGGTGTTATTATTGCATGAATCAAGGAGAGTGCAATTACTTTATGTAAGCATTGTGCAAATGTCAGACCTGATGCAAGTCATTCAATGGAGCAGAATGAGAAAGTACATCAGTATAAAACACACACTCCAGTGGGTTTATTTTAACACTTTATATAGTGTCCGTATCTGAATCAATCTCCTACCCTATAAGCCCTGCATAAAGGTAGGTCCGGTGAATAACAAAACAGAGTTTAACCTTGAAGACTGACATTCGGGGATGCCATACTGAACACTGAAATTACTATTAGGCTCATTTAAGAATGTGACTGTTCACTGGTAATAAACCTGAAAGAAAAATGTATTTGTTGTCTGAATAGCTCATACTATTAAGGGGGAATGCCTTGGTATTGATGAAGATATGTCATGCTAGTCCTTTTGGAATGATGAGGACTTTGAGACAGCTACTATAACATTCCCTCCAGGTTCCTCAGAGGGGTTGAGTTATCAATAAACCAACCATGCTCTATCCTCTCGCCTCTCGCCTCTGAAGTGCATTTTCAAAGGCTGCAGAAACCCTTCTGAAGCACCGTTCAAGCAATCTGAAGATTTTAAACTGGATGTGATGATATTAATGAAGGATAATTCTTCAAGCATGTCTCATTCCAACAAGCCCATAGTGAGTTTAGACTCAGAGTGGTTCCACTTGGCTGATGAGAAACATTTTCAGAATTTAAATGCAACCAACTCTTCAATCAAGCCGCTGCTCACATGAAGCGTTAAATTCAACTCAAAGCAGCTGCAAAGAGATTTATATTTTCAGTATAGGGCTTTAAAGCCATAGGGTTGACTGAATATTTGCATTAAGGATTTTCCTTCCCATCTGAGAAACATTTCTAACATCTCTCTATTGACGCCTTTGGGTATTGTATCTTAAGCTGTAACCCTTAGGCTAAAAAACATAAGGAAACTTAATCATGAGCCATTCAAAAGACCGGAATATAGACTTAATAAATCATTTCAACAGGACTTTTCAAGTGAGTGGCACAGTACCTATTATTGGATTTGTAATTACTGGTATTTTGTTCCAGTCTTTCCCACTCGCTTTAGCTGAATAGGCTCATCAACAACCTCAACTTCTAATGGCATTTCTAACTACTTTGTTTTGTGTGACTATGATTTTCTACCTTCATGTTGTAACTTCTCAAAAATAAAAGTGTCCATTTGAGCAGAATGAATCAGTGTTGTTGTACTCACACGCATGCCAAGCTCAATGTTCTCGCCCCCATAGACTTCCATGCCAGGATCAAGGAGGCCGATCTGGCCAAAGTATTCTCTGTCCACCACAAAGGAGCAGCCGATCATAGCTGGTGTCCTGGATGAAAAGACAGAGATGAAGAGAGGCTTTTAGAAATGGTGTTCATTCCCTTGTCATTGTCTGGATCAGCTTCAGTGACTAACCTTTAGTACAACCACAGTGCACTCTGTTGAGTAGACCCTTTACTAAAACACACAAGGCAGTTTACACCTTGGGCTACACTTCAGGCCGATAGTCTATTTACTTGATTTGATTTAATTTCAAAATCTACGCATGATTAACCTTGGAAAACCCCTGAGTGACAATGCGTTTTGCTATTAGGAGACAAAAACGAAGAACACCATTGTTCTCGCTTAATTGTAGATCTGCATGAGGTACAAGTGCACCCAGACATTAATTTGTTTTGATAAATCTACATTCTTTAAAAAATACCACAGGCTCAGGGTTTGGTTTATCTTTAGATATGCATTTGTCCTTGAGTGTCTGTGTTAAAACACCAAGAGGACCAACTTCGAGAGACATCTCCATAATACAATGGAACTGAGTCTATAAAACTGTTCAAGGAACATTGCATTAAGGACATTTGAAAGTGGTATGAGGGGGAAGCTATGATGGGGACAAGGTCTTCTAGTAAATATAGACTGTCACACACACACACACACACACACACACACACACACACACACACAAAACTCCATGAGAGAGCCGCCTGTGCTTGCCTGAGGAGGAGAGGTTTGGCCACTCTCCCCTCCACTCCAGCCTGCTCTCTTTAGGTCTCTAAAGTCGTTGATATTTCCGGCCCACTGTTACCCTAGGCTTGCTTTTACTGGCTTTAGCCATTGTATTTAGTGCTCTTTTACATAGACCTCATAAAAATGTTATATACAAATATAGCAGTCCATGATGTGCGATGGCAAACGGAGTCAAAGGCTTATTTTCAAGCGGATCAGTGGGTAGCTGTAGTCTACTGCAGCATGGCGCCTGCAGTTAGTACACTATGCATTAACATGCACAGTGGTGAGGGCAGTTCTGTACGGCTGGTCCTACTGTATGTTAGTGGGAGGAGGTTATTAGAGAGAACAGATGAAGAGGGAACTCTATAATGATTATTAACACGGTGTTGTTTAAGGATATCAAGGATGTTTAGATTTGAATACACAGTCGTGTTTAGACGATATGGTGACTTTAAAACAGTTAGACTTTAATGACTGTGATATTGATTGTGATTTTTCTTTCTTCTCCAAAACATGCATCCTGTTCGCAAAAAGGCACTAAAGTAAAACTGCAAAGAATGTGGCAAAGAAATGAACTTTATGTCCTGAAAAGAAAGAGCAAATCCAACACAACACATCACTGAGTACCACTCTTCATATTTTCAAGCATGGGTGGTGGCTGCATCATGTTATGGGCATGCTTGTCATCCGCAAGCATTAAGGAGTTTTCTTTTGATAAAAATAAACGGAATAGAGCTAAGCACAGGCAAAATCCTAGAGGAAAACCTGGTTCAGTCTGCTTTCCAACAGACACTGGGAGACAAATACAACTTTCAGCAGGACAATGACAGAAGGCCAAATATACACTGGAGACAAATATATGGCAAGACTTGAAAATGGCTGTCTAGCAATTATCAAAAACCAACTTGACAGACCTTGAAGAATTAAAAAAAGAATAATGTGCAAATATTGCACAATACAGCTGTGCAAAGCTCTTAGAGATGTACCCCGAAAGACTTACAGCTGTAATCACTGCCTGCCAAAGGTGATTCTAACATGTATTGACTCAGGGGTGTGAATACGTATGCAAAGGAGATATTTCTGTATTTCATTTTCGATACATTTGCAAACATTTCTAAAAACCTGTTTTGTGATTATGGGATATTGTGAATTAATGGGTGAGAAGAAAAAACTATTTTCATCCATTTTGAATTCAGGCTGTAACACAACAAAATGTGGATTAAGTCAAGGGGCATGAATACTTTCTGAAGGTACTGTTGTGGATATGCATTTTTTGATGCCTTAACACCTGAGTGCGAAGGCAATCAGTCTCAGCTCTGAATAGCCATAGGTCTACACTATGTCTATTGTTGATGGGCAGAAACAAGTACAGGAGGGATTTCCAATAGGGATCCACACAGCCAACACACTCCACTTGACTATGGAGGTGTGAAGTGTCAATAACACGAAAAAAAATAGCACCTGCAATATTTGCGGTCATTCGACTGCTGTTTTGGACAAACATTTCTACATCTCATGAACTACATAAAAGATCTTACAACAAAAACAACTGAGTCACTGTAGTCCATATGAAAAGAAATCCCAATAACTCCTCTTACAAAATGTAATAAGAACGTTTTTCATGCTTGTTCTGCTGTATGTCTGTTTAATCTCAGGGGCAACATTAACACTATGAAGTGCGAGGGTAGCAAGTGCGTAACTGATGAGGCAAAAAATGAAAGAGAAACCAAAGTGACGACCACAAAAGGGTAAGCTTCAAGATTTAATAACTTTAAAAAAAGGAACAGCACCTCACAGGCTAACAGACAGACAATAATCCGTGAGGTGCAAAAGAACCAAAAACCAACATATAGCCAACATAATCAGTGATGGGGATCAGGTGTGCCCATGCGGTGTGTTGCTGCCATCACTCTCCTGCAGGCGTTTCGTACGCCGGCGAGGTGGAGCGCCGGAGAGGGAGATTGCGCGAAGTGTCCCGCGGGGCATTCGATACAGTACCCAATACTTAACATTTCTGTCTCTAACTGGCAAAGCATGATTCGGATGTAATTCAAATAGTAATAAGCAAAGTAGCATTGCCATGATGTCAGAACAGTCTGATTGAAATTTTCCTCAGAGGAGAAGTCACATATTGTCTTTTCTGTCTCTGTTGGTTGACTCCTGACAGTGTTAAATTACAATCTTAAGCAAAATGATGCTTTAATGCCTCAACCAGAAGACAAATGGCCCATAGCACATGGTTCAGCAGTCACCTCCAGTCTTCAGACACAGCATTAGGGGCTATATGAATAATTAATTAAATCTATTTTATGACCCGATTTGTGTGTTGCCATGAACTTGCCCCAGCCAAACACATGTCCAGAGAAATATATGACTATTTCTGTGTGATTTTAGGAAATATTATATAATACTAATGCTGAACATATACAAAATATATAAAACATTATTTACCTGAGGCCCCTAGGTGAATATTTACTGTAATAATCATCAATTCAATGATTACAGCGACAACATTTCTTCCATACAATACAGCACCAATGAACACAGTTGTGTAGACTAGTCCTGTACAATGCTCACTGTATGCAATTACACTAATGACCCAATATCAAGGTTTCCTCATCAAAATGAAGATATTCATAATTTTAATTAGACAGTTTTTTTTTTGGTAGAGGTTGACTCTGTTAGTTGTTTGGCCTTTACACTTGGACCGAAGACCCATACAGCCATATAGTTGATAGCTCTAAACATGAATAAGTCATATATGGGACCTAGCTATCCATATTTCATCAAACATCCTCATCTATAATTGAGGGGGTGCTCAGTTATGGTGAGGTGTGTTACCTGATGGGGGCTGTCTCGTCTCCCTTGTCCAGCCACTCCTGAGGGGGGATTATGTACATGCACCACAGGCCCCAGTTGTAGCCGTGGGCCGCGTTGGCGTACTGCTGCACCTCGAACGTGTTGAACTTGATGTTGTCGATGGCCGGGAGGATGATCCGGGTATGGTCCTCCTTCATTCTGGTCAAGATAGGCTCCGCCCTTTGATAAGAGAAGAGACAGACATCAGGGTTGAGCTATTGTACTCTGACAGTGTCACAACCATCAAACAAACATCCATCAACATCCCTTTATAACACTCCAGAATTAAATGTATACATATGGGCAGCAATAAAAAAGCAGTGTTGGCTCCCTCGAGATCTTTATTTCTCATGTACAGGGTTGCCAGGGATTCTCAATAAAAGCATTTTTTCCTAAAGCCTGCCAAAGTCTTCAACACTGGCTTACTCTAGGGTGTTTTGCTTGGCACGTTCTGTGTCAGAGTACATCAAACTGTGTGCAGCAGCCTTGGTGTTGGTGTCCCCTGGTCATTGAAGTGGCTGGCTACAGAGTGTATGTGTTTGTTCCCTTCATTTCCTACTCCCTTGGCCTATGGCACGCATGCTGATACCCTTGGGTAGATGGTAGGTGAAAAAGGGTCGCTGTCATTTCATTTGCCATACTGTTAGCCCTGACTGTACATGTACTTTGCTCATCTGTCTAATGTTAGGAGGTCTGCTTCAGTACAGCTTTAAAGCAACTACTCATACCTAGAAGCTGCATTTCACGTGATTTTCAATTCTGACAGGCTGCAATTATGACCCATAATTACCATAACTCTTAAGAATACCGTATCCCTCATCTCTCTCCATTCTCAACCTCTATCGCTCTCACCATATTTTCTTAAACTCTCTCTCTATCCCCTTCTCTCTCTCTCTTCCCCCCTTCCTATCTATTTCTTTAAAGCCAAGCCCATTTATCTTCCAAAAGCAAAAGTATTCTTTATCACATCAAGGTAGTGGAAAGAGTGCAGGGAAATGGATCCAAATGGAGCTGTAAGTGGGTTTGCAGTAAAAATGACTGACAGAAGCACTACTAAGTAAAAGCAATCATTTAATAAGAGCGGAGTGATTGTAAAAAGCTTCCCATCTCATTCGTAAAGATTGGCATATGAGAGACCTGGGCCTCTACTTACTTTTACGGTATAATGGAAAAGATAAACGTCTGTGTGGGAGAGGGGTTGACTTCCCCATCTGCTGTTGGAAAGTTGGTTTGTATCCAGGTAAAGCAAGGTGTTGATGAGCCAAATTGTCTGACAAACATGATTTACCGTATGTGCTTTGAACAATCAAACTTGAACGATGAAGTAGTAAAACTTAATAATTGAAGGTTGATAAAAAATATTGCAATGCTCACTTATTGTCACTGAACACTTTAATTGAAAATGACTGCATTTAGATAAATTAAACACTAGGATGTTCGTATAGCCCTAATCCCCCAGTTATTTCTGAGATATCTATTGAAAATTATGTTATTTCTCAATTGATAGGCAAGAATGAATACAGTAGCTATACCACATGCTGAGATCTTGCTTTTGGTGGATCCTGTATGCATTCTCTAACCTTGAGAACCCAGAACCCCCCTCTTCTCCAGTACACTCCATCAGCCATTCATCTTCACTCCTTGAGAGTCTACAGTACATTAGCAGCACAGAGCTAGCTAGCAGCATGCTCAACACTAGCTACCGCAGGTACCCCAGAAACATTGAGGGATCAGGTTTGACTCTTCTTCTCCTATCATTTCATATGCACCTCTGTGACGGTTATTAACCCAC